>CM032923.1:10716308-11916308 GCA_019202795.1 Arabidopsis thaliana x Arabidopsis arenosa | reverse complement strand
AAGACTCATAATCGATATATAGAAACAAATACCAGAACTTTATATACTATATACGTCTTACCTATCATCCTCACATCGAAACAAGCTTTCTTCACACTGGTTTTGACGCATGTATCTGTAGCTTCGAATTTTAAGGGGACACTACACATGAGAAAGTACCACATATAAATATGTAGCACAAAATGCGTCTCTACATTGAAAGTATGGTAGATCAAATCATTAAGGTTTAAGAGACACTCATATCTTGTGGTAGGAGATGATAGCTTGGTGTACATTGTGTGTAGTCAGCAAGATCCAGTCCATTTATAGCCTTAGCCTTATGATTTTTTTGACTTCTTATGTCTTCACCAAAAGATGCAATGCTTCAGAACTATATACTATAGAAAACATACATGCCTCTGATCAGTTTTTTGTCAAGATTTTCAATCACTAAGACCACGGAAAGAAGAAAAAAACTGAGAATCGACCGAGAAATAAAACTTGACAGAAAACAAACGATTGTACCAATGATCAACCAGAGATATTAACAAAAAAGATTATCCGATTTAAAGAGAACAATCTCCCAAAATATAACAAAAGAATCCCAAAGACTTTAAGTTATTTTCCTAAAGAAGAACAAACAGATTAAGTTCAGATTTACGAAAATGTTCATATTAGGAAGATGTAAGAAACTTACGAACATGTTAGGCTTGAACTCCTTCATCATTTGCAGTTTTTTAGCTCTAACTTAAGCTAGCTGTGATGGTTCACCATCTTGATCCTAGCTACAATAAAAGAAAACCAAAAAGAAAAAGAAAATCAAAATGAAAATAAACAAAACACACGATACAAGATTCTTATTCTTAAACCCACTAAGACATGGTCGCGCATTGAGATTTCTCTAACCTGGTCTAGAACCTAACGTTTTATGGATATTGCATATAACATATAGTCCCACTAAATTTAAGGGTATATATTGTATTTCAACTTTCTTGTAACCTATCAGTAACAATTTTCGAAGGTAGAAAAGATGGAGAAGACCAACCTTATAGCGAGCCTGTCAAGAAAAGTCTCCCTTTCAAGAAAAGGCTTCAAGGCTTGATCAAGCAGTTCTATTCCAGTTTTCTGCTGTTGATCATCTTCCAGAAGTTTCAAGGCTTCAAATTCTTTCGTGTAAGCTTCCATTAACTTGCAGCTCTTCCATTATAAATTTGGCTCTCTTCCTCACCCAGTTCCTACAATAAGATGTTCCCAAAACCAACAAATCAATAAGATTTTTCCTAAACCAATGAATAAGTTTCTCAAGTAACAACGACTAAAGTCTTGTTTCTTTACTTTTCATTTCAATGAAATATGGGTGGTAAGTGTTGATTTTTTTAATTCCGGGATGCTCTTCTCGACAAACTCTTCCTTGCATTTTGCTATAAAACTGTATACAGAACAAATAGTTAGAAATTTTTTGAGATTGGATCTAATTGTTTGAGTATTCAAAGTAAGTACCAGAATAGAATAAATGAAGAAGCAGGACTTTTTGGGTTTCTAACAGTCAACATTTCTCGTTCTTCTTCTATATCTTTGTCGTCACTTTCGTATCTGCACGAAACATCTGCTGTTGTTAGTGGCTGACTTAGTTCAAAATGTTTTTTCTTTGTTGTTTTATATCCTTCCATTTTATGTATATCTCCTTGTTCAAATATACGCACACACGTTAGAATATACTTTTAACTTTTCATCGTTTCACATCATTGATATGGGAGCATACCTTTTCGTTAGGGAGCCTTTTTCTGCGGACAAGTTCTTCCACTCTTTTCTAGTCATCTTTGCAACCTATACTCACCATTCAATAGTTCAAATAAAAGTAAGAAAGAGACTATCATAATTGAATTTTACTTGACTTACCTCACAAATGCTCTTGTTATCTACTCATAAAACAGCTCTCCTCTCGTTTGCAAATTATCCTGAGAAGATACACCAAATAAGTAATGAAAACAAAACCAACGTTTAAAATACACCAAAAATGTACATACAAAAAGAGTTATGCAAGAGTTGTGCATCAAATGCGTTAACAGATCCTGACCCCGATGCAGCTGGCGAACACATCACTAAATCAACATGTGGATAGCCAAAATAAAGAATTGAGTGCCAATTAGAAACACTGTTGTCACTGATGTGATAACACATACCCAGGCACATACGGCCTGGTTCGAGGAGGCTCTCTTTTATCCTTCACATTTATCAACTAGTCAATACCGAACATGTTTACGTCGAAGCTACAGTCCTGCAAGAAAACATACCTTTTGTGGTCAAATTCTTGGAGTCCTGCAGCTTGAAATAAAAACTAGGACGATCTAGTAAGAGTTGTGATGATTTTAGCATATTGCTCGTCCCATTCTTCTTGTTTCAGCATCAAGCGTGTCAGTGTCAGTGTCACCGTTACCCTATGCTTGAGAAAAAAGCCAACCATCAACAAGCTTCATAACACATATGACTATCTAAAAATAATCTTGAATCATTTTCAAAGAACATGAACAGCAAAATTAGTGGAGAACCAGAGCTAGAACTATAGTCACTTGACCTGAGTAACCGAAGCTCCCAAATCCAAGAGTAACTGCACCGTCTCTATGTGTCCGTTCAAAGCCGCCACATGAAGAGGTGTGATTCCTCCATCTGCTGCTCTGTTGATCACATCGTGAAGAACACTACACAACACATTCAAACTAATCATCAAGTGACTATAAAGCTTTACCATAACTCTTTACAAAAAAAAAACACGTTTTACCTTGAATCCCTTGAACACCAGCGGGCCAGGTTTCTCACATGGAATAGCCAAGTCGTCAGTAACTCTGGACCAATGGGAAAGAGCAAGAATTTGTTGTAAGAAAAATCGACTATACCAAGAGACAAATAGTAGCAGACAGACCTGCAAGTTGAATCTTGGGTGACACTACATATGCATCCAAGTCCACCTGAGATAGGAAAAGGAAAGAATAAAAATTAATAGCTTTCCAAGAATTGAGAAGCATTTCCGGTTTTGATGAAACAAAACAAACAAAAAAGAACCAGAAGCAAACACAGCTTTACACCGTCCATCACTACAGTTCCCACAAATAATATTGACCTGAACAAAACATAGAAACCCTACTCAAAAAACAAGAACCACGAAAAATCTCCAAAAGTAAAACTCTTGTGTAGATGATATCTAACCTGTGATGTACGTCCAAGTTTGTCATAACTCTGTTCACAATTTTACAGGTCGCCATGGTAAAACCCCTATATGTATATACTAACAGATGAATCCATGTTCCGAGGATAATACTGGTCTACGCAATGCAAGAATTGGTTATGATGTTCCGAAACTAACTATGATGCCTAATCCAAAACAGGAGAGCAAAGAAGAGAAGGCTCTCACTTGAACGAAATCGAAATTTCCAGAACTAGAAACAAAGTAGCTTAACGGGTCAAACCGTCCGATATCAACATATCCCTGCACACAACAAACACACATATTTTTGGAAACTAGAGTTGAACAAAGCTTTTGAATTTGATGATATAGAAATTCACCGTCTGCCCTCTTGTTTCCACATCCTTGCAGAATCTAACCACCAAATCAAATTCCTACACCAATGAAGACCAAACCTAATCAAACCTAAAGTCCTTAAAACAACCTCTCAACATTATAGAATGAGAACATATACACAACCTTGCCATCATATTCAAAAGGATGGCCGATCCAGCTGCTCTGACCAAACCAAGTTAAAGGAAGCAGCTTTACAAGCCACTAAATCAAACCAGTGCAACAAAGCAAACTTTCTTACTATTCTCATACCAATAATTGATCCTAAGCAGAATCTTAAAGCAACAACAATAATAGAAAGAGGATACAAAATCGACAAGACGACTTGAATTGTCAAGAGCGTAGCAATTAAAATCAGGGACAGGTACAGACGTAGCACCAATTACAAAAGCTGCAGCATTTGCCAAGAAGATAAATTTTTCAAAAGTGTAGAACAGTACTGCCATTTAAGTAATCTGATCTGTGAATCTAAAACCCGAACAATCAAGAAACACAATCATTGTCCGAACCCCTGACATTTTTTTAAATCACAATCAGTCAGAAATCAAAATATAAAGTTGATCAAAATCCTTACATTAGCACGAAAAAGAATCAGAAACAGAACAACCTCCCAATGACCATGTTGACAAGGTTGCATCAAAGCTGTCTCTTTCCAAAAATTCATGTATTCAGATTTTACTTTTAAATCAATCAATAATGCAAAGAACAAAAAGACACTAAATGACAACATACCTGTCCACGGTAGTTCCGGAGATTAATATCAACTCCTGATTCCACCAACAGAGAAACTATCTGAAGATAAACAAAACCCAAATCAGGATCATCACCAATCATCTTAAAAGTCAGAACTTTAGAATCTCTGATCTTATGAAGTATTGATCTTTCAAGTAATTATACCTTGTTAGGCTTGAATTCCTTCAGCTTTTGCAGTTTTTTGTGCTCCACCTTAAGCGCTCCAGTTTTTTCTCCTTCACGTAAAGCAGCTCTCCTCATTATTGAGGAACATATGGGTTGTTTGGGCTTAGAGGATCCTTTAGCTTCCTATAAAACGACAATGCAGTCAGTTTTCGCACTTATTATTGCAATCACAAAAAGTTCTCGAGGGAGAAAATGGTTTGTAGTTCAGTTTTGCTTGTTGCCTCAAGTTTTTCCTCTTTACCGTAAAGGTGCTTTCCACTCTTTTAAATAGGTTAGGTAGGAAGATTTGGCTGCTTAGGCTTACGGATCCTTTAGCTTCCTACAAACAAGAGAATGCAGTCATGTTTCTTAATTATAATTACAATCAAAAAGGTTTTAGAGTGAACTAGTGGGATGTAGTTCAGTTTTACTTCTGGTTGTCCTGTGCAGCTTCCATCTCTAAGTACCACTCATTGCTGCTTTTTTATTTTGCTTATCTTCTAGAAATTCCATGGCTTTCCTCCAGCGGTTCCTCTGTACAAACAACCAAGAGATAGTCTTAATCTTCAATAAGATTCTTCCATTAAATACCAAGTTCGGTTTTCTTCTCTAATGGTGACGATATTACTCATTTTTTCTGAGCTTGACCGTGATTCTTGTTTCTCCAAGTTCAAAGAAGCTGATTTTAAGGTGTTCGACAATTCCATATGAGTATACTGCAGAGAATAAACAGATCATTCAGAATTAGTTGATGTCTCTGCTAAACTTGTTTCTCGTCAAAGGAAATACAAAATGCAATATAGAAATTCGTGGATATTCAGGGGAAGGTACTTACACTCAAGAGATGGATCCCGTGTTCTTAGAAACGAGATCTCAACCTTAACACATTTCCAGACTCTTGTACAAGTGATCATACCTTAATAGCTTGTCGTCTTGTTATATAATTATTTTATTTGAGAAGCTTTTTGAGTGTAGTCTGCAAAAAAACTGCAAACCAAAAAATGTGAGAGTGTACTAGTCTAACACAAGACCTTCAAGAACTCATCAGAGAAGCTATAGTCCTGCAAGAAAACATACCTTTTGTGGTCAAATTCTTGGAGTCCTGCAGCTTGAAATAAAAACTAGGATGATCTAGTGAGAGTTGTGATGATTTTAGCATATAGCTCGTCCCATTCTTCTTGTTTCAGCATCAAGCGTGTCAGTGTCACCGTTACCCTATGCTTGAGAAAAAAGCCAACCATCAACAAGCTTCATAACACATATGACTATCTAAAAATAATCTTGAATCATTTTCAAAGAACATGAACAGCAAAATTAGTGGAGAACCAGAGCTAGAACTATAGTGCTTGACCTGAGTAACCGAAGCTCCCAAATCCAAGAGTAACTGCACCGTCTCTATGTGTCCGTTCAAAGCCGCCACATGAAGAGGTGTGATTCCTCCATCTGCTGCTCTGTTGATCACTTCGTGAAGAACACTACACAACACATTCAAACTAATCATCAAGTGACTATAAAGCTTTACCATAACTCTTTACAAAAAAAAACAAAACACTTTTTACCTTGGATCAAATCCAGCAACTGAATATTTCTTATTCTTCAATAGGCTCCAGCAATTAGGAACACTTGGTATATACTCCGAAAGCAAGATCCTGATACACCGAGGATGACCATTTAGAGCCGCAAGGTGTAGAGCAGTACTGCCATTTAAGTAATCTGATCTGTGAATCTAAAACCCGAACAATCAAGAAACACAATCATTGTCCCAACCCCTGACATATTTTTAAATCATAATCAGTCAGAAATCACAATATAAAGTTGATCAAATCCTTACATTAGCACCAAAAAGAATCAGAAACAAAACAACCTCCCAATGACCATGTTGACAAGCTTGCATCAAAGCTGTCTGTTTCCAAAAATTCATGGATTCAGATTACTTTTAAATCAATCAATAATGCAAAGAACAAAAGGACACTAAATCACAACATACCTGTCCACGGTAGTTCCGGAGATCGACTCCTGATTCCACCAACAGAGAAACTATCTGAAGATAAACAAAACCCAAATCAGGATCATCACCAATCATCACAATCATCTTAAAAGTCAGAAATTGAGAATCAATATTAAGACCACGGAAAGAAGGAAAAAAAATTGAGAATCAATATGAGAATAATCAGTTCATGTCAAGCTTGAATTGGAAAACAAAACGATCGTACAAGTGATCGATCAAACAAAGATATTAACAAAGAAAGAATCTGATATAACAAAAGAGTCACAAAGATCCTAAGGTTCAGGTTTACGAATAACTTACAGACATGTCAGGCTTAAATTCCTTGAAGATTTGGCTTCAATTCCTTAATGCGTTTCGAGTTCCTCTGCCTCCTCCGTCTTTTGGTTCACCGAAGATCTTCTATGAGATAATCAACAGTTCATGTCAAACCTTGAATTGGAAAACAAACGTTTGTTTGAATTTTAACAAGTGATCGACCTTCAAGATTTGGCTCCACCTTCGAGAACCTTCTCGTCCTCCATCTTTTGCTTCATCGTCATCATCTTCTAGATCGATCGTTCTAGAGAGAAGCACAAAAATCATGAGAGCCTTAGTTTGAATTTTAAAAACAAAATCGAACGTTGGGTCTTAAGGCAGAGTAGAGAGTTGTTATAATTGAGATTTTCTCTCGGTGATTTTCTGGGTTTTGGAGAGCAAACGGTCACAATATCTATTTCGTAATTGAAAGCTCAAAGATCCTTTTTTGGATTTAAAACACGTTTGACGTCCAAACCAAGGCTTACGTTATATGACCGTTTGAAAACCAAACCGATTTCCAATTAAACTAAACCGATCTTCAAACGCATTTTAACCAAACCAACTTACCAACTAAATTCTAAGGGCACACGCAGTGGTATACCCGAACATGGGGTGTGAGTAATTTTAAATTGAGAAATAATGCAAATGTTGCTTTAGAACCAACACACGAGTGTTAAGTTACACTCGGGTGTGAGAGGGGTGTGAGAGCCACGTGTCATGAAGGGGTTGGTCGGCGGACAGAGAGAGAGGAGAGAGAGAGAGAGATTTTTTTTTTTTTAATTTTTCCAGCCACTCAAGCCTCGCCACCTGTGCCTTACACCCGACGAACACAAGTTGCTATTTCACATCCGTTTCTTGTATCCTCACCCTCAATTCTATTATTTTGGTTTTTTTAAATACTCACACCCAAGCTACATATGCGCCATTGTGTATGGTCTAAGCGAGGTTTACGATTTATGACCGTTTTAGTAGTGTTTCTTCAATTAAACCAAAACCAAATACAATAACTGATTCTTTTGGTTCAGTATATTCCTTTTGATTTGCTTTTAAACCGAATCCATCAAAACTAAAACCATGTACTTACCATTTTTTTGGAAAAATGTTATTTAACTAATTTAATTGCTACTTTATCATTTTGTATATATACAAAAATATTTTGCAAATTAAAAAATTCAGTGATGGGTAATTTTTTTAATTATACATTTGCATAACCCCTCCTAGTTAACAAAAAAAAATTATACTTATTTTGATTTACATCAATAATATTCTTAATCCTTACAAATTTATAAATAATTTTCTTTTTCATAATAATAATATTCATTAATCCTTACAAATTTGATCTTTATGTCTAAAACTAATTTTCTAAATTTCTTGTTGTATATACTATATACATTACAACTTTCGGCAAATAAACCGCTCTTTTTTTCCAGGAAAAGTCTCAATGTAGCAGCAGTAGAGCTTTCTTGCTAAAAGATGAACACAACATGAAGCTCTTTCATACTACCTAGCAAATGTATCACCAGAAACTCAATTAACAAGACAAAAATTTGAAGCAAACAAGCAGAACATGATGCTCTTGTCATCTTCTTATTTAGGTCTATTTAGTTAAATGTGGACTAATTAAAGAGATGTGTGGATCAAAATGGTTTCTCTTCGTTGAACATGATTATGCATCTTTGATTGTTGTTTCCTTTTACAAGGCATTGTCCTCTTTTTGTTTTACTTGTTTGGTCTATGTTTGAAAACTGGTTTATTGACGACGAGTCACAATTGAGCTGTGCATGTGACCAAAGTGGCAGAAGACTTTTTTAAAAGTAAAAGCAAACAAAATGATCTAATTGACTTAAATCTCAAACAAGCCAAATGCATCCAAGTTAGGCATGTCAATCGGGCTAGCCCGGCCCGGCCCGGCCCGAAGCCCGCAAAACCCGTACATATTTGAGCCCGGCCCGGCCCGGCCCGTAAAAATTCCGAGCCTATATTTTAAAGCCCGGCCCGGCCCTAACAGGGCTACAGGGCTTTTCCGGGCTTTTTTGGGCTTTTCTTCCGACAACAAAAAACAAACTTATAATTTATAATATCTTTAAAAAAAAAATCTATATATAAAACGAGTCAATCAAAATTTAAATAACCACTAACGCTAATTTAGTTTTTTTAAAAAAGAGTTAAAACCAAATAAATAATCCAAATAAATTGTTTAAACTTATACTAGATAAAATATAAAATCAAAATAATTCAAATTAGGTAGTAGAGCTAATATTTGCTTTTTCGATTTGTAGTAATACATAACAAAAAAACTATGTTTAGGGTTTTCAACTCTATCAAAAACATTTTTTACAACAAATCTTACAATTAAACGAAAATATTAACAAAAAAAAAGATCAAAATATTTTTTAAAGGGCTTTTCGGGCTAGCCCGAGCCCGGCCGGGCTAAGCCCGAAAAACCCTTTAGCCCGAACGGGCTTAGCCCGAAAGGCCCGATTTTTTCTGGACATATATTTTGAAGCCCGAACCCGCTGTTTTTCAGGGCTGGGCCGGGCTAGCCCGCGGGCTTTGGCCCTAATTGACATGTCTAATCCAAGTTGATATGTCTCTTGGTACTTTCAGTTTTCATGTAAATGATTTGGCACATTCTCCCAAAGTGCCAAGCCAATAATTTTCGTCGTCTTTTTCTTTTTATTTTTATTTTAGTTTTCTTGTTCATGTAAATGATTTATCTCGTGAGTTTTCAGTTTTCATGTAAATAATTTGGCACATTCTCCAAGACAATATTTCCATCTTTTTTTGTTTCTTTCATTTTTTAGTTTTATTGTTTCATGTAAATGGTATGTGTCCTGGACAATTCAATTTTCACGTAAATGATTTGGCACATTCTAACTTTTTGGGTCAATTAGCTAGATGACGACCATATGGAGAATCATAATTTGCCAAAAAAATGCAGTAGTAAAACTGTAAATAATTAATAATTTTTGTATGTGGTTAAAATACATAATGTGATATTATGTTTATGTTATCAAATAAATTAATATGAAATTTGTAAAAACAATACGCGACAAAAATTATAGCATTTTTTTCCTTAATATGCTATAAATAAACCAATCAACTTATTTACGAATTTGTTATTCGTCGTTTTTTCTTGCAAATAAATGATCATATTTTGCATTGTTGCACATACTCACAGTTAAAAACTATTTACACTAGAAATATTTTGGGGTTTTACACGGATGTTCTTACTATGAGTTGTTTTATATTTTCATGTATTGTAATTTTTCTTATTGTTTTATGGTTTAATTATTTACTCTTTTTTTCCACAAAACACTATTTGATTAAGTTATTGCCTTTTTTTTTGTCGTCATATTAAGTTATTGCCTTATTGGTCGAAAACTTACCAACTTACTCCTCTAGCACTGTATGTGATATACATAGTGTGTATATTGTGATATACATAGTGTGTATATATATGTATGGGATTAAGTTAAATAATTGTGAAAATCTTTCTTGAATATTCATTAGTCATAAGGTAATACAGTTTTAGAGAACATGTGATACAAAATAATAATTAGTATTATTCATCCAATGTTCATATATCTTGCATGGAACTTACTAAGATCAATAATCGAATAATGTTTGGTTCCGAATTTTTTTCCACAAACCACTCTCCCATACCTTTAAGTCTTTAACCACTTCCTGATTAATATCTCTCTCGCTTTTCTCTATGCGTTAGTTGCTTAAAATGTGTTTCATATAAAGAGATTTTGCCTATGTTAAAGAATCAATTTAATTTCTGCAATCAAATTTACCCAATTGTCAAAAACAAAATTGGAAAAGTTGTTGAGAACAGAGCTTTGATGCCAATGCAAAACTTGCCCATTCTTGTGATTTGTACTTAGCTATTTTGGATTGTAAAGCTCCTATATGGTTACAACCATTGTTATTACCATATATATAATCTATTTATAGCATATATACATATAAAAGAGTCAAGAAATGATATAATCAGTGATCAATAGATTTTAACGACAAGATAATGGTTATATTAAAAAAGACTGACAGAAAAAATCGTTGTTGTGATCACTGACTTTTATAACCAGAATAACCAAACCAATCTTGTGATTTATAGTTTCATTTTCATGTTTCAAAACGGCAAGTTGTCCAAAACACCGAAGTTTTTGTTTATTGTTTGGATTTTGTGTTTGCCAAAATTGTATCTTCTTTATTTGAAAATTGTGCACCACAATTCACAACTAAACACGTTACAGTTTTCACTGATATTTTCAATATGAATAACAAGAAAGAATATCGACAAAAAATAGCCAAAATCGCCTAAAATTTTTAACAGAAATGAACAAGAGTTGCTAAGTAATTAAAATGTTTGTAAAATCAAGATGGCAAAAAAAAAGAGAGTAGTAAATAATTTATACTTGCTTGATTTAAAGTAATAATCTATTATAAAATAAAATAATATATTATTAAATAAAAGAATATGATATTTGCTAAACAAACATGCAATATCCATGTTAAGAAAACACTTGATAAATGAAGCCAATTTATTTACACTTTTATTATCAGAAATAAAAATTACTAACATACAAAATTCATTTGATAACAAAGCGGTACAAGTTTTTTAATGGTGCAAAAGAACGATAAACGATACATATAATTAAAAACAAAAAAAATAGCCTTACACAATATCAATAATATTTAGATCGTCAATTATACCCGTTTTGATAATTGGTTACGACGGTACATTGTGTACCAATCAAAACCATAACTATTTGCAGCTATTAGTCTATTTCGATCTTTTGTTGTTGATAAACAAAGAAAAACTTGAAAGCTTAAAAGTTTTTAAAAAGATGTGATTTTTTCAACATTGACATGATTCTGTTGATATTGACATTCAGAAAGACAAGCATGTTTATCCCATATGACATGTCAGACGAAACAGTGATATTTCTTTTCAATTTAGACTGCAAAAGAACAAAATAATTGAAGTATTCTAAAATACATATACTAATATTAAATGAAATACTAATGATTAGTAACGTTTTGGTAGGTAAAATTCGAAGCGAACGAATTTAAGCAGAGATTATCTCAGTTTTTAAACCACACTTTCGCTAATAATTGAATAAAGGCTTTAACTAATGAAAACGAAAGTCTCTGTCAAAAGCTGCGAAATAAGGAAGACACACCGTTGAAGCACTCTCGTCGTACAAAGTTCTCTTTTTGTTCTTCTCTCTTTCGCTTTAGGGTTTGATTCTTCCTTCTCTGCCATTTTTTAATTTCTGCGAATCGCGTCGAGAATCCGTCGTTCTCGTCTGGTTGTTTCAAACCCTAATTTTCTTACCGTTTTCTCTGTTCAGTCTTTGGTTCTGCAAGGAGACGACAAAGGTACTGTCTTTTTTTTTTTTGGGTTTTTGTTACTTTCTTTGTTTGTGGGTTTTCTGTTGATTGCAATTGGCATAAAGGAGAGAACTTTATTGATTTCGAAGGTGATTTAGTGAGTTTTCTCTGTTGGGTTGTTCTCTTTTGTAGAGTCTCTCTTCCGTGGAGTTGAAGAAATTGAACGGAATGGAGGAAATTAAGTTAGAAAACGAGATACGACTTTGTGATGTGAAGACAGAGAATCTTCGTAAAACAATGGATACGATTAAGTCTCAAGCCTCTGATGTACTTATCTTGAATCTTCAGTGGTGTGATTTAGAGGATCATTTGAAATCAACGAGTGAGAAGGTAGAGTTGAGGTTTAGGGAAGTAGTGTTGAAGGAGGTTGAGTTACAGAGTCGAAGTTTTGCTCTTGAAGAAAGGGCTAAAGTTGTTGAAGCAGCGGAAGCTGAGATGGGTGATTTAGAGATGAAAGTTAATGGTTTTAGGAGTGAAGTTGAAGAGAAAAGAGAAGAATTGGGGTTTCTTAGGAAGTCTTTGGAAGAGTGTAGTGTTGAGGAAAGGTCAAAGAGAAGTCAACTTAATGAGATTGTGGAATTGTTGAGAAAGAGTCAGGTTGATCTTGATTTAAAGGGGGGAGAGTTGCGACAGATAGAAACTGATCTTGAGAGATATCGCGCTGAGGTCAAGGAAGAGAAGGAGTATTTGCGTAGGACTGAAAATGGTAGGAGAGAGTGGGAAGAGGAGTTAGAGAGAAAGACGAAAGATCTCACATTGGTGCGGGATAAATTAGCGGAATGTGATAAGCGGTTTGAGACACGGTCCTTGGAACTAATAAAGACTCAGGGTGAGGTTGAAGTAAAAGAGAAACAGTTAGAGCAGATGAAGATTGATCTTGAGAAATATCGTGTTGAGGTCAATGCAGAGAAGGAGAATTTGGGTAGGACTCAAACTCACAGGAGAGAGTTGGAAGAGGAAATAGAGATAAAGACTAAAGATCTCACATTGGTTATGGATAAAATTGCAGAATGTGAGAAGCTGTTTGAGGCACGGTCCTCAGAACTAATAAAGACTCAGGGTGAGGTTGAATTGAAAGGGAAACAGTTAGAGCAGATGGATAGTGATCTTGAGAGGCATCGTGGTGAGGTCAGCGCAGAGATGGAGCATCTGGAAAAGAGTCAAACTCGCAGTAGAGAATTGGCAGAGGAAATAGAGAGAAAGAGGAAAGAGCTTATAGCGGTTCTCGATAACATTGCAGAGTATGGGAAGCAGCTTGAGTCGGTGGAACAACAACTAGCTTCTCAGCAGAAGTTGCTTGAGACACGGTCCTCGGAACTTGTTTCTAAAAAGAAAGAGTTGGACGGACTGAGTCTGGACCTTGACTTGGCCAACTCACTAAATAACGAAATGAGGGAGACGTGTAAACAGATTAAATCAAAGGGTAGGGAGTTGGAGGAGATTGAAAGGCTGATTCAGGAACGGAGTGGTCACATTGAATCAATCAAGTTGCTGCTCGAGGAACACAGTGAAGAACTTGCTTCTAAAGAGGAGAGACACAATGAGATAACGGAGGCTATTCGTAAACTATCCTCGGAGATTGTCTCTAAAGAGGAAACTATCCAGCAACTCTCTGAGAAACAACTTGTAAAACAGAAAAAACTGGATTCGACTGAAAAACGTCTAGAAAATACCACTGCAGAATTTGTTACAAAGGAAAAAGAACTTGGCTCTGTGAAAGATACATACAGAGAGTGCCTCCAAAACTGGGAAATCAAAGAGAAGGAGTTAAAGTCCTTACAAGAAGAGATTAAAAAGATTCAAGACAGCTTGAAAGACTTTCAATCTAAAGAGGCGGAGCAAGTCAAATTGAAAGCATCATTGATGGAACGTGAGAAAGAACTTGGACTGAAGGAGAAGCGAATTCGTGCTCGCTCAGAAAAGATTGAACTGAAAGAGAAAAAGCTTGATACTCGGGAAGAAAGGATTGATAAAAAAGATGAGCAACTGAAATCCACAGAACAAAAGTTGGCTAAATGTGTTAAGGATTATGAGCTGAATGCAAAGAAATTGGCCAGCTTTTGTCAACAAAACAACCCAGATCAACAAGTTGACTTGGTGCGAGACGCTAGTGTATGTGACGAGAAGACTTTGCAGTTACTCTTACGTGGGCATCTGAAGAAATGTGATCAGCTTCACCTCGATGTTCTGCGTGCTCTAAAAGCATCTTCTGACCCGGCAAAGCTTGTGTTAGACACAATACAAGGGCTTCATGAAAGGATGGCAGTAACAAAGCTTGATCCAGATAGTGTTAGAAGGAGTAGTATTTGCTTGCTGGAATGTTTAATGGATATGTCACCAGAGCCCAAGACTGAAGTACAAGTAGAAGCTATCAAATCAGCCACTGAATGGAAGAACACAACACTGGTCAAGGCAGAGAATCCAGTGGAGGTTTTGGGTTTTCTGCACTTTCTAGCTGCATTCAGTTTGGCATACACTTTTGATGCCGACAAAGTCCAAAATCTGTTTGATGCCGCCTTTCTTCGCCAATACGCTCCAAGTCTGTGTGAGGCTCTAGGAGTATCATCTCTAGCACCTGGTAAGTTTTCTCAGCAAAAAGATTCACTTGTTTTCTCGTCTCTTTCTCTTCAAGTAGCATAAAGATTCTTTTCATGATTTTTTTTTTGTTCTGCCATAAATTATTATTTAAAGCCGGATCTCATATCATCTAGATATCTAATTCTGCTACAAGCAAACCAATACTAAAACTTTAGAGCGTTAAGAAATAAGAGTCAAAGATCTACTATTTAGTCTTGTGATGCTTATTGAAGGTTTTTTTTCTTTTGCCCAGTCAACAATGTACTATTATTGGATGATAAGCCTGAACAGCTGCCCCCTGAAGCACCAATCAGAAATAGCAGTAATTCTCGCAGCCCGGATGTCCAAGAAACCATAGCATCATCTCATTTGGGTAATGAAGATGTTCTTTTGGACCCTGAGGGCTCAGCTTCCTTTTCACCCAACGAGGTCTTTACTGGACTTCAAGGTATGAAAGATCCAGCCACATATGTTCTAAATTTTGTCAACGATGAACTCATGGGTGCTCAACAGAGAGGAGAGTTGGGTTTAGCAGAGCCTGTAGTTAAGACTTTGATTCCCCTTTTGGAGGAGCTGCCACGTGTTGTAAGATCTAGCAAACATGTACTGTCAGATGCACTAAAAGTGGCAAATCTATGGAGCTGGATGATGGGAAATAGTGCTCAAATGTCATCGCTTGAGGCTTGGGGTTTTCTGCAACTCATCGTGGCATATGGGTTGGTGCATGCTACAAGTCAAGAAAATACTTTACGATTTGCTTCATATGTTGCTCACTTCAAACAGGCTCCGAAACTCTTTGAATCTCTTGGTCTTAGTTATGCCATCCCAAGTAAGTTTTAATTCTGCAACACATTGTTTTTTTTTTTCTTAACAGTTCTTCCTTGCAGTAGTGATACCCAAAAGATAAATGAAATATGTTTGACTCGTTTTTGTCTTTGCAGACGTGGTTAAACAACTCCTAGACGAACGCCATTATTTTATGGCAATCCGGTTTATCTTTTATTTCAAGCTGAAGTCCAACTTTTCTCCCCTGGAATTATTGAAAGATGAGATCGTCAATCTTAGAGTTTCTGCCAAGGAAGAGAGGAGATTTGATTCACAGGTTAAAGCTTGCTTCTGTTACATCTCTTCCCAAACTGTATATTCCATTGTCATTGATTGTTTATATTTGTATTATATGTTGACTTCTAGGCTGAAGACAGAGATGCTGCAAAACTGAAAGACATAATCGAACTCATCGAAGACTTCAAGCTGGATATAGATCTTCCTGTGGACCTTATCGTCAAATTCATGGTTCTACGGGTAATTCAAAATCAGAACCAATATGTGGTCTCATCATTTGTCCCAGTTCAACCTCCGCAGGTTCATATGCAGGCTTCACACACAGTCATTCACAGCTCATACATCGCCACTCATGGCTCAAACCTGACCTTTCCAACAATCCTTGGTGCATCACCAAATCAACAGGTCCTAGACATGGAAACATATCAAGCTGGTGGTTCAACTGTGTTCCATGGTCAACCTTCACACCAGGCTGGTTTCAAACGCCCAAGGATGGATCCTTCGGTTTCTAGACCTGTGATTAGACCTTGCTTCAATCCATCAAAAGCTATGACAGATATTAGTGTTCTAGGGTTCAAGCTAGTAGTTAATAAGTAAATAACAAGAAATAGATTTGGTCTTTTTGTCTAGATTGGTTTGTGGTTAATAGCTGTTAATCTCTTTCTAAAGTCTTAATGTAAAAAAGAATATGCAGAGGGAACAACATCCTTATGTTTCAGAATGACAAGGTTAATTAGGGGATGTTATTCAATCATGGATCTTAATAGAATTGAAATCCAACACTAATCCACTATTATTCAATTAATGATTCTAAATCATGCTTTAAAATTTGGTATTATTGGATCTTATATTTGTAAATCATATTTAATAGATTTTAAAGTTTGTGTTATTCAACTAAAATTTTAAATACTTGTTATTGAAAATTAAAAGATTTACATTTTTTGTATATTATGTCATTTGAAATTACTTTTTTTTGGAGTTTCATAAGTAAACTATTAGAATCAAAATCAAAGATATATGGTAGTGACTTTGATATCCACACAAAAATATTCTTAAATATAATATCAAATTTCAAATGTAAACTTTAAAGAATTGAATTTAACTCCATAATTGAATAACACCAAGTTTTTCCAAACTCGCTCTTCAAGACTATTTAAAAATTAATTTTCTTACGCAAAATCATTTTCATATGCTATAATGATAATAATAACTTCATTAATTACTAGTTAAAGAACATTTAGTTGAATAGTATGTTGCATGAAAACTATATCCGAGATCAGTTTTTTGGTTAGAAAACTTGAGGTTGGTTTATTGTTTTGGACTCGTAAACTCTTGGAAGCACGAAAAAATATTTTGAAATCGGAAATTCTTAAAAACAAGGGGAAACGCGGTAGAAACACAATTCTTAATTTGTTTTTTTTTTTAATTTGAAGCGTGAAGGACACGTCTAACTTTTTAAAAAAATTTTGAAGCATGACGGAAACATCTGATTCTGTTTTAAGAACATGACGAAATGTTGCTACTAATGGATATATATATATATGGTATTTTTATAACTTTAAAGTAACCTAATTTTTTTGAAAAATATAAATCATTCGAATTAAGAAAAATGATGGTTTAAATCGTTGATTTTAAACATTATTAAAATCTTTATAATTTAGTTAATTTTTTTAATATTTATGCATTAGACTTGTGTTCTTTCAATTTTCTTTGTTTAAAAATATAGTTTTTGATGTTAGGTGTTTTATATATATATATATATATATATATATATACACACACATTTCTTTTTTTTTTGTCGTCAAAAGTTTGTATTAAAATAGAGGTAAGGTTCGTGAAACAAAAGAAACAGAGCAATTAAAACATCACAAAACAGAACAACATTGCTCATAATAAATAACGGAATTGAATTTGAAAAACGTAATCTGATGAAGCTTTTATCGTCGCTTATCTTCTTCTGTACCCGAATGCAACCATGCCGGACCTCCAACGGCAAGGTATGATCTGAGGCGTCCATCTCGAGTAACACTTTTAGCAATATCTCTTGCAATTGAATTCGCTTTTGGAGACGCAAGCTTAAAGAAAACTTTATGAAAATCCGGAATAAGGCGAGAAATCTTATATACACATTTCTAAAACGTATTTTCTAGTATTGTTTTTAGAATTTTTTTTTTTAATGCGATTTCATGCATACATAATTCAAAAGATATTTAACAACGGTGAAAAAATTATAAAATAGATAAACTTTCTTTTTCTCTTTGGTCAAAAATCAAAATATAAACATTCCTTTACAAGTTTTTTTTTTCCTGGTAAGGCAGTGAGGACGTATTTTCCCAATTATATATTCCTCCTAAATATGTTACTTTAATTCAAAAAAAGGAAATAAAATTAATAAAAAAATATTACCCTAATAGGCTAATTTTTCATCATTATCAACTTTTCAGGCGCCGAGAGAGAACAATTGCAGAAGAGTGAAGAATTCAAAGTTCGTTGCTTTTTTGAGAATTTTGATTTTGATTTTTGCTTTTGTGGTGAACTTATTAGGGTTTTATTGTTAATGGGTAGCTTGATGGAGAAGGTAACGAGTGGCTTAGAGCTTGTTGATTTAAGCAAGCGTAACTTCCGCAAAACCCTAGAATCTCTCCAAGAAGGTGCTCATTCGCTTCTTCTACTTACAATTCAATGGAAAGAGATCGAATCGTATTTCGATTCCACCAGAAACGTCCTCGAGGACCGAGCCAAGGAGTTGGAGGAATCGATGAAGGTTAAAGCTTTGGAATTGGAGAAGAAGGAGAAGGAGCTTTGTTTGATTGATGAGTCGATGAAAGCGAAACAGAGCGAGCTCGATAAGAAGGAGAAGGAGCTTTGTTTGATTGATGAGTCGATGAAAGCGAAACAGAGCGAGTTGGAGAAGAAGGAGAAAGAGTTTGATTTGGAACAGAAGGCAGAGATTGAGAAGAGGAAAGGAGAAGTTGAACAATTGGAGAAGTTTACGACGAGGATGGAATCGGTGGAGAGGTTTTCTGATGAGAAGTTGATGGAACTTGATGTCAGAGCAATAGAGCTTGAAAAGAAGGTGAAAGAAGTAGAGAAGCAAAGAGAACGGATTGTCGCCGGAGGTAAGTTGAGAGATGAATTTGAGCCATTGGTGTCATTGTTGGCTAAGAACATGGGCTTAAATGTGACAATGCCTATAAAGTGTTCAGCTTTATACCTGAACGAGAATGCAAACGATTTTGCGGATGATTTAGTTAAGAAAAACACAACCTTGGCGAGAATGGTTCCGTATTTGGATCCGGCAAAGGTTATTTTGGATGCTGTAGAAGGGTCATTGAAGGAATACTGGAAAAAAGATTTAGGAGAAGCTGATGATAGAGTAGTTAATAGTTGCATTGTTCTGTTAGAGAATCTGTTACAGATGAATCGGAGAATCACACCGGAGGTGAAACAGGAAGCGACTCAACTTGGGATTGATTGGTTAGGCAAGGCAAAAGCCAATCTGAATAATGACCCGCGGGTTTTAGGTTGTTTGTTGTTTCTGGCTGCTTACGGTTTAGCTTCTGTGACTACTCGTGAGGTGCTCTTAACCCTTTTAGAGTGCTTTCTTTTGTATGATCATGCCCCGAAACTGTTTCGGCTTCTGGGGTTAGAAGATAAAGTTTTCGGTAAGGGTTGCTTCTTGTTTTTAGACTAATTAATAGTAGTTGTTGCTCAAAAATGGTAACTTCATGTGAATTGCTCTGCAGGTGCGGTTGAAACCCTAAAGAAAAGGGACGAGTATCTCGCAACACTGAACTTCATCTGTGAATTCCGGTTATACAAGCTTTGTCCAGGAAATCGACCAGGAGAACTTTTGCTTGAGTTCTTGATTTCCTCAAATAAAGCTGCTCAAGTGATTGCTGGGAGTGGAACTTCAGTGGAGGCGCAGGTAAGCTAATATCTCTCTCTGTGCTCTATTCAATCTGGATTATGATGTGTGTTCTATTGAATCCCGGCTTATGATGTGTGTTCATGTCTGATGTAAGTTGATTAAGCTTTTTGATTTGTTGTAGAAAGCAAGGAGGGAGAAGAGAAGAGCTGATGCAGTCATGGCCATTAAGTACATCAAAGAGGCGAAAGCTGAGAATATGTTTCCTGCTAAAATTCTTAAAAAGCTGATTGTACTGAAGAACGATGAATCAGCTCAGAGAGCAACGGAACCAGTTCATAAAAGTTATGACAAAAGACAGAATACGACCAAAGCGGTAGGGAAACCTGAAGCTAAATCTATTAGTCCATATGAACAGAAGCGTGAAATTAAACGTCCAAGACTAACTGAACCAACAGCTCCGTCTCTGAATTTAACAGGTATGTTGATTCATGTATCAACCTTGCTCGTGAATTAGTAGCTAGACCCTACGTATCTAATTATCTATGCCATTCGTTTTCATTGACTTTCACTCTTGTAGCACTTTAAGTTTCTGTTTCCTGTGGCTTAGGTTTGCTTCATAAAATGCACAAAGAGCTTACCTGTATAATGAATCTTTCTTTTTGTCTTTGGGGAAACTTTGAGACATAAATTTAATCAGAACATTGTTCTTTTGTTTAAGATATGTGTGATCGACCTTAAAGTGACATTTTGCTTATGCCTTGAAATCATCCAGTGAAGCAGCCCGAGGGTGTGTCCGCTCCTTCTGGTAAGCAGGTTGAAGAATCTGGAGTAAATCATCAGCCAGACACCATAACAACTCATCCAGCAAGTACTGAAACCAAGCCTAACATTCTCTCTGGTTCCATTAACGCGGACATGTTAAAGGAGCTAGTAGAAAAGCAACCTCTAAAGGAGAGTGAGGGTCTCTCCAATGCTCTGAAATGCACACCAGATCCAGCAAAGCTTGTTCTAGACACATCCATGGCTCTGTGTCCTACAAATGCCGAAGGGGGATATGAGTTCAAGCTGCTGGTTACTACAGCTAGCTGCTCTTTATTGTTGAATCAGCTGAAGAAGCTCCTGCCTAAAATTGGACATCCTGTGAAAGGCGATGCGAAGAAACTTGCCGTTTACTGGAAAGATAAGATTTCAAAGAGCAAAAGAGATGAATTGGAAGTCATTTGCTTCCTACAGTTTCTGGGTATCTTTGGAATTGTGTCAGAGTTCAAGGCTGATGACCTTCTTGGTCTACTGGACAATTCTTATTGGCAAACTGTATCTCCTGATCTTTGCCAGTTTCTCGGGTTGGACAACGCCATTCCAGGTTATTCCCTTTTTTCTCTATTCTCCTGTTATTGCTAACCGCTAGGCCTAAAGATTCAATTGTTTAGCCTATACCATTTTACTGAAGACGGCTTGTTCATATGGCTTTGGTTCAACAGGTTTCATTCAAAATCTCATAAAAACTGGACATCGAATCAAGGCAATAGACTACATATACTCATTTGGTATGGTCCATAGATTCCAACCTGTATCCGCTATTATAAACGATTCCTTGAGGATTATAAAGGAATCTGCAGAGAAGTCGTATAGAGAAGCCAAGAACGATTCTGCAACGCAGGTAAAATTTAAGACGTTTCTTTGTTCTGAACTTCTTAAATCACAATAAAACTCAAAAAGAGATTGTTGTAACACAAAGCATATTTTACAGGTTGCAGCCATAGACAGACAAGTTAGAGCACTTAGAGCCGCCATTAAATGCATATCTTGTCACAAACTTGAATCAGAGTTCCAACTCGGAGACCTCGAAGAACAAATCAAGTCGCTTTTGAAGCTTAGAAGAAACATTTCTAATGGATCTGAATCCGGATCCGCATCGTCCAAACCTGATTCGAAAATCAAACAACCTCAGACGGCAAAACCACCTCAGACGGCAAAACCACCAAATGCAGCGGAGGTTGCTTCTGTCACTAGCAACATACCTTTGGAACCTTCAACAGAAGCTGCATCCTCCTCTGCGAGCAAACCGTTTTCAACGAAGAAGAATAAGAGAGGGAAAAAACGCAGCATGTCAGGAAACAATCAGAGCTCAGGACACATTGCTTCGCGCACAAGCAATCACTATCCCAGCCATGACTATCCCCTGAATCAAAGACAAAGTTGGCCGGTAGACAACTACGACACTGGTTTCACCGGAATTCCTAACGCTGACTACAATTATAACCAGTGGAGACAACCAGAGGGACCCCAATTTTACCAACAGTATCAACATTTAAATCCATATTACAGAAACCTATAGCCGCTGCTTTACTTTTAGGGTTCTTGGAGGATTTAAGTGTCTTGGTTTTTTCTTTTTTTGTTTTTTGTTTTTTGTTTATTTTTTTCTGTTTTTCAAGGGTTGCTAGATTTGATCCCACCGCTAATATAGTCACATGACATATCAGTGTCATGGGTATATAATGTGAAACTAAATGTGATAAAAACTCACATAAATGGTATATAACTTTTGGACATTTAGTTTTGTCTTTTTTGTTGTGTTTAATATGAACAAACAAAACTTTATTCTCGTACTTGAAAATATAAATAATAGCGACATTTCAAAAACACCATGTTCTAGTTTTCGCATAAAGTATCTCTAATCCAGTAATCCTTGTCAGTTTGATTTAAGATTTTGGATTTTGGTTGATTGGTTGGTTATCGTGTAAGAATCTTTATAAATATTTTTGCTAAGCTCGTAAATATCATTAAAAATAAAGTTTGAGGTATTATAATGAACATTACCTAGAAAAAGAGTAATCTTAGCAAAAGGAAATAAAAAAACAAGGGCATGATACAATTAAAAAGATATAACTTGGTGCTATCGAATCCAAAGGAGCATTAGCGGTCGTCAACGCTTCCAATGACGTCTTCCTGAAATGATGTTACGAATTTCTCGATCAATACTCTTGAAACCCACCAAAGAAGGAATAAGTTGGTTGTTATGCAGCATATTGTTCCTTTGGCACCAAATATGGTAGACAGATGCTTGAGTAGCAACCCTACAGAGAAGCGAGGAGCTGTAGATGTTGTTTGTCTTGTGCAGGAGAGCAGCTCCGCCCATGTGATAATTTGTCTATGAGATGACGAAAGTCTGATAAACACTTGGGACCATATTGCAGCAGCATAATGGAAAGTCAAGAGAAAGTGGTCTCGAGATTCTGGAAACCTGGAGCAAAGACAAAAATCTGCATTTGTACTTACTCCCCGCGAGAACAATCTTAGCTTTGTTGGCAGCCTGTTAAGATTGCCTACCCACATGTTAAAAGCATGTTTAGGAACTGCGCCTCTAAACCACACAGATTTGGCCCACTTTTCTTCAACTTCTCTTGGCCTCAAAACCTCCCACGTCTTTGAGGTAGAAAAACCAATCCACTTATTATCATCAACAACCCAAGAGTAGGAATCATTTGTTACTTCAATACTCGGGAGATTAATGGTAGTCAGGTGGGATTGGAATGATAAAGCATCTGACCTTGGTGGAGGAATGATCCAAACTGCATCATTACAGGCGTCGCTCACTTTTGCTGCAGCTGGAATACGCATAGACCTAGGAGCATCAGTTCCCAAGAACATGGTTAAAGGACCAAAGGGGGTCCAGTTGTCGAACCAGAAGAAAACCTTTTCCCCATTGCAGACATGCGCCTTGAAGAACCTTTCGGCTAGAGGCTTAAACGAAGTAACATCTTCCATGTCCAAGGATCTCTGAGACCTTCATCTATTGCCCAGAAAGCCTTGTTTTTGATATGGTCAGTTTTATGCCAAGCCCCCAAGACTTTCAGGTTCTGCAAATAGTAACCAAATAAAACGAAGGCACAAAGTTTTGATCCAAGCTGAGAATCTACGCAGTCCTACTCCTCCCTCCTTCTTGGGCAGACAAACTCCCGACCAAGCTATCTTTGCTCCCTTTCCTGCATCAATGCTACCAGACCACTTAAACCTAGAGAAAGGATTCAATCTTCTTCACACAACCAAGAGGCAACACAAAAGTTGACATCCAGAAGTTGACTATACCCGTGATAATAGAAGCGATTAATTAAACACGCCCAACAAAAAAAAAAAGACTTTTAACTGCCCAAGACCTGAATCTTTTTGCAAGCTTCTCCAATAAAGGTTCATATTCAACAATTTTAAGCTTCATACTCATTAGCGGAAGGCCTAGGTACCTAACAAGGAGAGAGCTAGAGGGGAACCCAAATATGGAAATAGTTAATGCTTTGTCTGATCCATTCTAGCCAAATAGAGGTTAGTCTTGTCCTTATTCACATGCAGCCCAGACCAAGAAGCAAAGTCATCGAGAGCTCCGCTTATTTCATGGAGCTTCCCCCATCAAAGAAAATCACATCATCAGCAAACATGAGGTGAGAGATAGATAACTCAGAGGTTTTAGGATGGTGGTGGATATAACCAGCGTCAAATGTCGCCTTTAGCAAACTTGAGAAAACCTCCATTGCCAACACGAATAAGTATGGTGATAATGGGTCGCCTTGACGCAGCACTTTGCTGCTCTTAAAAAACCCACTATTGGACTCATTTACTGCCATTGAGAAAGAGGGAGTATAGATGCACTGACTTATCCAACCTATAAATTTTTCGGGCACAAAAATAGCTCTAAGGGCTGAAATAGTAAAATCCCATCTGACACTGTCAAAAGCTTTCCTTAGATCAACCTTCAGCATTCCTCGAGACTCAATGTTCCTCCAATTGTATCCATGGACAATTTCAGTAGCATTTGTGATGATCTTCCACAAATTCCAGAAGAGAAAAAAAACTTGAATTTGGATACAAAACCTAGGGAAAGTCAGACTATTGTGGTTGAAGCTCTGAACCAAGTTTGATGCAATGAGACATCGAACAAAAGTAAATAAGTGAGTACTCAAATAACAAGAAGGAAGAGAAATCCAGCTCTCAAACATGATTTCATTGGTGGAAGATTAAGGAAGATCCGAGCGAGCCAAAGTGGGCTTTGGAGGAAGTTTTTGAAGAAAATGTAACTTCCTTTGGTAAGCTAAACTGTTAAGATCTCTCTTTGACATATACTTTAAATTTAGATTTACGTTATAACTTTTTTAAAATTTTATATTTGAAATAAATTTTTGCATTCATAGTAATTTAAAAGTTTTAGAAACCAAAGCAATATAATTTTATAGACCCATAGGTAGCATGCATTCAAAATCTAGTAAGTTAAACAAATCAATGAATTTTACTATTAACTAATCCTATACTAGAAATTATTTCTCAAACACTAACTATTCATATATAAGTTTTGATAATATATTATTTAAATATAATTTTTTATTCAGTCACGCGTTACTATCTATAACGGCAAACGCTTGCGAAAAAGAGATTTTGAAATTTAATGATTTTAAACGGCTCTGAACGATATAAAGCGATTTTCATGATTGATTTTAAACGCTGACAACCGCTACAATTTCGGGTGGCTGCAAAATAACCAATCAAGCTTTTAAACTAAACACATTGTAAAAAAAAAAAAAAAAACCAAGCACATTGTTAAAATAAACGTAACAACACGATATGCATATAAATATTCACCCGCGGTACACCTAGTACTATATTATAAAGGGAAAATTGGATATAAAGGACAAATAATTAAACTATTGTCCATCTATGCATTCTATATTCAAATGTCACATATTCCTAATATACCCTTTGTAATTGATTTAACCAAATTTTCAAATAAAATTCAAAATAGTTTGTAGGCAAATGATAAAGAAGTCATGGGAATACTTATAAAATCAAAAATATATCGTTTTTGTTACCGTTTTGGATGAATAAAATATGATCTACGAAGTTTAGACTACGCCTTCTGAATTTAGAATGTGTATTCTATATACTGTACATGTTCTATAAAATTTAGATAATGTATTCTATGCACTCTACATATTCTAGAAAATTTAGAACACATTTCTGTTCTACGGTATTTAGAATGCTAAATTCTACGAAACTTAGAATACATATTCTATACTTTACTCTTTCTTCTAGAAAAATTAGAATATGTTTTCTAACATTTACCCATGTTCTAAAATTGTTAGAAAACACATTCTTATATTTTTCTATATATTCTACAAAAAAATAGAAATCAAATTCTATGTAATTTAGAATGCTTTTTTAAAAAGGAAAATAAATTATAAAATATGGAAATCGAATATAAAAAGTTAAGATTACGAAACTACACAACTTTTTCGTGAAAATACGTAACATGAGTGAAACGTGTTGCTCTACTTACACAAAATACAAAATACGTAATATAACCAAACTCAATTATAATTAACAAAAGTACCACATTTGTGGAAAATTGTGGTTTACTATAGGCGTAATATTTGAAAGTGACTAACGTAAAAGTGAATTGACATGTAAAAAAGTTGCATAAATCATTGTGCGTTTGTTTTTCACACAATCTCTATTATATTAGAATCTAGCTGTGGAGGTTCATACTTTGCCATTCGGTCATGAACACATGAGCAGATGTTATTTCCCGTAGATCATCTACATGCCTTTGATGTGCATGTATATGTTGACATCGTCCAACATATCGATGGGCAGTCCCAAAAGAGAAAATCAAAGAAGAACTTGCCGTAAAAAAATAGAAGAAGAAGATGCCGTAAAAAAAAAGAATTAAAGCGGAAGAAGATTTAAAATTATCTACCGCAAAAAAAAAATAGAAAGTAATTAAATATTATTTTTGTCATATATTTTCTCCAAATCATTTTTAGAAAGTAATCTAATTAATTTTGGAATTTTATAGTTTAGCAAGATTTAACAAAAAAAACTGGGGATATAAATAGGATTTTAATTATATCAAAGCATATATGACCAATTTTAAAGCATATATGACCAATTAGAAATATAGAATGCATAGATGGACAATAATTTAATTATTTATCCTTTATATCTAATTTTCTCTTATAAAGGTATAGGTGACACAATTTTGAAATTATTAAACTAGCATTTCATTATTTTGTTAAAAGAGAGAAAGAAAAATCAAAATCGTCCAAATATCGTCGAAAGAGTAAATAAGTAAGATCATGATAAAAAGTAGACAAAAAAAAGGTATAAAATAACTAAAAAAATATCGACCACTCACCCTTCTCAGTTCTCAGGCCTTTCTCTAAAATCAAAATTTTTAAGTTCCCTCTTCACTCCAGATTTAGGGTTTCTTCATCGTCTCTTCACCTTCCTGGCTTTCGAGATTCAAGCTTTTGGGTGTGTTCCTCTTCTGGGTTTGTATTTTTTTTTTCTTTCGTCTAGGGTTTTACTTTCTTACTCATGATCACAATTTTGGATAAACTTTTGAAATTCTATCGTTTTACAGTTGTTGTTGTGTATCACCGTCGTACTTTTTTCCCCGATTGAAAGTTTTTGTTTTGAAATTTTTGCTTTAATCTTTGTTGTCTTTACTTGTTTTCTGGAAACAAATTGGGTGCTTTGATTTCTTGTGAGATTTCTTCTGCTTATTCTGAATTGTTCTGCTTTAAAAATTTAAACTTGATTTTAAGTTCGTCTTTATTATTTGCAGGTCTAGACTATTGAACTATACCAGACTGATTTGACTCATATCCTACATTTTCAAGGCGTCATGGAGGTAGTGGTTTTGTTTATCTGATCAAGGATTAAGCACATTGGTGTAAAACATCTCGCGATTCTTCTCTCTTATATGGTAAGATGAGTTTTCTGTTTTCACTGTTAGCTATTTTTGGGAGTGGGAAGTAATTTATTTAATAATGTATCTGCAATGGACTTTTGTGTTTGCAGGAATGAGATATTGGTTCTTTGGTGTCTTTGTTGTTGTTCTGATCTCTGAAATTTAGCTGATTCAAGATGGACTGCAATAAGGAAGAGGCCTCTAGGGCAAAAACATTAGCAGAGGATAAGATGAAGAATGGTGATTTTGTTGGGGCACAAAAGCTTTTATTGAAGGCTCAGAGTCTTTTCTCAGGTCTTGAGACTTTACCACAAATGTTAGCTGTATGTGATGTCCATAATTCTGCTGAGAAGAAACTCAACGGTCTTGAGAACTGGTACGGTATTCTTCAAGTTATGCATTTTGCTGATGATGCTACAATCAAGAAGCAGGTCAGGAAGCTTGCGTTGCTTCTCCATCCTGACAAAAACCAGTTCCCTGGTGCTGAGTCTGCTTTCAAGTTGGTTTGGGATGCAAGTAGATTTCTTGCTGACAAGGATAAACGGTCTCAGTATGATATAAAGCGTAGAATCTATTTACGGGTTGCTAGTTACCAGTTGAATGCAGCAAACTCTGGTCTACAATGTGCCAGTGATAGTGTTACATTTTGGACATGTTGTGAGCATTGTGGTTATAGGTATAGATACTTGATAGAGTATGCGAACACTCTTCTGCAATGTATCAGTTGTCAAAGATCCTACATGGCCTACGACACGGGATTTAATGGAGCATCTTTTAAATCAAGCACTGGTCAGAAAGATGTTCGAAATCAGGGGCCGTGTAACACATCTGTGAATATAAATGCAGAGTCTACTGGTGCTCAACCAGGAAGTGTAGCAGCTGAGGTGGATAAGAAAGGAACTTTCAATGAGGAATTCAACAAGAAGAACGGAGGAGGTGAGATCAAAAAGACTCATGTAAAAAAACCCAAAAGAAAGGCTGATTCCATGAAGAGTTATGGTGAATCAAGTATACCTGAGAAAGACGAGGGAAAGATGAATAGTGCAGCTAAACTACAGAAGCCACAACCTGAGGCTACAGAACCCGAAATAGGTGTATCGAAATCTGTACCTGATGAGTCAATTTCAAGGAGTGATCAAGCACCCTCTACAAGCATGGACAGGAACAAGAGGAAAAAGTGTGTTGAGGAGAGTATTAATGTTGATGGTTCTGATATTGTTAAGGATAAAGCGGATTCAAAAGATAATAGTAAGTGGAAATCTCAAAGGAGATGCCAACAGAGTTCTTCGGCAGCAAAGGTAGGCAGTGATGATAGCCCTCCAAAAAAAAGGTCAAGATCAAATGTTGGGTTAAAATCTGAGCAAACTACTAGAAAAGGATTGGTAGGTGTTGGATCATCTACACGTCTTGATTCTGGTGGTGGTTCAACTGCCCCTTCATGTGTGATTAATGGAAAAGCTAAGAAATTCGTGGATTCTGGATATCAAGAAATCTCAGCATCCAAAGACAAAGAGAGAGAAGGATGTAAAGAAAGTGGAGAAGGGGTGGTTATGGCAGCAAAGATTGACAATAACCACAATGCTAATGAGAAGCTTATTACGCAGGATTCGCCTGATCCAGAGTTCAATAATTTTGAACTGACGACAAGCTGTTTTGCTGTCAACCAGGTGTGGTCTTTGTATGATCCGACTGACGGTATGCCTCGGTTGTATGCTCGGATAGAAAAAGTGTTGGATTCTGAGTTCAAGCTGTGGATTACGTGGATTGACCCGCTACAAGATAATAACTCTATTCCCATTGCTTGTGGAATCTTTCAAGTTGGGGATTCAGACGAAGAAAACGACCACTTAAAATTTTCTAGTCAGATGTTTCACATAACTCGCAACAATAGCATCGGCATATATCCAAGAAAGGGAGAAATTTGGGCAATTTTCAGAGGCTGGGATATCAGTTGGAGTGCTAGCTCAGAAAATCATAAACATCCTTATGAATATGATTTTGTTGAAGTTTTGTCTAATTTTAATGATGAGATTGGCCTTGGAGTGGCCTTTCTGGGAAAAGTGGAAGGGTTTGTTTCCCTCTTCCGCCAAGATGCACAGGATGGAGTTCTCCAACTTCTAATTCCACCAGGCGAGATGCTCAGGTTTTCGCATAAAGTCCCATCATTCAAAATGACTGGAAAGGAGAGAGAAGGTGTTCCTCCTGGGTGCTTTGAATTAGATACTGCTGCTTTACCAAAAGAATTGTTCGAGGTTTATAATTCTAAAGTTGATGTTGGGTTGGATAGAGAAAGGCCGAATGGTAAAGCTGGTGGTCCTTTTCCTGAAGCTTCCAAGGTTGAAATGCAGGCAAATACTACTCTAGATAGCAGTCCAGTTAAAAAGAAACGTCCAAAAGTCCATGACAGTCATGGTTCATTCTCCAAAGAATCTGATGGTAGATTCACTAACCATGAAAAGAACTCAGTGAAGAAGTCCAGAAAGAGTGTCAAAGCAGTAGATGTCTTGAATCTGCGAAAATCTCCTCGTCTTTTGAGTGAAACAAACAGTCAAGCAACTTCAAGGTCAGGTCGACAAATAGCTGAAAAGAAGAGTGCTAACAATGGTGAATCCTGTGGTCAGCCAGGTGGGTTGTCTTTATCTGGTCAGGGGATGTCTACCCCAAAGATATCTGAGAAGACTATCACAACGGATTCCTCAAGAATGAGAAAAACACCTCAGGATATCCACAAACCGACAGGGAACCTAAAGAAATATGGGAGAAATGATGAGTCATTGTCTCAGTCCAGTGGTAATGGTTTGCTGACTCAGTTGAATGGTAGTATAAAATGGTCAGAACCAGAGACTCGTGTTCCATCCAGTTGCAAAACCGAGAAAGAAAACACTTTTAACTTTGAGAACCAGAGATCTTGGGACAAGTTTCAGATTGATCAAATATGGGCCATTTATAGCAATGACGAAGGGATTCCCAGAAAGTATGCTCAGATCAAGAAAATCGACACAAGTCCTGAATTCAAGTTACATGTAGCACCTCTAGAGCTGTATCGTCCTCCAATACACATGCCACACCCCGTGTGCTGTGGGCGCTTCAAGTTGAAAACCGGTAAAGCAGAAGTTCTTGTACCTAGCAGCTTCTCACATCAGGTTAAAGCCGTGAAGGCTAAGAAGAACAGATTCGAAGTGTACCCAGGGATGGGTGAGATCTGGGCTCTGTACAAGAACTGGAATACCACAGATTGTGCTGAGACTGAAGAACTTGAGATTGTAGAAGTAGTGGAAACCGACGAGCAAAGGATACAAGCAATGCCTTTGACTGCTAAAGAGTTTAACAACAAGCCTCTCTACGAAAGGAGTCGAGAGTCAAATGAATGTTTTGTAGACATTCCAAAGACTGAAGTGTGTAGATTCTCGCATCAGATTCCTGCGTTCAGACACGAGAGAAGAGCGACTCAGTTTGGAGATGGCGAATACTGGGAGCTTGACCTGAAAGCAGTTAGGGGTCTCAACTTAAAGAACCCATAGGTCTCTCTTTCATTTGTCAATCGCACATATTTATCTAGTTTCGACATAATTTGTGGAATGTGACATTAAGTTAGAATCAACTTTAGTGCGTTGTAAAATCAGTCTATGCAGCGACAACAACATCAGTAGGTTCTGGCATGTTGGTTTAGTATTGCCGTATTGCTCTTAAGACAATTTAACCAAATTAAACCGGAAATAAAGCTAATAATTGTTGTAGACAAACTAAACCACATTAAACCGAACTTAACCGGATAATCTAAGGTCTAAAATACGAAACCGTCTCTGAAGTTGTAGATACGGCGAGGTTGTGGCCGGAGAAATTCGAGAAGAAGAAGAAGCAATGAAGAGTGACTTCCTCAGTTCCACAACACACTTCAATCCTTCAATATTTCTTCCCAAAATACCCTCAAGAAACTCTAAAGTCTCAATAAAATCCTCTTCTTCTTCCAAAGTCCGACCCGACCCGTGGTCACTCAGCGACGGTAACCCGGAAAAACCAAAACCAAGATACGAGAGACCGAAACATCCGTTATCAGACGACGACGCTCGACGAATCATAAAGAAGAAAGCACAGTACTTAAGCACGTTGAGAAGGAACCAAGGCTCACACGCTATGACTCCGAAATGGATTAAGCGAACTCCAGAGCAAATGGTTCAGTATTTGGAAGATGATCGGAATGGTCAAATGTATGGGAAACATGTGGTGGCTGCGATTAAGACGGTGAGAGGTTTGTCACAGAGAAGAGAAGGTAGTGATGATATGAGACTTGTGATGAGTAGCTTTGTAGCGAAGCTTAGTTTTAGAGATATGTGTGTTGTTTTAAAAGAACAAAGAGGTTGGAGACAAGTTAGAGACTTCTTCTCTTGGATGAAATTGCAGGTTCGATTTTTGATCTTAAAGCTTTGATTTTGATCTTGATTCTGTTTTTAATGAAGTTTTGGTGATAGTTTTTTGTGTTAAACAGTTAAGTTATCGTCCGAGTGTGGTTGTGTATACGATTGTTCTTCGTTTGTATGGACAAGTTGGGAAGATTAAGATGGCTGAGGAAACTTTTTTGGAAATGCTTGAAGTTGGATGTGAACCAGATGCAGTAGCTTGTGGTACAATGTTGTGTACTTATGCTAGATGGGGACGGCATACCGCTATGTTGACGTTTTATAAAGCTGTTCAAGAAAGGGGGATGGTTTTATCGACTTCTGTTTATAATTTTATGTTGTCGTCTCTTCAGAAGAAGTCGTTTCATGGGAAAGTGATAGATTTATGGTTAGAAATGGTGGAGGAAGGTGTGCCTCCGAATGAATTCACGTATACGTTAGTTGTGAGCTCGTATGCTAAACAGGGTTTTAACGAGGAGGCGTTGAGGGCTTTTGGTGAGATGAAGAGCTTGGGGTTTGTCCCGGAGGAAGTGACTTACAGCTTGGTTATTGGGTTAAGTGTGAAGGCTGGTGATTGGGATCAGGCTGTTGGATTGTATGAGGATATGAGATCTCAGGGAATCATTCCGAGTAACTATACTTGTGCTACTATGTTAAGTTTATATTACAAAACGGAGAATTACCCGAAAGCGCTTTCTCTCTTTGCAGACATGGAAAGAAATAAAATTCCGGCTGATGAGGTCATCCGCGGGTTGATCATCAGAATATATGGGAAGCTCGGACTTTTCCATGATGCACAGAGTATTTTTGAAGAGACTGAACGCCTGAATCTTTTGGCTGATGAGAAAACGTATCTGTCAATGTCTCAAGTTCATTTAAATTCGGGAAATGTCGTCAAAGCATTAGATGTAATTGAAATGATGAAGATGAGAGATATTCCTCTTTCCAGATTTGCCTATATTGTCATGTTACAGTGTTATGCTAAGATACAGAATGTTGATTGTGCTGAGGAAGCATTTCGAGCTTTATCAAACACTGGACTTCCTGATGCCAGTTCTTGTAACGACATGCTCAATTTGTATACCAGACTCAATTTAGGAGAGAAAGCTAAGGGTTTTATCAAGCAGATAATGGCTGATCAAGTGCACTTTAATATAGAGCTTTACAAGACGGCTATGAGAGTGTATTGCAAGGAGGGAATGGTGGCAGAAGCTATAGAGCTGGTAGATAAAATGGGTAAGGAGGCTGTGGTTAAGGATGACAGATTTGTACAAACACTTGCAGAGGCTATGCATATCGGAATAAACAAGCAGGATAAACACGAAGCAGTTTTAAACGTGAGTCGACTTGATGTCACAGCTCTTGGAATGCTGCTCAATTTGCGACTAAAAGAGGGAAATTTGAATGAGACTAAAGCAATTTTGAATTTAATGTTCAAGACTGATCTTGGTTCAGTGGCAGTAAATCGAGTCATAAGTAGCTTTGTGAGAGAAGGTAAGAAAATTTAACTGATTTTTGTTACTTAGATATTGGTGTTTGTTAACAAGCTTTGGACATGTTGTTGAAGATTAAGTTCATTTTGTATGCAATTTTGTATGCAGGTGATGTATTTAAAGCAGAAATTCTTGCCGATATAATTATCAAACTAGGACTCCGGATAGAGGAGGAAACAGTCGCGACTTTGATTGCTGTATATGGGAGGCAACATAAGCTTAAAGAGGCGAAACGGCTTTACCTTGCAGCAGGAGAATCTAAAACTCCGGGGAAATCTGTTGTCAGCTCAATGATTGATGCTTATGTCAGATGTGGCTGGCTTGAAGATGCATATGGACTCTTTATGGAATCAGCAGAAAAGGGCTGTAACCCGGGCGCAGTTACCATCAGTATACTTGTGAATGCTCTAACAAATCGAGGTATGTCAAATGGAAAATTGCATCTCCTTCCTTCCCAAAAAACTTCAGAGAAATTCAGGGCCCCAAATAATCTAATCTTGTTATAGCACATGATTGAAAATTTGAGCTGAAGATACTCGAATGGGTGAAAATTATGAACTGATATATGACTGTTACATTTCCATCAACTACTTGCAGAGTTCAGTTACATTAAACGTATTATATTCCAGTTAACTACGATGTTAAATTGTTCTGTAAGAAAACTGTATTATCCTAATCACAGGGAAACACCGAGAAGCAGAACATGTGTCACGGACCTGCCTTGAAAAAAATATGGAGCTTGACACCGTCGGCTATAATACTCTTATCAAGGCAATGCTAGAAGCAGGTACAACAGAACAGATCTTTATCAATTCCAGTTAAATTTTATGGTGCAGGGAACCAACACTCATACCTCTGTTGTCACAGGTAAACTACAATGTGCATCTGAAATTTATGAGCGGATGCATACCTCAGGTGTTCCTTGTTCAATTCAGACACACAACACAATGATCAGGTAAACTCATTCAATCTAGCTTCCTTATGCTTAAGACTCGAGTAAGTTGGTCGTCGTGTAAAATTCCAGCTATCTTGGTTGGTTGATGCCAGTGTGTATGGGCGGGGTCTGCAGCTGGACAAAGCAATTGAGATTTTTAGTAACGCTCGCAGATCAGGGTTGTATCTGGACGAGAAAATTTACACAAACATGATTATGCATTATGGCAAGGCGGGTATGTATCTAATCGAGAAATTTATACTTATGTTCCGTATATGAAATGAATCACAGTTTCTCGCTGACATGGAATGTTGACATGGAATGTTCTGTAACATTGATGGTCTTGATTCTGGTTAATAACATTAACAAATGAACCTTTCACTTGCTGTTCCAGGAAAGATGAGTGAAGCATTGTCTTTGTTTAATGAAATGCAGAAGAAAGGGATTAAACCTGGAACGGTAGGTTTTTACGTTTTTCAACCAAATTCTTCGTAACATCTATTTAGTGGCTTAACAATATGAGATATTTCTTAAAATCTAACTACGGGTGAAAACAAATCTAACAATGGACATTGTTGATAATACTGGGAAAAAATTGCAGCCTAGTTACAACATGGTGGTCAAAATATGTGCAACCAGTAGACTCCATCGCGAGGTTGATGAACTTTTGCAAGCAATGGAGAGAACTGGTCTCTGTACGGACTCATCCACATACCTCTCCCTGATTCAAGCCTATGCTGAGAGTTCACAGTTCGCAGAAGCAGAGAAGATGATAACTCTCATGCAAGAGAAAGGCATCCCGCTATTTCACAGCCATTTCAGTTTATTGCTCTCTGCTTTTGCCAAAGCTGGGATGATGGATGAGGCCGAAAGGATATACTGCAAGATGTCTGAAGCCGGTATAAGTCCAGACTGTGCTTGCAAGCGGACTATCCTAAAGGGATACATGAGCTGTGGTGACGCCGAGAAAGGGATATTGTTCTATGAGAAAATGGTAAGCTCTGTGGAAGATGACAGATTTGTTAGCAGTGTAGTTCAAGATCTGTATAATGCTGTTGGTAAAGAACATGATGTATAAAATAAAGAATTTTGGAACTAAAAGTTATCACATTTATGATTTGTTCTATCTACAAAGGTTGTCTTTTAGCCAATCTCGGAAAATGTTCTGGAAATGATCTTTATTGTACAGATTCCGGTTGGCCTTGGATATTCTGCAGAGTGTTGGGCAGTTTTGAGTGTGAGAAATCTGCGCTTTCGCAGGGTTATATTTGAGTCAGACTCTAAGGATGCAGTCGAAGGTTTATAACCTCCCACAACTTGGCTTGCTCTACAATCCTATCGACAAGATATCCACTCTTCGACACATTTTTTGATCATTTCTCTATTTAATTTGGACACCGCGAATGTGACAGAGTAGTGGATAGATTAGTACTTCAAATTCTTAAATTTGCGTCTTTTGATCCGTGGATAAGCAATTGTGTACCAGATGGTTACATGCTCTTGTCGAAACCTATAAACGAGAGGTGGAGTTGTATACTTATTAATGGTGAATGAAATCTTTGTTGGGTTAAAAGAAAAAGTGCCAATGAATAGGTCATAGGTGGGATTGGGAAATGAGAACCTTGGTTTTCCTTTATGTAATTCAACTATGAGAGAAATATATTTTCTATTTTGTTTATACATTTTTGTACTAATCTAAATGTAACCATTTTATTGGTTCTGAATTTTTGATTCAAGGAAATACAAATTTACTCTCGAAGACTGTAAATGCTCATTTTTCTCCTTGTTCTACGGTGTTTCAAACTGGCGGGAATGCTAGTTCTTCGGGACAAGTGAGACGATTAAGAAGTATCGTCGGAGACCAAGTCAGCACAAGAGAAAAGCGCAGGCTGCAAAAGAGACTAAGGATGCCCGGAAAGTGGAGTTGGTTTACAGAGAAAAAGCAAGACAAGAGGGAGTGGAAGGTGTGTCTTTGAAGAGGAAAGCTGAGGAGGATGGGTTGTCATCACCAAAGATTGCTAGGCGGTCTGAAAATGATTTAGAGGTGGTTCTGTATGAGGAACCGCCGAAGCAAGTATGAGCATACTCAGCTGGAATTGTCAGGGATTGAGGAGCTCGCTGACAATTCCTATTTTAAAGGAAATGAGACGTGTTCATTTCCCGGATATTTTGTTTCTCCTGGAGACGAAAAACTCCAGTAATCACGTGTTGGATGTAAAGAAATGGTTAGGTTATGATTCTTCTCATATAGTTGATCCTGAAGGTTTGAGTGGAGGATTGGCTATATTCTGGAAAGCTTCATATGATGTTGAAATTCTTCACTTAAGAGAATTATCGACACAAAAATCAAGTTTGGGTCCTTATGGTTTTTTGCTTCTTTTATTTATGAAGATCCAGCTTGTAATTTAAGACAAGATGTTTGGGATAAGTTAACAAGTATTGGTTTAACAAGGAATGAACCATGGTTTGTCGTTGGTGATTTAAATGAGATATGGGACAGTTCTGAAAAATTTGGTGGTCCTGCCCATGATGAATCTTCTTTTTTACCTTTCCACAATATGGTTCGGGATTGTCGTCTCCGTGACATTCCATTCACGGGTAATAAGTTTTCTTGGGCAGGTAAACGCAATGATATGTGGATCCAAATCAAGTTTGATAGAGCTCTTGGCAATTCTGAATGGTTCCATCTTTTTCCGAGAGTTCAAGCTGAATATCTAGAGCGGGTGGGTTCAGATCACAGGCCCTTAATGACAAGGTTCGTCAATGAGAATCAAACATTTAGAGGTCGTTTCATGTTTGATAAACGGTGGACTGCTAAACCGGAAACTATGGAGATTATTAGGCACGGTACAGTGAAGGAATGCATGGTAACACGAGCCTCTTTGATCGAATCGCAGCATGTCAGAAGTCTTTATCTCTTTGGAAACGTGGTTCTCAGGCCAATTCTAAGACAAGAATTAAACAGCTGCGTGAACAACTTGAGGAAGAAGGTTGTAAACAATTTCCAAGATTTTTTCTTCTTCGACAATGGAAAGGTGCATACGGTGTATCGAGAAGAAGAGATTTATTGGAAGCAACGTAGTCATGAAAATTGGCTCAACAATGGAGATCGTAATACCAAATACTTTCATGGGAGTGTTCAAGGGAGATGAGCTCAGAATAAGATTTTTTCATTAATTGATGATAATGGTGTTGAACAGTTTGCAGATGGTTCAAAAGGTAATATAGCGGTGGATTACTTTCAAAAGCTTTTTACCTCCTCGCAGCCATGTGATGCAACCTCTTTACTTGATGGTATGTCCCCTCGAGTCACTCCTCGTATGAATGCTGCCTTAACTAAACCCGTCACCAATGAGGAAATTAGACAAGCGGTTTTTGCTATCGGAAGTTGTAGCGCTCCTGGTGCGGATGGCATGACATGATTATTTTTTCAATCCTATTGGAGTGTAGTTGGTCAGCAAGTTTGTGAGGCAGTGAAAAAATTCTTTGAATCTGGTTCATTACCGGGTGAATGGAATTTTACACAAATATGTCTCCTGCCTAAAAAACCAAATCCTAACAGAATGACTGATCTACGTCCGATTAGCTTGTGTTCCGTTTCGTATAAAATCATCTCTAAGATTTTATGCTCAAGGTTGAAGGTATGGCTGCCAGAGATTGTTTCCGATGCGCAAGGAGCCTTTGTCTCAGGTCGTTTAATCTCAGACAATGTTCTTTTGGCTCATGAGATGGTTCATGCATTACGAACTAATCCGGACTGCAATGAGGATTTTATGGCTATCAAAACTGACATGTCCAAGGCGTACGATCGCGTTGAATGGAATTTTCTAGAGGAGCTTTTTATTCGACTTGGTTTTGATAGGAAATGGGTAGATTGGCTCATGGTTTGTGTGAGAAGTGTTACGTACTCGGTCTTGTTGAATGAGAATTCCTATGGTTTTATCAAACCGGAGCGGGAATAAGACAAGGTGACCCGCTTTCGCCTTTTATCTTTATTTTGTGTGTTGAGGCACTTGTTCATACCATGGAAAAGGCTGAAGCTGAAGGACGTATCACTGGCATTCGTTTAACTAGGAACTGCCCTTCCATCCAACACTTGTTGTTCGCTGACAATAGTCTTTTTCTTTGTTGGGCTACTTTTAAAGAAGGGGCTGAAATTGTCAAGTGTTTGAAACTTTATGGTGATGCTTCCGGTCAAGAAATAAATCTTCAGAAATCGTCAATTATTTATGGCACCAAGATGGAGCCGATTATGAGACATTTGCTGGGACTGTTTCTTGGAATTTTCAAGGAAGGTGGTGATGGTATGTATTTAGGTCTTCCAGAATGTTTTAGTGGTTATAAATGTGACTTGTTATCATACATAACAAAGAAGCTCAAAATCCGGCTGACTGGTTGGTTTGCAAAGACGCTGTCATTAGGAAGGAAGGAAGTCCTCCTTAAATCTGTTGCCATGGGCTTACCAGTGTACGCCATGTCTTGTTTTAAACTAACACAATATCAATGCCAACAAATTACTAGTGCAATGACAAGGTTTTGGTGGAACTCATGTGAAGAACATAAGAAGATGCATTGGGTGTCTTGGGAAAAGATGTGTAAAACAAGGAAAGAAGGTGGTTTAGGATTTCGAGCTGTTGGTGATTTTAATCAAGCTTTACTCGCAAAACAGGCTTGGAGACTTCTCACAAAACCAAACTCTTTATTGGCGCGGGTATATAAAGCACATTATTATCACCGTAAGGATTTTATGGATGCTGCTGTTGGGGCTCGACCGTCTTATGTGTGGCGCATCATTATCCATGGTAGGGCGTTGCTTGGAAAAGACCTCATAAAAACCATCAGGAATGGACAAACTACTAGTGTGTGGACTGACAATTGGATCTTTGATAATGCTCTGCGTCGTCCTTTCAACAAACAGTCTCTTTTTGATTTAGATTTGCGGGTTTCAAACCTTATTACCCCCCAAGGCTCTTGGAACCACAATCTATTATTGGAACTGTTTTTTCCACCGGATATTGTTAGGATTATGTCGTATCCTCCAAATGTGGCTGTAGCAGATAGCTACGTATGGGCTTATAACCGGTCTGGGTGTTACACGGTTAAGAGTGGTAATTGGTTACTGTCTCATTTACAAACTGATCATGCACCTTTATCTGCTCATGACAAGGAGTCTCGTTTACTCAAAGAGAAGATTTAGGCGATTAGGACTATTCCTAAGATCAAAATGTTTTTATGGAGAGCTTTATCTGGTGCTTTAGCAGTATCGGTTTGTCTACAAGCTCATGGTATGAATTCTGTTCTTCAATGTTCTCTTTGTCAAAATGATTTGGAATCCATCAGCCATGTCCTTTTTAATTGTTGGCCGGCGCGAGAAGTTTGGGAGATTGCTAACATTCCCTTACCTTCTCAAGGGTTTACAGACTCAACTAATGACAACCTAACATTTTTGTTGAAAGTAATGAGCAATGATAGTGTTTCACTCCCTATATGAATGGCGATTCCATGGATCTTGTGGGGAATTTGGAAGCACCGCAATGAAGTTTTATATGCTGGGAAACAAGGTGATTTGAATGCATTGGTAGTTCATGCAATAGAAGAAGCGGAAATGTGGAATAAGTTAAAGGAGACACATCCGCAGCCTACTCTTGGTACTGTCCTGACTGCTCGCCGTGAAACCAGATGGGTTAAACCTCCGATTAACTTTCTTAAGTGTAATCTTCATGTTTCTTGGTTAAATGAGTCTCATATGTGTGGTGGAGCTTGGATGGTTAGGAACCACCAAGGAGATGCAGTTTTCCATGCGAGAGAAATGTTTCTACCCGCTTCAAATCGTATCGCTGCGGAATTAAGAGGGATCCTTTGGGTTCTACATAGTCTTTCTAACTTGCATTTGGATAACATTGAGATATGTTCTTATTGTAATGTTGCAATTGACGCCATTATTGACCCCTCAAATTGGCCAAGGTATCACTCCTTTCTTGACAAGATACATCGGATAATATCAAGCTTTGGTAAAATAGTGTTTAAGGTGTCTTCTACAAAAGCTAATGCGATCGCAAGAGCTATTGCTGCGAGTGTCACAAGTGATGGACGGGGTCAATCTTATTTAGCTAGTGGCAGTCCGGCTTGGCTATTTTCACGTATTGAAGAGGAAAGGAGGAGATGACATAGTTTGGAAGTCTTTCATAATCATTTTATGCTCTGTTTTGTGGAGCTCTGTTTCTTATGTTGGCATGTTTTCTTTCTTGACTTTTAATACGTTTACTATTCTTAATAAAATACATTAGACGGCAAAAAAAAAAAAAACACTAGGACATTTATTAATATGTTTGTAATTTAACCACAATGAAGTAATATAGTATATCATTTTAAGTGGTTATTTATTCTATTTATCTTATACCTCTAACTATATATTTTTTCATATTTTGTTCGTCCTTTTTCTACTAATAATGCAAAGGAAAGGTACATGTTGGTAGATTCATGCACAAATTCGAGAAGGAGATGATCTTCGATGGTCTGCTCGAGAACGATGATCTCCTAGCAGATGATTTGGGGGGGGGGGGAGAGTGGGGATCTGGACGAACGGGCCCAAGACTCAGCTCCACTCCTGCAACTTCTCAATCACCGACGAGCAAGAGAGAGGCTTCACCTCCAAAAGATCGTGAACAGAGATCAAAGAGAAAAGATGGGCCAAAGAATGTTGACAAAGGCCCATTAGTTCTCCAGTCCAAGGCAGATCAGAATCACAAGATCCCAAAAAGTCTAAAAGAAGGCCTTGAGGCTTCACGGAAGTTAAAGGCTTTTCAAGGCAAGTCTTTTCCAAGGAAGAATTTGATTCCAATCCCGAGAGATCCAAAAGGAAAAGGCGGCTCCAACAACATCCCTCTCCCTCACGTTGAGGTGGTCACTAACTTGAAGAAAAAATAAACCAAGGCGGCAAAGCCTAAGGATGGTCAAGAAGAGCCCCAGATCTCCCTTGACCCTTCCACATGAGAACTTTAGTTTGGAATTATCAAGGGGCGAGAGCGAAGGACATGGCTCATCGACTGGTAGAAATGTGCCACATGTATTCACCATGATTTATGTTTTTGTCCGAAACTAAAAATGATAATTAAGTTGTATCTTTAAAGTTTCGAAGTAGATCTAGGTTTTGATAATCTCCAAACTGTTGAGCCCAACGGTAATAGTGGAGGTTTAGCTTTATTTTCTTCGAAGGTTAAATTTCTATTGTCAGATGATTGTTTGATTGATATCAAAACAATTATTGATGGAAACCGAGTTTTTATGACTTTTATCTATGGAGATCCTCTTGTTCCAAATCGTGGTTATGTTTGGGAGAGATTGACTCGAATTGGTATTACTAGATCCGAGGTGTGGTTTATAATCGACGAATTTAATTAGATTACAAAAACCAAGAAGAAAGAGGAGGAAGGAAAAGATCGAAAGCCTCCTTTCTACCCTTTCGTGTTATGATCAATGCCTCTGAGTTTATTGATTTTTCTTATCAAGGCAATCAATTCTCATGAAGTGGTTAACGAACTAATGGTAGGGTCAGATGTCGGTTAGATAAAGCCATGGAAAATGAAGAATGATATAATATATTTTCTCAAACCAATGTGGAGTACCTAAAAATGTGGGGCTCGGACCATAGGTCACTCCTAGTTTCGAGATTTTTAATGTTTGACAAGAGATGGATTGGTAATCCAGGGCTGAAAGAAGCAGTAGAACAAATTTGGGGGCTGAGTATTCCCCATGATAATCGCCCTCTCACGAAAAAGATTCAGAATTATAGACATGTAATCTCCATATGAAAGAAATCTACTCAGTCGAACTCAGAAAAACTAATAAAAGATATGCATGACAAGATCGAGGAAGCATACGAGGATGACCTAGTTTCCCCTGAAGCCCTCCTCGATCTAAAATGGAGATTGTGTGATGCTTGTAGAGAGGAGAAAACTTATTGGTATAAGAAAATTAAAGCATTATGGATGACCGAAGGAGACAAAAACACAAAATTCTTTCATGCCATTACCAAACAAAGAAGAGCAAAAAATAGGATCACAAGCCTTCTAAATAAGAGCGGAGTTTTGGTTGATAATGAAGAAGGTATTGAAAATGTTGCCGTAGAGTACTTTGGTGATTTAGTTTCTTCCTCGACATCGAGAGACCCTGACTCAGTTCTAAGAGATGTCCCCGTAATGGTTAACCCAAGGATGAACGAGTGCCTAACCAGAGAAATAACAGAAGAAGAAGTAAAACAAACCTTATTTTCATTAATCCAGGTAAAGCCCCGGGTACGGACAGGATGACTGCTCTATTGTACCAGCGTTTTTAGGATGTGATCAAAGTAGATTTGACAAAAACGGTTAAGACATTTCTTAGCTCTGGCTTTTTCTGATAGGAAGCTAAATGAGACTAATATTTATCTTGTCTCCAAAGGAGATAGACCTCGGGAAATGTCAGGTTTTCGTCCTATTAGCTTATGTAATGTTAGCTATATGGTGATCTCTAAGATCTTGAGCTTACGCCTAAACGATATCTTTCGGACTTGATTCCGAGACCCAATCTGCGTTTTAAAAAGTAGATTGATTACAAATAATATTTTTATTGCTCAAGAAAATTTCCATGCCCTAAGTTCTAATTCGGCTAATATGAGGAAGTTTATGGCCTTTAAACGACCTGTGTCCCCCTAGGAAGTTTCATATAGTATCACAACTACACAGAATTCGGACCTCGACCGCAGTCCACACAGATCAGAAGTTAAACTCCAATTTCCCCCCAAATCAAAAGTTCGAGACCTTGGTCCCCAAAATTTTGAATTTCGTGGTTTATCTGTGGTTTACTGTACTGAACCGATGCCAAACCAAAACCTAGTAGAATAAACCGAATTTTGAAATTAATTTTGAAATGTAATGAAATTTTGAAATCAATGAAATTAATTTTGAAATTAATGAAATTTTGAAATTAATTTTCTGAAAAATTAATGAAAATTTGAAATTAAATTTCCGGAAAATTAATGAAATTTTGAAATTAATTTTGAAATTAATGAAATTAATTTTGAAATTAATGAAATTAAAAAAAAAATTAATGAAAATTAATGAAATTAATGAAAATTAATAAATTTTGAAATTAATTTTGTGGAAAATTAATGAACCACGAAAATTAATGAAATTAATGAAAATTATATATAAGTGATGTATAAAATATATATTAGGTAACAAAATTAATTTCAAAATTCGGTATATTCTACTAGGTTTTGGTTTGGCATCGGTTCAGTACAGTAAACCACAGATAAACCACGAAATTCAAAATTTTGGGGACCAAGGTCTCGAACTTTTGATTTGGGGGGAAATTGGAGTTTAACTTCTGATCTGTGTGGATTGCGGTCGAGGTCCGAATTCTGTGTAGTTGTGATACTATATGAAACTTCCTAGGGGGACACAGGTCGTTTACCCTAAATAACTATAAGTAAAGCATATGACAGAGTTAAATGACCGTTTCTTCGAGCGTTGATGGTAAAGATGGGCTTTGATCAACGTTGGATGGAGTGGATTATACAGTGTATTACTTCGGTTTTGTACTAAATTATGTATGGAAGCCCTCATTGCTCAGATTAACAAGGCATAAAGTGAAGAGAAAATTCAAGGGCTACGAATTTTGTGTGCGAGCCCTCGCGTGTCCCATCTCTTATTTGCAGATGGTAGTTTGTTTTTCCTATAAGGCAAATAAACATCAAAGCAAAGAGGTGATAGATATTATCCGCTCTTATGGCGTAGTGTCAGGGCAAGAAATCAATTTTCTCAAATCCTCGATTATGTTTGGAAGTAAAGTTTCAGCATCATTACGACAAGAGATCAAAACAATTATGAGGATCTCCCAAGAGGGAGGACTGGGAACCTATTTGGGGCTACCAGAAAAAATTCATGGCTCTAAAGCACAAATTTTTGCATTCGTAAGAGATAGACTTCAAAGACGGGTTAACTCGGGGTCCTCGAAGTTCTTCTCCAAAGGATGCAAATTTTTTTTTATCAAGTCTCAAGCGCAAGCCCTTCCGACATATGCCATGTTGTGTTTTCTCTTACCTAAAGGTATTTGCACTAAACTATGTAGTGCAATCGCCAATTTTTAGTTAAGCAACAAGACATATAGTAAAGGAATCCATTAGATAGCATGAGATCAACTATGCTTTAGCGTATCAGACAGAGGTCTAGGATTTAGATCCTTGGAGGATTTTAATCTTGCCCTATTGGCAAAACAACTCTGGAGATTTTAATATATCCAGATTTTCTCCTTAGTCGGGTTCTTAAGGGAAGCTACTTAAGATATTCTAGCCCGTTAGAAATCTAAACTTCTAACTGACCCTCGTACGGATGGAGAAGTATGCAAGCTTCAAAATTGATACTCTTGTTTGGCATCCGGAAGACAATTGGATCAGGATTTGGAACATGCTGTGGACGGAACCTTGTATTCCTGATGTGCAACCAAGACCACCAAAAGGTCTTTCTATAGAAAGAAACCCATTGATTTATGTGAACTCGTTGATAGGTTTTGCGTCCAAATCTTGGAAAATGGATTGTCTCCGAACTCTTTTCTCACCGGATGAAATTATCCTTATCTTAGAGATTAAACCGAGTTTGAAAGTCTCGAGCAATGGTTATTGCTGGACCATGACAAAGTCAGACAATTATTCTATCAAATCTGGATATATAGCCGCGAGAGCCATCTCTCGTCCTGCTAGTGACCACCCTCTTCAGGGACCTAGTGTCACGACACTAAAGCCGCAAGCAAGGAAATTATAAACTACACGAAAGTTAAAACACTTTGTGTGGCAATGTGTGACCGGTTGGTTGGCAACCCGACAACGATTTTTTATCGTCGTAGAGAGAAGATTTTCCTCTTTAAGGGGCCGATGAGGAGACTATTAATCACTTGTTCTTTGAATGCTTGCCATCTAGGCAAATATGGGCCCTTTCGACTATCCCTTCGTCTCCAATCATATTTCCCTCGTCTTCCATATTCAGGGATTTTGATTACTTGTTCTTGAGGGGAAATGACTTTGGAGCGACTAGAATAGTTTGCACATTTTTCATTAGATTATGTGGTATATTTGGAAGGCGAGAAATAGGAAGGTGTTTCAAAATATCGATGAATCCCTCAAGGCATCCTAGAGTTAGCTACTCAAGAAGAAGAAGTATGGAGACGAGCCAACAATAGTGAAAAGTTGTCTGAGGAAGCAACATTGGGCTTAGCTGAGCCTCTTATCCCACAAGATTCCTATGTGTGTTTCATCAATGGATCATGACATGCTACAGAAGCTCAAAGCAGACATGGTTGGATCGTCGAGATATGTGATAGAATCTTACACGTTGAGATGAAAGGTTTCCTGCATATGTCTTTCTCCTCACCAAACTGAGCTAGAAACCCTTCTTTGAGCAATGAAAAGTTTGCTGGTACTTTCTATGTATAGAGCCCTCTTTGCGACGGATTTCTCATATTTATTTGCTAGGACTGTTAATATCGAGGATTGGCCTACTTTTGCGTAAGAAGTAATAGATTTCAAGCACTATATAGATCTTTTTGTATCTTTTAGTATTATGCATATTCCCCGAGAGGTCAATTTCTGTGCTGATATACTTGCGAAATGTGCAACAACAAGTAGTTTTTTTTTTCCCATGTAAGTGCATCGGTCCCCGATTGGCTCTCTCTCAAATAGAGTTACTTCCGATAACTTAAATGTATGGGGTTCGAGAGAAAAAGGTACATGGTGGTACTATAGACGACTGTATGATTATTAGATATCCCGGAAAATAAAGTCCATAATATGGACATAAAGCTTCAAATTATAGGAAAGTTAAATAATTACAAATGGTAAAATAAAAAAAAAGTACAAAATTTTAAATAACTACTAGGATTCAACCCGCGGTTCACCGCGGGCATCGGTTTTATGCGGTTTTCCTAATAAGTATTTGATAATGTATAACTTAGAATTATAAAAAAGTGTTTTTTTTGTTGTTAAATTTTTAATTAGGAGAAAGTGTTTTTATGTGGTTAAACATGTGTATTATTTAATATATTTGTTTCAAAATTTAATATAGTTAAAGTGTGAAAAGGTAAAAGTTGTATCATTTTGGTATTGTAATTTTTGTAATAGTGTGTTAAATTCTATTTAGTTTTTTTTGTTTATCATAACCAACAGTTTAATTTACTTGTTAATAAAAAATTAAGTAAGAAAATATGTTGTAAGTAGTTATGCTTGTAATACATTTTTTGTATATTCTAAAAAATCAAAAATCATTATAAAGACAACGTAAACAAAATTTAGATAATTTGCATTCAGTGACATAAGTCTTTAAACAAAAACAAAATTAAGATAATTCATGTAAAAAACTATATAACTGTATTTATGTAACCCCAACCCGCTCCATCACATGATCTGCGATCATTTAAATTTGTTTAGCAAGTTTAAAAAAAAAACATATTCACAACAAAAAAAGGCTTAGAATAATCAAAAGATGGAAATTTTGATTATTCTAAAGTGAGTGTAGAGAGGTTTTTCATCTCTCCTCCTCTTCATCCCACAATCTCTTATGATATATCACATGAATCCTAGCAAGTAATATTAAATCCAAATTAGGTATCAAAAAAAAAAAAAAAAAACTACAAACCGCAAGTCTCAGGCCACAGAGTTCAGCTGCCACCACCTCCTGACTTGAGTCCTCAATTTCGTAGCAGAACCATGGCAAGACCACCAGCACAAGGTTAGTGAACTGCTCACAAGGTTAGTTACAGGGGAGGAAATCAAAAAGGTGTTGTTTTCAATGCCTAAGGATAAATCTCCTGGCCCGGATGGTTATACCACTGAGTTTTATAAGGCGTCTTGGAAGGTGATAGGGAAAGAGTTTGTGCTAGCAATTCAATCTTTTTTCGCAAAAGGGTTTCTGCCAAAAGGTATCAATTCTACAATTCTAGCTCTTATCCCAAAGAAAAAAGGAGCAAAGGCGATGAAGGACTATAGACCAATCTCGTGTTGTAATGTGATCTACAAGGTTATCTCTAAGATCATAGCTAACCGTCTCAAGCTGGTGCTGCCTAAATTCATTGCTGCAAATCAATCGGCTTTTGTAAAAGACCGACTCTTGATCGAAAATGTACTGCTTGCCACGGAACTGGTGAAAGATTACCATAAGGACTCCATCACGAGTCGCTGTGCTATAAAGATAGATATATCTAAAGCTTTCGATTCCGTACAATGGTCATTCTTAAATAAAGCTCTCATGGCTTTGAATTTCCCTCCTATGTTTATTCAGTGGATCATGTTATGCGTCACCACAGCGTCGTTCTCGGTACAAGTAAATGGGGAATTAGCTGGTTATTTTCGGAGTTCAAGGGGTCTACGACAGGGTTGTTCTCTCTCGCCCTACCTGTTTGTTATAATTATGGATGTACTCTCTAAAATGCTAGACAGGGCTGCAGCAGCCCGACAGTTCGGCTATCATCCAAAATGCAAAACTCTAGGTCTCACTCACCTAAGTTTTGCGGATGATCTCATGGTTCTCTCTGATGGTAAGGTTCGCTCTGTTGAAGGAATAATCTCGGTGTTTGAGGAGTTTGCAAAAATTTCAGGTCTAAAAATAAGTATGGAGAAATCGACTCTTTATTTAGCTGGCAGCTCACCCTCCACGGCTCAACAGATTGCTGCAGCTTACTCTTTCGATATTGGACATCTCCCGGTACGTTATTTGGGCCTCCCTCTAGTCACAAAGCGGCTTGCGACTACAGACTATGCACCATTGATAGAACAGATTAAGAAACGCATTGAGTCTTGGACAGCACGTTATCTCTCTTTTGCGGGTAGGTTGAATTTGATCTCGTCAGTCTTGTGGAGTATCTGCAACTTTTGGCTGGCAGCATATCGGCTTCCCAGTGATTGTATCGCAAGCATTGAGAAGCTATGTTCTGCATTTCTATGGTCAGGCGCTGCAATGAGAACTCACAAAGCAAAGATTTCCTGGGAACAAGTGTGCAAACCAAAGTATGAAGGAGGTTTAGGGCTGAGATCACTTAAGGAAGCAAACAAGGTCTGTTGTTTGAAACTGATATGGCGGATAGTTTCTAACAGCAACTCTCTATGGGTTACTTGGGTTAAAGAAAATCTCCTCAAAAAAGTTTCTTTCTGGTCGCTTAAAAACACTACAAGCTTGGGTTCTTGGATTTGGAAAAAAATACTCAAACATAGAGAAGTGGCGAAGGGTTTCTGTCGCGTGGAAGTGGGAAATGGAGAGTATACATCATTTTGGTATGACCACTGGTCAAGACTAGGCCGTTTAATTGAGTCTGCGGGTGTAAGGGGTGTCATTGATTTGGGGATCAGTAGCACGAGTACGGTGGCGCAAGCTTGGGCCAGTCACCGCCGTAGAAGACACCGCTCAGCTTTATTAAATGAAACAGAGGAGATACTGTTTGAACAGGGGAGAAAACGAAATGGCAACGTAGACAGTGTGCTCTGGCGCGACAAGAATGATGCTTTCAAACCACATTTCTCGACAAAGGACACATGGAATCACATCAGAACAACGTCTACCACAGTCTCTTGGCACAAAGGGGTATGGTTCACTTATGACACCCCTAAGTACTCGTTTTGTGTATGGCTAGCAGTTCATGACAGGCTTTCTACGGGAGAACGTATGCAACGCTGGAACGGAGGTGGATCGGGACTTTGTGTTTTCTGTAACACTTGTGTGGAAACAAGGGATCATCTTTTTTTCTCTTGTGATTACACGCAGGAAATATGGGCTGCCCTTGCGAAAGGGATCCTCAAAGCAAAATACACAACAGTTTGGGATCATATTATAGATCACATCTCAAATTCAAAGCAAGATAGGGTGGAGAGCTTCCTCACTAGGTATCTCTTTCAAACTTCCGTCTATATGATTTGGAAGGAGAGAAATGGTCGTAGACATGATGAACAGCCTCATTCGGGGACTATCATAGCGGGATGGATAGAGAAGCAAATCAGAAACCAGATTTCGATGATTCGAAGAAAAGGAGATAGACGATACGAAGCGGCGTATCAAAGATGGCTACAAGCTCGGATTTAAACTCTAAAGCTTTCTAGTTTTTGTTGGTCTCAAATTTTCTTTCAAATTTCTTTCAAACTTACGATGCACTTTGTTGTAACAACGTATTTTTTCTTTTGAATATAATTTAACATTAGATTCAAAAAAAAAAAAAAAGACCACCAGCACAACGACCTATTTTGGGACCATCGAATGGATGAAAGGCCAATCAAAACGCACCTAGGCAACAACAGTACAATGCACGTAGGAACAGAGGATTTTGATCTTTGTGAATGCATTTGTGTGATTAAAATTTGTTAGGTGTATTGACTTATTTAGCATCGGATAATTTTGTTGTAGTAATAGAATTGTAAATCTTTGAATAATGGTCTTTTAAGCATAAAAGTTCAAATTCAACACAATCATAGAAAAAGATTCAAAATCAACCTTAAAAAATATCAGAATCCAGGAAAATGCATATAATGAAACATTGATACATGAATTCAAAGTCTCAAATTGAAGACATTGATAAGAAAAAACTGCAACTCATTAAAAAATTTGCAACTCATGAAACCTACAACTCAACATCCATCTTCATTATCCTTAATTTAATGGAAAGAAGGTAGTGCTTCATATTCTTAACCAAACCTTGCAGAAACCTGCAATTTCTCAAACCAATACCTGCAATATATAACTCAAAAAATCAAAAGCTACAATTTTTCAAACAAAATCTGCAAACTCATTCACCAAAACCTACAATTTATAATTAGCAAACCAAAACCTACAATTTCTCAAACCAAACCTTCAACTTAAAAACCAAAACTTGTAACTTAACAACCAAATTCTGCAAATTAATTAGCCAAAACTTTTAATCTATAGATTAGATAAACCAAACATGCAACTTAGACAATAAAAATCTGCAAATTAATTAATCAAAACTTGCAACTTAGACAACCAAAACCTAAAAAACATAACTACATATAATAAAACAATAAGAGGATGATGTGATATAGATTGGTTCAAGAACATAAGTAACAAAATGAATTCAAACTCATAAAAATAAGTATGGAACAAAACTGAACACATAAAACGTGTTCATATACTTTAAGCCTATACTTATGTGGAGAGATAAAAAAAGGGGGACTCAAATGTTCATATACTTGAACTCATACTTTCATGAAATTTGACTAACCTTGCCCATAATCACTTTCTCTTCGTCAATCCGTTTCTTCTCTTCTGCGTTATTCGAATTTACTTTTCTTTTTTCATCCAACATCTATTTGAAGAGCTCACGTTGTTCTTTCTCCAGAATTGGCTCACATGCCTTGACCACACCAGCTCCGCAACCATTGTGGAAGACGTAGTCTTTTCCACAATAATAGGAGCTGCAACTGAACCATATTTAGCAGCTGTCTTTTCGTTTACAGAATCTATGTCTTCTTTCTTAGCTCTAAAGAAAGGATAACCTGCAAACGAATAAGGCAAAGAACCATCAGTATTTGAGATGAAAGTCTCTGTGAAACTCCTCTACAGTATTAAACCACTAAAGCATAAATTTTTATCAAACTAAACCATATAAAAGCAAGCTAATCACTCCTTAATTGCAATCTTTAACAAAAAAAAAAAAAGCACATCTTTATAACACAAATCCCTATTCCCTAATTTTTGTTGGAACTGACCTGTACATCTAGAGCATTAACATCAAGATGATCTGCAATTAAGAATCGGAACCGAGAGGATTTGAGATTAGTACCAGATCCAAGAATTTGATTCACCGGAAACATTGACATGATTAGAAACAATGATCAAGATATAATCAGGAGAAGCTTTAGCGAGTCGAGGAAAGATACCCACATGTACGTTCCAGCAGCTGGAGGAAACTTCTACAGTCGTATAACAATCACAAAGTCAAGTTAAATGAGGAAACTCTTCTACCATTGATTGACAATGAAGCGATAAGGAAGCACAAAGAAGAAAAAACTCACAATCAATGAAAAGGAAAACACGATAATCCAAATTCAAAAATAATAATTGTCTTAACTCTGACAAAGGATCAAACTTCTTCTAAGAACATAACCAATAAAAGCCGACTCGTAATAAGAACTAAAGCTACTTGCACAAAAGAAGAACCACAACAACAACAACAACAAAAACAAAAAGTCAAATATTAGTTATATCATCTTCATCCATCTAATTCGTAACTCTAAAAAATGAAGCTAAAACACAACGTAACGTTTATAAGAAATAAATCCTATATGGATAATTAATCAGACAGAACAAAAAAAACTTACAAACAATAGACTATGAAAAAAACTTTTAGGTTACCTTCTAATCTAAAAACCCAGAAGAAAGCTCATTCTGTGATGATTAGGTTGAACATCGTCTTCTCCAAAATTCTCATCTGCGCTATCTCGTTGGAGTAGAGAGCCTAATCATTTTACAAATAAAAATCAATATGAATCTAGGTACTACTACAATATGAATCTAGTAACACCTCTGATTTCTTCGTTTCATGTTTTTCTTCATCGTCATCGGAATTGTCATCTCGTGCTCTCTTCTGAAACAACTTTTGATTCTTCATTATAACCTCAATTTTATGAATCGGAGTTTATCATTTTAAAATTGTGATGATGATCAGAGAAGAACCCTGAAATCGATTCTCGTGTTATCCACATCCGGTGGATTACGCAACCACCGCCACAAACTCGCCGCAACACGAAGAAAGAGATTCTCGAGAGAGGAAGCAGAAGAAAAAAACTTATGGAAAGGAGATATGGGGAGATACAATCGAGAGGAGGAGGCGATAGATTAGGTCAAATGACAAATATATGTCTTCGGCTCAAGATCAAAACCGATTTGTTATTCGGTTTTAGTTTAAGAAACTTAGGATCCATTTAAGATCCATTTGTAAACGCGCGGACCTTGGATTAATGAAATACTTAATTCCTAATTTACCCTTGACGATTTTGATTAACAATGTACAAAATCCAAAATTGAAATTGAAATTGAAGCCAAATTAGACCATTTTTCAATTTGTACTTCCCTTTTAATAATAAGGGGATATAATAATATAAACGTAATTAATTTTGTAAAGAAGAAGATTATGGACGAGAGAGTGAGCAAGAGAGACTTGTATTATTAACTTGTTTGTGATATATCTTCACTTCTTTGACGAGACATATATATTGGGGTTAGTAATAGAGATATACATAATAAATTCTAATTGCTTAGGGAGTAAATGACTCTAATGTCTTGGGGTTCAAGTGATAAATGGATAATCACAATAATGAATAATTATCTAATTATATACCACGTTTCTTTGATTATCCATCATCATTGACGTATTGTGTACTGTCTCATTAAAAACTTTATCCTGCAAAACCCGCATAGCATAAAAACCATGATAAAAGGAAAGAGTGTAGTGACACAATTTCCCCATGGAATAGACGAATCTTGTTCTCTTTATAGTTTTCGTAGATGTTGAATCTCGATCAGTCTCTTTACTTCTTCTAGTATGGTCAATATATGACAAATATTTTTGAAGATAGATAGATTTTTATTTTCATGTCTATCTTTTGCATGTTATTTGCTGCCTCGTTAAAAACCTTGTCACGCAAAAATTCAGTGGGATAAAAACTATGATAAGAAAAAAAGAATGCAGCCACGCACACCATCATATGTCTCACCCTGGAAACGTTATTTTCAAAAGATACATTCTGAATGACGTAGCAGGAAGCGCTTTTATAAGTAAGTCTCCTACATTTCTTGAGCTGATGTATTGGAATCAACTTCCTGATTCTTCTCAGGTTCTTGAATGTAAGAAGAATATTGTTTGGCATGATGCTCTTGACATAGCTTCCTTTTGAGTTGGGAACATATGCAACACTGTCTTCAACCAATATTGATGGCTCTGGTGACTATCTGGCTTGCTTCTTGTATATGCATGGGTATTAATGTGAGCATTACAAACTCTGTATATGCCTCATGAAACACAGTAATTTTTGCATGACTTGAACAAGCGATGACCAAAATATGTTGCTGAAAACGCTACGTGATTGTTGTTTTGCGAAATCTTTTTATATGAATCTGATATAAATCCTCCATCTGCAAAATCAACTAAACCAAACTCGGTGTTTCTAAAATATAATAAGCTCATGTAAATCGTACCTTGCAGATAGCGAAAGACAAGTTTTAGCTCATCTCAATGTCGACATGTAGGAATTAAGTTTATATCTTACAAGTAGATTAGTAGCAAATGCTAGGTATAATTTACAAGATATATAAATGCTTGTCAACATTTATATATATGGTCTTTCCTGACCGAATATATATACTTGTATAAAATGAGATACATGCTGCAAATATATTAGTAGAAAGTACTATTTCTTTACACCTACAATCTGCAAGATACAAAATCGGATGTAGTATTTTGCACCTATAATCTACCATTATAGTTGATGCGTGTTTTATATCACCTCAAAGTTTCCCTTAGAGACTACACGGAATACTACAAGTGCACAGTTAATCGGATGTAGTATTTAAAGATCGATCCCAAAGAGACTTATAAGTACAATACGAATTCAATAGAAAATGAATCTGTCTAAGACAAATCAAAAGAGGGGGTTTGGTTTTGGGTTTTGTAACTAATGAAATAATAAAAGTAAAAGCAAAGCAAACGATTAGGGTTATCAATAAACGAGAAGTTGGGTTTCAGGGATTTCTCAGGGTATCACGGATCGGATTATTCTAGGGTTTTAAACAAGGGTAAACCTATGCTTTTAAACAGTTCATGAACTACGAAACACTTATGTAAAACCGTTTGGCTTATGACCAAACGACTATCTAAGTCTAACAACTCCATTACTAAACTAACGCATGCAACGATGAGATTAAACCAGCATGATTAACGAGTTCGATTATAGTTTGTAAAACCCTATAACTAAGTGGTTTGTGCTTGTTATAACACGATACTCACATCTAGGCTAGTGAACGCGGATCTATACACTTATGACGCATAAAAACATATAATAGAACTTTGAATTGATTATTAACTCAAATTATTTCCTTCTTTTCATTTTCTTAGTGTATTTTTTTCTTATTAATTTTATGATTTTCTTGCTCATTTGAGAATCGTATAATCTTAGGGAAAATATATATTGTAAAACTTTTCTCAACACTTATTTAGATTTTTACATATATTTAAAAAATTCACTTTTTATTTAGAAAGCAAATAATAACATACATAATTCTATTATTTTAATTGTTATATTTTACTATAATTTTAATATTAAGATACACTTAATCTTTCTATATATTTTTTTGTCAATGTGAGTTTATACTTTCACACTCTTAAAGTATAATTTCAAATTTAAAATATTATTATATTAACTCTAAATAAATATCTAGGAATGAATAAGACAATAGATATGTCTATATAATATATCTATATTTGAATGATCATTTGAAAATTTTATTGCATTTTTAAGTTACTCTATATTGTTTTATATCACACGTGATATATTAAAATTCCTTAGAACAAAAAAAATTAATGTATTCTGTAACGCCCTGAATTTTTAGGCTTGATAGTATTAATAAATTAGACACTTAATAATTTATGATCATGCTTATACATCTAAATTATATTTGATAGCTATGTTATTTATTACTTCTATCATGTGTCATGAGATTCTTAATTGAAATATGTCAAATTTAAAGAATAGCAAATTAATAAAATATTTATAGTAGCTAATGTTAAAGTCGTTGCATAATTAATATTATCCATTCTCTTAAAACGATTTTTGTTATTATTAATTATGCTTGGGCCATCTAGATGTGTGTAACGTGGTTTATATGTATTTGATGTGCAGTACTATTATGACCATCTTCGATTTAGGTTGTAAATGGTAACATGTATTTGTGGAATTGATGAGGAATTCATGTGGTAAAAAATACATGTTACATCATTTGTATATGTGGAATTGTTCTGGAATTTTTGATCTGTTGTCATAGTGGTCCCACTTGAATCTTTGATTTATTGAATTAATCAAACCTTCTTTTTTTTTGTGCACCAAATTAATCAAACCTTCAACAAATAGAAAATAAGCAAACAATATGAGAGGGAATCAATATGAGTGGATTTTTAAAGAACTTATAATTTTTGATATTTTTTTATAGTTTGTGTTTTTTTAAATATATTTTGTGGATAGTCTTGGATGTTCGAGTATTTGGTTCGGTTTCAATTATGTAATTTTTGTTTTTGGATATTTTGGTTCTCGGATTTTGTATACATTCAGTTATTTTAGAATTTCAGTTAAAAATTGGTTCGGTCCCCAATATTTCAGAACATTTCAGTTTTTGAATCAAGAACCGATTAGGAACCAAAAAAATTTCAAATATTGTTTAGTTCTTGTTCTTACCCAAATAACATTTCGGATATTTTTGAGAAATTTTCGAATACTTTTAGTGTATAGTATTTTTTGGTTATTTGGATTTTTTATTATTCAGTATAAAACTAATTATAATATTTTAGATATATAATTGTATTTTGGTTTCATTCAGGTATCCAAAATATTTTGGTTCCGGTTCGTTCGGTAATGAAATTGAAGATCCATTTTTTTGTCAATTGAAGGACGTTCTAGAAATCTTTCCAAGACATATCTTTTTCAAGATTTATTAGAAGTTATATACATATACTTCTTTCCATGCTCAGTTGCAGACTGAGTTTCATATCCTTGAAGGTATATGTCTTTGAAACTCAACAAATTCCACTTAGAATTCGGAGAATATAAGACATTATTTATGGAAAACTTTGTTCTATTAGGAAATTTAGAATTTTCTTTGCCACTTCTTTCAATCAAGTCCGTAGGACCCGATATTGTATTGACAATAATCTTTGTCAGTTTTAATTCAGAGAAAAATCTCTGATGTCTCAGAATAGTGTGCGTTGTTCCACTATCTGGTATACAAATTTCTTTGATATTTTCTCTTGCTATTATTTTGTTTGAACCTTGATCCATTTATGTAATTAACATAAACATTAATAAATATAAGTAAATATTATTGATGTTGAAAATATATAATAATTATACATTAGTTCATTTTTCAGAAACAACATTATTTTAGAACAACTGAAATACATAATAATTATATAATAGCATTACTGGAAACTAGTTGTCTCACTACAAGCATTTTAGTTATCCGCATGAGCTGTCTCATCGAAATCGTTTACAACGTCGGATTCATCGAGGTACGATGTACCCTCAAAATGCTTAGTAAGATTTACTTCCTTCCCTTTTCCCTTTTGGGACTCTTTGTACAACTTACAAAGATGTTCAGGGATTCGACATACATGAGCCCAATGCCCGTTTGATCCGCATCTGTAATAGATGCTTTCACGCTTTTGAGCGTTACGTCCTTATTCTTTTCCTTTTGAACTTTGATCAGGTCGAACCCATGTATAAGACTTTCTGCTTTGTGGGTGAAAGGATCTTCAACGTCCACGATTGAATCGACAGCCACGACCTCGATAGGTTTGACTTCCTCTCTCCAGATTTTTCACATCCGTGGCATTGACTTCAAGAAATGCCTTTGTCCCCGTAGGCCGAGAGTTGTGGTTCTTAAGAAGAAGTTCATTATTCTTCTCCGCAAATATGAGAGTCACAATTAACTCAGAAAACCTTTTGTATCTGCAATTTCTATACATCTCTTGCAGGACACGGTGTTCTTTATAAAAAGTAAGGTAAGTCTTCTCGAGCATTTCAGATTCAGTAATAGATTTACCACAATACTTCAATTGTGATACTATACTCAGCATATATAGCGGAATTATATTCCTCCACTTTCTCAAAGTCCTGGAACCTCAAGTTTTTCCAGTCCTCTAATGCATGAGGGAGAGTTATTTCATCCTGGTTGTCAAACCCTGCTTTCAAAGCTTGCCACAGATCTGATAGGTCTTTTATGTGAACATAGTTATGCGTCACATTTTCATAGAGATGCTTTCTTAAAATTATTATCGCTTTTGCCTTCTCTTTTGGAGGCGATAAATTTTCTGATTTTAAGGTCTCGTATAATTTTTGCGACTCAAAATATAGTTCCACATCAGTGGTCCATGCTATGTATTTTGCGCCAGTAATTTTGAGAGCCGAAAATTTAAGCTTCTCAATGTTTGCCATTTGTTATCTAAACACAAAAATAGAATAAAATATAATTATTAAAATAATATTATTTATTTCATATTGACCAATTTATATCAATGATGCAAGCAATTACAAAGAACATAATTGCATTAAAAAGTAGACAGATACTTATGGTGAATTCTTCGCGAGTAAATTCTCCAACAAAGAGACCGTAAGTACAAGTAACAAATGCGATTAAACAAAGAATTAAAAACAAGCTAATCATTTTTCAAAATTAAAATTTCAAATAATTTCTTAGAAAATATATGAGGAGAGATATGATTTTTGAGTGAATGAATGAGTGAAAATGAGCGTATTTATGGATTAAAAATTACTGTTCATAGCTGTTTGAAAAGTAATAAATTTGTGAATTTTTGTTTTTTTATGACCGTTAGCGAAAAGATTTAAATCGAAAATCAATCTGTAAATTTTAATAGCCAATCAGTTAATCTTACCAAAAAAAAAAAAAATAGCCAATCAATTAAATTTTCCAAATTCAGATAATATGTTTTCAATAGCGTCCTTATATATTAACCAAAATAAAAATATAATAGAAATAAATTTTAACGCTAATATTGTGGTGACAGAGTCATCTACGTTATAACAGTAAATAAATTATTGGTGACGGAGTCATCCCTATTATAGGCTTAGCAGTTCATTGCTATGGTATATAAAACATCCATTACAAAGATTACTTATAGGGGCGATATTCCTCCCACTATAGTAACTAGGCCTGGGCATTCGGATTTCGGTTCGGATTTATTCGGATTCGGATAATTCGGATAGGAGATTTTATTATCCGTTCGGATTTTATGACTATTCGGATCGGGTTCGGTTCGGATAGTGTCGGATTCGGATCGGTTTCGGATTAATTTTGGATCGATTTACGAGAAAAAAAAAACTTCATAAATGTCCAATTTAAATAAAAAATAGTTTTAATCTTACTAAAAATTTGGCTAAGTTTTCCAAAAATATGTATAATTTTAACAAATATAACTAAAAACTTTCCGATATTTAGGTTATTTAGGATATTTTTGTTATTTGTTATAAAATTATAGCTAAATATAACTAATATTTTTGGATATATAATTTTATTTTCGGTTTTCGGATATCCTTTCGGTTTTCGGTTCGGATCGGGTTCGGTTCGGATAATTCGGATAGAAGAATTCATTATCCGTTCGGGTTTTGTGACTATTCGGTTCGGATTCGGAGCCGGATTTTTCGGATCGGTTTCGGATCGGTTTTCGGATTTCGGATTTTATGCCCAGGCCTAATAGTAACGACTAAATAACGGTGTCCGAACAACCACTAGAAAATAATATATATATATATTTTTATTATTTTTCTTTTTTTTTTATCCTTTTGTTTTCTTTTTCTTTTTCTCATATTTTGTTTTTTTAAAGAGGCGACATACCGCCCGGTATAATACTGTATTGTTTTTTCAGCGAACATAGAGTGATCGTGCTGATAACGTGTTATAAATAAATATTTTATTTTATGGCGTATATAAATATAAATATAAATAATAGAGAAAGAATAAATATCCGCAGAGACGAGAGAGATGTTTATTACTTCTCTTATAATTAAAGTAATGAGTTGTAATTTACAACGATCGAATTCGATCGTTTATATAGGCGTAAAAAGTAAATTACTATGCATGCATAGTGAAGGTGGGCTCTACATTTACCTAATATTAAATGCATGTGTATGCGTATACTGTTGACATATTATTCTCTTCTTTTTTTTACTTTTACAATAATTTATAAATTTTTATTATTAGTTATATATTTAAAAAATATGTTCATTTTAAGTTATATATTAAAACATATTTAATAATATTTATTATACATATTACATATATATAATTATGTTACACTTGTGTTATTATTATTTAAGTAACATATATTTAAAATTGTGTATTAATTGAAGATTAATGTTTAGATAATTAGATGTAAGTAATGATAAAATTATTTATTTTTAAATAATTATTGGTGGGCATATAGTATTATTTTGGTGATTATATGGACACTTTATGATTAGAGAAAACTCTTCTAATATATATATATATATTATCAGTTAACACAAATAATAATAAGGTGAATGGAAAACTTATTTCGAAAACCGTTCCTTCTACTTTTTATCCGTTATCCATTCAAAGACTATATTTGATAGTTAAATAACAATATGAATAAATACAACATTTTTGGTCATAAGATAACAAAACGATACATCATATTTAGGAATAAATCTTATGGATTAATTGATTTACAAATATGTAGAAAAAAATATTTGGGTTAATTATATAAATTATGTTAGTATTTTAGGTATCATAATCATTTGAACCTGATATATTAACTAGATTATCTGTCGTTGAGTATATTTTGTTAGCATTGTTAAATATATAACCATCTATATTACTAGTTGATTGTGTTGCATGGTATATGAAAAGCAAGTTAAAACATGTCTTTTTAAATTTGTGTTAAGTATAACAATTTTTTGTGTAGTGATTTTAAATTACTTTTATCCAATATAAAAAGATAAATTTTGAAATTATATATAAAAAACTTATTTGTTATATTTATTAACGGTCTATATTACACTAGTTTCGAATTTAATATCATTTCTTAATTATAATATATATAATATGTTGTTGAATATATTATCTAAAATTTGCGTGTTAGCATATTTTGATATTCTCTATTATATAAATATTTGATCCGCACCGCTTGACCATTTAAACCATTCAAACATACTTTTTGAACCGCTAATTCCGCTTGACCTGCACTAGTTCAGATTGATCTACTTGATCTGCACTAGTTCTGATTGATCCGCTTGATCCGCTTTGTTTGATCCGCTTTCTCCATTCAGAGCCATTATCTGAATATGAAAAAGAAGAGGCATATGGTATATGAGATGAACTATCATAGTTGAAATTCATTTTTTATAAAATGAAAAAGAATAGAATGGTGATATGCATTTTATTTTCTAATAGGGTAAGCAAATCAATCTATGTTATTGATTGTTGCACTTCATATCTTAAACAATTAAATCTTTTTAACAAAAATCTAACCGTTGCATTGATTAGTCACTTTATGTAACCCTTGAATTTTGCATTTACTTTTCTATATTAATGTATATCACTCTATGAATGATCACACATCTTCAACTCATTTTCTTAGATTTAATATTTCTTCTAAAATGACATGTGGCTCTAGGTCATATTTTATTGAAGTTTATTTTTTTCATTATCCTTTCATTTTGGCTATGATTGGTGACTAAAAATAAAGTAGTACAAAGCAGTTCAACTTTACTGTTACCAATCAAGAAAAATAATCAAAAGCTATACAAAGTAATAAAAACAGTTTAAAATAATAAAAACTGTATAAAATGAAATAAAAATAAGATTTATCTCTCCCTTATCTTCAACAATCGTTTATCTAAATACACAAAAAAAGATCTTTAAGACTTATTTATCAATTATCTTCAACAATCTTTAATGTAGAAACAAAAATAAAAAATAGATATTCATGTCAACCGAAAACGTGAATCACAAATTCACAATGCTATTGGTTGATCAAAAACAATTTTATCTGAACAAATTTTTTATTAAAAAAAATAAATATTTGAAAATAGTATACTGTTCTGATATATATATAGAAAAATGGAGCAAACTATTCATTTCAATTTGTCTTTGTAAACCAGTTGTTTATGTTTGTTTTTCTTCTCGCAAACGATTCATTTTCATTTCTCATCACGATCTGAAGAAAAAAAGTAGCAAACAGTATATCATTTTAAATTATATACCATCAAGGTAATAATTAATTGTTTATGATATATTTACGTTTCTAATTTATAATTAACGTCAAAAATAATAATATGAATATAATTTTAATTTAATTAATATTATAGTTGCCGTATATAACACATTCATGTTATGTTATGATATAATAATTTTTATTTAAATGATTATAATTTTATTAAAATGTAAAACTATTTTTATAAGATGGTATTTGTATAATTTGTATCATTCATAACCATTGATCATTGATCTTTGAAAAACCCTATGACCCAATGCTTTTTATTATACAAGTTAAAATGTTTATTTCATTCGCATTTTTATCTACAAACATAAAATCCAAACAACTAAGCCTTTCCGCTTTAGGTAAGAACGAGTCTCAGAAATCTTTAGGATTTGTCGTAGACCATTGTTAACTATTGTAAACGTCCATCGTCGGCGTCAGAATGTGCGGTTTGTCGTAAAAAATGCTACCAATCTCCACCAGTAGCAATGAAGGCGAGACATTTGTTTATGGTACAGTAGAGCTTGAGACACTTGAAACTTCAAAGTTATCTATTTTGCACTATATGAGTCTCTTTGGTAAAAAACTTCGTGAAGCTGAACTGTCTATCCATGAAACTGTAAGTTTATATATATATGGCTAACCCATTTTTATGTAAACAATATTTTTGTTGACATTTTATTTTCTTGCAGACAAAAAAGAGAAACCCGATTAGAACCACAATTAGATGTGTCACCTTGTTGGAAAATAGATTTCAAGTTGTCTTACAGAAAAAGTCTCGTGGTGGTCTTAAAGAAGGTCTTTAAAAAGAAGAAGACAAACAATTGATAGAGTTTTATATATAATATGTTGTTGAATATATTATCTAAAATTTGCATATTAGTACAGTAAAACTTCTATAAATTAATACTCTATAAATTAATAATCTCCCTAAATTAATAAATTCTTTCGGTCCCAAATTGGGACCAGTGTAAAATATGACATAAATCGATAAATTAATAAGATAATATTTATTTTGAAAATCTCATGTAAATATATAGTCCCATCTATATCATAAATTAATAATTATATAAACTTATAAATATATATATATATATATATATATATGTATATTTAACTCTATATATATGATATAAATTTATATATGTCATATATGAATTACTATGATATATATTTAAAATATTATATGTAAAATATATAATGAAATATGACTCTATTATTTGAAAAAGTTTGTGTTGATTTTTAAACTTAATAATTACTCTCTACTTGTAATTGGTTTTAAAAACATATTTTTAAAAGAAAAAATTATTTTTAGATAGAAATTATTTAAGAAATTACAAAACTAGTAAAATCTCTCTCTAAATTAATAATTATTAATTTATCGATAAATTAATATCTCTCTAAATTAATAAAATTTCCTGGTCCCAACATTATTAATTTATAGAGGTTTTACTGTATATTTTGATATTCTCTATTATATAAATATTTGATCCGCACCGCTTGACCACTTTAGCCATTCAATCATATTTTTTGAATCGCTAATTCCGCTTGATCCGCACTAGTTCTGATTGATCCGCTTGATCCGCACTAGTTCTGATTCTCAACATATTATCCTCAAATACCTAAAAACCGTATGTCACTAAATCTCAGAATCCAAACTCAAAAATATGCATTCATTGCAAAGACCTAAAACATACTTGTGAATATGTTTGTACGCCATCTGCAGTCTCTATTTTGAACATTGTTGAGAAAATATTAGCTCACCAAAACACTACTTGAGGAAGGTATACCGCCACATAAAGTTTTATCTTCACCGTTGTAATTCCCACTAGTATGAAGCTCACCAAACACTACTTGAGGAAGGTATACCTCTTCAGTCATGTATGTTCTAATCGGTATTCCTTTACCGTTGTTGTAAACAATGATTTCTCCCTTCTCTACATCAATCTCAACTTTCACCACATTCATAGATTGATCAATCTTTTATCAACGAGATTGAGGAGTACCTCATCAATTACCTTCATCAAACCAGGAGAATAACATACCGAACGTTTCTTCATCATCTCATCCTCAAAAATCCAGAGCTCTATACCAATTCTTTTATTGACTGGTCCGATGTAGGATTCCGGCCAGAGCAGGATGTGTTCTGGCACAGATTTTTCCTCTGGTGTGATGAGATTGTCGCAGACATTGAACGAGATTGAGAAAAAACTTCGAGATGAATCGCGCAGGAGCTGGAGAGAAAATTTAGCGATGCTCGCGAAAAAAAATTCTGAGCTACTAAAAAGTAGGTTTGGGCTTCAAATTGCATACTGGTCATGGGCCAATTTTTAGGGGGTGACTGGTTCGGTTATGGTGTTTTCGTTTGATTTAAATTAATTAAATGGTTATAAATAAAGAACTATCATGTTTATGTTCCAACACTTGTCCTTATACATCTTTAAACATGTCTGATAGGAAACTCCGATGATCCCTCCCTACTATTTGAATCTCAAATGATTACTTTACTAATTTATCAATTTATTTTTCTTTTTTAGTCAAAACTAATTTACCGATTGTTATAGATTGCAATTTCCCTTTCTTTTTATGCAGTCAACTAATAAAATCAGAAGTTTTCATTTACATGCTCAAATAAGTAAAAACTATTTGAAATCTCCACCAGTAGCAATGAAGGCGAGACATTTGTTTATGGTACAGTAGAGCTTGAGACACTTGAAACTTCAAAGTTATCTATTTTGCACTATATGAGTCTCTTTGGTAAAAAACTTCGTGAAGCTGAACTGTCTATCCATGAAACTATAAGTTTATATATATGGGCTAACCCATTTTTATGTAAACAATATTTTTGTTGACATTTTTTTTTCTTGCAGACAAGAAAGAGAAACCCGATTAGAACCACAATTAGATGTGTCACCTTGTTGGAAAATAGATTTCAAGTTGTCTTACAGAAAAAGTCTCGTGGTGGTCTTAAAGAAGGTCTTTAAAAAGAAGAAGACAAACAATTGATAGAGTTTTATATATAATATGTTGTTGAATATATTATCTAAAATTTGCATATTAGTATATTTTGATATTCTCTATTATATAAATATTTGATCCGCACCGCTTGACCACTTTAGCCATTCAATCATATTTTTTGAATCGCTAATTCCGCTTGATCCGCACTAGTTCTGATTGATCCGCTTGATCCGCACTAGTTCTGATTCTCAACATATTATCCTCAAATACCTAAAAACCGTATGTCACTAAATCTCAGAATCCAAACTCAAAAATATGCATTCATTGCAAAGACCTAAAACATACTTGTGAATATGTTTGTACGCCATCTGCAGTCTCTATTTTGAACATTGTTGAGAAAATATTAGCTCACCAAAACACTACTTGAGGAAGGTATACCGCCACCTAAAGTTTTATCTTCACCGTTGTAATTCCCACTAGTATGAAGCTCACCAAACACTACATGAGGAAGGTATACCTCTTCAGTCATGTATGTTCTAATCGGTATTCCTTTACCGTTGTTGTAAACAATGATTTCTCCCTTCTCTACATCAATCTCAACTTTCACCACATTCATAGATTGATCAATCTTTTATCAACGAGATTGAGGAGTACCTCATCAATTACCTTCATCAAACCAGGAGAATAACATACCGAACGTTTCTTCATCATCTCATCCTCAAAAATCCAGAGCTCTATACCAATTCTTTTATTGACTGGTCCGATGTAGGATTCCGGCCAGAGCAGGATGTGTTCTGGCACAGATTTTTCCTCTGGTGTGATGAGATTGTCGCAGACATTGAACGAGATTGAGAAACAAATTCGAGATGAATCGCGCAGGAGCTGGAGAGAAAATTTAGCGATGCTCGCGAAAAAAAATTCTGAGCTACTAAAAAGTAGGTTTGGGCTTCAAAATGCATACTGGTCATGGGCCAATTTTTAGGGGGTGACTGGTTCGGTTATGGTGTTTTCGTTTGATTTAAATTAATTAAATGGTTATAAATAAAGAACTATCATGTTTATGTTCCAACACTTGTCCTTATATATCTTTAAACATGTCTGAAAGGAAACTCCGATGATCCCTCCCTACTATTTGAATCTCAAATGATTACTTTACTAATTTATCAATTTATTTTTCTTTTTTAGTCAAAACTAATTTACCGATTGTTATAGATTGCAATTTCCCTTTCTTTTTATGCAGTCAACTAATAAAATCAGAAGTTTTCATTTACATGCTCAAATAAGTAAAAACTATTTGAAATCTCCACCAGTAGCAATGAAGGCGAGACATTTGTTTATGGTACAGTAGAGCTTGAGACACTTGAAACTTCAAAGTTATCTATTTTGCACTATATGAGTCTCTTTGGTAAAAAACTTCGTGAAGCTGAACTGTCTATCCATGAAACTGTAAGTTTATATATATGGGCTAACCCATTTTTATGTAAACAATATTTTTGTTGACATTTTTTTTTTCTTGCAGACAAGAAAGAGAAACCCGATTAGAACCACAATTAGATGTGTCACCTTGTTGGAAAATAGATTTCAAGTTGTCTTACAGAAAAAGTCTCGTGGTGGTCTTAAAGAAGGTCTTTAAAAAGAAGAAGACAAACAATTGATAGAGTTTTATATATAATATGTTGTTGAATATATTATCTAAAATTTGCATATTAGTATATTTTGATATTCTCTATTATATAAATATTTGATCCGCACCGCTTGACCACTTTAGCCATTCAATCATATTTTTTGAATCGCTAATTCCGCTTGATCCGCACTAGTTCTGATTGATCCGCTTGATCCGCACTAGTTCTGATTCTCAACATATTATCCTCAAATACCTAAAAACCGTATGTCACTAAATCTCAGAATCCAAACTCAAAAATATGCATTCATTGCAAAGACCTAAAACATACTTGTGAATATGTTTGTACGCCATCTGCAGTCTCTATTTTGAACATTGTTGAGAAAATATTAGCTCACCAAAACACTACTTGAGGAAGGTATACCGCCACCTAAAGTTTTATCTTCACCGTTGTAATTCCCACTAGTATGAAGCTCACCAAACACTACATGAGGAAGGTATACCTCTTCAGTCATGTATGTTCTAATCGGTATTCCTTTACCGTTGTTGTAAATAATGATTTCTCCCTTCTCTACATCAATCTCAACTTTCACCACATTCATAGATTGATCAATCTTTTATCAACGAGATTGAGGAGTACCTCATCAATTACCTTCATCAAACCAGGAGAATAACATACCGAACGTTTCTTCATCATCTCATCCTCAAAAATCCAGAGCTCTATACCAATTCTTTTATTGACTGGTCCGATGTAGGATTCCGGCCAGAGCAGGATGTGTTCTGGCACAGATTTTTCCTCTGGTGTGATGAGATTGTCGCAGACATTGAACGAGATTGAGAAAAAAATTCGAGATGAATCGCGCAGGAGCTGGATAGAAAATTTAGCGATGCTCGCGAAAAAAAATTCTGAGCTACTAAAAAGTAGGTTTGGGCTTCAAATTGCATACTGGTCATGGGCCAATTTTTAGGGGGTGACTGGTTCGGTTATGGTGTTTTCGTTTGATTTAAATTAATTAAATGGTTATAAATAAAGAACTATCATGTTTATGTTCCAACACTTGTCCTTATACATCTTTAAACATGTCTGATAGGAAACTCCGATGATCCCTCCCTACTATTTGAATCTCAAATGATTACTTTACTAATTTATCAATTTATTTTTCTTTTTTAGTCAAAACTAATTTACCGATTGTTATAGATTGCAATTTCCCTTTCTTTTTATGCAGTCAACTAATAAAATCAGAAGTTTTCATTTACATGCTCAAATAAGTAAAAACTATTTGAAATCTCCACCAGTAGCAATGAAGGCGAGACATTTGTTTATGGTACAGTAGAGCTTGAGACACTTGAAACTTCAAAGTTATCTATTTTGCACTATATGAGTCTCTTTGGTAAAAAACTTCGTGAAGCTGAACTGTCTATCCATGAAACTGTAAGTTTATATATATGGGCTAACCCATTTTTATGTAAACAATATTTTTGTTGACATTTTTTTTTCTTGCAGACAAGAAAGAGAAACCCGATTAGAACCACAATTAGATGTGTCACCTTGTTGGAAAATAGATTTCAAGTTGTCTTACAGAAAAAGTCTCGTGGTGGTCTTAAAGAAGGTCTTTAAAAAGAAGAAGACAAACAATTGATAGAGTTTTATATATAATATGTTGTTGAATATATTATCTAAAATTTGCATATTAGTATATTTTGATATTCTCTATTATATAAATATTTGATCCGCACCGCTTGACCACTTTAGCCATTCAATCATATTTTTTGAATCGCTAATTCCGCTTGATCCGCACTAGTTCTGATTGATCCGCTTGATCCGCACTAGTTCTGATTCTCAACATATTATCCTCAAATACCTAAAAACCGTATGTCACTAAATCTCAGAATCCAAACTCAAAAATATGCATTCATTGCAAAGACCTAAAACATACTTGTGAATATGTTTGTACGCCATCTGCAGTCTCTATTTTGAACATTGTTGAGAAAATATTAGCTCACCAAAACACTACTTGAGGAAGGTATACCGCCACCTAAAGTTTTATCTTCACCGTTGTAATTCCCACTAGTATGAAGCTCACCAAACACTACTTGAGGAAGGTATACCTCTTCAGTCATGTATGTTCTAATCGGTATTCCTTTACCGTTGTTGTAAACAATGATTTCTCCCTTCTCTACATCAATCTCAACTTTCACCATATTCATAGATTGATCAATCTTTTATCAACGAGATTGAGGAGTACCTCATCAATTACCTTCATCAAACCAGGAGAATAACATACCGAACGTTTCTTCATCATCTCATCCTCAAAAATCCAGAGCTCTATACCAATTCTTTTATTGACTGGTCCGATGTAGGATTCCGGCCAGAGCAGGATGTGTTCTGGCACAGATTTTTCCTCTGGTGTGATGAGATTGTCGCAGACATTGAACGAGATTGAGAAAAAAATTCGAGATGAATCGCGCAGGAGCTGGATAGAAAATTTAGCGATGCTCGCGAAAAAAAATTCTGAGCTACTAAAAAGTAGGTTTGGGCTTCAAATTGCATACTGGTCATGGGCCAATTTTTAGGGGGTGACTGGTTCGGTTATGGTGTTTTCGTTTGATTTAAATTAATTAAATGGTTATAAATAAAGAACTATCATGTTTATGTTCCAACACTTGTCCTTATACATCTTTAAACATGTCTGATAGGAAACTCCGATGATCCCTCCCTACTATTTGAATCTCAAATGATTACTTTACTAATTTATCAATTTATTTTTCTTTTTTAGTCAAAACTAATTTACCGATTGTTATAGATTGCAATTTCCCTTTCTTTTTATGCAGTCAACTAATAAAATCAGAAGTTTTCATTTACATGCTCAAATAAGTAAAAACTATTTGAAATCTCCACCAGTAGCAATGAAGGCGAGACATTTGTTTATGGTACAGTAGAGCTTGAGACACTTGAAACTTCAAAGTTATCTATTTTGCACTATATGAGTCTCTTTGGTAAAAAACTTCGTGAAGCTGAACTGTCTATCCATGAAACTGTAAGTTTATATATATGGGCTAACCCATTTTTATGTAAACAATATTTTTGTTGACATTTTTTTTTCTTGCAGACAAGAAAGAGAAACCCGATTAGAACCACAATTAGATGTGTCACCTTGTTGGAAAATAGATTTCAAGTTGTCTTACAGAAAAAGTCTCGTGGTGGTCTTAAAGAAGGTCTTTAAAAAGAAGAAGACAAACAATTGATAGAGTTTTATATATAATATGTTGTTGAATATATTATCTAAAATTTGCATATTAGTATATTTTGATATTCTCTATTATATAAATATTTGATCCGCACCGCTTGACCACTTTAGCCATTCAATCATATTTTTTGAATCGCTAATTCCGCTTGATCCGCACTAGTTCTGATTCTCAACATATTATCCTCAAATACCTAAAAACCGTATGTCACTAAATCTCAGAATCCAAACTCAAAAATATGCATTCATTGCAAAGACCTAAAACATACTTGTGAATATGTTTGTACGCCATCTGCAGTCTCTATTTTGAACATTGTTGAGAAAATATTAGCTCACCAAAACACTACTTGAGGAAGGTATACCGCCACCTAAAGTTTTATCTTCACCGTTGTAATTCCCACTAGTATGAAGCTCACCAAACACTACTTGAGGAAGGTATACCTCTTCAGTCATGTATGTTCTAATCGGTATTCCTTTACCGTTGTTGTAAACAATGATTTCTCCCTTCTCTACATCAATCTCAACTTTCACCATATTCATAGATTGATCAATCTTTTATCAACGAGATTGAGGAGTACCTCATCAATTACCTTCATCAAACCAGGAGAATAACATACCGAATGTTTCTTCATCATCTCATCCTCAAAAATCCAGAGCTCTATACCAATTCTTTTATTGACTGGTCCGATGTAGGATTCCGGCCAGAGCAGGATGTGTTCTGGCACAGATTTTTCCTCTGGTGTGATGAGATTGTCGCAGACATTGAACGAGATTGAGAAAAAAATTCGAGATGAATCGCGCAGGAGCTGGAGAGAAAATTTAGCGATGCTCAAGAAAAAAAATTCTGAGCTACTAAAAAGTTGGTTTGGGCTTCAAATTGCATACTGGTCATGGGCCAATTTTTAGGGGGTGACTGGTTCGGTTATGGTGTTTTCGTTTGATTTAAATTAATTAAATGGTTATAAATAAAGAACTATCATGTTTATGTTCCAACACTTGTCCTTATACATCTTTAAACATGTCTGATAGGAAACTCCGATGATCCCTCCCTACTATTTGAATCTCAAATGATTACTTTACTAATTTATCAATTTATTTTTCTTTTTTAGTCAAAACTAATTTACCGATTGTTATAGATTGCAATTTCCCTTTCTTTTTATGCAGTCAACTAATAAAATCAGAAGTTTTCATTTACATGCTCAAATAAGTAAAAACTATTTGAAATCTCCACCAGTAGCAATGAAGGCGAGACATTTGTTTATGGTACAGTAGAGCTTGAGACACTTGAAACTTCAAAGTTATCTATTTTGCACTATATGAGTCTCTTTGGTAAAAAACTTCGTGAAGCTGAACTGTCTATCCATGAAACTGTAAGTTTATATATATGGGCTAACCCATTTTTATGTAAACAATATTTTTGTTGACATTTTTTTTTCTTGCAGACAAGAAAGAGAAACCCGATTAGAACCACAATTAGATGTGTCACCTTGTTGGAAAATAGATTTCAAGTTGTCTTACAGAAAAAGTCTCGTGGTGGTCTTAAAGAAGGTCTTTAAAAAGAAGAAGACAAACAATTGATAGAGTTTTATATATAATATGTTGTTGAATATATTATCTAAAATTTGCATATTAGTATATTTTGATATTCTCTATTATATAAATATTTGATCCGCACCGCTTGACCACTTTAGCCATTCAATTATATTTTTTGAATCGCTAATTCCGCTTGATCCGCACTAGTTCTGATTCTCAACATATTATCCTCAAATACCTAAAAACCGTATGTCACTAAATCTCAGAATCCAAACTCAAAAATATGCATTCATTGCAAAGACCTAAAACATACTTGTGAATATGTTTGTACGCCATCTGCAGTCTCTATTTTGAACATTGTTGAGAAAATATTAGCTCACCAAAACACTACTTGAGGAAGGTATACCGCCACCTAAAGTTTTATCTTCACCGTTGTAATTCCCACTAGTATGAAGCTCACCAAACACTACTTGAGGAAGGTATACCTCTTCAGTCATGTATGTTCTAATCGGTATTCCTTTACCGTTGTTGTAAACAATGATTTCTCCCTTCTCTACATCAATCTTAACTTTCACCATATTCATAGATTGATCAATCTTTTATCAACGAGATTGAGGAGTACCTCATCAATTACCTTCATCAAACCAGGAGAATAACATACCGAACCTTTCTTCATCATCTCATCCTCAAAAATCCAGAGCTCTATACCAATTCTTTTATTGACTGGTCCGATGTAGGATTCCGGCCAGAGCAGGATTTGTTCTGGCACAGATTTTTCTTCTGGTGTGATGAGATTGTCGCAGACATTGAACGAGATTGAGAAAAAAATTCGAGATGAATCGCGCAGGAGCTGGAGAGAAAATTTAGCGATGCTCGAGAAAAAAAATTCTTAGCTACTAAAAAGTAGGTTTGGGCTTCAAATTGCATACTGGTCATGGGCCAATTTTTAGGGGGTGACTTGTTCGGTTATGGTGTTTTCGTTTGATTTAAATTAATTAAATGGTTATAAATAAAGAACTATCATGTTTATGTTCCAACACTTGTCCTTATACATCTTTAAACATGTCTGATAGGAAACTCCGATGATCCCTCCCTACTATTTGAATCTCAAATGATTGCTTTACTAATTTATCAATTTATTTTTCTTTTTTAGTCAAAACTAATTTACCGATTGTTATAGATTGCAATTTCCCTTTCTTTTTATGCAGTCAACTAATAAAATCAGAAGTTTTCATTTACATGCTCAAATAAGTAAAAACTATTTGAAATCTCCACCAGTAGCAATGAAGGCGAGACATTTGTTTATGGTACAGTAGAGCTTGAGACACTTGAAACTTCAAAGTTATCTATTTTGCACTATATGAGTCTCTTTGGTAAAAAACTTCGTGAAGCTGAACTGTCTATCCATGAAACTGTAAGTTTATATATATGGGCTAACCCATTTTTATGTAAACAATATTTTTGTTGACATTTTTTTTTCTTGCAGACAAGAAAGAGAAACCCGATTAGAACCACAATTAGATGTGTCACCTTGTTGGAAAATAGATTTCAAGTTGTCTTACAGAAAAAGTCTCGTGGTGGTCTTAAAGAAGGTCTTTAAAAAGAAGAAGACAAACAATTGATAGAGTTTTATATATAATATGTTGTTGAATATATTATCTAAAATTTGCATATTAGAATATTTTGATATTCTCTATTATATAAATATTTGATCCGCACCGCTTGACCACTTTAGCCATTCAATCATATTTTTTGAATCGCTAATTCCGCTTGATCCGCACTAGTTCTGATTGATCCGCTTCGTTTGATCCGCTTCGTTTGATCCGCTTTCTCAATTCAGAGCCATTATCTGAAAATGAAGAAGAAGAGGCATATGGTATACGAGATGAACTATCATAGTTGAAATTCATTTTTATAAAAAGAAAAAGAAGATAATGGTGATATGCATCTTATTTTCCAATAGGGTAAGCAAATCGTTCTAAGTCATTGATTTTTGCAATTCATATCTTATATCAAATCACATTATTAGAAAAATATAAATCAATATAAGTCATTGAATCTTTCTGACCAAGATCTAACAGTTACATTAATTAATCACTTCATGTCTTATATCGATTATCATACTATTAGAAAATTTTGAATCAATCTAAGCCAAATCTTTTTGACCAACATCTAAATGTTGCATTAGTTAGTCACTTCATGTTTTATATCAATTATCACATTATGAGAAAAATAATAATCAATTTAAACAATTAAATCTTTTTAACTAAAATCTAACCGTTACATTGATTAGTCACTTCATGTAACCCTTGAATTTTACATTTACTTCTCAATATTAATGTACAACACTCTATGAATGATCACACATCTTCAACTCATTTTCTTACCATTAATATTTCTTCTATAGCCAAAATGAAAAGTGGCTCTAGGTCATATTTTATTGAAGTTTATGTTTTTCATTAATCTTTCATTTTGGCTATGATTAGTGACAAAAAATAAAGTAGTACAAAGCAGTTCAACTTTATTGTTACTAATCAAGAAAAATAACCAAAAGCTATACAAAGTAATAAAAACAGTTTAAAATAATAAAAAATGTATAAAACTGAACTAAAAATTAAATTTATCTCTCCACTATCTTCAACAATCGTTTATATAAACACGCAAAAGAGGTCTTTCTTATTTATCAATTATCTTTAATAATCTTTAATGTAGAAACAATAATAAAAAATACTTATTCATGTCAACCGATAATATGAATCACAAATTCACAATGCTATTGGTTGATCAAAAAAATATTTATCTGAACAAATTTTTATTAATAAAAATAAATATTAGAAAATATAATACTCTTCCCATATATATATATAAAAATAGAGCAAACGATACAATTATTTTTCTTTGTAAACCAGTTGCTTATGTTTGTTTTGCTTCTCGCAAACGATTCATTTTCATTTCTCATCACGATCAGAAGAAAAAAAAGTAGCAGAAAATATTTCATTTTAAATTATATACCATCAAGGTAATAATTAATTGTTTATGATATATTTAGGTTCCTAATTTACAATTAACATCAAAAGTATTTATGTGAATATTTAATTTAAATAATATTATAGTTGTCGTATATAACACATTCATGTAATGTTATGATATAATAATTTTTAGTTAATTGATTTTATTTTTGTTAAATTGTAAAACTATTTTTATAAGATGGTATTTGTATAATTTGTATCATTCATATTACTATTAATCATTGATCTTTGAAAAACCCTATGGCCCAATGCTTTTTATTATACATGTTAAAACGTTTATTTCATTCGCATTTTTATTTACAAACATAAAATCCAAACAAACAAGCCTTTCCGCTTTAGGTAAAAACGAGTCTCAGAAATCTTTAGTGTATCATTGCTTCTTATGGGTCGACCCCGTGTATACTACCTTGTGGTTAAGTGTATAGGGTAATTACTCTAGCAATCATAAACTGTGATGTTTATGTTCCAACACTTGTCCTTATACATCTTTAAACATGTCTAATAAGAGACTCTTCTCAATTAGGCACAACTTTGAAATCTTTTCCCAAACAAGCAGCTTTATCAAATATTCTCTTTCTCATCAGAAAAACCACATCTTCGTCTTTTAATCCTTCCATTCCAAATACTTTATAGTCTGGCTTAAATGTGAGCCTCGTCCAGTTCTGATCCATCGTTGTTGTTGGCAAGGTCCTTATTTTGCAAGAAAGCGTTCTCAACATATTATCCTCAAATACCTAAAAACCGTATGTCACTAAATCTCAGAATCCAAACTCAAAAATATGCATTCATTGCAAAGACCTAAAACATACTTGTGAATATGTTTGTACGCCATCTGCAGTCTCTACTTTGAACATTGTTGAGAAAATATTAGCAAGTTTTGCGCCATAGCCCTTTCTTCCTAAAGTTTTATCTTCACCGTTGTAATTCCCACTAGTATGAAGCTCACCAAACACTACTTGAGGAAGGTATACCTCTTCAGTCATGTATGTTCTAATCGGTATTCCTTTACCGTTGTTGTAAACAATGATTTCTCCCTTCTCTACATCAATCTCAACTTTCACCATATTCATAGATTGATCAATCTTTTATCAACGAGATTGAGGAGTACCTCATCAATTACCTTCATCAAACCAGGAGAATAACATACCGAACGTTTCTTCATCATCTCATCCTCAAAAATCCAGAGCTCTATACCAATTCTTTTATTGACTGGTCCGATGTAGGATTCCGGCCATAGCAGGATGTGTTCTGGCACAGATTTTTCCTCTGGTGTGATGAGATTGTCGCAGACATTGAACGAGATTGAGAAAAAAATTGGAGATGAATCGCGCAGGAGCTGGAGAGAAAATTTAGCGATGCTCGAGAAAAAACATTCTGAGCTACTAAAAAGTAGGTTTGGGCTTCAAATTGCATACTGGTCATGGGCCAATTTTTAGGGGGTGACTGGTTTGGTTATGGTGTTTTCGTTTGATTTAAATTAATTAAATGGTTATAAATAAAGAACTATCATGTTTATGTTCCAACACTTGTCCTTATACATCTTTAAACATGTCTGATAGGAAACTCCGATGATCCCTCCCTACTATTTGAATCTCAAATGATTACTTTACTAATTTATCAATTTATTTTTCTTTTTTAGTCAAAACTAATTTACCGATTGTTATAGATTGCAATTTCCCTTTCTTTTTATGCAGTCAACTAATAAAATCAGAAGTTTTCATTTACATGCTCAAATAAGTAAAAACTATTTGAAATCTCCACCAGTAGCAATGAAGGCGAGACATTTGTTTATGGTACAGTAGAGCTTGAGACACTTGAAACTTCAAAGTTATCTATTTTGCACTATATGAGTCTCTTTGGTAAAAAACTTCGTGAAGCTGAACTGTCTATCCATGAAACTGTAAGTTTATATATATGGGCTAACCCATTTTTATGTAAACAATATTTTTGTTGACATTTTTTTTTCTTGCAGACAAGAAAGAGAAACCCGATTAGAACCACAATTAGATGTGTCACCTTGTTGGAAAATAGATTTCAAGTTGTCTTACAGAAAAAGTCTCGTGGTGGTCTTAAAGAAGGTCTTTAAAAAGAAGAAGACAAACAATTGATAGAGTTTTATATATAATATGTTGTTGAATATATTATCTAAAATTTGCATATTAGTATATTTTGATATTCTCTATTATATAAATATTTGATCCGCACCGCTTGACCACTTTAGCCATTCAATTATATTTTTTGAATCGCTAATTCCGCTTGATCCGCACTAGTTCTGATTCTCAACATATTATCCTCAAATACCTAAAAACCGTATGTCACTAAATCTCAGAATCCAAACTCAAAAATATGCATTCATTGCAAAGACCTAAAACATACTTGTGAATATGTTTGTACGCCATCTGCAGTCTCTATTTTGAACATTGTTGAGAAAATATTAGCTCACCAAAACACTACTTGAGGAAGGTATACCGCCACCTAAAGTTTTATCTTCACCGTTGTAATTCCCACTAGTATGAAGCTCACCAAACACTACTTGAGGAAGGTATACCTCTTCAGTCATGTATGTTCTAATCGGTATTCCTTTACCGTTGTTGTAAACAATGATTTCTCCCTTCTCTACATCAATCTTAACTTTCACCATATTCATAGATTGATCAATCTTTTATCAACGAGATTGAGGAGTACCTCATCAATTACCTTCATCAAACCAGGAGAATAACATACCGAACCTTTCTTCATCATCTCATCCTCAAAAATCCAGAGCTCTATACCAATTCTTTTATTGACTGGTCCGATGTAGGATTCCGGCCAGAGCAGGATTTGTTCTGGCACAGATTTTTCTTCTGGTGTGATGAGATTGTCGCAGACATTGAACGAGATTGAGAAAAAAATTCGAGATGAATCGCGCAGGAGCTGGAGAGAAAATTTAGCGATGCTCGAGAAAAAAAAATTCTTAGCTACTAAAAGTAGGTTTGGGCTTCAAATTGCATACTGGTCATGGGCCAATTTTTAGGGGGTGACTTGTTCGGTTATGGTGTTTTCGTTTGATTTAAATTAATTAAATGGTTATAAATAAAGAACTATCATGTTTATGTTCCAACACTTGTCCTTATACATCTTTAAACATGTCTGATAGGAAACTCCGATGATCCCTCCCTACTATTTGAATCTCAAATGATTGCTTTACTAATTTATCAATTTATTTTTCTTTTTTAGTCAAAACTAATTTACCGATTGTTATAGATTGCAATTTCCCTTTCTTTTTATGCAGTCAACTAATAAAATCAGAAGTTTTCATTTACATGCTCAAATAAGTAAAAACTATTTGAAATCTCCACCAGTAGCAATGAAGGCGAGACATTTGTTTATGGTACAGTAGAGCTTGAGACACTTGAAACTTCAAAGTTATCTATTTTGCACTATATGAGTCTCTTTGGTAAAAAACTTCGTGAAGCTGAACTGTCTATCCATGAAACTGTAAGTTTATATATATGGGCTAACCCATTTTTATGTAAACAATATTTTTGTTGACATTTTTTTTTCTTGCAGACAAGAAAGAGAAACCCGATTAGAACCACAATTAGATGTGTCACCTTGTTGGAAAATAGATTTCAAGTTGTCTTACAGAAAAAGTCTCGTGGTGGTCTTAAAGAAGGTCTTTAAAAAGAAGAAGACAAACAATTGATAGAGTTTTATATATAATATGTTGTTGAATATATTATCTAAAATTTGCATATTAGAATATTTTGATATTCTCTATTATATAAATATTTGATCCGCACCGCTTGACCACTTTAGCCATTCAATCATATTTTTTGAATCGCTAATTCCGCTTGATCCGCACTAGTTCTGATTGATCCGCTTCGTTTGATCCGCTTCGTTTGATCCGCTTTCTCAATTCAGAGCCATTATCTGAAAATGAAGAAGAAGAGGCATATGGTATACGAGATGAACTATCATAGTTGAAATTCATTTTTTATAAAAAGAAAAAGAAGATAATGGTGATATGCATCTTATTTTCCAATAGGGTAAGCAAATCGTTCTAAGTCATTGATTTTTGCAATTCATATCTTATATCAAATCACATTATTAGAAAAATATAAATCAATATAAGTCATTGAATCTTTCTGACCAAGATCTAACAGTTACATTAATTAATCACTTCATGTCTTATATCGATTATCATACTATTAGAAAATTTTGAATCAATCTAAGCCAAATCTTTTTGACCAACATCTAAATGTTGCATTAGTTAGTCACTTCATGTTTTATATCAATTATCACATTATGAGAAAAATAATAATCAATTTAAACAATTAAATCTTTTTAACTAAAATCTAACCGTTACATTGATTAGTCACTTCATGTAACCCTTGAATTTTACATTTACTTCTCAATATTAATGTACAACACTCTATGAATGATCACACATCTTCAACTCATTTTCTTACCATTAATATTTCTTCTATAGCCAAAATGAAAAGTGGCTCTAGGTCATATTTTATTGAAGTTTATGTTTTTCATTAATCTTTCATTTTGGCTATGATTAGTGACAAAAAATAAAGTAGTACAAAGCAGTTCAACTTTATTGTTACTAATCAAGAAAAATAACCAAAAGCTATACAAAGTAATAAAAACAGTTTAAAATAATAAAAAATGTATAAAACTGAACTAAAAATTAAATTTATCTCTCCACTATCTTCAACAATCGTTTATATAAACACGCAAAAGAGGTCTTTCTTATTTATCAATTATCTTTAATAATCTTTAATGTAGAAACAATAATAAAAAATACTTATTCATGTCAACCGATAATATGAATCACAAATTCACAATGCTATTGGTTGATCAAAAAAATATTTATCTGAACAAATTTTTATTAATAAAAATAAATATTAGAAAATATAATACTCTTCCCATATATATATATAAAAATAGAGCAAACGATACAATTATTTTTCTTTGTAAACCAGTTGCTTATGTTTGTTTTGCTTCTCGCAAACGATTCATTTTCATTTCTCATCACGATCAGAAGAAAAAAAAGTAGCAGAAAATATTTCATTTTAAATTATATACCATCAAGGTAATAATTAATTGTTTATGATATATTTAGGTTCCTAATTTACAATTAACATCAAAAGTATTTATGTGAATATTTAATTTAAATAATATTATAGTTGTCGTATATAACACATTCATGTAATGTTATGATATAATAATTTTTAGTTAATTGATTTTATTTTTGTTAAATTGTAAAACTATTTTTATAAGATGGTATTTGTATAATTTGTATCATTCATATTACTATTAATCATTGATCTTTGAAAAACCCTATGGCCCAATGCTTTTTATTATACATGTTAAAACGTTTATTTCATTCGCATTTTTATTTACAAACATAAAATCCAAACAAACAAGCCTTTCCGCTTTAGGTAAAAACGAGTCTCAGAAATCTTTAGTGTATCATTGCTTCTTATGGGTCGACCCCGTGTATACTACCTTGTGGTTAAGTGTATAGGGTAATTACTCTAGCAATCATAAACTGTGATGTTTATGTTCCAACACTTGTCCTTATACATCTTTAAACATGTCTAATAAGAGACTCTTCTCAATTAGGCACAACTTTGAAATCTTTTCCCAAACAAGCAGCTTTATCAAATATTCTCTTTCTCATCAGAAAAACCACATCTTCGTCTTTTAATCCTTCCATTCCAAATACTTTATAGTCTGGCTTAAATGTGAGCCTCGTCCAGTTCTGATCCATCGTTGTTGTTGGCAAGGTCCTTATTTTGCAAGAAAGCGTTCTCAACATATTATCCTCAAATACCTAAAAACCGTATGTCACTAAATCTCAGAATCCAAACTCAAAAATATGCATTCATTGCAAAGACCTAAAACATACTTGTGAATATGTTTGTACGCCATCTGCAGTCTCTACTTTGAACATTGTTGAGAAAATATTAGCAAGTTTTGCGCCATAGCCCTTTCTTCCTAAAGTTTTATCTTCACCGTTGTAATTCCCACTAGTATGAAGCTCACCAAACACTACTTGAGGAAGGTATACCTCTTCAGTCATGTATGTTCTAATCGGTATTCCTTTACCGTTGTTGTAAACAATGATTTCTCCCTTCTCTACATCAATCTCAACTTTCACCATATTCATAGATTGATCAATCTTTTATCAACGAGATTGAGGAGTACCTCATCAATTACCTTCATCAAACCAGGAGAATAACATACCGAACGTTTCTTCATCATCTCATCCTCAAAAATCCAGAGCTCTATACCAATTCTTTTATTGACTGGTCCGATGTAGGATTCCGGCCATAGCAGGATGTGTTCTGGCACAGATTTTTCCTCTGGTGTGATGAGATTGTCGCAGACATTGAACGAGATTGAGAAAAAAATTGGAGATGAATCGCGCAGGAGCTGGAGAGAAAATTTAGCGATGCTCGAGAAAAAACATTCTGAGCTACTAAAAAGTAGGTTTGGGCTTCAAATTGCATACTGGTCATGGGCCAATTTTTAGGGGGTGACTGGTTTGGTTATGGTGTTTTCGTTTGATTTAAATTAATTAAATGGTTATAAATAAAGAACTATCATGTTTATGTTCCAACACTTGTCCTTATACATCTTTAAACATGTCTGATAGGAAACTCCGATGATCCCTCCCTACTATTTGAATCTCAAATGATTACTTTACTAATTTATCAATTTATTTTTCTTTTTTAGTCAAAACTAATTTACCGATTGTTATAGATTGCAATTTCCCTTTCTTTTTATGCAGTCAACTAATAAAATCAGAAGTTTTCATTTACATGCTCAAATAAGTAAAAACTATTTGAAATCTCCACCAGTAGCAATGAAGGCGAGACATTTGTTTATGGTACAGTAGAGCTTGAGACACTTGAAACTTCAAAGTTATCTATTTTGCACTATATGAGTCTCTTTGGTAAAAAACTTCGTGAAGCTGAACTGTCTATCCATGAAACTGTAAGTTTATATATATGGGCTAACCCATTTTTATGTAAACAATATTTTTGTTGACATTTTTTTTTCTTGCAGACAAGAAAGAGAAACCCGATTAGAACCACAATTAGATGTGTCACCTTGTTGGAAAATAGATTTCAAGTTGTCTTACAGAAAAAGTCTCGTGGTGGTCTTAAAGAAGGTCTTTAAAAAGAAGAAGACAAACAATTGATAGAGTTTTATATATAATATGTTGTTGAATATATTATCTAAAATTTGCATATTAGAATATTTTGATATTCTCTATTATATAAATATTTGATCCGCACCGCTTGACCACTTTAGCCATTCAATCATATTTTTTGAATCGCTAATTCCGCTTGATCCGCACTAGTTCTGATTGATCCGCTTGATCCGCTTCGTTTGATCCGCTTTCTCAATTCAGAGCCATTATCTGAAAATGAAGAAGAAGATGCATATGGTATACGAGATGAACTATCATAGTTGAAATTCATTTTTTATAAAAAGAAAAAGAAGATAATGGTGATATGCATCTTATTTTCCAATAGGGTAAGCAAATCGTTCTAAGTCATTGCTTTTTGCACTTCATATCTTATATCAAATCACATTATTAGAAAAATATAAATCAATATAAGTCATTGAATCTTTCTGACCAAGATCTAACAGTTACATTAATTAGTCACTTCATGTCTTATATCGATTATCATACTATTAGAACTTTGAATCAATCTAAGCCAAGACTTTTTGACCAACATCTAAATGTTGCATTAGTTAGTCACTTCATGTTTTATATCAATTATCACATTATGAGAAAAATAATAATCAATTTAAACAATTAAATCTTTTTAACTAAAATCTAACCGTTACATTGATTAGTCACTTCATGTAACCCTTGAATTTTACATTTACTTCTCAATATTAATGTACACCGCTCTATGAATGATCACACATCTTCAACTCATTTTCTTACCATTAATATTTCTTCTATAGCCAAAATAAAAAGTGGCTCTAGGTCATATTTTATTGAAGTTTATGTTTTTCATTAATCTTTCATTTTAGCTATGATTAGTGACAAAAAATAAAGTAGTACAAAGCAGTTCAAATTTATTGTTACTAATCAAGAAAAATAACCAAAAGCTATACAAAGTAATTAAAACAGTTTAAAATAATAAAAAATGTATAAAACTGAACTAAAAATTAAATTTATCTCTCCACTATCTTCAACAATCGTTTATATAAACACGCAAAAGAGGTCTTTCTTATTTATCAATTATCTTTAATAATCTTTAATGTAGAAACAATAATAAAAAAAATACTTATTCATGTCAACCGATAATGTGAATCACAAATTCACAATGCTATTGGTTGATCAAAAAAATATTTATCTGAACAAATTTTTATTAATAAAAATAAATATTAGAAAATATAATACTCTTCCCATATATATATAAAAATGGAGCAAACGATACAATTATTTTTCTTTGTAAACCAGTTGCTTATGTTTGTTTTGCTTCTCGCAAACGATTCATTTTCATTTCTCATCACAATAAGAAGAAAAAAAAAGTAGCAGACAATATTTCATTTTAAATTATATACCATCAAGGTAATAATTAATTGTTTATGATATATTTAGGTTCCAAATTTACAATTAACATCAAAAATATTTATGTGAATATTTAATTTAAATAATATTATAGTTGTCGTATATAACACATTCATGTAATGTTATGATATAATAATTTTTAGTTAAATGATTTTATTTTTGTTAAATTGTAAAACTATTTTTATAAGATGGTATTTGTATAATTTGTATCATTCATATTACTATTAATCATTGATCTTTGAAAAACCCTATGGCCCAATGCTTTTTATTATACATGTTAAAACGTTTATTTCATTCGCATTTTTATTTACAAACATAAAATCCAAACAAACAAGCCTTTCCGCTTTAGGTAAAAACGAGTCTCAGAAATCTTTAGTGTACCATTGCTTCTTATGGGTCGACCCCGTGTATACTACCTTGTGGTTAAGTGTATAGGGTAATTACTCTAGCAATCATAAACTGTGATGTTTATGTTCCAACACTTGTCCTTATACATCTTTAAACATGTCTAATAAGAGACTCTTCTCCATTAGGCACAACTTTGACATCTTTTCCCAAACAAGCAGCTTTATCAAATACTCTCTTTCTCATCAGAAAAACCACATCTTCGTCTTTTAATCCTTCCATTCCAAATACTTTATAGCCTGGCTTAAATGTGAGCCTCGTCCAGTTCTGATCCATCGTTGTTGTTGGCAAGGTCCTTATTTTGCAAGGAAGCGTTCTCAACATATTATCCTCAAAAACCTAAAAACCGTATGTCACTAAATCTCAGAATCCAAACTCAAAAATATACATTCATTGCAAAGACCTAAAACATACTTGTGAATATGTTTGTACGCCATCTGCAGTCTCTATTTTGAACATTATTGAGAAAATATTAGCAAGTTTTGCGCCATAACCCTTTCTTCCTAAAGTTTTATCTTCACCGTTGTAATTCCCACTAGTATGAAGCTCAGCAAACACTACTTGAGGAAGGTATACCTCTTCAGTCATGTATGTTCTAATCGGTATTCCTTTACCGTTGTTGTAAACAATGATTTCTCCCTTCTCTACATCAATCTCAACTTTCACCATATTCATAGATTGATCAATCTTTTATCAACGAGATTGAGGAGTACCTCATCAAACCAGGAGAATAACATACCGAACGTTTCTTCATCATCTCATCCTCAAAAATCCAGAGCTCTATACCAATTCTTTTATTGACTGGTCCGATGTAGGATTCCGGCAAGAGCAGGATGTGTTCTGGCACAGATTTTTCCACTGGTGTGATGAGATTGTCGCAGACATTGAACGAGATTGAGAAAAAACTTGGAGATGAATCGCGCAGGAGCTGGAGAGAAAATTTAGCGATGCTCGAGAAAAAAAATTCTGAGCTACTAAAAAGTAGGTTTGGGCTTCAAATTGCATACTGGTCATGGGCCAATTTTTAGGGGGTGACTGGTTCGGTTATGTTGTTTTTGTTTGATTTAAATTAATTAAATGGTTATAAATAAAGAACTATCATGTTTATGTTCCAACACTTGTCCTTATACATCTTTAAACATGTCTGATAGGAAACTCCGATGATCCCTCCCTACTATTTGAATCTCAAATGATTACTTTACTAATTTATCAATTTATTTTTCTTTTTTAGTCAAAACTAATTTACCGATTGTTATAGATTGCAATTTCCCTTTCTTTTTATGCAGTCAACTAATAAAATCAGAAGTTTTCATTTACATGCTCAAATTAGTAAAAAATATTTGAATATTTGAATAATATTTTAAAATAAATTTGTCAATAGCTAAAAAGTATTTGAATATTTAAATATATATATATATATAATACCTTACAAATTGAGTCCAAACATGGAAACAAATAAAAATTTGACTAATAATAATTGAAAACCAATGTAGTTAGCCCAGTCTATAAATTATAAATAGAGAGTTTTCATTAGAACTCATTCATAAACATAAAAATAACAAGAAAAATTAAAGTAGAAATATGGAGAAAGTAATTAGCATGGCGTTAATAATGATGATACTAGCAGTAATAGTGATAGAAGGCCAAGCAAAATCAGAGATAGAATGTAGTAGGATTTGTCGAGACCATTGTAACATTCATCGTCGGCGTCAGAATGTGCGACTTGTCGTACAAAATACTACCAATCTCCACCAGTTGCAATGGGAGCGAGACATTGTTGTTTATGGTACTCTAGAGCTTGAGACACTTGAAACTTCAAAATCATCTATTTTGGACATATGAGTCTTTTTGGTAAAAAACTTCGTGAAGCTGAAGTATTTATCTATGAAACTGTAAGTTTATATATATGGGCTTAACCTTTTTTATGTAAACAATATTTTTGTTGACATTTTTTTTCTTGCAGACCAAAAAGAAAAACCAGATTAGAACCACAATTAGATGTGTCACCTTGTTGGAAGATAGATTTCAAGTTGTCTTACAGAAAAAGTATGGTGGTGGTCTTAAAGAAGTTATACATAAAGAAGAAGACAGACAATTGATAGAGGTTCATATTTTATATATAATATGTTGTTGAATATATTATCTAAAATTTGTGTGTTAGAATATTTTGATATTCTCTATTATATAAATATTTAATCTGCACCGCTTGACCACTTTAACAATTCAAACATACTTTTGAACCGCTAATTCCGCTTGATCCGCATTAGTTCTGATTGATCTGCTTGATCCGCACTAGTTCTGATTGATCCGCTTCGTTTGATCCGCTTTCTCCATTTAGAGCCATTATCTGAAGATGAAGAAGAAGAGACATATGGTATACGAGATGAACTATCATAGTTGAAATTCATTTTTTCTATAAAAAAAAGAAGATAATGGTGATATGCATCTTATTTTCCAATAGGGTAAGCAAATCGATTTAAGTCATTGATTATTGCACTTTATATCTTATATCAATTATCATATTATTAGAAAATATAAATTAATATAAGCCATTGAATCTTTCTGACCGAGATCTAACAGTTACATTAATTAGTCAGTTCATGTCTTATATCGATTATCACATTATTAGAAAATTTTGAATCAATCTAAGCCAAATCTTTTTGACCAACATCTAAATGTTGCATTAATTAGTCACTTCATGTTTTACATCAATTATCACATTATCAGAAAAATACTAATCAATTTAAACAATTAAATTTTTTAACCAAAATCTAACTGTTGCATTGATTAGTCACTTCATATAACCCTTGAATTTTGCATTTTCTTCTCAATATTAATGTTTAGTACTCTATGAATGATCACACATCTTCAACTCATTTTCTTACCATTAATATTTCTTCTAAAATGACAAGTGGCTCTAGGTCATATTTTATTGAAGTTTATTTTTTTCATTATCCTTTCATTTTGGCTATGATTTGTGACTAAAAATACAGTAGTACAAAGCAGTTCAACTTTATTGTTATCAATCAAGAAAAATAACCAAAACTATACAAAGTAATAAAAACAGTTTAAAATAATAAAAAATGTATAAAACTGAAATAAAAATAAGATTTATCTCTCCACTATCTTCAACAATCTTTTATCTAAACACACAAAAAAGGTCTTTAAGACTGATTTATCAATTTTCTTCAACAATCATTCTTGTCAACCGATAACGTGATTCACAAATTCACAATGCTATTGGTTGATCAAAAATAATTTTATCTGAACAAATTTTTTATTAATAAAAATAAATATTAGAAAATATAATATTCTTTTCATATATATAGAAAGATTGAGCAAATTATTCATTTTTATTTGTCTTTGTAAACCAGTTGTTTATGTTTGTTTTTCTTCTCGCAAACGATTCATTTTCCTTTCTCATCACAATCTGAAGAAAACAAAAAGTAGCAGACAATATTTTATTTTAAATTATATACCATCAAGGTAATAATTAATTGTTTATGATATATTTACGTTCCTAATTTACAATTGTCAAAAATAATTATGTGAATATAATTTTAATCAATACAATAAAAACATTAAGGTTTCTCTCCAGTGCTGACACCTCAGCTTTTTGGAGTGTTCTGGACATGACACATCATTAAAATCATTATCCAATGAAAACATTTGGATTAATACACATCAGATTTTTTTGGCCAATAATCTCCCCTCCTGCTTTTCTTAATGTTGTCCCATTTACTCTTGGGCTTTAACATATGGGCTTAATGTTTTAGAATAGGGTTGTTGGACTTCAAATTACTTATGTTTACCCTTTGGATAAAACTGGATATAAATCAAATTGGATAAGAACCATTGCAATAAAATATTATCAGATTTATTAAGCGTTATCATGGATCTTAATGAATAAGTAAAAATCATTTGAGTAAACCTTCTATACTCCTAAAATAAAACAAAATTTCAATTTTTCAAATTCTAAAAAACAAACAAACAAAGCTCTTAGCCTTTTACGCATCTTCAACATATGAATCAAGTATGCATATGGAACAATAAAATCAAAGATGATCATTCCATATAACATATTTTCAAGTATCTAAGTCATGAGTTCTATACAGCTATGGCATGTCCATATACATATAAGTCCGATCGAACCAAGTATCATAACTTTTGTCAAAAAATGAAAGCTCAACGATTTTATCGACGATATACTCAAATATCATAACTTTAGGTAAGAAAGAGTCTCAGAATACTACCTTGTGGTTACAAGCCATTGCTTCTTTTGGGTTGATCCGTGTATACTATTGTACCTTGTGGTTAAGTGTATAAGGTAATTACTCGAGCAATCATTAGCTTTGATGTTTATGTTCCAAAACTTGTCCTTATACATCTTTAAACATATCTGATAGGAAACTCCGATGACCGCTATCTACTGTTTAAATCTCAAATGATTACTTAACTAATTTATCAACTTTTTTTTTCTTTTTTGGTCAAAACTAATGTACCGATTGTTATAGATTGCAATTTTCCCTTCTTTTTATGCGGCCAACTAATAAAATCAGAAGTTTTTATTTACATGCTCAAATTAGTAATGAATATTTGAATAAATATTTTAAAATAAATTTGTTAATTTCTAAAAAAATTTGAATATTTAAATATATATATATATAATACCTTACAAATTGAGTCCAAACATAAACAAATAAAACTTTGATTAATAATTAAAAAAAAACAGTGTAGTCAGGACAGTCTAGAAATTATAAATAGATAATTTTTATTAGAACTCATTTATAAACATAAAAAGAACAAGAAAAATTAAACTAGAAATATGGAGAAAGTAATTAGCATGGGGTTAATAATGATGATACTAGCAGTGATGGTAATAGAAGGCGAAGCAAAATCAGAGATAGAATGTAGTAGGATTTGTCGAGACCATTGTAAACGTTCATCGTCGGCGTCAGAATGTGCGGCTTGTCGTACAAAATGTTACCAATCTCCAGCAGTTGCAATGAAAGCGAGAAATCATGTCACAGAGTTGAATAAAGAAAAACATCAATAAAATCTTATTTTTTTTTATTAAATATAAATAATACGGTGATTTCGTCAAATATTTTCATATTTCTACGCAGCTATTTAATAATAAAATAATAAATTATATGTGCGTTAATCAGTCTCCTCTTCGCTTGTTGTATTGATGTGTGTTATGTTCTATATGCAGTTTGAGATTTAAGCTTTGTGTTTTTGTCAATGCTATGTATTTCGAAGTTATCATTAATTTGAAAATATAGTTTAATTTGTTGTGGTGGATTTTCTCGTTAAAGCAAGGTAAGTTTTTATTATAAAAATTATGTTTTCATATGCCATTGATCGTCATCCTTCCTTTTCACTTTATATCATAGTTCTCTTGAGATTGATCTTTAAGATGTAAACGCATTGCTCCACTGAAAGTAGATTTCCCTTATTTTACAGGACTTTTATATTTCTAACTTACTTTGATGTGAGCTTGAAACCACTCTTTTCCTTGTAGTTCAATGTGTAGCCAGCGAGCCAATATCAAACTTTTGCGTCGTCAAAGTAGGCAACTAACTCAAGTATACATTATTCTATAAGCATTGCAATAAAAATGCTACTCTTTAAATGGTTTAATTAAGTATAAGAATCTATAAACCAAAGGAAAGCTCTGCTGACGTGACAAGGAGAAAAAATGGCGATTAGTTTTTTTTTTTTGTTTTGGGCAAGCATGCTGCAGTCAGCGGCTTCTCCAAGCCATGCAGGGGTGGTTCCGGTGCCGAAGGGAGGCTTGTCCTCCTCTCCGATGATTGCAGAGTTTCCGGTGTTGAAAAAAAGGGAAGGTTCGATCGAGAGTAAATCAAATAAGCTAGAGGGTAAGAATCACGAAATTTCATCGTCGATCCCAATGGGGTGGCTCAGAATGTTAAGAGGTCATTTCTCCAAGTGGCTACCAAGTGTAGTTTCACTTAACAAAAATTTGAAGTTTCAAAAGTGGATAGATGTTAGAAGGTGGTAGTACCAAAAGAGGTATTTGTAGATGCAAAACCTCTTTGGGAAGATTTCATCATTTGAAAATTTTTAAACACAAAAGCTCCACATGTAGAGGAGATCCACACGATTGTGAACAAAATATAGTGATTAGGAGATAGGTCATCGTTGATTGATGTTTTTGAAGTGAATGAATGACCGTCAAGTTTGGCATACAAAATGAAAGCATGTGACAACATATATTGAACAAAAGAATGTGGAATATCATGGATATCCCTACAATAGTCTCAAAATGGACTTCGTATGCGGAGGAAGCTCAACCCACAATGAGGTCAATACCACTATGGATCACTCTAAGAAATGTCCCTCCAACCATGTTTACGGATAAAGGAATTGAATTTTTGTAAAGTGCAGTAAGTAAGCCTATACGACTACACCCAAAACCGGAGGCTTGTGTGATTTTGATGAGGCGCATATATTAGTTGAATCAGATTTAACTAAGGAACTAGATATTAACTTGCGGTACACCGCGGGCCTATAATTTTACTAAATAATAAAATTAACTTTTCTTTTTAAGGAAGAGAGCCCGCGGTACACCGCGGAAAATATTAAATTTACATATAGGGCCTGATTGGCAAGTGCTTTAGAGTCTTTACAAAGCAAAAAATTTTCTAAAGCATTGAAATAGATCCAATCAAGCTTTAGAAGCTTTAGAAGCTTTAGCTTTCCTTTTTTTTCTCACAGCCAAAATATTTCCATAATTAATTTTTTTGGCTGTAGAAAACCTTTTTTTCTAAAGCATACAATTTTCAACTTTCCAAAATTTTAAATGTTACAGCAAAAATACTACAGCACTAAAATCTACAGTCACAGCCAAAACATCTACAACCTAAAATCTACAGTCAAAAATCTACAGCTACAGCCGGAACCAATCAGGCCCATAGTATTGTGACATTGATTTTAATATTGTATATTTTTAGTAGAGAAAATTGTGTAGTGTATTTATAAATATTCATAATGAATAATAGAGAGAAAAATGATAAATTGTTTACAATAAAAATCTGTCATATTAAGTATGATTTAGCCGTAAAATGGAATTTTGAAATCTTGGTAGTGAATGTTTTAGGGGTAAGGAAAATACTGTGTTTTTAGGAAAACATATACTTAGGCCCGCGTTTGTATTAAACAGATATCAAAACAAACAAAGAAAAAAAAAGAATTAAAATCGTAGAAACATTACATCATTAATAGAAAATAGAGAATACACAATGAAAAAGAAAAATTAGATTGCTCGAAAACTGAAGCATAGATGAATGAAAAATGATTTGCCGAATAGCAGAGCCTATATTTATAATGTTTAGAATTATGTTGCTTTGTTGGGGTTTTAAGAAAAGCATATTCTGCAAAAATTCTATAAATAATTAGCGTAGATATGCTATAGTTAATCGCATCAGAATATCTAAACGAAATAATTTTAGTTTCTATCGTTAAAGATCTTAACATATTTGTTTTGCGCTTTCGCGATTTTTATAATTTTGCAGTAAACCAACTTTATTACTTTCTATAGTTAAAGATCGTAGAGAATATTTGATGGTTAATCTGATAATTAGAAGATTCTATATAACTTAGCGATATTTTTTCCCTAAATAACGAAGAAGTTACCATATACTTCGGAATTGTATTTGTTGATTTAATATTCGATCTTAAATTGAATAATTTACATAGAAGTTACCATACAAGTCGGGTTAGATTTCATTTTTTATATTATTTTTGCTGTCAAAGATACTCAAAGATCCGATTATCATAATTTCTATCAAAAATACCCAATTTATATATATTTTATAATAAGTTAAAATAATATAAATATAACATCAAATAAAAGTGAAATTAGAATTATATAATTCTGTTTTAATTAGGTAGAGAGATTGTGGGAAATTAGCTCAGATTTGTTAATTAGCATTATATCATCATATTTGATTTCTTTTTCTGTAAAAATCGTGAAGAATATGTCATAAATAAAGAGTTTAGATATAGAAATTAGTAAAATATATATATATATATATATATATATATATATATATATATATATATATATATTTTTAGAGTTTATAAATTAATTTCATTTTTGGATATTGACAAAATTTAAGGAAAGATCCAATTGAATATTTTTGGTCAAAAAAAAACCAACCCATAAAGAATAAAACTTGGGATTATAGTTATCTCAAATTTTAAACTAATTTAGATTTTATAAGTTTTTCATAAATACAAAAATAATTTGTTCACCCACATCAGAAAATATAACCAAAACAAAATTACGTAATATTAAACAAAAAATTTAAATAAATAACTATTTTCATTTTATGGTGTAGACATATTATTATTAGTATTTATGTAATTTAATTTCAAAAATAATTTAGAAAATTAACAAAAATTAAATTTTATAACAAAACAAATTATTTTCGTAAGAAAAATTTGTCCCCAAATTAATATTTTATAAAATATTTATTTTAATCACATATTCTTTCTATATAAAAATAAGTTAGATAATTATTGTTAGAAGTAGTTAAGGTAAATAAAAAATATGGTTAGTTTAGAGATATCATATACAGTATATATTTCCGATTTAAGTGTTAATCAAGTCATAAATGTCGGGTTTTTTTTTACTACAGATTTTTTAAATTGTCTTACCCAGGATCCGAATAGAATAAAATCGGGTCAAAACCCGACCCATTTGAATTAAAAACCAAAATCCCCTGCACAAATGTATATATAGATATGTTTTTACTGGTGAGGAGGAAGGTTAATTGGATTCAGGCATAAAGTATTTCCTACTCGTGGTTACCCCCGAGGGGTACCTGTTGCAAGACATGTAGACATCGAAGCACTACTTGTCTTCAGTTGAAGCTAAAGACAATAAAATCAAACCAAATTTAGAGACCATCGTAGTCGATGCAATGGCGAATTTGGACATTAACCCCATAGAGCCTGAGCAGGTAATGGATGGAGAGGTTTAATTTCTACTATAGATCATACGTCCACAGACCTGATAACAAAAGAAAATTGAGGATGAGAGTGAGGGTTGGACCACTTCTAAATCTATTTGTAGTAGTCGGAGGAAAAGGTGAGACAAGCTTCGTTATGGTGAGGTTTCAATTTTATCAAATTCGTACTCTGTTTTGGGTGAGGAGGATGAATTAGTAGATGAAAACAAAACAGAGAAAATGGAGAGTTCATTACCTGCAGACCCCAATCAGTTAAAAAATCAAAATGAGACAGCTCAAGTTTAACGATCTGTCACTAAGAACCGTGCCTCAAGGGTTGAGTAGCCTATGCGCCCATCCTTACATCGCGGATCCAAAACAGCTCATAAAAAAATTTCACACTTTCTTGCTCCATCGGCTAGAGACCCTTCTAGAGATCAGAACAAGAAGTTTTCCCCCATGCAAACTTAATGTCGGGTTTTTTTAGAATGTTCTCGGTCTAAACAAAACATCAAAACATTCTGTAATAAAAAAAAGTGGGTGGTGGAGAATAATTTTCAATTTGGTTATTTGTTAAAGACTCGTGTTAGTGAGATGAAGGTGCATAGGCTGGGGAATCAATTATTCAATGTATGGTCAGTTATGAAAAATTTTGAACACAATCGGAGAGGTCGCATTTGGATTCTTTGGCAGAGTAATGTGAGATTAAGCCCTTTTTATAAAAGTGGCCAACTAATAACTTGCTCGGTGAAGCTAGAAGGGCTAGTGGATGAGTTCTTTTACACTTTTGTGTATGCTTTCAATGATGTAGAAGAGCGTAAAGAGTTATAGAAGGAGCCTCGGGATCGTTTTGATTCTCCTATTTTTTGAAATAACTCGTGGCTGATCTTAGTTATTTTAATGTGACACTGAACATGGTCGAGCACTCAAGAGTGGATGATAATCCGTTAGTCACTGCTGGGATACAGAATTTTCAAGATTTGGTAAATTATTGCTATCTTTCGGATATGGACTCACAAGTCCCTCTATACACTTGGTGCAATAGAAGGGAAGCCGATTTAATTTTAAAGAAGCTCGACTGTGTCATGATGAATGATGCTTATTCGCAGGTGTATAGTGTTTTTGAGGCAGGAGGAGTATCTGATCATTTACGGTGCCGTATAATGCATATTAGAGGAGCAAATAACATAGTGTGTGGTCGCAAGCCTTTCAAATACGTAAATGTTCTCACGGAAATAGAGGAGTTCTTACCGCTGGTGAATAACAATTGGCAAGAAACAGAGCTTTTGTTTTTATCAACATCAACTCTGTTTTCATTCTCGAAGAAGCTGAAAGGGTTAAAGCCTATGTTGGGTGATATGGGTCAAATTGCCGAAAGATCACTCTCTCAAAGCTCTTCGATCACACAATAGACTAACGGATTTTGAATTAAGCTAAAAAAAAATTGTAGAAATAAAAGCTAGACAAGTAATTAAAATCGAAGTATATCCAAATGGAAAAAGAGTTAGGCTCAGGGAATTTCTTAGGAAATATTAGAATTATAGATCTAGCAATAGTGTTAGGAATTATTAAATACCGTTCTAGAACTCAAATCACAAAATTATAAGCAACCAACTCTCGTATGAATTGAGTATCTATGTCAAACAATCGGATTTCTAACTCTTGTCTGTAAATTCCTAATACTAAACAAGCATTAAAGATTAGGTTCGATATGTTCACAAAAGTATCCAAACCAACTCTCGCCTGAGAATAGCTACTCTTGCTCACCTATGATAGTTCAGGTAATAAGCGCACTCTCGTCTCTAACCTATTATCCTAAGATCAAATTCTAGTTAATTACTCTAGAATTAGCATTCTGAATAATCCAAAGTGAAGAACTTTATAGATCTTGTCCTAACAGGTTATCGATCTGACAATTCATCTAAATCCCTATTTTGAATCCCTAATTCTAACAAGAAAACTACTCAGACATGATCTTGGAAGCACAAAACATGTTTGAATAGAAAAATTAAAAAAATTAAGAAGAGATTATAGTTTAGAAAGATCTTCTCTAGAGGAGCTCTCTCCAATTATCTCTCAAAGGGTTCAAGCTCCCAAGAACAAAGTAAAATAAAGTTTAGATATAACAATGACCTTAAAATCTATTCATATTGTCTTAAAAAGGACGTCTTTGAAATAAAAAAACGTTTTGGGGCGATTCTGCAAATCTTCAAAATTTCAAAGACACGTGAAATTGAATTGCCGTCATATATTAGTGTCAACCGACACCATGGGTGGTGTTGATCGACACAAGCTCCAATTGTGGTCTCCGGATTCCTATTGTAGCACAACTTCTCATTTTTTCTCCAAAATGTTCCATTATCTCCAAATGCATCCCGATCGTGTAAATACCTGAAAAAACAAGAAAATATTCTAGAAATAAAAAAAAAATTTCTAAAAACCATACTTATATCATTGTTAAAAACTGTAAAAACTATGATATATCATTGTGTAGTCTAGCCAAGGAAGTTGGGAAATCTAGTTAAGAAGGCGAAGGAAGCTTATGATATTCTTTGTCAAAAGAAGCAAGCAAACTTAGTAAATCCTACACCAACGTTGATGGCAGAAGAGAATGAATCTCAACCAACGATGGGATCTTGTGGCTAGTCTAGAAGAGAAATTCATGAAACACACGTCAATACTACATTGGTTAGATGTGGGAGACAAGAACAATAAAAAATTTCATAGAGTGGCTGCTACCTGCAAGCTAAAAACAACATCAAAGAAATTTTGTGTTAAGATGGTAGAGTGGTAATAAAAGAGGAAGAGATAAAAACTGAAGTAGAAAGATATTTTAACGATTTTCTGCAACTTATTCCTAATGAATTTGACGGTACTACGGTTGAGAGGCTTCAATCTTTATTACCTTTTAGGTGTTCCGAAGTAGATGAACAAATTCTCACTCGTGTGGTCACGGGGGAAAAAGTTAAGAAGGTATTGTTCTCGATACCAAGTGATTAGTCTCCTGGACGGGATGGATATACCACAGAATTTTATAAGGCAACATGAGAGCTGATTGGTAAAGAATTCATCTTGGCAATACATTCTTTCTTTGCAAAGGGTATTTTGCCAAAGGGTATTAACTCTTCCATTCTAGCACTTATTCCCGAAGAAAAAAAGAGCGAGAGAGATGAAGGATTATAGACCTATCTCGTGTTGTAATGTGATATACAAAGTTATCTCAAAAATCATAGCCAATCGTCCCAAGCAGGTTCTTCCTAAATTCATTGCAAGAAATCAATCGGCCTTAATTTGTGAAGGATCCTTTTTTGATTGAAAACTTGCTATCGACCACGGAACTGGTCAAAGACTATCACAAGGATGCAATATTTTACCGTTGTGCGATAAAGATTGACATTTCAAAAGCTTATGACTCTGTTCAATGGCCTTTCCTGAACAAAGTCCTCTTAGCTTTGAACATCCCACCTACCTTTATTCAATAGATTATGTTATGTGTCACTACGGCTTCTTTCTCGGTTCAGATGAATGGGGATCTAGCGTGGTACTTTAGAATCTCAAGAGGGCTTCAAAAAGGTTGCTCCCTATCGCCATACTTGTTTGTGATCAGTATGGATGTGCTATCAAAAACGTTGGACAAGGCAGTAGAGGAATGTCATTTTGGCTGCCATCCACGGTGTCAAAAATTTGGGCCTTACTCATTTAAGTTTTGCAGATGATCTCATAGTTATCTCGGATGGTAAAGTGCGCTCTGTGGAATGTATTATTGGGGTGTTTGATGAGTTTGCAAAACACTCGAGTTTAAAGATTAGCATGGAGAAATCGACTATCTACTTAGTTGGAACCTCAGCTTCTTCTATCCAACAAATTGCTGCGACTTATCCTTTTGATATTGGGAGCCTTCCGGTTCGTTACTTAGGGCACCCACTGGTTACAAAAAGATTTACAACCGCAGAAACGAATCGAATCTTGGACAACACACTACCTATCCTTCGCGGGTCGACTGAATTTGATTTCATCAGTTTTGTGGAACATCTGTAACTTTTGGTTAGCTGCGTTTCGTCTACCAAGAGAATGCATTGAAGGAATACAAAAACTATATTCGGCTTTCCTCTGGTCGGGTAAGGAACTAAAACAACACAAAGCAAAAATATCGTGGGATAACTTTTGTAAATCAAAGCATGAGGGAGATCTCGGGTTGCGCTCGCTTAAAGAAGCAAACAATGTGTGCTGTTTGAAACATTTGGAGAATAGTATCACATGGAAACTCTTTGTGGTTAAAATGGATACAAAGCTACCTTCTAAAGAAAGCATCGTTCTGGTCGCTTAATAACAATACAAGTATGGGTTCTTGGATATGGAAAAAGCTTATCAAGTATCGAGAAGTGGCAAAGCGTTTCTGTAAAGTAGAATTGGGAAATGGAGAGCTCACGTCTTTTTGTTTGATCATTGGTCATCGATGAATAGATTGGTTGATATCGCAGGAGCTAGAGGAGTCATTGATATGAGGATTAGTCGACAAAGCTCATTGGCGCAAGCTTCGGCTGGTCGTAAAATAAGACGACACCACGCGAATTATCTGAATAAGATGGAAGATGCTCTATTCTCGTAGTGGCAAAAGCGTAATGAGAAGGCGGACACAGTTTTATGGCAAGGGAAGAATGACATTTTTAAGCCAAAGTTCTCGACAAAAGACACTTGAAATCATATCAGAACGACCTCAAACACAGTCACTTGGCACAAGAGAGTATGGTTTACTAACGAAACTCCCAAATTCTCTTTCTGTATGTGGTTGGCAGCCCAAGACCGTCTTTCTATGGGTGATCGTATGATCAGAGGAATAGTGGAGCATCAGGCATCTGTATCTTCTGTAAAAGCTGTGTGGAAACTAGAGATCATCTATTTTCGCATGTGCTTATATTTCAGAAGTTTGGGCGGCTATTGCAAAGGGGAATCTTAAAGCAAGATACACAACAGTCTGGTCACAACTCATTGATCATGTTCCAAATCATCAACAAGATCGAGTGGAGAGTTTTCTTACTCAATACACCCTTCAAGCTACTGTTTATATGATTTGGAGGGAACGGAACGAACGTACGCATGGCGAGAATCCACACTCGGGAGTTCTCATCACGGGGTGGATAGATAAGCAAGTTAGAAACCAAATTTCAACAATCCGACGAATGGGAGATATAAGAAACGACGAGGCGTACCAAATGTGGCTACTCTCTCGTAGCTAATCTTTTCAAAGTTTCTTTAGCATTCTCAAAGTTATTTTTTCAAAACTCTTTTCAAACTCATGAAGCATTTTGTTGTAAAAACGGTATTTTTTTTTTAATCATATATATGAAAGTTGGCCAACTCTCTCCATATGAGTGCCACATCATTACATAAGAAAATGACATGTGTCATTCTACATTATTTAAAATTAAATTAGCAAAATTAAATGAAAAAAATAAAAGTTCTTTGTTGCATTAAATCCTCTATCAATCCTACTCTTAGCTGATTTATTCAAAATAAAATGAAAACTACAAAATTATGTTGATAAATCAAGCACGACTTTATTTTACTCTTTTTATTTTACTAAATTTTTTTTTTATCAAAGATGACTAATGATTAAAAAGTGATTTGTGTTGTAGTTTAGTTGTTTGCTACCTAACCTCTTATTAGTTTAGTAATTTTACCTTGAGTCTTTTCTCATTATTATGTTTTGTGGTTCATATACGACTTATTATATGGCCTTCTCTCTTTTTATTTTGTGTCTTATGGTAAGTTGATAATATTGACATGCAAGTTTTTTTAAATAACGGGTCTTTGAGACGCTGGACATACCAACGAATTCAAGAGACGACCATTTTTTTATATGGCTATGCAATGATAGACGATTTAAAAGTGTTGACTTAAATGACTCTTTAAGTTTTGTTTTCTTTTATTTTCTTATGAAAATTCTTGAGATTTTGTTCAAATTATGTCAATCTAATATTTAATAGCCTATCATGATGTGACCGGAGTACAAGATCATGAGAGTACATTGAGCAAGAATTTTTTTAATTTATAATCAAGTTAGACAAGTAACATAATTATATATCATTGTATCAAAATATCCTATATTATTGTTGTATGTATTCAGTGAAAAAATATTAAAATCTTAGATATATAAATAATCATATTTATACATGAAAATGTATACATTGATATTTCAAGTCAAAAATAAATTTAACCATAAAAATTGTAACTATATAAGATGGATCTAATTTTATTAACTACACGATAACAAAAAAAACATAAATTAGTAACAAGAATATTCAACATAATTTTTTCTAAACAGTTTTCAAAATAAACCCACGCATAGCGTAGGTATTTATCTAGTATAATTTAACATTAGATTCAACTCTTTTTTGTGTGTATTGTTTCAATCTCCACCATAAATATAAACGGATAGATGCTACTTAAAAAAAAACATCGTGTAAACACTGCAAGAAATCTTCATTTTCTTTGTTTTCAGTTTCTGTTTCCATTGTGTGATTAAAAAGAAACAAATAGAGCACTTTGAAATTGTCTGATTGTATTAAAGAGTAATTAAAAAGAGTAATTAAACATAATCTTATGAGGGTTTGTTTTACTTATACGATGTAATAAAAATAAACAAGAATAACATAAACACTCCCAATGAAATTTTTTTTGTGTGTTCGTTGTTTGTTTGCTGAGATTTTGAGTAATCTAAGGGGAAACGATTTAAGAGGTAAACTAAGGAATTAGTCGCAATCGAATAAAGTTAGTAACAAGATTTTTTTTTTGGTATTTGTTTGCTAAATTTAATAACGAGATTTAAACAAAAGCTCAATTCAATTCTAATGAAATGTGTTGTTGTTCAAGATAAGTAAATGAATAACCAAGTTTATTCTGTTAACGAGATTTAAACAAAAACTCAATTCAATTCTAATGAATTCTCTTACTTTTAGCAAGAAAATTTAGCAAATAAAGAAACAATTTCAGCTCACTTAGAGTTGTCAAAAAAAAATTTTGATTGCTCGCATCCATGTGCTGAAATGGACTGTAAAGACACCAATGTGCTGAATGTTTATTAGCTCAAAAGGGGAGATAACAACAAAAATTTAACAATGAAGTCTCACTAACATGATAGTAAAAGACCTTAATGTTTAAGAAACTTACGAACTTATCTTAGTCCAGTGTTAAACGTTTCTGATGAATTTATGTGATATCAGATCTAATTTTCTTGGCTTTCGTCAACTTATTTACATGTTTTTTTAATAATCATTTTAGGCCAAAATTAATCATTTATTTCGTTATCAATATGATTTCGATTAAAAAAAAATTAATTTCTCTTTAAAAATCCCTATACAAAACAAATAACTCAAACTAACATAAAATATCTATTGTGATTAGGCAAAATTAACCTAATAATTTTTAAAGTCTTTATAAAGAAATATATTTCCAGTCATTATATATAATTACAGTATTAACTTATAAAGTAATTAATAATCATGTATATATATATATATATATAATATAATATAAATATATCGTTATATTGTTTTGTTTTTGAATATTTCTTAGAAAAAATATTATATTGTGTTTCTAAACTATTTTATTGTAATGTTGTATATAAGCTTACATAAAAATAACCAAAATTTATGTATTTTTTTAAAATATAAATATGCATCATTTTCATGTCGATAGTCATATAGGCGGCACAAATACAACAATCGAGGTCACGAATAATAATTTTAATTTTATGTATATCATTTGTATAAGTGAGTTCTCTTGTCTTTGCTATTTATTATCAAAAACAGTTTTTCTTCTTCTAAATATTAAACTATTAAGTCAAAAAATAATTTTTTTTATAAAATCTAAAACATTAATTCATATTTTTCTAAAATTTTAAATTAAAAATAAAACTCTTTAAATTAGTAAATATTGATTATACTATAAATTAATAAATATTAATTTATAGATAAGATTAATATCACTATAAATTAATAAAATATCATGGTCCCAACATTATTAATTTATAAAAGTTTTTACTGTATGCGATTAGACACAACCAAAATCACTTCAAAATCAATTTTTTTTTACCGGAGACTCTTTTTTCTTTGCATCTCCGACATAAATATTAACGTAAAGATGCGAATCAAAGGGGTTATGTATAAGCATTCCAATACAGCCACTAATTCTCTTGATTTTTTTAAAGGAAGTATGTGTAATGGAGCAGGGCTCCAGACTATATAAGATTAGTTTCTTAAATATATTTTTTGTTTGAATTTTTAAGAAAAATATCATGCGGCGTAGCATGGGTTTTAACCTAATCTATTGTCTAATAGATGTTACATACTCATGACATTTAATTAGAAGATTGTATGTATTGTTTAAAATATGTTGGATTAAAATTTAGCGCTGTTAAATGATTCCGTACCATCCGTTAAGTTAGGGTTCGATTCCACCAATAATTTATTTATAAGGTATTTTAGGCTACAAATATTTAAACGAGATATTTTTATTCCAATCCAAAAGTGTTGGATATTAAACGTCCAAATAATAATTACTATAGATTTTTTTGGAGATTTTTCCCGACCAAAAACCCAATTCAAGACAAAATTATCCTAAATACTGAAAATATATAAATATCAATTCTTTTTTTGGTGCTAATTTCATATTTATAATTTTTTGAAGGTTATTCATGCAAAATTTCTCTTATTTTAGTATAGATAGGGAATTAGCATATCAGGGATACAAATATCTCTCAAAGAACAGAAGAAGGAAGGACATAAAAACAAATTTTCATTTCTCTTCTTCTGGATCAACCATGGAAGCTACCTCTCTGTAACGCATTAACCGACCTCAATATCACTAACAGACTAACAGAATACAGAATACATCTGTTGGCGATGCCGGCCGCCACAGATTGCTCAATAGAGCTAGCTAAATCAGAATAGCATGCTGATACCGGTCTTAACAGAATAACATATTTCATCACCGTATCATATTCAAAATAATAATACGAAAACAAATAATTAATTTTCGGAATTCAAACATACAAATAATTCATTTCTTCTTTCTATCATATTCCTAAATATTATACGAATGTATAATAACTAATAAGGGAGTTAGAACTCATCTGGACAGATTTTCGGACCGAACGAGTGGTTAACGGCAATTCTAGAGACTTCCCAAACCACCAATGAATTTACCTAAAATCAACCGTTTATCATAAAAATCCGTAAAATATACCATTAGAAAGACAATTTCAAGAGAAATTATAATCAGATATTAGATTCTCCAAAACCGGTTTAAAAGCAGCCGAACCGGTCCGAATTACGATCGGATAAAATTCAAAACTCAACCAATTGAAAATTCAATTTCAAGAGAGTATTCTACACAGACAGGCCATCCCAAAACCGGTTTTAAAAGATCAAGAACCGGTGTTTATAAATCCTGATTTGACTATAAACCAATAAAATCGAAATATTTACCAATCAGATTCCGATCAAATCCGACCTCCGTTTGATGAGATCTCAGTGGCGTTGGATCCGTATGAACGAGAGCTTTATAACAAGGTATAGCTCGAGTTTTAGTTCTTCCTAAAATGAAATCCACCATTAAAGAGCTTGAAGCTCATTTCTATGGAAGAAAAACTTGAAAGAGGAAGAAGATGAAGGTTACCAAACAGTTGGATAGAGTCTGAACACGAATCAAGACTAGGATACTAACACGGTGCAGAAAAATCAACCTAAGCCACAACTAACTTCCATTAAAAGTTTCCCAAAATATTCAAAACTCACCAAAAATCTTCAATTGACAAGAGACACGGCTTCTAGATCTTTGGGGCTTCGAAACGCATATAAATACGACATATTAGAGTTGGAAGATCAAGATTCGAGTTGCCAAAAACTCTCCCTTCATTTTCGGAAACGATGAAAACGAGCTGCCCCATTTTTCTCTTGATTTTGCACTTTAGTCTCTGTACTTTCTCAATTTACAGATTCTGCCCCAGACTTTTGAATTGATCAGAAATAATCAGAAATACCCATGAAATCAGACAGTTTTAAAACGATCAATTTAACCCACAATCTGATTCTTTCCTTTTAAAATTTGGGGTGTTACACTCTCTAAGCTCTGCAGCAACAATCATCTCCTCCTCATCTTCACCACTCTCCATCTTCTCTCCCAAGAAGAGAGAGACTCATCACCTTCCCCGAGAATCGTCCGTCTCTCCAAGAGTTATAACTCGAGACTTTCTATTTCTATTTCTTCCGATCGTGATCTGTCAAACCTAATTTTACTCTCGTCTTCTTTGATCCAGAGAAGGAAGAAAAAGATTATGATCTGCAACAATCCGAATCGATACCAGACTGGCTTGTGAAAGTGATGAGAAAAAAAAAATGGATACGACCCAAAGCTGATCATTAAGAATAAGCTTATGCGTGATACTGGAAAAAAAAACTCAATCGTGTCTCTCAATGCATCTCAGCATGTTAGAAAATTTAGATTTTTTGACAAAGGATGAGACCATAACCATAGATGAACATTTTTTGAAGACTAAAAAGGAAGGTTTGAAAGTGGTTTTGGTGGATTGTAAGTCGCGTAAGCATGACGTTGATTTAAGGAAGTGGAAAGGTAATGGAGACGGAGTTTGGAAATATGTGTTCAATAATTGTTGGAACAATGTGATTGACACAAAAATCTTTGAAGTCAATCACATGATTGAAATCTAGTCCTTTCGAGATGGAAGTGAAAAACTTTGTTTTGCTCTCTCTTCTCCGACCAGTTCTGGTGAGAGCAGCTCTCATCCTTCATCAAGTCGTCACTACGTTGCTTGAGATACAAGTAATAAAGGAATTTGTTTTCAGGCTTTTTAGGGGTTTATTATTTTTTTTTTTTCTATTGTTGAGTTAGAGATTGGATGTTTTTCCAATCACCTTATTTTCTGAATTAATTTATTTTAATTTGATTGGTGATATAGCAGATTTATTAACAATAAAAACGGAAACAGCTTTGGAATATAAATTAAATGCTGATTTAGTAAGAACAAATTAGAATTTGATTTAGTTTGTTAGAACCAAAAAGATTATTGGTTTATGATATGGTGATATTCTGTTAGATGGTTAACATATTGATGTGGACATTCTAGATGGAAAAGAGAACTCTTTTTAAACAATACTATTAAGACCCCATAAATCATTTTATATCAATATATAATTCAAAAATTATATTATTATTGTTTATATATTAACTATAAATAAGAAGTTATAACATTAAGATCAAACTCTATTTGTATTTTAAACTAAAATTATATTATACGTCTTTATGTTAATAGTCATTTGAAATTTATATTTCATATTTAAATTACTCACTATTGGTTCATATAACATGTGATATATTAAATTTTTAAATTTTTTTAATAAGTTAATGTTTCCAGAAAATATGAATATCAACACATTCTAAAAAAAAACATCTTATAGCCTTCTATTTCAATTCAATTCCTTTGTTCATCCTAAATTATATTTGAAGTTTTCTTATTATTCTTAAAAATGGTAGTTCTTAAACGTTTTTTAATTGGGGGATTAGCAAAAATACCCCTTTTCTCATGCCCATTTTCAAAAATGCCCCTTTTAGATGTTCATTTTCAAAAATGCCCCTTTTTAAATCTGAAATTTTTATAAAGTTTTATTAGGTTTATAAGGTACTTATGGATTGTAACTACTACTTGAAGACTCGATCCAAGTATTTATAAGGTTTTATAAGGTGTTTTTAAAGGTTTTACATGTTATTTTAAAGGATTTTTAAGGTTTTTCAAAGGTTTTACAAGATATTTTAAAGGTTTTTAAAGGTATTTAAAATGCATTTATAAGGTATTTATAAAGTATTTATAAGATTTTAGATATATAGAAATGTAGTTTGTGTATCTTTTAATAATATTACATACATATTTGGGTAAATCTTATATTTTTAAGAGCATTTTTTATAAGGTTTTAAAAAAGGGGTATTTTTGAAAAGTGGCATTGAAAAAGTGGCATTATTAACAATTTCCCTTTTTAATTTTATATTTTCAATAAGTTATTTTTGTTTGTAATCATATAATAAATTTCTTTAAGAATTTTTTGTTCATCTTAAATAACATTAATCTTCTAAGAAAATTTTATTGTTAATTTTTTTATTCTTAATTATATATTTAGGGATTATATTTATACTTTTAGTCATGTTAACACATATTTAATTTTCAGTCCCGTTTTTTTAACAAATATTTAATTTTAAGTTTTGTTATACGTATATCACTTGTGTTAATATGGACTAAAAGTATAAACATAATACGCATTCAAGTAACTTTTATTTTAAATTGTGTATTAATTGAAGATTAATGCTTAGATAAAATTAATTAATTACTTTAAAATGATTATTGGTGGGGTATATGATATTATTTGGTGATTATGTGGACACGTTAAGAGGAGAGACAACTCCCCCATTATATACAGTAAAACCTCTATAAATTAATACTCTATAAATTAATAATCTCTCTAAATTAATAAATTCTTTTGGTCCCGAGTTGGGACCAGTGTAAAATATGACATAAATCGATAAATTAATAAGATAATAATTTTTTTGAAAATCCCATGTAAACATATGGTCCCATCTATATCATAAATTAATAATTATAGAAATTTATCAATATATATATATATGTATATTTAACTATATATATATGATACAAATTTATATATGTCATATATGAATTACTATGATATAGATTTATAATATTATATGTAAACTTTTTAATGAAATATGAATCTATTATTCGAAAACAGTTTGTATTGTTTTTTAAACTTTATAATTGGTTCTCTACTTGTAATTAGTTTATAAAAGATATTGCTTATATAGAAAAAATTATTTTTAGATAAAAGTTTTTAAAAAATTACAAAATTAGTAATTATTAATTTATCGATAAATTAATACCTTCCTAAATTAATAAAATTTTGTGATCCCAACATTATTAATTTATAGAGGTTTTACTATATATATATATTTATATATATATATATATATATATATATATATAAATTTTCATGCGTAAATTTAATAAAAAAAATATGCTATATATCAGTTAGTTTGCTTTGAAGAAACCTATGTAATTCGACCACAAGGTTTATACATATTATTTTTAATAATATTTAGCTATTAATAAAAAATTAAAAGTTGTTTTGTTATTACATATTAAAGGAGAAAAATTTACTATATTTCTACTTTATATAAAAATAACAAAATTACTTTAAATTTACAGTAATATTATTTTTTATTGAATTGTTGAATCCCAACTGACTACAATGTCCATCTTACAGTCGTGAGATGACGAATAGTTATGCTCATGCCTAGTCCTGACATCAGTCTCATATGACCATCAGAGACATCGAGGTTGTAAGTACGAACACAATATCTTTCCGACTTTTTGCAGAAGAGAAAGCCACAATACAACATGCTGACTAAATACACCAACACCATCTGAGTGAGCGTCGAAGAGAAATACAAACTCTGTTTGGATGAATTCTCTCTTTTATTTCAGCTTCTAATGCTTCTTTAACTTCTCTGCCGGTGCTGTTGAAGGAGCGACCGATTTTATGAATCTCTTCAAGAAATAGAACTTGAGTGAATTGCATCTTCTATATGTAGTGACAAGGAACAACTTAAGAAACTTCTGAGAGAGATGATTGGAAGGCTAACAATTTCATTAGGTTCCATTTTCTTGAGAATTTGAGTAACTTTGGAATGGTGGGATCGACGACTTAGGAAAACAGTTGTATGAGGAGGAGAAGATTATAGAAGCAACTTAAAATTGTCTCTAAGGAAGATGGATCTTTCTCACTTGTTTGTGTGCATAAAATGTTCATCTTCAAATTGAAGGATTATAAAGTGAAATTAAAAGGATTCCACCAAAGAGATTGTAGTTCCTAAAGTATTAATTGGTTGTAGAGAGTTGGAAGAAATTCTAAACAAATGGAGAATTTCCTAGCATGATTTCTCACCATGATTTTTTATTTGGGAATAAGCATAGAACATGATTTATTTTATCAGGAACAAAACATAATTTCCAAAATTAAATGTCTATATTTTAGTCACAAAGTGTTATGAAAAAAATCAGAAAATGTTATCAAAAATTGCAGATTCAAAAATTTAATATATATATGTAGAAATAGAAATATATTATTTTGAATAAAATTTTCTTTTTCGTTTTATTTTTAATTCTAAAAGTTCTTTATTTTCTTAAGACAAAAATCTTCGCAAAAATATTTAGAAAATAACTTAGAGATAAGATTCATAAAGTATGTTTTAGATTATATTAACCCTTTAACAACTTAGAAAAATAATAAAATTTGTACTTAGAACAAGGATGAAAGTAATTGATTTGCTCTTTGTGTTATATATATCTTTTATATGAGAAGTGGATGGATATGTGTTTATTATAGATTTAATTTTCACAAATCACAATATATATAAATGACGTAGCTTACATCTTCTATGAAGTTGCAAGGGAACACAATGATGAACCCCACAAAAAAATGAATGTAAAATTTAAATTATTACCTAAAATATCGAAATGCCAAAATAATTATTTAACTTAAATTTTTGTTTTGGGTGATATATAATATCTCTTATCAATTGCAAAAAAATGTGTCAGAAAAACAGATTTTCAATGTTTTTGTTGAAGCCATTCACCAGAAAATTGATATGGATCAAATTAGACCTCAAGCTTATTCTCTCAAATAAGAGATCAATGTACCACTTAATGGTCAAATTCCACAAAGTTATTTTGTTCACACAATAAGCTAACAATATCGAAATTAAGCTAAATAAGTATGAGAAAATTAAAATAAATCAAAGCAATTAAATTGATGTATATTCAAATCGATTAAAGCGTCAGATTTAGCGAATTTCTCAGAAAATAGACAAATAGTAGATCTAGCAATTTAATAGGATTATTATCGAACCGTTCTAGAACTCAAATCAGTAAGTCATAGCCAACCAACTCTCGTCTTAATTAACTAACTAAACCTCAACTCTCGTTTGTAAACTCCTAAAATTAGACTAGCATTAAAAACAGGTTTGATATGTTCACAGAAATTCCTAGACCAACTCTCATCTAAATCTAGTTATTTCTGCCTATTCAAGATAGTTCATGTAATAAGCGCATTCTCGTGTCTAACCTATTATCCTAAGATCAACACTAAATAATAACCTTCAACACTAATATGTGATTGTGCCTATTTATTATTAGTAAATAACTAAATACTATTTTTTTCACCCAGCAGAAACTACCTTCAACACCAACAATATGGAAGAAAGTGAAAACATCAATAGCTTCTCTGACCAAAAACTCCAAAAAATTATCCTAAACACTGAAAATACATAAATATCAATTCTTATTTTGTTTGGTGCTAATTTCATAATTTATAATTTTTGAAGGTTATTCATGCAAATATCTCTTATTTTAATATACAGATAGGAATTAGCACATAAGGGATGGAAAAAAACCCAAAAAAACCCTCATCTATTTTTTATTTGGACGTTTAATACCCGTATTTTTTTGTTTTGGAATAAAAATACACAAACTAATTAAAGCGTACAAATTAATACACAAAAAAATAAATATTGTTATTTTCATACTTACGATTTCAAAACAAAAACAAAATTCCAATTTTATCCTTATCATCTTAATTTTTTATTAATTTTTAATCCAAATAGCTTTTGGTTATCTTTTAACCGGATCAAACCAGAATAAAAACCGGTTATCACCACCACCAAAAATTTGTTGTTGTCGTGTTAAGCAACTCCGATGAGCTTTCTCAGTCCAACAAACCAGTTCTAAATCCCAGCTCCAGAGCTTCCCAACACCATGTTCATCCACTGCACCGACTCTTTCCTTCGCAAATCCTTGTGTTCTTGATCATATACCTATTCTAGAATCCTTCTCTAAGAACGAGGAGAAGCTGGTGGGAACATGTGGCCATGATTCTGCTCCTCATTGGCTTCCATCTCCACATGTTTCTCTCTGTCTCTCCACGTCCCTAGCTTATCAAAAGCAACACCAACGAAAAAGAAGAATACAATTAAACCAATCACAGTACGATTAATTGGTGGAATTGGATGGATTATACCCAACTATGTCCTGAGCCTATCCACTAACGAATCTTCCCTAAAATTATAGAAATTGTTTTGTTCATCATGAATTTGAGAGTTTTGCAAAGTTTCCTCGGCTTTGAATTCATTCGGAAACTCATTACACATAAACATGTAATTTGCGATTGAAACAGAGATTTGTTTACCCTCGTTGTATGGTCCTCTAATTCGCGATTGAAAAGAAGATTTGTCTACTCTAATTTTCAGTTTCATTTAGATTTGCAAATTCTCTACGAAATCAAAGTCTGAATTCATTCACAAACGGGATGATTCTCGATAAAAATGGGTGAAGAAGAAGAAGTCGTAATCGGATGACGAAGTTATAATCTAAAATTCAGGTAAAGTCGAAGCAAAAGCTCAATTTGGTTCTCTCTCTCACCCATCATGTCTCGCCGATGGAGTTCATCGGAGTTGCTTAACACACGACAACAACAAATTTTGGTGGTGGTGATAACCGATTTTGATTCCGGTTTGATTCGGTTATAAGAGAACCAAAAATTGTTTGGATTAAAAATTTTTAAAAAATTAAGATGATAAGGGTAAAATTAGAATTTTGTTTTTGTTTTGAAATCGTAAGTATGAAAATAACAATATTTATTTTTTGTGTATTAATTTGTAAGCTTTAATTAGTTTGTATATTTTTATTCCAAAACAAAAAATACGGGTATTAAACGTCCAAATAAAAAATAGATGAGAGTTTTTTTGGGTTTTTTCCCCATAAGGGATACAAATATCTCTCAAAGAAGCAAGGGCATAAAAACAAAATTTCATTTCTCTGTTAAGGGCTCTTCTTCTTCTGGATCAACCATGGAAGCTACCTCTCTAAGCTCTGCAGCAACAATCATCTCCTCCTCATCTTCACCACTCTCCATCTTCTCTCCCAAGAAGAGAACAGACTCATCACCTTCCCCGAGAATCGTCCGTCTCTCCAAGAGTAATAATAACTCGAGACTTTCTATTTCCATTTCTTCCACCGATCAATCTCCAGATCGTGATGATTTTGTTTTCGAATCGTCTCTCAACCTAATTTTACTCTTGTCTTCTTTGATCCAGAGAAGGAAGACAAAGATTACGATCCGCAACATTCCGAATCGAATTCATCAAGCCTCGTGCCTCTCTTCCGAAATCGAACTCTCTCCAATGTAAATCTCGATCTCTTTCTCTATTATGGTTTCTTGTTTTTTGGAATTCAGATTGTTAATTAGGTTAATTTTGTGATTGGTATAGGATGAGGCAATGGGATTGGTGTTGAGTGCAGCTTCGGTTAAAGGCTGGACAACCGGTTCCGGTATGGAAGGACCGTCTCTACCGGCTAAACCCGATACAGAGACGGTTTCAACGTTTCCATGGTCATTATTCACGAAATCGCCTCGTAGGCGAATGCGTGTTGCTTTCACTTGTAACGTCTGTGGGCAAAGAACTACAAGAGCTATTAATCCTCATGCTTACACTGACGGAACCGTCTTCGTGCAGTGTTGCGGATGCAATGTGTTCCATAAGCTGGTGGATAATCTCAATTTGTTTCATGAGGTTAAGTATTATGTGAGCAGCTCAAGCTTCAACTATAGAGATGCTAAGTGGGATGTTAGCGGGTTGAATCTTTTCGATGATGACGAGGATGATGATGATAGTGATGCTGGTGATAGCAAAGATGTCTTCCCTTTGTAAAGAGGTTTGGACTAAGTTATTTAGTAACCTTTCTACAATCATGTGATTATCTGTGTTATATGTCTGTGTATATAGCTACTTCATCCTACCATCTTGGTGTGAATAACATTTGGAAGTAATAAATTTGGTCATATAGCTCATGTTCTGAATTTCTTGGAGACTATATATGTATCTGAGACTGATTCTTTGTTATTCTCATTTGGAATCTACCTCTTTTAGTGATAAGTGTCAGAACAATGTGTTAGAGTGATTGGATACTATGTAGAGAAATGGGATCTCTAGTTTCGTATGAGGTTTGTCTTGTGATAATAAAACTTGTCGTTTTGGTTTGGTTCAAGTATGGTTTAGAAAGCATGTTTATATAATTAGCCTTTATAGAGGTTAACAATTCGAGAGTAGATAGATTACAGAGACACATCTTTGTGAACATATTGTGGCTCTTTTTGTTCAAAGGCTTAAAGAGAGAGGGATTTTAAGGTTGCGTTTTGACTGTATGCAAATGGAATGTGCAAATCTGTTTCAGAATGAGTTGATGTTTTACAGTGTGATCTAGACATCCGTCTCTCGGGTTTAGGATGATGGCTATTGGAACTTGGTGAGCAAAATTTTTTGTACAGTGGGGATTTAAGTTATTGTTCGTGGCCTCTTTCTAGAGTTTGGGTTGGAGATTTCTTCATGTAGTTGGAATCTTTGTCCAGTTCTTCGATAATAGTGGGTGAATCCGTGAATATGTATTGTTACAAGTTACAAGGCAAGCGTCTGTTAAGGTTTCAATACCTTGAACTCTGTAAACTCTTGATAGATATTATAGAATCGATTACGTAACCACAAAGAGAAGTTATACTCAAATCAACATTGATCTAAGCAACGATTACACAGAGATCAACATTGATCTCTCTTCTAGCACATCGCTAGGCCACAGTCTCTCACGAGAAATCTCACAACATAAAAGTATAATCCCCCCCAAGACGAACAGAGTCTGTATTTAAAGAAGAAGAACTTCAATGGCAAAGCCTCTGATAGAGAAAGAGTCTTTGCCTTCATTTGCCAAAACAGCTTAGTCAACACTTCTGTTGACTTTCTCTGTTCTAAGCTCTTCTTTGTTGTATCTATACTTTCTTTCTTCTTCTTCTTCTTCCTTGAATCGTATCAGCGTCATTAGGTTTATGTTCCGCTTACTTGTTAAAACGTGTACAATGCAAAGTTTGTTTTTTTTTTTTTTTCACTGGATGATTTATTTTTATTATAACCAAACCATCATTACAACATAGAAGGCCCAAGACAGCCCACAGATAAGGTCCACAACAAAACCAAAGAAGAGATAAGCTTACGACGTGTCAGACCAATAGTAATAAGCTAAGGACACGTGGATATTCCACAACCTCCACCGCATGAGACTCAAGTCTGGTGAATCGGAGAAACATCGCCGGAAAAGCACCGATCAATGAAACTTCTTTTTCTATCACCGATTATGGCAATTAAATGTTATAGAACAAACATCAATTTCCTAATCTCATCCGGTTGCTAGAATCACAAAGTATTCAGCAAAACGGGTAAAAGAAACTAGGAAAAATTGAGTAGTTCAAACTTGCCGAACAATTGAATCTTCGAAATCTCTTGCAAGAGCAGTAAAGGCATATCAAATTTGCATAGGAAACAAGCTTTTAACCCAACCTTAAGCGAGGATAAAATTGAGACTGTCTTAAACACGGTAGATCCAAACGAGGCTACTTGTTGGAAACGCACACATCGCCGGAAAACTACCTGAGCCGAAAAGTATAACCCAACAGTGAAGCCAAACAAAATAGAAGGAGAAAAGATCTTGCAAAGAGAAAACCTCTTCAGATCTGACGATTCTGCATGCCATAAACTTCATCATCAAGCCTTTGAAGCAACGAAACAAAAACAAAGACGGCCAACGCCGCTAGTGTTAGCCGAACGCTGCCGCACGGAAGCCGGCCAACGCCGCTATGTTAGCTGAGTGCTGCCAGACAAAAGTCGACCATCTCCACTATCATAGCGGAAGATGCCGGACGAAAGCCCGATTCAAACGGGACGGCGACTCACAGGAAAACCATCCGGTCGGCAAAGACAAAAGGAAATTCAGTTTCTCTCTCTAAAAAATACGAGAGAGAGAAGAGAGAGAAACTGGTAACTAGATATTTTTAAACAATGCAAAGTTTGTTTTGCTCGCCTAGCACGAATAAACCCAATGGCCATTGTTTCGTACAAATGAAGAAGGAAATGCCTACAAAACACTAGAAACCCATTCAAAGTCAAGACAAAGGAAGAGAAGACATGTAAATGATGACTTCTGTCCTTAATTCTCAGAATATCCATTTCCATATAGCATCCAAATTTCAAGACTTAAAAAGAAAAGTGTTAAAAGATAGGCCAAGAGATATCTGGTATTCTTTTCGTCCATACAATTATTCTGCAACCAATATAGGAAGCTTGGTCTCAATTAAATTATCGACAACTACAACTAGAGAGATTCAAAAGAGAGCCTCATAACAATTGGAGATGCCGCAATGCTTGGATCAAGCTTGGTGTTTAAACATAATGTTAAGAAACCATAAATCAAACAGGCCAGAGCGAGGGTCGTTCTCTGATATTACTACAGAGCTTTGATGTCAAAGCTAAATCATCGATGAGGCTGAAAAAGGATCTACTACAAGATCAAAGATGTCTAAAGCCGGAATAAGTTCAGACAATGTTTGCAGGTGCATGATCCTAAAGGGATACACGAGCTGTGGTGATACGAGAGAATGATAAAAACCTAAAGATGAAAAATTTGCTACGCAGCTTAGTATGAAGCTGTTGGTAAAGAACAAGAGTTTCAATAGAGTTGTTGGTGTGGAATAGTCTTCTAAAGACTGCGGTTCTATAATGGTCCAATCATATTCATTTTCGTTCATTTGAATGTGTGGTATGCTTTTAAACCAAAACATCATTTTTCTTAAAATAAGCAGATGTTTTAAGCTGTATAAAAATAAAGAATTTTGAACAAAGACCTGTTCCACTACATCAAGATTAAAACTATTCAGATTTATGATATGTTTTACAAACTTGAATCTTTTTTTTTTTTACAAACTTGAATCCATTTTTTTAAGCAAAATTGCATTGTATAACCAACAAAAAAATTATAATTCACTAACTAACCATCCTAACCATGAAACCATAATATTCTTTGTATTATATGTAATATTACCAAATTTGTCCTTGCTACCACAATACACGTGGTTCTTCTTTCGCTCTCTTACTTGTCATCTCATCTTATATTTTTCTATCCTAATAAAAAAAAAACAAATAAACAATACTAGTCTATAATCACCACCGCCAACAATTATTACTACACTATCACCATAGCCACCGCCGTCACTGCCACTACCATCGTAATCTCACAACCATCATCACCACCACTACCATTGCTACTGCCACCCATCGCTACCATCACTGTCACCACTACTACCATTGTTACCACTTACCACCACCATTGCCATTATCATCACCACTACCATATCCACCATCCTTGTTACCACCACCATCACCACCATGTCATCACCATCACCACCATCACTATAACGACCGTCACCGCTATAGTTACCACTATCGTTATACTATTCAAAGTTATGATAAATAGTATACTATATACTATTCTGTTTTATGTTTGTCTATATAGAACATTATGTTTTTTTACTAAACAATATTTTTCACCATTTTTAAAATTTCACATCAGATTTAAGAAATATAAAGTATGTCGTATACAGAAAAAAATAATACTATTTTAAAACAGATTTGAGATTAATATTTAATTTTAATAAAAATATGTTGCAGAAAGAATGTGAAGGGGTAAAAATATATTTTATTCAGAAAATATTACCCTTTTTCTTTCCTTTACCATGTTACGCCCAACTTCCTTCACCTTCCTGCGTACGTGTCCAGTTAGACAGGTCAAAATTGTCATTGCACTATATCTTTTGGTTAGTTACTTCATTGTACATATTATAGTGATATATGCTTAATTTATTTATCAAAAAGTGTTAGTTTTGCAAACTTGAATCTTGTTAATTTAAATGATCTTAGTACCAATTTCTGAAGGACCCAAAAGTCTTTGATTGAAATATATGCTACAAACAAAAGAAGGCAAAAAGCTTTCTATTACTGTTTCAATTTCTGATTTTTTAAAACAATGGGTTTAATTTATAGGACTTTTGGATCCGTGGAGATTTTTCCGAGTTATAACTCTCGGAAAAACAAGTTGACTTTCCAGTCACTTGATTCAAGATCTGTTTACGACGTATTCGCCAGGATCAACTCTTAGGAACTTAGTTATTATTCATCTTCGGCACCGTGGCAAGAATATTAGTTCTCCGAGCAAGTCAACTTACTCGAAAAACTGGAGGGCTTATGTTTATATCGGATTCCGCTCACTGGATCATTTTAATGCGTTGGAGGCCCATCGATTTACAAGCCCAAAAAGGCTCATGTTGCACAAAGGAGGTGGTCAAATATTGACATTAATTTGTAGTTTAATTCGTGAATTAATTGCTATAGTCAAAGGAATAAGCTTGTCATTCAAGTTTATGAATTGATTGTTGTGGGAATTATTTTGTGAGTTAAATCTAAAATTAATGGTCAAGTAATGGCACATTAGGAGGTGGAAAAAGGCTATAAATGAGAGGTGAAGATTCCAAAAAAAGGGGCTAGATCTTCCACATTTGTACCACAAATTTTAGACATAAACATTGTTATTTCCCATAATTATAGTAAATATTATTTTTTATCTTTTTGAGTAAAACCTTTACATTATGAATATTATACCACTTTTTTCTACAAATTCTTTATACATTTCTACAAACTTTTTATACTTTTGCTATGCATATATGTCTTTTACTTTTGTTTTTGAGAGTTTACCCCACGAATAATATAAATACTTGAGTGTGTGAATCTGACATTCATAATTGTATCTCCTTAATGGAAATCTAAGTGTCTTGGTTGATTTTGATCTTCGTACGCCTACGGTTTTCGACAACAAATACTACGTGAATCTCAAAGAAAGGTCTTATCCAGAGCGACCATGAGTTGTTCTCTAGCCCCAATGCAAGTGATGCAATCCCCCTAGTGAGAGCATTTGCTAATGGCACACAAACATTCTTCAATGCATTTGTGGAGGCGATGAATAGGATGAGAAACATTACACCGACCACGGGAAAACAAGGACAAATCAGATTGAACTGTAGGGTGGTAAACTCCAACTCTTTATGTGACAATTGTTTAAATATATATGTGGCTACAAAATATATATCAATAAATAAAACCCTCAAGATGTTACTTGAGGATATTTAATTTGAATCTCTTCTTTTTTTTCTAGAACTTTTTTAAAATATACTTCATAGGTTCCTTATTAATTAATCCAATTTCTAAGAAAAAAAATGGTTTCAAAAAGATAGAGCTTTTATGTTTTTTATGCTATATTTTTTAGTTATTATTGATGAATCATAAAGATTCAAGAAAACTAATTGAATAATCCCTTATTGATTCATAATTATATAAATTTGTAATTGACAATAAATATGCATTTACGATTAATTATAAATTTTTATATGTGTGAAAACTTTCAAAAATACATTATTTTAAAACAGAGGGATTAATAGTCACTACATGTTCTCTCACGTGAATGTTTCATCGAATTAATTCATTTCAACCAAAAGGAAAATAACAAATAGATACACGTATCACTAAAATCAAGATTATTTATAGGATTCGCCATATACGGAAGCTCGACATCAACATTGCGACTTTATGTAAACCTCTATTTTCTCTACAAGTCACTATCCTGATGCCTAACACCGTTGAAATGCTACTAAAGTCCTCGAGTAGAGAGAGAAAGAATAGTTGAAGCATTAAAACTGTATATAAATCTTATAAAATATCTTGTTTTTACATTTTACTATACAGTAGATGACCATGTTAGCTAGTAGAGAAAATGTGAGAAAGTTTGAGGTTATTAGTATGAATACCCCAAAAGAAAAAAGCCACCAAGTTGGACACGTTTTGTCTATAAAAGGATTCTTTAAGATATGGATCTTACTCATATTCTCCATTAAACCCAATCAAATAGTTTTCTTTTTACTTGTAAAAGATGAAGTTCTTTGCTTCTTCTTCTTCTACTTCGTTCACTTGGACAACCTTAATCACATTGGGATGTCTTATGCTATATGCCTCTTTGTCCGATGCTCAACTTACCCCTACCTTCTACGACAATTCATGTCCTAATGTTACTAACATCGTACGCGATACCATTGTCAATGAGTTAAGGTCAGACCCTCGTATCGCCGCGAGCATCCTCCGTCTTCATTTCCACGACTGCTTTGTAAATGTAAGATATTACTTTTTCACATATCTATCACGTTGCTAATTATTGTATGTAACTATGTATCATATTAGTTATTTTTTCATGTTTATTTATTCATATTATTTTATTGCATTTATTTTTTGAATTTGATTATATAACCATTTTACTGAGAATTATATATAAAACATTTCAATAGCTTAGTCTATTGCGTATAGTATATATGGTTTTTATGGATTACAAAAAAAAAAGAAAATTGATGTTACATCGTTACTGGTAGTACAGATTCAACTATATATTTGTGGATGTAATACACTGACTAACAATTTGGTTAAATTTTTTTTGGACTTTTGAAAGGGTTGTGACGCATCGATCTTGTTAGACAACACGACATCATTTCAAACAGAGAAAGATGCATTTGGAAACGCAAATTCGGCTCGGGGATTTCCCGTGATTGATAGAATGAAAGCCGCAATAGAGACGGCTTGCCCAAGAACCGTTTCATGCGCAGATATGCTCACCATCGCGGCTCAACAATCTGTTACTTTGGTATTTGTTACACTATCATTCATTTATTCATTACTCTATAAAAATGATATAGTTACTTAACAAATTAAACACGACAACCTAAGTTTGAAAATAAGATTATATATTTTTGTTTGTTTGAGAAGGTTGCAACTCCATCCATATTTAGTATCACAATCAACCTTTCAACCTTATGACCAAGAATTCCAAATTATTAGGGAAATATTTCAAAACGCGTGGTCCCGTAAAGAAATTATTATAAGTTTACTATTATTGGATCTCATCACAATAATGTAATTGGTAAGACTACGTTTTATGTTAACCAAAAAGATTTAATTACATCTTTATATTTTTCAAGAAAATAAAACTTCCTTAGCTTTGACTATAAATCATCTATGAATTTATATGACATATTTTTTTCTCTTTCCTTATTGGAATTTCTGAATGATATCATAGGCGGGAGGTCCTTCTTGGAGAGTTCCTTTGGGGAGAAGAGACAGCTTACAAGCATTTTTGCAACTCGCTAATGCAAATCTTCCTGGTCCATCCTCCACACTTCCACAACTTAAAGATAGATTTAGAAATGTTGGCCTCAACCGTCCTTCTGATCTCGTAGCTCTTTCCGGTAATTAACAAAAAGATATTACACACCATTTGATATAGTTGTAATAAGCTGAGTTTGTTATTTATTGATCTTATATTCTTATGGTCTTTCTTTTGTTAGGTGGCCACACATTTGGTAAAAACCAGTGCCGGTTTATTATGAATAGACTATACAACTTCAGCAACACCGGTTTACCCGACCCTTCTCTCAACACTACTTACCTACAAACTCTCCGCGGATTATGTCCCCGTAATGGTAATCTAAGTGCCTTGGTGGATTTTGATCTGCGTACGCCTACGGTTTTCGACAACAAATACTATGTGAACCTTGGTGAGCGAAAAGGTCTTATCCAGAGCGACCAAGAGTTGTTCTCTAGCCCCAATGCCACAGACACAATCCCTTTGGTGAGATCATATGCTAATAGCACACAAACCTTCTTTAATGCGTTTGTGGAGGCGATGAATAGGATGGGAAATATCACACCTCTCACAGGAACTCAAGGACAAATCAGGTTGAATTGTAGGGTGGTGAATTCCAACTCTCTACTCCATGATGTTGTTGAAATTGTTGACTTTGTTAGCTCTATGTGAGAATATATATGTGAGAGTTGACTAAATATGTGGCTACCCCTACCAGAATATATATGTTAAGACAATAAAAAAGGAGAAGATCTCTATCAGTGTGTTGAATATCTCAGTAGCTTTCTGTTTTTTTTTTTTTAATGTTAATTCTACCCCTTTGAAGGTGTTTCTTTAGTCAAGTCAAGTCTAAACTTGGTTTTGGATAAAGATGAAAAAAAGTATTGTTATTGAGAATATTTATTACATATAGTAGGTGTTATCTCGAAGAGACGAGGACTAAGCCTTAGTGAAGACCAATTTTTTTTTTTTTAGTTTAAAATATTCATTAACACCTAAAACGGCTGAGTCAATTTTTTTTTTTAGCTTAAAATATTCATTAACACCTAAAACGGCTGAGTCGAAGCTTTACACACATAAAGCCCATGTGGGTTGAATCGTATATTTTTTTTTGCTATGAATGTTAATATCAATGAAAATGAAAAGGTTTGGCTTTACAAAGTAGGAGCCTTTGGATTTGAATCCTTGTCAAAAAAATAAAACAAGGAGACAAAACAATTAGGAAACTAGATGAAAGAGTTTCATCGTATCCAAAGTTGCATCAAGTTGCGAAATCGTTTGCGCTTATGTCTTGCGGTGATTATGTTTCTTGTTACTCGATCAATGCTCTTGGTTGAATCGTATATTTCAAATAAGATTATGTAGTTAATCTTATTTATGTGTGGTATTGTGTGAAGTTAATCGAATTCTTTCCTTATAAATTTTTATTTGTATCCTTTTCGAGACAAAAACCTAAAACAATCAGTAGTTTTAAAAAATTAAATATGAAAAACATACCTAAGTAATAAGGTGGTCTCCTTATTGACGTCAGCTTGCTAGTGCCAGCTCAGATGGGAGGGCGGGCGGTGCGACGGTCAGGAGCCCAATCCCGTGTTCTAATAATTAATGGGTCCATTTTTAAAAATATTTTTTTAAAAATGTTAAAATATTAAATTATAACATAGAAATAAAATATAGAAAGGCCCATAAAAGTTTTTATTTATTGTTTTTAGTATTAATAATTATTTTTTTAAATAAAAATAGCATAAAAAAAAATTTTACAGCATAAAAACATTAAAAAAAATTCTAAAGGTCCAAAAATTTTTTTTGCCCTAGGGTCCATAAAAATGTTGAGCCGGCCCTACAGCTTGCCCACATGTAAGATCAGTGTCGTGGTGACAGATGTGGTACGGATGGGTTAGTGAGACGGTCGATCGCAGTTTGAACGGACGGGCGGTATGGGCAGTAGGGGCAGCATGACCGATCTGAGGGTGATTGATGTGGGTGATACCGATCACGGGTGGTGTGGCTGGTGGTTATCCGTCGGTCCGTTTATCGCGGTTCGGTTCCCCTCCTTTGTTCTCTCAATCCAACTCGCAAGTGGACTTATTCTTCTCGACTATTTACTCTGAAATAAGCATATTGTCGATGACAGTTGAATCCAATTGTGGTTCTTGAACTTCAGAAACACATGTCTCTGGCATGGCACGGTGAAGGGTCTCTCCGGACATCTCCAAATCTAGCTTGTGAACAACTGTGTTTCTTTCAATCATTGCCTCTATAATAGGCACATTACTTGTAGATTTCCAATCCTAAATCGTTCCTTGAAAGTCATGCTTCAATGGTTAAGTATTCGTCATTTCGCCTACCTTTTTGTCGATATCTTCCAAACTAATTTGACTCTTGACTTGTTTTTTTCCGATCATCCTCTTCAAAATATCCACTTTCCTTGCAAAATTCTTCATCCCAAGTCAATCGTGCAAAGTTGAATTTGATGGTACTGTGACTGCTTTTTTGTTGACTCCTCATATCTCTCAAACTAGTCCGATAATAGGCACTTCTATCTTGATCATATGCTTTAAAATAGGCATATTACCAGTGAATATTGAACCTCAGACGCTTCCGAATATGTCGAATTTCGTCGGAAAGTATGGCTCGTTTAGACTAACTAGTGAGATCTCGCAAATGGCTCATTCTTTTGGAATTATGTCTCGATCATTACTCCTAAAAGACTTAAGTTATGCAACTTTCACATTTCTTCAATACAAAAATGATGGATCTTCATTAAACGATGTTGTCCTTTATTAGTGTATTAAAAATGCTTCTTTATATTGGATCTATCCAAAATAGAAGAGAAGACATTGTATTTCTAGATATCAGAAGGATCGATAGAATCTTCGATGATTTCGATACAAGATCCGACAGATTCTCCTTTGGACATAGCCTGCGCGAGCTTGGATCGAGCTATCTCATGGCGACGTAGTAGCAGTATGGTGTTGAGAACTGACCACCTCACCTGCGAGTCCGCTTTCTTCTGTGTGAATCCCAAACTCTTCACCAAACCATCTAACTGTTCCATCAACACCACAAAACCATAAAGCATATTTAAACCATAAAGTATATTTACATAATCAGAAGAGGTTATAGGAGTAAAGATAACGGACCTTGCTGATATCGTCAAGGCCGCCTTCAGCATAACCATACAAGAGATATTCTGTTGCTACACCAGCAAGAGCAATGCATGAGAATCTGTTCAACATCTGGTTTTGGAATAGCAAACACATTTTCTTATTAGGCTGAAGATTTTAAAAAGGTTTAGAACTTTTTTATGAGAAGCAAAAGAAAACATACGGTAGCGGAGACTTTTCCAGAATTAACCTGCAATTTTCAGGATGGGAAAAAGTAATTAAAAGCATCTTCAGGGGATGTGAAAGAAGAAAGAGAGGTTATGTACTTCTTCAAGGAACTCATAGTCTACAAAGGCTGAACCAGCTTGAATGTTGAGAGATCCTTCTTTCTGTAAAGCTTCAAGGCTTGAGAGCGTGTATCCGCGTGGTAGAATTCCGACCAAGTAGGCCACCAAGAAATGACCTGCTTCATGCTGCATTATAGAAAACCTCAGTTTGCAGTAAGTCCAATGAAAATGATAATGTTGTTATAAAGATTGAGGTCTTACTTGAACAACTCTGTTATGGTATCGTTGGCTAAACGTATGACCAATTGTATCAAGAACCAAACTCCCAATTCCGCCATTAAATGAGACCTATAACAAGAGAACTGCATCATTAAGGACATATGAAGAGACTATATAAGTGTGTGTTTCATCTTTAGTCAGAGCATTGAGTTACCAAATCCAAAGTCCAGAGGAACATAAATCCAAGAGTAAGAAACAAAAGCTGTTGAGAACTCAAGTCAAAGGCTTTCCAAGCAACTATTCCCCCTGAGACACCGGCGATCTGAAGGTTTCTTTCGATGGAGCCAAGCGTTGCATCTGTTGGCGAGAGAAGTGAAGCTGCGTTAATACCATTTAGTTTTAGTTCCTCCAACGTGTAGAGTCTCTGAGGCACCTATGAAAAAAAACACAGCCAAAGAGAAAAAGACAAGAAATGAGACCACTGATTACACATTTCAGAAACCTAAATGACACATTTCAAGGACACCAAGAGCTAAGCTAAACCTATCCAAACATTAAATCTTGATGATCACGACACAAAGGCCAAAACATAGATCAATCAAGTCCATCAAAGATCCACAGAATGAGATTCACATTGACATTATGATACACTCCAAGTGACCAAGATTTAAGCTAAACTTATCAAAGCATCAAATCTTGATGATTACGACACAAAAGCTTAAACATCACACAGACCTGCCTTGCGGCTCCAAAACATCGAAGCCCATCAGGTTTTCCTTGGAGATCTTTGACAAGGGACAGTGCAGCTCTTTCGTCTCCACTAGACAACTTAGAATCAACTTGCTCCAACCCTTGTCTTCTTGTGGACAACGCTGTTTCAGATGAACAAACTATGCATCTGTAACTGTAATAACTATGGAAGACAAAAGACTTTTGTTGGTTTGAACATGGAAGTAGTCCTACACTATGTAACAACATAACCATTCAGCAATAAAGGATTTTGTGAAACTAAATCTGACCCAGTAAAGGATTTGCAGTAGTAATACTGAATTTGATTAAGAATTCATCAAATGGGAACAAAAATTGGAGATTTTAGCAGTAGGGAATATCAACCACTTGTTCTGGATAAGCAATTTTGGTTATAAAATTTTATTAAAATGTGAAATTTTCTTAGCCAACACGCAATAGATTAAAAAAAAAAAAAAAATCAGATTCATTTACATCAGTTTGTTAAACGTTTATGATTTCTAGCCATTGCGTTGGAAAGATTTCACTATGAAATCAGTAAATCAAGGGAAAAAAAGGATGAAGACGAAGAGAGGTGAGGGTTCCCATAGAGACATCGTGTAATAGTTTAGTTCTTCGATAGGTGCCTCATGTAAACGACATCGTATGAAAATTTGGCACATCAATTATATATATAGGGAAACGGTTTATTACTCCACAAACTATGTTATTTTATCGCATTAATACATAAAAATTTTATCCGTGCATAAACTTACGTCAACTAAGTTAAAATTTTAATTTCTTATACCAACTATCTTATTTTGGTGAGAAGCCTCAAATTGTTAAACGGTATTATCGTGCTGCTAAGGAAAGTTGACTAGGACGACACGTAAACCTTTAAAACGGTTGTGTTTTGGCACAATTGTGGCAGAAAAACGGTTGATTCCCCTATAAACGTAATTCTTTTGGTTTATTTATACACATCAATTTATTTCGTGCCTATAAATACATAAAATCACTTAAAAATTGAATTTACTATATAAATTATCAACATATGATTGAAACCAACATTTTCAAGAAATTCGTTAGTTAAACCACTAGAGATTGCTGACTAAGATATTACGTAGAGCCACAAAATGATGTCATTTCATTACAAAAAAAAAAAAACTAAGATCATATCTAATTGAACTTCGATTTGAATTGCTGACCTACATTACAAACTAATTACCATTAAACCACAATAACTTTTTGTATTTTCCAAACAAAGTTATTTATATAATACAATAAATTAAAAATAATAAAACCACAAAAGATAGTCTTTTCTCTCGCTTTCTCTTCTCTGATCCGAGTCAAGGATTACAAATCAACCCATTTTTTCTTATTCTTTGATCAACTAAGAATTATAGATGAAAAACGATTATATAGTCTTCTATGATGCGATTGATTTCTTTGGATGAAATTCCAAAGTAAAGAACCTTACCGACTGTGAAATATTGCGATTGGACGATCATATCCATCAGATTATCGAAGGAATGCCAAACCGAAAAGCTTCGATTGTTGCTGAAGGGAAGTAGACCAAGAGATCATCGAGATTCAATGGTGTTATGTATATATTGCGTTATATTTATATAAATATATTTCTCTGCTAATATAACATAAGTGATGTTGGCTCAACTAGTATAAACTTTGGGTTCATTTATGAGAATTAAAACTTGGGTTGCAATTGTTTTATTTTACAATTGTCATCATCCATCTAGCATCGTAGTCAGCGACCTTTAACGTCTCAACTAACAACATTACTTGATTTGTTGATTTTGACCGAATTTGGATTGTTCGTCATGTAGAAAATTCAAATTTGAAGTGAGTTTCTGTAATTATAAGAACGAGATAACAAAAACTATATAATTATAGGCATGAGCCATTTTAAAAGCTTACGTGTTGTCCTAGTTAGCGTCTATTAATGGTGTAGTAACACCCTCTCATGATTTGAGGCTTTTCACCAAAATATGATAGTTGGTATAGAAAATTGAAATTATGACTTAGTTAATGTATTTTTAGACACAGATGAAAGTTTTGTGTATGAATGCGATAAAGTAACATTTTTCGTAGGAAAATAAGACATTTTAATTTTTAAGATTTTTTCTAATAATTTTAAATTATTTGTCATTAAAATAAGTACCATAATGGATATATAAAGAAATTATTATTAATTTGGACATTTGCGGATAGAGATGTAAATCGGGCCTCTAACCTGTGTACATAGCCCACTATTTCATTTACCGAGGCGGGTTTAGGAATTGAAATGATGCCAAAAAGAGGGGGTCTCGGCCTGTTCAGCTTACGGATCAAATAGAGTTTGTCTACTACGGGTAGCTGGTTAGCGATCAAATAGATTTGTTCATCAAATAGAGATTATTCTTACCTAATCAAATTTGAACACTTTCAGAGCTCTAAATATACATTTTTTTTTTCTCTCTAATGTTTTTTTTTAAAATCCAACCAAATAGAATTTTTCATTTTCTTAATTTACAATTCCTAACTGAATTTCCCATATATAACAATGTTATGTAAGTTATAGTTAATTTATAATACTTGTTCAATAATCTAAAATATAACAGTCAAAACCCCCTATATAGATATACTATCTGCTTTCAAGTGAAATCTCCCTTCATTTTAGACCTCTATATATTTCTCTTTAAAAATTGTCAAACTTCGCTAGACATGATCTATAAAAATCACCATAATTCGAGATCCTAAAATCGTGGTTCATAACACCGTCAAATTAACCTTTGTAGATTGTCATTTTCTTTAGATTAATTTATTATCATCAATAAAAATCATCTTGACGAGTTTCATATGAATATCATTGTAACATCATTTTCAAAATAAATTCTCAATGATTATTTTCTTAGTCTCTTTTATAAATTTATTAAACCCTGAGATTTATTTTTAAAATGTTACAACAAAGCAGAAAATCTAATTAAATTTTCACTTTGTAAAAACATTTACGATATCTCAAAAATCTAACCAATAATTCAATTTTCACTTTGCAAAGACATTGATAATATCTTAAAAATCTAAACATTTAAAATGGTCATCGCATCAACAACCTTTTCAAATCTTATTACAAAAATAAAGAAAACCAAATCATAAGACCTTTTGTAAGCATAAACAAACTAATTTCGGAATAGGAAAGTAGTTTATCTTGTAGTACAGAATAAAAATAAAATATTCTTATTTTCTATATAAAATAATCGATTTAGTTTATCTTGTTAGTTTTGGTTAGATATTAATGGGTGCATGAAGATTTTGGAGTTATTTTGATATTTAAAACCGTTTCTATCTATCTATAGAAAGAATTTTTCGATATAATCCATCTAGAACATGTCAAATATCTCAATTATTTATTTGAAACAGAAAACTAAAGATTGGCTTAGATATATGTATTTTATTTAATAGAGTATGATGTTTTGTTTAAGACTTTATAGATACACGATATTACAAATCGATAGATTAGAAAAAATCTTAGTACATATTAAAATAAGCTATAAAAATCAATGAGATGCTTTATACGAAATATAAGTACTAAGATTTGAAAACATTTCTCTCGTCTTAACTCTAAAAAAACATCTCGCTAATTTAAACTACATATAGAGTACTCCTATAGATAGTAATAAAAAAAAAGTCTCTCTTCCCTAAGTTTTTCTTCTTTTCAATGTCTTTTTTATTTATTTCTCTACTATTTTGTTATTATTTTTCCACTATTTACAGGACATCTATGGCAATTCCACATCCATGAAAAACAATGATCATATGAATATAAATTAGATAATGTTCGTGCTATAGCTCAGGTTGATGTTTCTTTTAAAAAGTAGAAATTGTAACTTTATATTTAAAATGTAAGTGATGTTATTATAGTAGAAAATGTAATTGTTTCTTATCCATGGTAAATTTTATTTTTGGTTAATTTATTTTTTGCTGAACAGTATTCGATTTTTATAATTTCATAAAACAGTCGTAGTACTTTTTTTTTTGTTTTAAGTTTTGTAGCTATAATTATGAGCATGAAAACATTATAATAAAAATTTGATATAATCATAATATCTATATTAGATTATTTTGTATGTGAAATTGTGAATATGTGGATTAAGTTTATTATACAATTACAAATAATGGTTACAATTGAATATATATCGTAAATTCGTAATACAATTGCAAATATGTGAGACAATTTATAAATTTTTATAATCGAATTTGTAAACATTCAGAGGTGTCAAATCTTATTTAAAACATCTCATCATATGATCTTAACACTTTCTATTTAACTCGCCGTCTATCTTAACTAATTACATCATATATTTTGCGAGATTTGAAATATTTTTTCTCATCATGTAAAGTATTTAAAATATATTTGAATCTTAAAAATCAAATCAGAGTATTTCTAATTTTTAAAAATTTTATTGATATGGTAAATAGTATCATATTTTTTAAAAATATCAAGTTAGACTATTTTAAAATTTTAAATATTTATTTTATTTTACATTAATTACTCATTGCAACCGAAAAACTGATGAACCAGATATAAATATTCAAATTTTGACACATATTAAGTAAAAGTTTATACTCTTTAATTTATTTATTTTTCGAGAGAGAGAGAGTAAACAAGAGAATAGTAAAAAAATAGGAACGCTAAAAAAAAAAGGCAAAACAAATTGGAGATGTCTGAGACCAAACAGTTTTTCGATAGACCAATTAAGAAAGCGGCTAAAGAACTCAATGTTGCACATACTGTGCTGAAGAAGAGATGTAGAGAATTTGATTTACCGGTGACATCACCGGAAGCTCAGAAGTCTTAATTCTCTCATATAGATTTCAACGCACGTATGATTCTTATACAGCAAGAACCTAACACACTAAAGACACAAATGATTCTTATAGAGGACACAACCTAACGCGGAGCTCACTAATGAAACTAAGAAATTACGGAAGGCCTGGTTCAAAGTCAATTACAAGAGAAAAAAATCACTTGTTGATGATTATTATTTATTTCATTTTAATATACTATAAATCCATTTTATTTTATATTAGTTTGATATTGTTTATTTTTTAACTCATTGACCCAATTGGTCAGTCTAGATTGTTTAGGAAATATTTCTTAGGTTTTTTCTCATTGAACTTGTTTATCAATTATTTTTGATGAAGGAAATTAGTATGGTGAGTTGAATAAAAATAAACTTGAATATAAATAGAAATATACAAACGCATTATATATATATATATATATATATATATATATATATATATATATAATGATTGTATGGAAGTGTGTGTTTTATAATTGAACTACTATTTTTAATTTTTTGATAAAATTATTAAATATTCAAATTTTAACGCATATTACTTAATTTATATATATATATATATTATTTAAAGATTCCAACTTATCTCCATATTTGATGTAAAACTTTTGACGTAATTTTATTTTTCTTCAGAGTTTGAACAATTTACCTCTTTTAAAAAAATTTCAACTCATGCAATATGCGTAAAAAAACCCACTTCCTTATTATATAGATGATGTGATGATTTATTTTTTCACAAAAATAGAATCAAACATTGATGAGATGTGCAGTATAATGATTGGGTATTAAATATTTAATATGGTAAATTAGATATCATATCCTATTTATTCTAATTTTATTAGTTATTAAATATTTTATAAGACTATTAAAACATTTTTGTTTTTTAAAAATATTTAAATTCCATAGATTCTTATTTAACATTTTTACCCTAAATTGCTACTATTGTTTTTTTCTATGAGACTCATATTTGTAATGGCAATTTGATCTAATTTTTGATAAGAGATAAAGTTAATTTTAGTTTGTACTTCTGTAATATTAGTAATGGAATATCAATTAATGGAAGCACTATGGACCTAAAATTGTTTAGTTGGTAAACGTTTGTCACTTACATATCTATATTTTTTATTTTTATTTTTAGTTGGTAAATGGACTTCAAAATCATATAGTGGTAACAATTTTGCTTTTTTTATAGAACATGTAGAGAACATGTAGTCAAACTTGACTTTCTTATAAAGCATATCAAAAAAAATTACTATCAAAGAAACTAAATGTACGACTAAAACCACTTTTGCTCTTTGATTTTGTTTTTCACACAATTGAGAAACAATCTATTTCTTCTTGTTATGGTTTTCGAAAATTCATTGTTGGACTGATGTATAAACTTTTATATATTAATTTTTGATGATTTTTAAAAATAATTAGATGTAAAAATTTTATTTATGAAATACTAGTAATATAATAATAAACGAATAAAATAGATATTTATGAATCATATAATATATCAAGTAACATGGCAAATAATAAGATGGATAGTTCAAAATTGTTTGACACCCGATATCTAGTTCTTATTTACAGGTAACAAATTGGGATAACCATTATCCAACAAGAAAGCTAGATAACGGATATTAGTGTCCAACATATAATCGATATTAAACTAAAATTGATAATAGTATCCTATATAAACATGACATATTTACATCCTCTTTTTCATTTTAAAATATTATATATGTATATATATATATATATATATATATATATATAAACTTTAAATAACATTCCTCAACGTTGTAGTGCGGGTACTTACCTAGTATCTAATTAAAATATAAATTTTTATTTAGTAAATCAGAAATCACCCTTTATTGAACCATGATCACAGTTTTTTTTTTTGCATGAATATCATTCTATAATTTCCAAATCTAAATAAATTCTATTTTTTCTTAATTGCATGAGTTTTGCTAGCAATCTAAAAAGTTTTCTTCTTCAAAAGAGAAAAAAAGTTGGAACTTAATTTATATATTTATTTTCTTTCAGGTTCATCAGCACTCATCATACTTTAATCTTTCTTTCAAGAACTTGTTGCTTTGTATCTTTCATCTCTAAAAGTTCAATTCAACAAAATATTAGCAAAAAAAAAAATAACTTAAACGACTACCAAATAAAATTATACTATTATCTTTGTTGAAAACAAACTAAAAACAATGAGCATCACTTCACTTTCTACACGTTTTAAAGAGAGTTTCTCATGGTATTAGGTAGAGCACTATATTCACTTGTATTAAAACAAATATTACAAAGGTCTTCTATACCAGATTGACGTCTGATGTTTTACTTTATGTCTATTACCAAAGTTGCATTTATGGTTAAACATTTGCGACAACATGGTGGTGATGATGAGTTGTTTCCGTCTATTGTTCTCTTTTTTAAGGTAATTGTAATGTGTTTATATATAATATAAACTATATATAAAGTATAATTAGATCTCACGGGTTTGAAATTACAAAACTTCGTCTTATTGGTTATACATTGAACAATGAGCATATCAGATTTCTCACTTAAGTCATCTGAAAGTTGTAAGAACATAGAGATTTCTCACTTAAATCATCTGAAAGTTGTAAGAACAGAGTGTCAACTAACGTAGTTGTGGTTGAATTAGCTTTAAACTCGATGTTTTATTATCCTACCAATTATTTTATCAAAGTGATATAGTTAGAGAAAATACGATCGACCTTAACACCAAATTAGAGTAGAGATAATTCAATTGATGTCATGAAGACCAAATTCATTATCACTGAGAAAAACTAAAATCACCTCATTTTTTTCATTATGCAATTGTTTAGCTTGTTCACTCACAAAATAGTCATATCGTTTTGTACAACATGATTTCTACTATTTTTTCTTGTGTCTTATTTATGAACTTATGCAAATTTTTCTCAAGTGTAGTCACAGTTTGTTAGAACTCAAGTTTAAGTTTATTAGTCCGAATTTTTTAAACTATATATCAAAACTATTTACACGATTAGATCAAAGCAAATACCTGGCATGCATGAAAAAATTATACGCAAGTGACATATGTACTCTTTGAAAAAATTAAATTGACGTTGGAGCATGTTATAAAACTGTCAAATAACCTATAAAATATAATCAATATATTAAAATAAGAATACATACCCATATATACACAGTTTATATATAGTCATAAAATAAAATAAGATATAATTTCTTTTTCTTTCATGTTTTCAAGCATATTTTGATATACTTTTACCATGTTTATATTATGTGTGTCTTTATATATTATCCAACCAAAATCAAAGAAAATTTAGATGGTAGAGATAATGCATTTCTCAGGCATAGAAAATGTTTTATACAAAAATCTAGAAGAAAAAGTAAAAAAATAAATAAATAAACAATTGTCAATGAAGATCATTCATATATTAAGAATCAAAATATATTTATTATCTTTCATTAAAAAACCTTACCAATATTTGTTTTTATTTAAATCTTTAAAGACAACAATCATTATTGTCTCTCGAAAATATTAGCCGATTTTATTTCCTTATATGAGGTAAGTGTTGTAGAAACATGAGATAAATAACATTTGCATTGTTTGGGATAACCACTTTTGCAAACAAAAATATACGGAGGTGTCATTAGTTTTATTTCAAAGTGACATATATAGATAAGACTCTAAATCCAACTTCTCACTATCTTTGCCACTTTTTCAAAGTGTTATTTCAAATTTGTCTAGAGATACGGAGGTGTCATTAGTTTGAAGTTTTATTTTCATAAAACATTTTTAATAAGAAAATAATTTCTATAATTTTATCATTTTAAGTTTGATTTAATCTTACACTTCTCCCATGTATAAAACATGTATACCTATTATTAATTTAATTTTGAAAATCATTTACCAAAAAAACGTTTTTCTATATTTCTATTAACATCTATATATAATATGTGTTTAGTATGAAACTTACCATGTATATCAATTCAAGTAAGCATGATCTAAATTTTATATTTTATAAAAACATAGAAGTTGGTATACCTAGAATTATTATCAATTTATTATGCTCTCTAAAATATTTGATAATTAAACGTGTTAATAACGCAGCAAAAATAAGAGGTATTGCAAAAGTCTGAGTTTCAGAATCTTTGACAAAATATATTTTAATACCAACCTTTATTTATAACACCAATATTTCAATTCATAATAAATGTAGTATAAGAAAATAATTTAGTTTCATAAAAATCTAATTTATACAAGAGAGAACAACACAATTTTGTTTTACTAGTTTCCTTAGAAGTTGTGTTTATAAACTTCTAAATGCGTATCATTTTCACCCAAATAATCTAATATTGTCAACAATTTTTGGGATATGTTAGTTTCTTAATCATAATTTAATTTTTTTTTTTTGTCAACCACACATTAAATATTAAAAAACTCCTTGATTGGTTGCCCAATTAGGAGGAGAAATGCTCACAATCATAATTTGAATTTTTAAATATTGTTTCCATCAATAAATTTACCTAAATTTATTTATATTGCATCTCTTGAACAAATTTTGTAGTGATAAGTGTTGACATATGTAATTGTCGATAACTTTTTATATAAAAATAGAAAAATTGTTAGGATTGTTATTGCTCTCTTAAAGATGCCAAAGGACAAAATCAATATTAAAATAACACTTTTACAACATTTTAAAATATCTAATAAAATATCATGAGATTAAGAATTCATCATTTTTGATTTTTTTTTAAAGTAAATATATAGAGTTTATTATTATTTCACAAAGCTATCAATCTAAATCTTGGTTGGTTTGATTGTGAAAGTTCTTAAATTTTTGGTAAAAAACAAATCATTGTGTCTAAATATACATAAGATCATGGTATCTCTAAAGGTGATGTCAAATTTTCAAAAATAGACAATGGCTATATGCAAGAGAGAATGTGAGTTTATCAACATTAATATCACTATATGTGCGTTTTGAAGCCTAAAAAAGTTAGAAACCGATTCTCTTGTCAATATGAGACTTTTGGTAAGTTTTCGAGACCTTCTTTTTTGCCTCAACTCCGATTTTCATATTTTGGATAAATAATGATCGAAATTTATGGTCAATAATTAATGTTATTGGTGCATTAGTTTTGTGTTGTTTTCAGCTTTGGTAAGAGTGTTTGGCAAGCTTCATCTTGTTTCTTCTTCAATTTCTTCCATGAAAGTGAGATTCAACTCTTTAATAGTGAATTTATTTTCAGGGAGAGTTATGTTTTGTTCTATACCACGTTAGCAACAACTTGACCATACAAATCCAAGGCCGCTTACCGTTCATTAATTAGAGGTCGGAGTTAATCAAAATCTGCTCGGTGAATTAATTGGTGGTTTGGGACATGTGTAAAATTGCAGTTGACCATTCGTTCGATTTAGAAATCATTTACAAGTGAGTTATAACTCAATTTTAAGTTATTATACAATTGAATAATATTTTAGGAGTGGGATAAAAATAATTAGTTAAATTAAATAAATGTTAGTTTTGAAATTTGATTTGTTACTTTGGATAATTATTTTAGATATTATTTTGGTAATAAAATATGTTATTCTGTTAAGATCGGTATTAATCGCTAACTAATAATCAGTTGGTATTGATAATTTATAAATTAATAATTCCTTAAGACTAATATTATATTGAGTAATCTACAGCGGCCTATATCTCTATAAATGTGTTCTATATTCTGATATTTGTTAGTAGTATTGAAGTCAATTAATCTTGTAGACTATACTTCTTTATCATTTTGCAAGAAGCTAAAATTCTTATCAAATATATTTTAATATATATTATGTTACTCTATAGTTTGGGTTAACCAATGTTTCTAATTTTTTTACATAAACATTAGCTTCAATAAATATAATAGGCATTGATATATTATGTGAACTAGGTCATGAACTCATTTTTAACAAATATATTTTATTGTGTTTATATATTAAATTATTATGATAATATATTTAAATATTTGAATTTACATAAAATTAACTATGTTTTAAAGTTATAATGTAAATATTTTCCAAAGATGTTAAAACAATTTATGAATAAAAATGTAAAAAAAGAATAATTATGATTAAAAACACTTTTGAAATATTTTTATGAACGTAAAATTATTTATAAGTGACAAAATACATAACGAAGAGTTATAATATAGAGATGAGAAATTCTAGAGGATCAAAATCCAAAAATTCGGATGGAATCGGTACTCAGCACGACTTGTGGGTGACTAAGAACTTCGCCCAAGAATTAGTGTTTTTTGTTTGTCCACTACTCTTTAAATATAAAATTAATATTTATTTGATTGTATATATTCGAGAAAATAGAAAATTTGATGACGTAAATTACATCTATAACAAACAAATAAACATTTACAAGACCTCATAAATTTATATTTATATTGATAAATTAACTGAGTAAAAAAACTTCTTCCTTGAATATTTATGTGACGAATTGGAATTATTGTTTTTTTTCTAATAATGGAGATGATTTCTAGATTACTATACTATTTGAAACGGTTTATTTGACGCTTACCATAATTAAAGCACCCAATCAAAAGCATTACATGTGGATGTCTTCTCATATTCGGACTTTGTAATAGTGTTAACGCATTATCAATATTTCGTTGTATACAACCCATATATATTGCCTTAAGATAGAAAACATCATTGTTACTATATAAAATAGTTAAATAAAAAAATTCACTGTAGAATCCGTCCAATTCTAAAAACAATTGTTGGTAACTTCATTATAATTTTATATTTAAAGTTGATTAAAACTTTTTCATTTTTATAATCATTCCAAAAAATTTTAGTTAGATCAAGAATGAAAATAATTTCTTTAATATTAAAATGATGTATGTTTAGAAATAGTTTAGAGAATAAAGAATTTGGAGCCATTTTACAGATTATTTTTTTTGGATTCATCATGAAACAAATAATCTATGTTAAAGAACAAAAATTTGGGAACTACTTAGGAAAAAGACAAATATATAGAGTTTAAAAAATACAAACATTTAAATAGACAACTATTCATACAATTAAATATAGTAAAGAGGCGTAACTTTAAATAAATAGATGCAACTATAAAGACATAACCGTAAACTAAAAAATACGACTATAATTGAATAAATAGAATTGTCCTAAAAAAAAATCGTCAATATTTTAACGAAAAGATGCGATAAAATGACACAACTTAGAAAAATAACCGTCAATATTTTAACGGAAAGTTGTGATTAAAAAGCACAAACGAAAAAAATAACCGTCAATATTTTAACGGAAAGTTGCGATAAACAAAACACAACCAAAAAAATAACCGTCAACAAAAAAAAGTAACCGTCAATATTTTAACGATTGGTAACGACTTTTAATTATCGCTATAGAGATTTTGACTGTAAAAGCTTTCGCTGTAGAAACTTTTGCTTTAAAGACTTTGACTGTATAAATTTTATAACTGATTGGTAAAGAATGTGACTGTAAAAATTATAATTTTAAATAATTACCAAATATATAGGAAAGTGGATCTTAATAGAACAAGAAAAAAAAATTAATTGTAAATAAACTGAAATTTTTCAAAAATTAATTTATTTGTGAATGTTATGGGCGTTTACATGTATATATGAAAAGAAAAGGAAGAAAAACTATAAGCTTTTAATTTATTTATTTCTAAAGCCTCATTTATGTGACTTTAAAAAAAAATTGAAAACAAAGAGTAAAAAATAAAAAAGAGACTTTCAAGGCTTTACAATCTTTTAAAGCCAAAAAAGCTTGATCGGGTAAAATAGACTTTGAAAACTTTTAAATTTTTTCTAAAGCCTTAAAAGTCTAATCCAATCACCCCCGAAGAGTTGTGAGAAAAAGACACAACTGAGAAAAATAACCGTCAATATTTTAACAGAAAGTTGCGATAAAAAGACACAACCGAGAAAAAATATCCGTCAATATTTTAACGAAAAGTTGCGAAAAAAGACACAACCGAAAAAAGTAACCGTCAATATTTTAGAGAAAAGTTACGATAAAAAGATACAACAAAAAAAATAACCGTCAAAGAAAAATGTAACCGTAAATATTTTAACGAAGAGTTGCGATAAAAAGAAACAACTGAGACAAAATAACCGTTAATATTTTAAGAGAAAGTTGCGATAAAAATACACAAACGAAAAAAGTAACCGTCAATATTTTAACGGAAAGTTTCGATAAAAAGACACAACCAAAAAAATAACTATCAACGAAAAAAGTAACTCTCAATATTTTAACGAAGAGTTGCAATAAAAAGACACAACCAAGAAAAAAGAACCGTCAATATTTTAACGGAAAGTTGCGATAGAAACACACAACCGGGAAAAAATAATTGTCGATATTTTAAGGGAAATTGCGATAAAAAGACAAAAGAAAAAAGTAACCGTCAATATTTTAACGGAAAGTTACAATAAAAAGACACAACCGAAAAAATAACTGTCAATGAAAAAAATAACCGTCAATATTTTAACGAAGAGTTAAGATAAAAATATACAACCAAATTAAAATAACTGTCAATATTTTAACGGAAAGTTACAATAAAAAGACAAAAGCGAGAAACAATAACCGTTAATATTTTAACTTAAAGTTGTGATAAAAAGACACAGCCGAGAAAAAATTACCGACAATCTTTTAACGGAAAGTTACGATAAAAATATAGAAACGAAAAAAGTTACCGTCAATATTTTAATAGAAAGTTGCGATAAAATGACACAACCGAAAAAATAACCGTCAACGAAAAAAGTATCCATCAATATTTTAGCGAAGAATTGCGATAAAAAGACACAACCGTAAAAAAAATAACCGTAAATATTTAAACAGAAATTTGCGATAAAAAGACACAACCGTAAATATTTAAACGTAATGTTGCGATAAAAAGACGCAACCGTTCAGATGTACAAAAAGCATTTATTGAGATTGCTATTATATATAGATTAATAATTTTATGAGACCAAAAATTTCAAAAAAGAAAAAAAAAACCTTTGTTTTCCCGTTGCAAACTGATTAAAAGTTTTATATTCTTCAAATTAAAACATAATTTATTTAAGTTTTTGAGGTCCACCCAACAGTCGTCACACACTACTCTTTCCCCGATGCGTTGGACTTGCATTTACATGCGCAGATTATACTCTGTAGTCAAACTCATACTAACCTACGCAGATATTCTTATCCACCACCACCTCTTATTGTAAGCACAAAAATTTTACTAACCCTTAGTTTATTATTATTGCTTATGCTCCGTATTAAAAATGTTAAACCTTTTGATCTGACGTTTAAAAGCAGGTTTCTTTCTATTTCAAGATAAAAACTTTACTCATTGAGTCTCGTTTAGTAATTGAAAATTTCCCTTCTTGGCTCAAATCTTTTCTTAATCGAAATCTCGAGGGAAAATTTCGATCTGGGCTTTCGTGTTTTTGTGCTGCTTGATTGGTAATAAAAAGAAGATATTTTTACTTATCCAATGGCTGGAAGTGAAGAAGTTAATCTTATTGAGAGCAAGGTACGACCTTTTTATTGATTTTGGTGTCAATTTGTGATTGTAATTGTTAGATGTGTCTTTTGTGATTTTGGGTATTATCTGTGTTCATGGATTGTTCTTAGTTTTGTGTGTGTGTTTTTGTAAGTTTAAGTAATCAAAGCTTAGAGCTTTCATCGTTTGGGGTGATGAAACGTGTCGGTTTCTTGATGGGTCTTTACTAATTTAGGAGCTTTTCTTGGCTTTATTTGGCTTTTAGTTTTTCTCTAACTCTTGTGACTGATTTTGATTCTAGGCAAAATCAGAATTTTTTGGTAGTTCTTGATTTTGCACTTTTGATTTTGTTGTCCATTTCTTGATTGTTTCTACTGTCAAGTGTTGAAATCATATCAAATCAACTTGCTAATTAGTTGGCAAAGGACTAAGACTCTTATGGACCTTTAACAGAATTTGAAGAAGCTTTATATATCTCTTATAAAGTTTTGTTGTGTTTGTGAATACTTCAAAATCCCTTCGTTGATCTCTTTTTTGCTATCTCCTCATGATTTTGTGATTGCCTTTGTTAGAAAGTCCTCTGATGTTTTGTTCTGTCTTGTGTTTTTGTTGCAGACAGTGGTGCCTCTCAATACATGGGTTTTGATATCCAACTTTAAGCTAGCCTACAATCTCCTGCGCCGCCCTGACGGAACCTTTAACCGTCACCTTGCTGAGTTTCTAGACAGGAAAGTCCCTGCAAATGCCAACCCTGTTAATGGGGTCTTCTCGTTCGATGTTATCATCGATCGCCAAACGAATTTGCTTAGCCGAGTATACAGACCGGCTAATGCTGGCCCTCCACCAAGTATTACCGATCTTCAGAATCCCGTTGATGGTGAAATAGTGCCTGTTATTGTCTTCTTCCATGGTGGAAGCTTTGCACATTCTTCTGCAAACAGTGCTATTTATGATACTCTTTGCCGTAGGCTTGTTGGTTTGTGTGGTGCTGTTGTTGTCTCTGTGAATTATCGCCGTGCACCAGAGAATCGATACCCTTGTGCTTATGATGATGGTTGGGCTGTTTTGAATTGGGTCAACTCTAGTTCTTGGCTTAAAAGCAAGAAAGATTCAAAGGTTCATATTTTCTTGGCGGGTGATAGCTCTGGGGGTAACATTGTGCATAATGTCGCACTAAGAGCGGTTGAGTCGGGGATCGATGTTTTGGGGAACATTTTGCTTAACCCTATGTTTGGAGGGACTGAGAGAACGGAATCTGAGAAACGTTTGGATGGGAAATACTTTGTGACGGTTAGAGACCGCGATTGGTATTGGAGAGCGTTTCTTCCCGAGGGTGAAGACAGAGAGCATCCAGCTTGTAGCCCGTTTGGCCCGAGAAGCAAGAGTTTAGAAGGGTTGAGTTTCCCCAAGAGTCTGGTCGTTGTAGCGGGTTTAGATTTGATTCAAGATTGGCAATTGAAGTACGCGGAAGGACTCAAGAAAGCGGGTCAAGATGTGAAGCTTCTTTACTTGGAGCAAGCCACCATTGGCTTCTACTTATTGCCTAACAACAATCACTTCCATACCGTTATGGACGAGATAGCTGCATTTGTAAACGGAGAATGCCAATGAAAACGCTCTTTTCCCTCACCGTAATCTCTTCACTAACAAACGGGTGAAATCCACCACGGAAGGTGAAAGCCCGAGATTCTCGTTTTAGAAGGTCTTTGTAGTCAGTCAAAAGAATGGCGTTCAACTACTACCACGGTGGTGGTGGCTGCGTCCGCGTTTGTGAACCGTCCTAAGCTGGATTCTGAAAGCAAAGCAGGAAGAAGAACAGTGTGGTCGGTAATGTTTGGCTTTTTAGCTTTAGCCTTTGACTTCAACTAGAGCCGAGTTTTTTCAGCTTGCGGTTGATAGTAACTTTGGTTATGTTTCTATTATGATATTTTCGGTAAATATCTATCTAGTACATATACATACATCAGCAATATGTTTAATTATAAGTTTTTTTTTTTCTTTTTATTTTAGTATAATATAAGTTGTTTTAGTATAATATAAGTTGTTGTAACTTGGGCGATGTGATGTTGTGTTTGCTTATCCTAAAAGTGATCTTATTTTCTGTGTTAAGAGAAGAATATGTCGAAGCAACCATTTGAAGAAATCAAACTCAGTCCGAGTGATTAAGCTTAAAACAATCAATAGTTATTAGAAAACTAAAAAAGAAAAAGAAAACATTCAAACTTAAAACTAAATGTCTCATATTCACTCACTTATTGGCGTTATTGCAATGTAATCATTGACAAAGATTTGATGTTTAAGTCTTATAATTCTACTTTAAATATAAAACCAAAATGTCTCATGGAGGAAGAAATTCATTGAATTTGGACGCACCACAAGGAAGCGAAAAAGAAAAAATTGACTCCTCAAAAAACATGCAAATATTGTTACTATTTTCTTATGAAAAAGCAATAAAAAAGGGTTTTGTTTTTAATATGAGACGTATCTTATTCTTTGCACAATATATGATGAGAATATAGTTAATAATCTTGTGGAACCCAACAAAAAAGAAGCAAAAATGATACAAAAATAAGCTAGTTTTATAATAATAATATATTATATATATAATGGAGTCCACTTAGAATAAGACTAGATGTGGAATGAAAAAGACAAGTTGGTTTGGTAAGAGGCTTCAATCTTCTTCTAAAAGAAAAACATTATAAAGAATGTGGTTATAGTTAGCTTTGATAAATAATATCTACCAACATATCTTCCTCACCTACTTCTAACTTATATGCTTACTCCAAAATTTATCATATTCACATATTATCAATCAAGTGGAGAATGAAGACACAAACTTGATACCAAAAGATGTAATATATATTGCTTAATATATGAACATGAAACAAACAAGTTTATTAGAGTTTCTGGGAATCAACTACATGTTCTAAGAGAGTAGCAGAAACACAGACATAGAAGAGATAGATACGAAAGGAAATAAAAGGTTTACATGATAGTTATTGAACCAACTAAATAGAGGAGTTATGAGTAAAAAGCTCATAAGATGCTCTAAATGGTTTAGAAGTTAAACAGCAAAAATTGAGAACTCGAATGCGGTAATGTTGTCTTCAGAGTTATAGGGTAGTACCATGTTCAGGTGTTTTACTTGATCGAAGCAGCATAAGCAACAGAAGCAGCCATGAGGAGAGAAGTAACAGATGACACAAGGGTCCAAAAGCTCTTCTTCTTGTGTGCATCGTCCACCGAATGCTTCATTTTCTCTATTTCCTTCTTCATTCCCTCGACCATGCTTTCTTTGTTTTTGAACGCTTTCTTGATCTCTTCTAGCTCCACAGAGTAGGAATCCATTCCTTTTTCACGCTTCTTCTCGCTTTTTTTGTTTTCTAATCCACATACTAGAGAGGACACACTCTTCAGCATTGTTAGACTTTGTTTTGCATTGGTTCTAGCAGATTCTAGTTCTGTTTTCAAAACACCCATAGCTCTTTTCAGCTCTATGATATCCTTTTGAAGGGTAGCCTTTTCGTTTCTCAATGACTCAGATCGATTCTCCAATTCCTTCTTCTCCTTAATTAATCTCCCTCGCTCAGCCTTAATCTTCTCAAACTCTTTACCAGTGGATGCAATCATTTTCTCTAGTTCGACAACTTGTTCCTTAAGAGCCACCCGGTTTATCTTCTCCTCATCAAGAGCCTTCCTAGCATTGTCTCTCTCAACCTCAACCAGCGCCAGAGCATCCTTAAGCTGGCTAACATTGCAGCTAAGCTTCTCACCAGTCTTGATTTGATCATTACAATCCTTTCGCAGCTGCCCCACAACATGTTTTTGCTCATCCGCCAGTTTACTCAGCTTAACTATCTCAGCCTCCTGGTTAACAATACGCTTAACAAGCTCATTCTTCTCGCGCAACAATTCGTTAACCAGTTGCTCCTTATCAGAGAATTTCACTATAGCCATCTGAATCTCTTTCTTAATCAAATTGTTCTCCACCAGTAAACCCTCAAGCTCAGATTCCTTAACAGTTTTCTCTTTCACAAGCCCATCGATCTGCTCCGCCCTCGCTTTCGCTTCCTCCAAAACCTCATCAAGACTCTTCTCCAACTCAACAACCTGACCACGTAACCCCTCCCCTTCCTTAGTCAAACTCTTCACAATCTCATTCAAAGTCCCTAACTTTCTCTCCAACTCCACGATCGTCTCCTTCTGATCACGTCCCACCATCTCAACCTCCGCCTTCTCTCTCACAACCCCTTTAATTTCTCTCTTCAACTCATCAATCTTCCTAACCTTCTCCTCAAACCTCTCCTCCATTTCACTCCTCTCCTTACTAACCCTCTCAATCAACTCCTCTCTCTTCTTCCTCTCCTTCACCAATCTACCATTCTCACATTTCAACCTCCCAACTTCTTCTCCCAAACTCACTTCCCTCATCTCCAACCTCACCACACTCTCCTTCAAAAACTTCATCTCCTCACTCTGCAAATCAAACCCACTCTTAACCAAATCCCTCTCACCACAAACCCTACTAAACTCTTCTCTCTCACTCTCTAACTTCCTCATCAAACCAATAGCTTCTCTTTTCAAATCCCTAATCTCAATCTCTCTATCACTCTTCTCCTTAACCAACAGATCTACTTTAACACCCATTTCCTTAACACGACTCTCAACAAAACCCATAAACAAATCCATTTCAATCTTCAACATGAAATTCTCATCGCTCGAACCACACAACTCCTCCCGAAGCAAAGTCTTCTCCTTCCCGGAACGAACCAACTCAATCTCCAACGCATCTTTCGCCTGGAAAAGAGATTCAATCTGTTGTCTCTTCTCCATAGTTTGCTTCAGAAGAATCGCATTGAGTGACTTCAAATTCTGAAACTTCTCCTCCGACGAATCATGGTCCTCCATTGACGATTCACGACTTAGCTTCGTCGGTTTCTGGTAAGTGACTGGTACTGACTGATTCTGGATTTGTTGTTGCTCATTGGAAGCTCCATTGGAGTTACGAGACACTTTCTTCTTCGCCATTTGAACAAAGTGGCCGCTGAGAGTTTAGGGTTTTGGGGATTTTTGTTGCTACGGCTTTTAACGGCGAAGTGAGAGAGAAGACAAAACGAAGAGACGAAGTTTGGGGGTAAAATTTGAAAAATTCAAACTTTGGGGTCCAATTTTGTATTTTTCTGATTTCTTTTTGAGAGCTTTTGATTCAGTGAAGGTTCGATGATTTGGTTTACACTTTCTTATCCTTCTTATATAATAGTTAGAGACTACAGTGTCGTTATTTCTTTTTAATGCATGAACTAAAATTTGATACGTTTCATTTTGAAATTTTATACAATGACAAATGATGTAATTACAATTACTGAAATTGTAACATATCTCTATAATTAGTTAAAATTTGACAGATGCTTAACAAACTAATGATTATTTTTCACTAAAATTAGATATGATAATTTGACTCCAAAACAAGATATGATTATTAAAATAAATAAATAAATTAAAAGAAAAAAAAAAAACTAAAATTAGATATGTTTCTTTATAAAGCAAGGGAAAATCCAACATATGACATAATTACAAATAATCAAATTTGGACACATATCAATAATTGATTTAGTTTTGACATATATAGATAACAAATTAACTTTTGATATGTGTCAGTAAATTATATTATATATAGACATAGTAACAAACTAAATATCTTATTAAAATATTATTAATTAAAATAAATAAAAAATTATTATTAGAATTTGACACTTGTTATTGTTGATGGCAGAGTTATATATCCTTAAATTCTCTATCGTCTCTATTTCCTAAAACTTTAATCTATATTCGATAATATATTTCTTATGTAAAATCATTCACTCTATATTCACATATGAAATCATCTACAAGATCTCTACATCTATCAATTTTACTCAAAATTCCTTACTTGAACTCTCGAATAGTTTACCAAACAACAACATGATGCAGATTTATCCTTGGTTTGGATTGAAACTAATCATTTACATTAGTGATTGCTCGAGTAATTACCCTACACATTTAACTGTAAGATAGTATATACGAGGTCGATCCACAAGAACCAATGGTACATTAAAGATTTGCGAAACTCGTTCTTACCTAAAGCGGAAAGGTTGTTTGTTGGTTTTCAGGTTTGTAAATAAAAAGGCAAAGTAAATAAGCGATTAAACTTATGAATTAAAGACATTGGGCTATTGGCCCAAAAAAAAAAAAGATATTGGGCTATAGGATATTTCAATGAATGATGATTAGTGGGATACATGAATCAAGGAATTCAACAATGAAGAACCGTTCTCGAACATGAACAAAAGTTTAGACTAATTCTCTATCAAGACATTCGTCACTAAATTTGACTTCTCGATTACTAAACTTTCATTTGTAATTTTCTAGTCAAATTTGCATTATCAAACAAGTCAATTTAGTTCACAATGCATTCTAGCATCAACTCTTGTTTGTTAGAAACACATTGCTCACTTCACATTCGTTCAGGCATTCAATCGAACACTGTCAATGCATAGAAAAACCTATCTTCTAAAATAGGGTGATCAATCCTATTCTATCATTAAGAGTATGTAAATCAAAGAACTTAAGGATAAAAAATTTCTAATGACAATCAATTCACCAATTTATTGAATCTTCTACTAAGAGCCATAAAACCCAATTATGAACTACTCACACATAGGAAAAGAGACAAGACAAATAGATATGAAAGAAAACATGATTCAATTAAATAAAGAAAAAGGGTTTAGAAATCTTCCCCAATTTGTCAAAAAGATGGATTCTTCTCCCGAGGTTGCTTACAAAACCAAAGAACAATGTTTAGAACTTAAAAGTATGAATAATTCAGAGTGAGAAGTTGAGTCTAGGGTTTAAAAACAATAGAAGACAAGTTGGGTCAGATCTGGAATGAATCGGGCCGAATATAGACAAAAAAATGCGTCTAGGAAGGGACCGATCGGTCCGGTGAGTTGAATGATCGATCCAGCAACGTTTGGAAGTGATTTTCATCTGTCAGAGTAAGGGGATCGATCGGTCCCTTTTTGGACCGATCGGTCTGACACTGGTACCTAACTCTGCAACTGCTTCAATTTCTCTCTAGAATGACCTCTTTTCACTAAATCGGATATAACTTTTGATTGAACCGTTAGATTTCCTTTAGATCACTTGGAAATAAAAGCTAAATCTTTCTCAAGCTTGTGCTAAAATTTCAGGAAGATCTAATGGTGGAAAGTCCTCCTTATGAGGCAAACGCGGGCATTTCTAAATGAATCTATATCTCCAAATATGTGTTTATATCCCAAAACGATTGGTTGTCCTCTTAAACATCTTAAAACTTGTAGAAACTCGATAAAAGACTAAAAGACTTTAAAAGAATCTTCTACTCAATAAAATATATAATATAAGAAAGAAAACAAAAACGCAAAACCGATAAAAGCGCAATATATTAATTAGGTTTCTGATTCGACTAGCCAGGTAGTCTTAAGTGTTAGCTTTAACTTCTCTATAAACTCGTAAAAATATCATACTAATGTCTTAGGCATTCTTACCATTTGTTTGGTAGTACATGGTTCATTTTTCTATATGTCCAAATTTTACTTTCTAAATAAGCCTGAATTTTGTGTCATGAACATTAAAAATAATTTATAAAACGCAAAATAGACTTGTGCACATGTGGTGATAGTACTCAAAGGTTTAACCCACAAAGTAGAGGTGTCTCCTTGATCTATATTTACAATGAGGTAAGCCTCCAAATAACGGGATATGGTGGTGGGATTGGTGTCTAAGACTAAGCTAAGCTAGACCTAAAGTAATATGTGTTAAAGGATAATGAAGAGAGAACTAGGGAGAAAATCTTTTCATTTTAAAAACTAATTACATCTACAAGAAAATATGACACAAGGACAAGACATAATACCTTCTTCACGTGTGATCTCTTGATGAGCTACAAATCGCATTAATTCTATTAGTCGTTCCTTAAAAGCTAGCTCAAGAGTTAAGGATTGCCACATCCTTTATATACTACCCAAAGATCTTAATCCCAAGCAATGTGGGACCTTCTAATAGGCCTCCTCGAGATGTGGGTGGGAAACGGCCCAACGGGAACAGCCCAAGCCCAACATCTCGGAAATACAACAAGACATGCCACTTATATGGGCCACATAGGTGGGAAACCATTTTTGTGGGAATTTTGCTTGTTGGGCCAACCTTGGGCTCTGATACCATTTCAGATCTAACAAACTTTGCTTTTCAATTATGATTTTACTCCATTCAATTGTAAAAGATGTACAAAGAAAGCCTTAAATACTAAGACTCTTAACCAAAATTGATAACCAAGCTATACATAGATTACTAAATCAACTAAACCAATCTAGTGATATCTAATAGTATTCGTTCCTAATATCTATCGTAACTTCATCCACACGTAAGTACATCCACTCTTTAACTTTATACATGTTGGGGTATGACCTTTTTTTTTTAATCAAATTTCTTATTGAGTAATCAGGAAAGCGGATGTGGGTATATATAGGAAATGTTTCCTAATGTTTTATCGAACACGTTTTAAACAAACATGTATTCGTCGAATTTTGACAATCCACCTACCTATTTCGTCTGAAATTCGTCGATATATAACGGACTGGTAACAACAACAATTTCTAACAACATTTCGACTAATTTTCGACCATTATATTCGACGAAAATTAGTCATAATATATTTCTGTAGGTCACCTATTAAGTTAAACACATCCTGACGGTTTTACTGACGAACTTCTTACCAGTTTTTGACTACAAGATTTCGTTGGAACTTTCCGAAGAATATTTGTTACCTATTTCCAACGAAGTATGTTTTGTTGAAAATTTGGTGAATTTCCAACAAAATTCCGACCATAGTTTCATCCCTTGAAATTTTGTCGGATACGCGTCGAAAACTTTACAACGACTATTTTCGTCAGAATTTGCAATTTTTTCTTGTAGCCATATTTGGGACTAAATGGAGATTTAGAAGAAAGTCAATGCGAGTTAGATATGAACAAGTACTCTGATAGCCTCTAAGGAAATTAGGAACACATACATCTAATAACAACTATTATGATCTAGCTAGGATACCAATAAAATCTTAAGAGTCTTAATGCAACATTCATGACCCAAGGTTAGTGATGTGCAGGATTATTTAGTAGTGGGTGGTTTAGTTAAATACGAGCTTTAATTGATAATCTGCAGAATAGCGTTTTCCAGCGTGATTTTGCAAGTATTTTACTAATCGAAATATTTGTAGAATTCTAAACAAACTCACAAAAAAGATTGAATTTCCTTTTTTGCTCAACAATATAAAAGAAAATATATATCAAGCCAATAGGTAGTATCTATGTTCTAAAAATCGGCCGCCTAGGCGCTGATCGGGTGGCGACCGCGGCGATTTTGTCCAAATCGGTAAAAAAAATCGGTGATCCGATATTTGTCCGCCTAGGCGTCCGCCTAGCCCGCCTAGACGGCGCCTAGCCCAATTTTTTTTTTTTTTTTACATTTTTTTTCTTTTTTTGGATCTAAAATTCAAAACGTCCCACTTATATTCATAATTTATATAAAAATCATAAGTTTGACTTTAAAAAACAAGATTATATAAATTTCTTATTTATAATAGATTAATATGTTTTTAAAATATTAAATAGCCTTAAAACTAGTCTCCAATTAATCCCCGTTTAATCTCCGATTTTCTTGGTAGGCGCTAGGCCCACCCTCACCGCCCGACTAGCGCCTACCGATTTTTTAAACATGGGGTAGTATCTAATATTTTATTTTAGTATAAGTGACATATTTTTATCGTAATATTTTGTTGTCCCGCAAGTTCATCCATTCGCCTAAATAATTTATTATACGACTTGACAATTTGCAGATATATCTTATATTTTGCAACTTAATTTAATTTTCCGCCATAGCAACTATATAGTGTTACCATTCTGAACAATAGTGTTAAAGGAACTATTTGAGTTTTGAATTGGAAATGGTGCATGAGGTGAAAAAGAGTGGCCATTGGCTTATATATGACCATTCCATACCATATATTGGCAGTGGAGATATTTTACATATATATAGCTACGGTTTCTTATAGGCTAAACTTGACTGCAAATTGCCACTAAAGTCAGCTGCCTCAAATTGATTTGGCGATTGTCAGCGGGAAGTTCTTTGTGGGTGAATTGGATTTATAGGGAGTTGATTAGCTCAGCATCTTTTTGGTCAATATATAAAGGAAAATGCTAACAAGGAGCTTTCATAAGATGGAGGTAAAAAGTTGGACTCTCACTTCCTTCTCGTATGATAATTGGAGTTCTCTAGGGCACATGAGGTTTTCGGCAACCGGGGGGTTATGATCTAAAGATTCGCTCTCATGCCACTGTTTCAAGTGCTATCTCTACGCATAGGCGTCAAAATCATCTTTCAAATATTTTTTTTTTTTAAATGAAGAAGAGATTGATGTAGTACGAAGCCGAGGTGTTTGTACGGAGGATGATAAGGCCCTTTGGTTCTAGTCAAATGGAAATTACAAACCAAAATTCTCTTCAAGAGAAACATGTTTTCAAACTCGGATTCCAGGGCAGCCTAAAAACTAGTATAAGGCTATCTTGTTCTCAGAATCAACCCCTAAGTTTGCTTTTCTGGCGTAGCTAGCTTTTCAAAATCGCTTGACGACTGGTGATAGCCTGATAGGATGTATTCATGGCACGCGATAGTTTCTTCATCGTGTGTGTTCTGTCATGAAATAGTTGAATATAGGAATCACTTATTCTTTACATGCAACTATTCCTCAAAGATCTGGGAAGTGTTAACACGCCTCATTCTACGTCATCGTTTCCCATTTGATTTTGACGAAGTAATGTTCCTCTTATCAGATTCTGTTTTCACATCCAGCACTCGATTCATCTTAGATATACTCATATACCTTTCAAGCTACCATTCACTCAATCTGGAGAAAACGTAATAATCGATGTCATGGTGAACTTTCAAACCTGCCTAAGCATCTCATCAAGTTCATTGAGCGAGTTGTTCGAAATAAACTCTCAACAGTCAAGAAGCATGGCTCACTACAAAAAAAAAGGTCATTTTACATCATTTATTTTTAATATTTGTATTATTTATAAATAATGTAAACGACTTTTGCATCACTTAAAAAAATGACTCAGAAAGTGGTGAATATAATTTTACTTTCATTCCCAAAAAAATATATACCAGTAAATCACAGGAACAAAAACTGTATTTGATTTGTTTAACAATTTTTGGTGGCTAAGTCTCTGAACTAAAAAGGAAGGAAATCTAATGTATTTGGAGATTAAAATATATATATATATATATATAAAGAAATTTAAAAATATATATATTTTTAAATCATTAATATACTATAATATAAAAGCTAAATTGTGTTTATATTTATAAATAATACAAATATTAATATAATAGATGACCAACTACAAACTAAATTGTTCAGAAATGAGAATAAATAAAAAATAAAAAAAAACTACAAGCTAAATTTGAAATTATGGTATTCGACGTTGAGCTGGTCATCTAGTTGAGTCGAAAGGGATCTAGTGGTTGCAACTAAAACTTGCCGATTGACTTGATATCATATTTGTTTCATCAAATACTTCTAAATCTAATCATATCAAATGTCTCCAATTTATTTTTAATATATTATCTCTGTGCATAAGACAGAACAACATCATCTAGTATGGAATCTACAAAACATAAATTTGAATTACGCCAATAACATACAGTTTATGTACACAACCAATTAAATTAACTCTGGGCCGACTCTTCTGCTGAAGAAGCCCCAAATAAAATTTTTGACCCATCAATCCATTACTTGAAAAGAAAACAAGAAAAACAAAGTGAAGAAACAAAATTTGAACCAGAAATAATGGGCTACCAGCCTACAACACAGATCATGACCCTGCTAGTAATCATTAATATACGGTATAGAGTAGGTTTGTAAACGGAGCTGATATCCGGTTTTTTTAGAATATCCGTATTGTATCCGTATTATCCGCCAATTTAGTATCCGTATTCAGATCCGGAAATTCTGGATATTTAGTATCTGGATATTCGTTTTAAATCCGGATATCCGCGGATAGTGTTGTAAAATCCTAAATTCATTAATATCATACATAAAAAGCTTAAAAAATTCATAAAATAGCTAGAAATTGATTATATTTACAAAACATTACAAAAACAAAGAATTTATTAAAGTAACAAAAAATTTAAAAGATTCAAGTGATGTTCTTAAAAAAAAAGACATTAATCAACTTCTTAAATTCTTCTTAGAAATTTTTTTAATTTTTTTCATATGATTTATTTACTAACATTGAAAATAAAATAAAAACAATTATAAAAGTTGGGCTTACATGTTTTTTTGGGCTTTAACACTTGAAAAATTGAGTCATAAGGCTTTTAAGTTATATATATATTATTTTTTTGCCGAATATCCGTTATCCGGCCTAAATTTTAGCATTATCCGTATCCGGAATATCCAACATTTTACTATCCGTATCCATATCCGTTTGGCCGGATATCCGTTTTTTCGTATCAAAAACCGGATACGGATACGGATATTCGCGAATAACGGATATATATCTCAGGTCTAGTATAGAGTATATGGACATTAATTTCTTTTCTCTATAGGATATATCATATATTTTTTTCTTTTTTTTTCCTTTTTTATAGGATATATCATATTATTATATAATATGATAAAAGTTAGAAAGCTGGCAATAATTGACGAGATAATCTCATAAATTGTGCTCATTCTGAATATTTTCGGAAAATGATAAAGGTTGGGTCGCTGGGAGCTGTAGAGACAAGGAACAACCCCAAACAATCTGTATTTGGACATATTCATTATTTAATATATAATATTTTAACAATAAATTATGCTTTTATGAATAAGTTCGTCTACTATTTTACTGTATCTAATTTTATTTACTTTATATTTTATAAAATTAGTGTTAAGGGTATATGAGTTTAATGATACCTAAGACTAGGTCTGGACATAAAAACCAGAACAGAAGAATCGAACCGAACTAAACTAAAAAAAGAGTTTTGGTTCTGTTATGGGTACCACTAAATACATGAATGGTTCTCAGTCACACTATATCACTATCCACTAGATATGGGTGATAACCGAACCAAACCGAATATTCATAGGTACTCGAATGGAATCGAAAATGTTTGGTAACCCTCTCTACGAACCTACATCTAAGCCCAATACATTTTGTCACAATCTTTAACCCAATAGATTTTTGTTAATTTTTTGATATTATGGCCCAATATATTTTGGTCCATCACTATTTTTTCAAAAAAGATTAAAATATTTGGGTTTTTCGGTTTTTTTGGGTATTTTGGGTAAAATAACCGGAATCAAACCGAATCGATATCTATTAGAGTTTGGTTATTTATCGGTTCTCTTTTTAGGTATCCAAATTAAACCAAACCCACAAGTAACCGAACCGTACCGAACCAAAAAAATTTTGGTTTCCTCATGGATCTTAAAGGGCTGGAACCGAAGAACTAAAAACCGAAAGAACTGAATCGAATGGAACCAAAGAACCGAACGCCCCGACCTACCTAAGACTGCGAGTTGGGTTTAAAATTTACTGTTAGGGTTTAACGTATTCTCGTTTAAACTATTATCATCTCATTAGATAGGTAACCCGTTCGGGTTCGGGTTAAATAGGTAATAAATTTACGACCCATTCGGGTATTTCTAAATATTTGGTTCCGGTCCGGTTTGGGTATCGTCGGGTTCTGGTCGATCTGGGTAATAGGTATGAGAACCGAAAAAAACCCGAAAAATTAGGGTCCCCATTGGGTTCGGGTCTAAATGGGTAAAATTACCCATAAACCCGAAATATGTCTCCATTACCCGAAATTTTAAACCATTTTATATGCACAAAACATCAAATAAGAAGAATAGAACATAAACATGACATCTAAATTCAATCCAAAGTCACAATGATTAATTCTTAAGAGTTAAGAGTAGAGAAACCCGATTATGAATATGAAAACATAAATCCGATTATCCAAATATCAAAAACATTGAACTAGATAGAGATAGAAGTATATAAGACAAAAAAAATACCTCTCATAAGCTCATCTTCCACCATTATATAAGACTATATGACTATATCTATATACATATATAAACACATATGTCTTCAGTTTCGGGTTTATGGGTATCCTATATGGGTAACGGGTAATATCCGATACCCGAATCGATACCCACGGGTTGACCAATACTCTACCCAATGAGATAATTTCTGAATACCCTAACCCGCCCAACCCCGGTTTTTTCGGTCCGGGTATCGATTCGGGTATCGGATCCAGTTTTTTTGCCCAGGCCTACATACACCTATCTATGTACACATATTGGTGTTGGAACAAGCATACTTGCATAATCACTTTCTATTAAATATTTATTCATTCAATGACGTTGTCAAGAACAAACAATTTAATGCATCTGTGTTGGGATTTTCTTCTGTCTAGATTCAATGTATATATGGATAATTTAAGAATTGTATTATACTCATTTTGTTTCTTAAAATATACTTCCTCTATTTCAGAATATATTATGTTTAAGGTAAAAACACACAATTTAAGAAATTTAATTTTTCTTTTAAAAATTATCATTTGATAAAATTCAAACAATGATATAAAAGACTGCAAAATTTAAATAGTCATAAAATATCAAATCATATATAATTTATCTAGAAAATTGTAAAACATCATATAAAATGAAACAAAATAAAATGTTTAAGAAATCTTATATTTTGAAACAGAGGAAGTATGTTTTTTGAATAAGTATTTTACAATGATAGAGAACAAAATATTTTTCAATTGATATATAGTATGCATTGTCTGTGAATAAAATCAATGACAGAAAATACCAAAAAGATGTATAACAAATATATATTTTACAATGATATACTATAAAATTACTAAAAACAATTTTATATTTTCTGAGAAAAATATTTTACAATGAAAGATAGTTTGTATTTATGAGAAAAAAAATTGCATGTATAGAGTGATAGAGTTATAATAAATAAAAACTAATAATTATAAAACAAGGATATATTACAAGTTACAAAACATTTATTAATATATGTGAAAATTTATAATTTTAAGGAATAGTTGAAGTACTAGACAAAACATAAAAAAAAAAAAAGTATTGGTAACATGAAAGTATATCTTTTGTGATAAAATGTAGAAAATCGCACCGCTTTATTGTCCTCTTTTACAATCTAAGAAAAATAAATCAAATATATAAACCATGATACAGACTACTCTTTTTGTTTCACAGAGAATATTATTTTGATATATTTCACATAAATTGAAATTTTTTTGAATTATACATATATGTTCCTATTTGATAAGTGATTAATAATTTAAAGTTAATAAAAAAAGTTTTTGGTTTAAGGGTAAATCAAGAAATTTAGTGTAAAAATCACATTGAAAATGTAGAATAATATTTTTTATAAAACAAAAATAAAACTTTAGAATGACGCTCTTTATAAAACAAAATACGTATAGTGTAGAACATAATTTCTGTCTTAAATGGAAGAACATCAAATCCATTTATTAGTTTATAATTAAATTCGTAAATCAATGTCTTTTTAGATATTTCTCATTGCTTTCGCCAATAATTTATGCTGGATCTTTCTCCTTGTCTAGATTCAATGAATCTAAGCATAGAGTTGTTATTGGCCACACGTGAATAGTAAGTAGTAAACTTTTTTTTTTAATTAACTTCAGTAGTAAACTTATCTTACGTACTGTTACCAACATATTTCTTGATAATCCAATGTACTTGAGTAGTTTTAATTATATTTTACTCAATAAGCATACGGTTTAGTTGACTAGCTAATAAGTTTTTTTTTTTTTTTTGTTAAAGAGCTAATAATTTTTTATTTCTAGCGGGTCATACTTGTCCTCTTCTACAACAAAAAATCATATGATAGTTAAAAACTCCCCTAATTATAATTAGTCCTAAAACTTCTTCTGTTTTTCCACTAAACAGTCTTGTCTTAACTTTAAGTTCGATCCATAAATATGCATAGAACCAAAATAATTTTTTTTTTTTTTTTATCAAACAGAACCAAAATAATTTCTATTCTGAGAAATTTAATGATTAACGTGGGGACCAAAAACGTGGGTCGGAGAGTGCTAGCCCTTCTTTGATTACGTGACTCCCTTTGATTATACTCGCATCTACCATTTTATCATAGTGATTTATTTTATATATTTGAAAAAAGATTCTATATAAATTATAACTTTTGCGATTAGAATAAGAATTGTGAATCCTAAATGCCAAAGAAGCGAGGACACAAGGTGGCAAGTTACTAGCAATCTCACGAAGCCCTATGCGATACAATTATTTGAATTTACAAACTTTTATAGTTAGGAATTCTTAAGTGTTACGTCAAGTTTAGAAATATTTACAGACCAAGATCAATTTTCGAAAGAGTTTATGTATTTTTTGTATACTTTTCTACGAAAGTATTAGTAAACTGATTATACAAACCATGTAGTTTTTCACACCTTTCTAGTACAGTACTACCTCCAAATAGCGGTGCATACGATATGGCGGGAGCGAAACGGGAGGAGACACGGTGAAAAACCAACTCCGGCAGCACAACGTAACTCATCATTTGGATGGATAAGAATATTCGAAACCAACTCTCAATGATCCGGGTTATGAGCGACCAGAGATGCAAGTCAAGCCTCCAAGCTTGGTTTGTTTCTAGAAGCTAAATTCAATCTCTTGTTCTTTCAGCTTTCAAATATTTTCAGAACAATTTGCATAAGATGTATCAAAATGTTATTTTTTCTTGAATATATATTATTTAACATTACGTTAAAAAAAATAGTTTTTGGAGATATATGCTACAAGTTCATGTGCTTTATTTCATATAATTTATATAGTAGGTAAAATTTAACTTACCGATCGATTTAATTGTTCTAACACGAAACTAATGTTTTATTTTTATGAATGTGTGTTTCTGTTTTTACAAACAAGAAAAGTTATCTAAATCGTTAGTCACCAAAACTTAGTTATTTCCAAATATTTTTCATAAAACTATACTTTTAACAAATTTAAACATAATGTTTAATATAATGTTTTAATTAATTTCAAAATCCAAACTGGCGATATGATTTCTTAAAATTCTTGCTAAAATTATGTGATTATAGTTTAAAACAATGGTCGAAATTCGGTATTTTATACAAAAGAATGAATGAAAAAGTTTACAATGATCTAAATGGGTATCCTCCGAATATTTAAAACATGAGACAAGTAGAACTCTAGTATGGTGGAAATTAAAACACAAGTAAAACATGAAATGAGGGCATCAATTCAAACTTCTATTTTGTCGGCAGTACACATCACAATATTTATGCCATATACATAACATGGGTTGTGGAAGAGAGATAGTCTAGTTTCTGAATTGAACTGGGGTTGTGTTAATACTTAATAGACTATTTATTTTCAAATGAATTATTTTACATTATAACTTTTTTACACCCAAAGATTGAATTTGCAGCACAACATAAGAAATCATGTGTGATGATATGGGACTAGTTTAAGTTTTTTGGAACTTCATACCTAACAAAATTCATGAATCCCTATCCACGAAAGCTAACTTGCTTGTCCAAATTAGATTTGTTCAACTGCATAAACAAATTGTCAATTTCGAAAGAAGCACCAAAAGTCAAACTAGTAGTGGACAATTATTGGGGTCTTGGGGATGGTAGGATTAGATCGTAGTTTCAGGATATTGAGGAGAATTTAAGGCAAGTAAGTTGTTTCTCTATTTAATGGTCCAAAAGTCAAATCTATTTTAATCTATTTCGATAATTAATTGATGTAGTTAGTGGTTTTAAATTCCAAGTATTTTATATACATTTATGGATTAATTGTCAGATAATCTGTTGGATTCTAACTAGTTTCTGTCTATCAGATTTTGGATTAAATTTGTTTATACAAAATTTTAGACAATACTTAAATTAGTACTATTGTTCGTTAATTGTTTATATAATTTTCATTAATCCTTTGTCTTTTTGTATGGGTTAGTTGGACAGATATGTCACTAGCAGATAAAATATGCATTTATTTGATAATTTGATATTGTGTTGCCAAAAATAGCATTTATTGATATTATAGTTGAACCGTACGAGTTACGAATTCCATCGTTAGCCTTGACTTTTCTTTTATATAGTCTCCTAATATTTCATAAATAAAATTAAATACATGATTCCATTTCTAGATGGTATATAGATCCTAACGTAAGAATAATAACAACTGATAATAAACAACATTAAATTATTTAAAATCTTAAATTATAAAACATTAAATGATAGTATTAGCAAAACAAATGAAAAAAGAATGACTAAAAGATTCTAACTTGTGTGGTTTTTAGACAAAAGAATACATATGAACAAACAAACAAAAAAGGTGGAAACGATTTTCATCCAATGAATGACTAAATGATTGATTTTTCTACATCGAATATGGAATTGGATCATCACAGTTTTCTTTAGGTTACGAGTGAAAACTTCTTAAAACGTACAAAATATTGCAGTGATTTTTTTTTACTCAAAGAATTAAAATGGTTCGATAATCCAAACGAGCGATACAATTTATAAGAAAAAAATTAATAGGATTCAAATTGCATGGAAAATTAAATAAAGAAAAATAGTTTATTTTCATGAATCCATCTAGATACATTGAGATAATGGACCAATCAATAAGAGAATGCGTCACTTTTACAAGTTTGGAATCAACTTTCAGAAAAAAAGAAAGCAACCGATCGACGATTTTGGTTGATCCAACGTATATGTCATGACTCAGATTATTGGTTCCAAATATGTGTGAAAGATACATAGGTTTCTCTGCATTTACATATAACTAGGATCATTCGTTGTAGACGATTAATCGTTATGTATATAATATGCTATATATATATATGTTATATAAAAAAATTTGGTTAGAGTATATATTTTTTTTGGTTTAAAACTTTGGTTAGAGTATATGTCAACATTTTCAAAGTATTTTTGAATTTTTCAAACTAGTTTAGAAATACGCTCATGATGAATGATCATATAATAAAACACTAGCTGTATATATATTTATTTCAACAACAAAACTTAGTTTGAATGAAATTTGACTCATGAACAACAAGTCTTATTAGAAAAAAGAAAGTCTCACGCGTTGGCTTTCCAATCCAACCTTTTAGGAGTAGAAAACCAAAATAACCATTTTTTGGTTGAAGGATATATGTCAATATTTTTCAAAGTATTTAACATTTTGAATACGTCAAACTATTTTAGTATCCGATAATGATAATAATAATAATTTCAAACTTAGCTGTATTTTCATATTTTTGAAACAACAAAACTTAGTTTAATGAAATTTGACTTGATCCTATTAAATAAACGTCTCACGTCCACACGTAGCTTTCCAATCCAAAACACCTAAAGAATAGAAAATCAAAATAACCATTTTGATTGAGTAATAGTGTCGCAACCTCCTTTTATACGTAGCCTATATTGACAAATGACAAACACATTATTCATTCAAAAAAAAAAAAACACATACACATCATTCTCTCTTCTCTCTTTTCTCTCTCTAGCTCTCTTAGTTTTTTTTGCTAAAAACAGAGCATTCTCTCTCTAGCTCTCATTGTTTTGATTACCAGAAGTTGTGTCATATCAGTACATGCATGTGTAAATGATGGTGGTGGAAGAAGAAAGAAGCATAGAAGAAGGGCTTTTGAAGCTCAAGAACCAAAACGACGATTCAGAGTGTCGTATTACTGCTTGTGTTATCTTTAGCACTTTTGTCGCCGTTTGTGGCTCCTTCTCTTTTGGTGTTGCTGTGAGTTTGTTTTTTTTTCTTCTTTGAATACAAAATTCATAAAAAAGAAAAAAAATAATTGTATATATAAAAAAAAAACTTCATAATTACGTTCTATCTATTTTCTTATAGTTTTTGATTTTTTTTATACAGACTGGTTATACATCAGGTGCTGAGACAGGAGTTGTGAAGGACTTAGATCTTTCTATCGCGCAAGTATGTCTCTCTTTTACTCTTTTTTCTTGTTTCTACAAACAAAATATTTAATAATAATAACCTTAAACAAACAAAAAAATGTTTTATGCATAATTAAGCAACAGAGAACGAGTGACACATGCAAAAAAAAATACTAGATTAATTATCGTCCAATTTTATCAGTATAAAAGCTTCGCATCTTTTATTTTAAATCCGTATTATTTGTTTCTTTATTCATTCCAATTGAAATAAACAACCATCAATTCATTGTCGTCGTTATCCCAATGAGTTGATTATACTTAGTTTGTGTGTGTGGTTCACCTCCTTTTTTTACCCATTTTTGAAACTCTTGTCCTAATATGATAACCCTACCAAAACTATACATATATATATAATAATATGTATATATTAATTAATATATATATATATATATATATATATATATATAATATTATGATATATGGAGTAGTTGTCGAAATCATACAAAAAACCAATATCTATCTATCAATGATTCTATCATTCCAGAAATAATCTCCGGTCAGATTCTTTATCTACAATAATAGAAGTTTTGAAATATTGAAATATTATATATAAATGGAAAATAGATTTCTTTTTTAATCAATTCTTTTTCTTCTCAGTTTTCAGCCTTTGGCTCATTCGCCACTTTAGGAGCTGCAATTGGTGCACTCTTCAGCGGTAAAATGGCCATGGTCATTGGCAGAAGAGGGGTAATTAATTTAACCATTTAACTTTTCATATTCGTAAAATTAATAATGCTTACAATAACATTTTTGATATTCATGATATAAAAGACAATGTGGGTCTCCGATATCCTATGCATCACTGGTTGGCTCTCCATCGCTTTCGCTGAGGTACTAATTATTTCTTCTGTTCACAAACATACTTTTTTTCTACAAATATTTTTTCTTACTAAATAAAAAAAAAAACATTTTTGTGGTTATCATAAACCCAATAATTTAATAACTATTTGTGTTATGTTTGGAACACAAAAGGAAGTGGTGTTGCTAAACTTTGGAAGAATCACTTCAGGGATAGGTTTCGGCTTGACGAGCTATGTGGTAATTAACTTATTAACTTCAGCTAATTTTTTTTTTTTTTTTTTTATTATCATCCTAACAAGTTTGTTTATTTATTTATATATATATATAAATTAATTTTTGCTTATATACCAAACAGGTACCTGTCTATATAGCTGAAATTACGCCAAAACATGTTCGTGGTACATTTACGTTTTCAAACCAGGTAATAGTTTTACAATATATATAAGGATGAGTGCCGCCAAAAAATTAAGAAAAAGCACAATGAAACCAGCGAAACTAAAATAAAGTTTTGCTTTAAGTTGATAGATTTCCTCACCAACATGACCAAATTACGCTAGAACCAAACAAACATGAAGTAATTGTGGGGACGTATATAATTAAAAAAACACATACTATATTTAGTTTTTTAGTCAGTGTAAAAAACTTCAAACCCCACTTACATTGAAACAAAGATAGTATTCATTACTTTTCTTTGTATCAAGTGATTCCATTTATGAAACTATACTTTGTTATCTTCCTCGTGAGTGTATTGATTCTTTTTTTCATTCTTGTGTGATTTGATTATTAGCTTCTCCAAAACGCTGGACTCGCCATGATTTATTTTTGTGGGAATTTCATCAATTGGAGGACGTTGGCTTTATTAGGTAAACCTATAAATTTTATATTCATCGTGGAAGAGATGTTTCGATACGTAAAAATATGTTAAACAGCAGAAGAAAAAACTGAAAAATCTTCAGCTGTTATATTATAACAAATCAACTGATAAAAATATAATATGTTTTCTGTTTAGGTGCTTTACCATGCTTCATTCAAGTAATCGGTTTATTCTTCGTACCAGAGTCTCCAAGATGGCTGGTTGGTCATTTAAAAAAAAAAAAAAATCTATTACGTAATTTATCAACCATGAAAAGAAATAAAATTAAACCAAATTATTTTAATTTTGAAGGCAAAAGTTGGAACAGAAAAAGAACTAGAAAATTCACTGCTTCGGCTTAGAGGGAGAGATGCTGATATTTCACGTGAAGCCTCAGAAATTCTTGTGAGTTTTACTATATAATATTATCAGTGATAATTTATATATATAGTATTCAATAAATATTCATTCCTTTTTTCATTTTTATTTGAAAAATATATATTTCCTTCCTTCACCAATTAAAAAAAAATGTAAAGTCTGAATGATTTTGTGTTTGTTTTCAGGTTATGACCAAACTGGTAGAAAATGATTCAAAGTCGAGTATTTCTGATTTGTTTCAGAGAAAGTATAGATACACACTCGTGGTATGTTGGAAAATAAGTATAATTTCTTGACTGTCTATTTTCATATTTGTATGCACAAGCATTCATTGTTAATATAATTAATATCTCAGGTAGGAATCGGGCTAATGTTGATACAACAATTCTCAGGAAGTGCTGCTGTAATTTCTTATGCAAGTACCATTTTTAGAAAAGCTGGTAAGATTGAGTTTTATTAATGTTCAATTTTATATAAAAAAAATGTCAGCAATAACAATAAAATATATATATAGATGCACAGTAACATAACATATCTATTTGAATCTGCAAGTGAAGTATTTTCATAGAAGTTTCAGTTTCTTTGAGCCTGTTTTTTAAAAGCACATACTTATATTTTATTCTACTAATCAATTTGTTTACTTATTTTGTAAAATGATGCCATTATCTCGTTTTAAATACTTTAGGAGAAAAAGTTTATATATAGTAAATATTCATGAGTTTCCTCTTTCCATTTTTTTTTATTTCCTTAGTAATTTGTTCTGGATTGAAACAGGTTTTTCGGTGGCCATTGGAACGACAATGTTAGGTATCTTCGTGGTAAGTATATATAGTTTTTTTGTCAAATTTTTCTTTTGACTATATAGATGCAAACTTTATGAAATCATTTTATGTTTTTTTGAAACCCACATTTTAATCGACATTTATTTCGAAGTTGAAAAAAAAAGTTCAGTTTTCATACTTTAATGAACTCTTAAACTAAGAATTTTCTTTGTCCAAAAAAAAAAAAAAACACTAAGAATTTTTCTTTTGAACTCTTGTAACTTGTAAACATTTAATGGTGATTTGTGGCTATTCGCAGATTCCAAAAGCCATGATTGGTCTCATTCTTGTCGATAAATGGGGCAGACGACCTCTGTTGTTGGTAAGCACGACTTTATTTTTAGTTACAAAACACTCTATTAATAAATCTAACCACCCAAAAAAAAAACAATCTGTTAGTCTAATATTGATTTGATTACTATTTTGACATAGACTTCTGCGTTTGGGATGAGCATGACTTGCATGCTTCTTGGGGTCGCCTTCACATTACAGGTTATTTAAACTTTTTAAAAAAATCATTACTATTGTTATTTATTTATTCTGTCTTTAACCCAATAACTTATTTGTTTAACAATGTTTTTACTTGTTTGGTATGAGCAGAAAATGCAATTGCTTTCGGAACTAACTCCAGTATTATCATTTATATGCGTTATGGTAAGTTTAATGAAAATTATTTAATATTTACGTTGATGTTTCTATTACAAATAAAACATAATTAAAAATGAATTTTATCATCGGCAGCTGTATATTGCAACTTATGCAATAGGCTTGGGAGGCCTCCCTTGGGTAATTATGTCGGAGGTAAGTAATTAGCTCTACTTTAATTTTTCATGATTATCAACTTTTTTATTTTCAATGCAGAAAATAAATAATATGTCTTGAAAGTGAAGTAATATATGTATGATTTTTGGTGTGTGCAGATATTTCCAATAAATATAAAAGTAACCGCGGGAAGTATAGTTACGTTAGTCTCATTTTCAAGTAGTTCAATCGTCACTTACGCTTTCAACTTTCTGTTCGAGTGGAGCACTCAAGGTATCTTTTATTTTTTTTGTTAAACTATTTATTCATTTTATACAAATTTTCTTAATTACGTTATAAATTATCTAGGCAACAAAGGAAGATCAAATCAATGATTAAGTATAGCAAACTAGTTTTCAAAATCTGTATTTATCGCATTATTATAAAACCTCATAAAGAAACAACTTGTTTTTTTTTTGGACTAAACTAATTAGTTGGATATTGGTTTGGAAGAATATGTTATAATTGTGGAACAAAATTAATTGTATTCTAATGTGTGTATATATATATATATATATATATATATATATATATATATATTACAGTTGATTTTAATAGATAATTTTCTTATTTAACTTTTATTAATGTAATAGGAACATTTTTCATATTCGGGGGTATCGGCGGAGCAGCGTTGCTTTTTATATGGTTGCTCGTTCCAGAAACGAAAGGATTATCACTTGAAGAGATACAAGTTTCGCTTATTCATCAGCCCGACGAAAGAAATCAAACATAATTTAAAATATTTTATTTTAATATAAAAATTATCAAATTAAGTTTATGGTGTTATATATATTCTTTTTGATAAAAAATGGTGTTATATATATGTTCATATACAAAGAAGATTTTGTACTTTTTCTTTTTCATAATGTAATTACTATTTTAGTTTTCCGGGTACTTATTAGTCCCCTTTTTTATGCATTTTGACGAGATGTAAAACATGGCCTATGTACATTTGTATTTATATCTGAGATTGCAAATGTAATATATTTGTTTACTTGGAAAAAATTAGAGAAGATGATTTAGGTAACTACGGTAATGATGAACAAAAAATATTCGATTAATTAATCTAAACTGGTAAATCCTAATATTGTTTAATATCAATTAGTACACTTGTAGGGCTAACACTAATAGATTTACAGGAAACGTGATATCTCAGAATTTTGATTTAACATTGGATAACATTTGTGGACTACCATGCATCATGCATGCTGATGTAACATTGTAAGTTTGATTCGACAATTTTGTTAGGGTTGTTAGTTGATGACTAATATTAATTGGATACGCATGGAAACCACAAAGATAATTCAAAAACAAACATATATTGGCTCGATTCATCACTAGTAACATTTTATCTTAACAAGACAAACACCTGAATGCAATTGGGTGAGTTAAGATTAATTAGTACAAATTGTAATAATTGAAACCCACATGTAAGATTGGTTTTTTCTATGGCTTGAGATATGACACGCTGTTTTTGGTTGATCTTCTGCAATACCCCAGGGCTATGTATAAGGTCATACACTACAAAAAACACTCAGGATAACGTCAATTTATGTAAGTCACTTACTAAACCGACTTTAAAAATTTTACCACGAAGGAACTTGCCGTCGGTTTACTAACCGACTAAAAAATTGGTTTTTAATTTTTGTTTATTTTATAAGAATTTTAATATTTGTAGATGATCATTGGGCCTATTACACAAAAGTCCAGTCAAAATATGTTTATTTGGTTTCATCTCTTATAGTTAGAGACTTTCATGAGCTTAATCACAAATAACGTTAAATTTAGTCACTGTTAACGTCATACAATATTACGACGCTTTCTAAACCGACGGTATTAATCTTACGTCATTTTATACCGACGTTAAATACGATATTAAACGACGTGACCTACCGTTTTTTTGTAGTGATAATTACATTGTGTACCCCCAAAAAAAAGTATAAGGTCATAACGACAAGCACGTAGGTGCAAAATTGCATCATATGGTCGTGTACTATCAACGGGTAGTTTGTTATCCCGATGAATGTGACCGAAAGAACTAGAAACTTGTTTAACCTATGTGTCTACCAATGTTGCCTTGAGTATGAAAAATATACATGTCCCGAATTAACGAGAAATTTAACGGTATTTTTGAAAAGTGGTTTTATGAGTATTTCTTAAAAAATTTATTTTCATTGTTTAATCAGACGATTTTCAAGGATTGATTTTGTTTTTTTTTTTTAATTTGAGCAAAAGTTACTTCCAAATTAATATTAATTTTTTATGACTAGGAGCTTCATGGCCTATGGGTCCATATATTTCTCAAGACGAAGTATAGACCATATAATTTAACTATTCTTTAGATGATAGACCCTTCCCAACACAGATCGAACACTTGACCTCCAAAGGCCATATTTTTTCAGTAATCTAGGGATTTAACCGCTACACCAACTCGAAGTTGATTTAATTTTGTTTTGATATGATTTTACGGAGATACTATTTTTTATAAGATAGTTTAGTTAAAAATACTGAGATTAAAAAATTACACTAATTTTCTTTTTTAAAAAAACATGTTAACATATAACTAGAAACAAATCACCCCATAGTTAAAAATATTTTCTAAGATACAATTAGCTACAAAACATAAAACAAAATAAATTTAAAATAGAAAATTTAAAATCATATAATATGAAACAAAAATATATCATCTATAACATGTGATAAAATGGAAACTAATTGAAAATAGCTGTTTTTTTTATTTCCTAAAACCAATAAAACTTAATTGGATAAAAATCTGACCCAAAATGTCCTTGATTAAAAAAAAAAAAAAACCTCTCACACATGTGCATTCCAATTAATCCATCCCTTTAGATATATTTTTTTCACCATTGAATCAAAAACCAAGTATAAACAAAATCAAAAACCAAGGAATGGAATTATCCTGTCCTTTGGATTAGAAAACCAAAATAATTAATTATGATTGGGTAAAAGGAAAAAAAACGTACGACACTGTGCAATAACACATAAAACCATTAAAAAAAAAACATGTGTCCCTCCTTTTATAAGAAGCCCATTGTGACATACAAAGGCATTCTCTCTTTCACACTCTCCTCTGTCTCTCTATCTCTCTGTCTCTTTCTCGAGCTCTCACTGTTTTATTTACCAGAAATTGTGTCGTATCAATTATCATTACATGCATGTGTTAAAATGATGGTGGTGGAGAAAGAAAGAAGCATAGAGGAAAGGCTTTTGCAGCTCAAGAATCAAAACGACGATTCAGATTGTCGTATTACTGCTTGTGTTATCCTTAGTACTTTCGTCGCTGTGTGTGGCTCCTTCTCCTTTGGTGTCTCTGTGAGTTTCTTATCCTCATCATTCTTCTTTGCTATTTTTTTTCTTATATAGTAAAAAGAACTTTTTCTTTCTTTTTGTTGTAAACTGAGTATATTAATCGGGAAAGAAAAAACTTTATAAGGATAATGACAACCACATATATTTTACCTTTTAAAAAAAAATTACAACCAGATGAGGTGATATAACATAATAGTTTTTTTTTTTTTTGAGCAACACATAAAAGTTAAAAAGTTAAAAAGTTAAAAACCCATTAAATGGCAGATTTAGATTCACTATGTATTCCTGGAGAGTAATAAACCCAAGATGGGGTAGAAAACTCTTATATTTTGAGCTTTCTACAATTCCTATATACAACTATAGTTTCATATAGGAAATTTCGCGGCGATACCGGGAAAGATCCGGCGAAAAGTGGATGTAAAGATTGTCTTTCTAACCTAAATTAAAAAACCAATGACGACTACTATTTAACTAAGCTACTGCATTTTTGTTTTTTGGAAGCTACTACGTTTATATAATTACAAACTAAGAAACAAGTAATTCAAGGTAGCTCCTCTCAAGGTTTAAACAAGTAAAAAAAAATATAAAAAAACGTTTTTGTTGTTTTTTTTTTGTTTGGCAGCTTGGTTATACTTCAGGTGCTGAGACAGGAATTATGAAGGACTTGGGTCTTACTAGCGCACAAGTATGTCTCTCTTTTGTTCTTTTTCCATCAACATATATTAAATTAATCAAGTCTTTACAAGTTGTTTATATTAAGTTATTAACCATAAAGTAAATAAAAAACAAAAAATAGTGGTAGATGGCGAAAAGACACATTGATGGTTATATGTAAACAAGTACTTATGGGAGGTGATCAGTGTTGTCCAATTAGACAGGGATTTATGTTTAGTCCTAAAAAATAAGTATTAAAACTTCACATCTATTTAAACTCCATATTATTTGTTTCTTTATTCATTCATATTGAAATAAATAATAATTTCTGATGAAGAAAATTATATATTGTCGGTATCCCAATGAAGGTGATTTTACTTGGTTGGCTCGTGGCTTGTGGGGGTCACATCCATTTTTACTCTTTTTTCGAACTTCTTATCATAATAGTAACCTTACGAAAACAACATATGCGTACATATAGATATGGAGTTGTGATCTCATCCAAAGAAATAGTACATATATACCTATCATGGAAGAATTAATGAACACCTACAATAATAGACGTTTTGAATATAGTTAAATATTTATTTAAGATATGAAAAATGAAATACACCAAAAACATTTTTTTATTGGTATGAATAATATTCAAAAGATAGATGACATACACATACTAACACTATGCATTAGTTTTTAAAATATTTGCAATAAAAAAAGATTTAACTCAATTTCTGCAATTTATCATTGAGTTAATATTTGTAACAGTTTTCAGCATTTGCTTCATTCTCCACTTTGGGAGCTGCAATTGGTGCTTTGTTTAGCGGTAAAATGGCGATCATCCTTGGCAGAAGAAAAGTAATTTAATTACATTCTCACTCTTTCATATTATTAAGTATTATTCTAGTGTGATTTATAATGAAATTTTACATTTTCTGACTAAAATTTTCGTATATATGTTTTCGTATATTTTCGTATGTGGTGGTTGCTATTAATGACAATTTTGCTTTTCATGATTTAAAGACAATGTGGGTCTCCGATCTCCTCTGCATCATTGGTTGGTTCTCCATCGCTTTCGCTAAGGTATTGAAATATTCCTAACCACAAACTTATTGTTTGTGCTTAGAAAATTAACCAACTGTTTACCATAAAACGCAATAACTAATTGATCATTTACATTGTCTGGAACACAAAAGGATGTGATTTGGTTGAACTTCGGAAGAATCTCCTCAGGAATATATAGGACTTGGTCTAATTAGCTATGTGGTAATTAACCTAGTATTTTTATATTTAATATCAACTTAACATGTTCTTATTTATTTATCATTTATATATACAACTATTTTATAATAGTTCCATGGTATTTACTGAACAGGTACCTGTCTATATAGCAGAAATTTCCCCAAAACATGTTCGTGGTACATTTACCTTTACAAATCAGGTAATATATTTGTTCTAGAAAATATGTAAGGATAAGCACTGACAAAAAAAAAAAAAAAAAAAAAAGATGAGCATAAAACAAACTAAATAAGACAAACCAAACATCCAAACTATGCTAGAACTAAACAAAAAATGATTTTAATTTGATAGAATTTCTCACCCATGTGACCAAATTATGCTAGAACTAAACAAAAACATAACCGACATTTATATATATGATCTCGACAGTATAAGAAAAAATAAATATTCCATCAAAAATGGAGTAAATAATGATTTTATCAAAACCCAAAAGTTCATTGAGTGTCTTCATATATACTAAAGAAAACGTCAGAAAATATAGTTTTTGCTAAGAATCTCCAGTAAAATTACTTTGTAAAATTTTTAGCAACTTAGTTTGTCTCAAAATTGATTAACAAGTTAAAGGTAAAAAATGTCAAACGAAATCCGTCTTAGTAAAATTTTATACTAAACTTGTTAGCTTTCTCTCGAGTATTGACCCGCTTTGATTCTGGTGTGATTGATTATTAGCTTCTTCAAAACTCTGGACTCGCCATGGTTTATTTTTCTGGGAATTTTCTCAACTGGAGGACATTGGCTCTATTAGGTAAATGTTATTAATGTAGGATTTTTAACAGTAAAACTGCTATTTCGTATTTAACGTGGAAAAGATAATTTAGATACGGTAAACATGATTAAATAGCAGGAATAATGTGTAAGAGATTTTTTTTTTTGGTAAAAGGTTAAGTTTTATACCATTTTAGTTTGTGACAGACGATTACAGAGACGAACGAGAAGCAGAAAAAAGACCGAAAAACTACAAAGCAAGAAGAAGAAAGAACAACAAACACAAGCAGCCACCAAGCCGGAAAAACAAGGAAGAACGCTGAGACGAGAAGAACCACAAAAAAGAAGAACAAAAGCAGAACGCAACATGAACTCAAAATTGCCGCGAGCATCTGCTACCGAGGTCAGTCCTCAAAACCTCAATCCAGCAGAACCTACAGCTTTTTTCAATCACGAAAACGCTCGGGACTGTGATTGCTAAACCACAGACCGGAACCACCGTTGAACAAACCTGCATCACCACTAGCGGCTTGGAAATTGCTCCTGAGAATCCAATGTCGTTGCTAGCATGAGAGATGGAAAAGCCGGCTCCATCTTGCTCACAACATCAGGCTCCCTTACACAATTCCCCCAGCAGAGAAACGAGCTAAAATCAAAGTGACCGAGCAAAAAGTCCTTCGCGATTCCAAACACAATGTCTCAAACTTCCACACACTTTTCCAAACAAGGAACGACCTGCAAGCAAACAAGAACACAACAAGAGAGCACCTCGAGCGAGACTTCATGGGACAGCACGTGGTTGAAGAGATTCCGGAGAGGAGGCAAGCCGTAGCACACCAACGCACAACAAATCTCTGAAATCCGTCGAGCCACAAAGCCAAGGAGTAACGCAAGCGATCCGCTAGAGCGACGTAAAACCGCGAGCGAAACCATCTGCCACAAGAACGAAGCCAACAACCGTTAGATCCGAACAACCAACCACATCTCCAACCGCGAGCCACCGTGAAACCCTAACTCAAATCCACTTTGCAGTCCTCAAACAAGGTTGAAAGCGAGAGAGGAACGATGAAGCAGAGGAGAAGAGGAGAGTAGACGCCGGAAAATTGCTGAAATAGCCTCCGCGAAGTGCCATAGGAACTCAGCAACCATCGCCGCACCACCGTCTGAAGTCGAGAAAACCGCCAAGGAGGAAGCCGAAAAAAGCACAACAGAGCAAAAGGGGTCCCTCTCACGGCACCGGCAACGAGCGCCGGCTACCGGAGAGGCGAAACAGAGACGATTTGGTTTGTCGCAGGTGAAGTCGCGGTTTGGGAGAGAAAAATTGGGGGCGCGTCAACGCCACGCAAAAACTGTTACGGGTAAACTTTTTATAGTGACTGACCCCACCCCGAAAGGCCCCATATCCAGGAAAATCCTTTAATGCGTCATAGAAACCCGTGGGCCATCTACAACAGGATTTATTTGGAGAGGTTTCAGTTCCACCCCGCCGACAGAGAGTCGAACTCGCGACCTCTGGCAGTCGTGTGTGAGAAAGCCCATTGAAACCACTAGGCCATCAAGGACTTCTCATGTGTAAGAGATTGAGTTGTTATATCACAAGAGTATACAAATTATCTTAATATCTTATAACTATACATTTTTCTGGTTTAGGTGCTTTACCATGCTTCATTCAAGTAATCGGTTTATTCTTCGTACCAGAGTCCCCAAGATGGCTGGTTGGTCAATTTTTTTTTATAAGATATTTATCACATAACGCAATTTATCAACCATGAGAAGAAATAAAATAAAACTAAACTATTTTACTTTTTGAAGGCAAAAGTTGGTACAGATAAAGAACTAGAAAATTCACTGCTTCGGCTTAGAGGGAGAGATGCTGATATTTCACGTGAAGCCTCAGAAATTCTTGTGAGTTTTACTATATAATATTATCAAATATAAGAGTAGTTAGAAAATGTATATTCATTACTTCACAAATAACACAATGTAAACTCTCAATGATTTTTGTTTTATTTTCAGGTAATGACCAAAATAGTAGAAAATGATTCAAAGTCGAGTTTTTGTGATTTGTTTCAGAGAAAGTATAGATATACTCTCGTGGTACAGTGAAATATATGTTACAAATAAGTACATGATTAATTTCCAGATTTATCTACACGAGCATTGAACTTGTTTGTTTGAATATTAATTTCTCAGGTAGGAATCGGGCTAATGTTGATACAACAATTCTCAGGAAGTTCTGCTGTACTCTCATATGCAAGTACCATTTTAAGAAAAGCTGGTAAGATTAAGTTGTATTACTTTTTATAGTAAAAAATTAAAACTGTACGAGAACTCAAAGTAAATGTTTTAGTTTACATTTTAAGAAAACATTTACTTGAGTTCTCTTAAAATTTTGATTTTCTATTTCTTTTGTTTTGGGTTGAAACAGGTTTTTCGGTGACCATTGGATCGACGCTGCTAGGTCTCTTCATGGTTAGTATATTTGGATGCAGGATGACACATTTATGATTTTGACATTTCTTTTTGTTAAACTTTCAAAATTCAATGAACTTTAAATGTATGGTTTTTTCTTTGATAATTAGAATTTTATTTTGTACTAATCTCAGATACCAAAAGCCATGATTGGTGTCATTCTTGTCGATAAATGGGGCAGACGGCCTCTCTTGTTGGTGAGCACCTTTAAAACATTTCTTCTCTTATTACACATTTACAATTTTTTTTTCCGTATTTGTTTTCTTATATCAAAATTATTTACTACTACCAGTAATTATGTAGAAATTAGTTTTTTTTTTCTTTTTGGTCGAGATATGTAGAAAGTTAAAAAGCTGTTTTGATATTGATTTGTTTCCTCCTATTTTGACATATAGACTTCTGTATCTGGGATGTGTATAACTTCCATGCTTATTGGAGTCGCCTTCACATTACAGGTTATGTTAAATATTTATTATGATTATTATTTATTATAGAGTCCTTTTATAATGTTATTTATATTTGTAATGTAAATTATTTATCTAACAATTTTTTTTTGAATATTATTATGGTTTGAGCAGAAAATGCAATTGCTACAAGAACTAACTCCAGTATTCACGTTTATATGCGTCACGGTAAAACATTTTATCTACTTTCACATTAATAAACATTTTTTGTCTTTTTTTTTTCTCTAAAAATAATGATTTTTCTTTATTGGCAGCTGTATATTGGAACTTTTGCAATAGGCTTGGGAGGCCTTCCTTGGGTAATTATGTCTGAGGTACATAATTTAGCTCCACTTTTATTTTCAATGCAGAAAATATGTATATGTTTTCTGAATTATGTAATGTATTTATGAGTTAAAAAAAAAAATCATTGCACATTGTAGAATTCATAAGTTTCAATAATAATCATAATATATGTATAATTTTTGTTGTGTGCAGATATTTCCAATGAATATAAAAGTAACAGCAGGAAGTATAGTTACGTTAGTATCATGGTCAAGTAGTTCGATCGTCACTTACGCTTTCAACTTTTTGCTCGAGTGGAGCACTCAAGGTATGTTGTTTTTTCCTATTTACCATTTTTTAAGAAAATACAATTTTATAAGTTTCATTTAGGTTATAAATTATCTAGGTCAAAAAAATAATTAACAAATCAATGATTAAGTCTAGAAGAAAATAAAAAATAGTTTTCAGAATCTGTTTTTTTTTTTTTTTTATCACCTAGTTTGAATTTATCGCATTGTTATAAAACCTATATCCATTTTATAACACATCTATTCATTTTTTCATATGAAACCAAATATTGAAAGACTGGTTAGTTTAGATGTTTGTTGGGATAAATATATGTTGTAAATGTTGGACAAGTTAGTTCTAATCTAATCTTCTATTATTAAGTGCAAATCCATACCAAAGGTTAAGTCTAGAAAATGTATGTAATTCACATAATTATAAAGCCTATCAACAGTTATAATGCCTTTTTTTCCAGACTAGACCGAATTTAAAAAAAGAAAAGAAAAAGAAATTAGATTATGTTTGAAATTTATTGTTATAATTAGGGAACACAATCAAGTATAAGTTAATAATTTAAAACAATGTAACAGGAACATTTTACGTATTTGGGGCAATCGGAGGAGTAGCATTGCTTTTTATTTGGTTGCTCGTTCCGGAAACAAAAGGATTATCACTTGAAGAAATACAAGCTTCGCTTATTCGTCAACCTGACGGAATAAATCAAACATAGAATGAAATGTTCAATTTTTTTAATTTAAATAGATAACAATTAAAATCAGTTTATGATATTGTGCTAAGAAATTTTTTCTTTTTTTTTCATTATGTAATCACTATTTCAATTGTTCTTATACTTAGAACTTATACATGTATTTTCCCGTGATGTAAAACACGACCTATGTTCATTTGTATTCTTTTCCTAAAATTGGAAATGTATAAATAAAATGTGTACATCGTTCACTAACTAAAAAATTAAGAAGAGTTTAATATTTAGATAACTAGGTCATCTATTAAAATAAATAAATAGCAAAGATTATCTTATAATTTTGAAAAATGTTTATTTCTATTGTTTTCTGTAGAATTTAAAATTTCTATTAAAATATTTTTTTATTTTTAATCATTTTATGTTATTTATTAAAAAATAATTTTCCATTTCAACCACATGTCAAAAATCATAGCAACTATTTATTTCATTTTTTATTTAATTTTTTTTCTACTATTTTTGGTGTCATGACAACTACTAAAATGGGTTATACTGTTTTGTTTAAACGAGGTTATCAATCAAATCCATTCTTTTAAAATGTTTGGTTGGTCCACTGTTTTGTTAATGGAATAAACAAAAATAGTGAATAGTGAGTGAATAATGAGTTGGTCACTTGGGGATGTCTTTAGTCAAGTGGTTAAGTTCATTTGAATCCGCTTTCCACCGGAGTTCGACTCTACTAAGTCGCATTACCCCACGTAGTAGGGATTGACTATGGATCGGTCATTGTCGATCCAAAGATGTCAAAAAAAAAAAAAAAAAAATGAGTTGGTCACTTTCAAAACCTAAGTGATGGAACCAATTAATCTTATCTATCATCCGGAGTCTTCTATTTGTTTTTGTTGTTGTAAAGAAAGTTTTTAAATGCAGTTTACAAACACAATTTGTCACAAAGATCATCTATCATAACTTTCACAACACTAAAGTTCAAATATTCTGAATTAAATCGCACTTTCCATAAATGTAATTGGCACGAGGTCAAAAATAAATAATTAATTGTTGTTCATCATGAGAAGGACATTTACAATTAAGATGGCATGGATAAGGGGCCACACGTTGGTTCATTGTCAATTAAAAAAAAAAAGGGACCACGTTTGTATAATATTATCATATTCATATTTTTTTCATAATCAAAGATAAATTGTACCATTTTTCTTTCTATAGTCAGGATACAAAATAAACTAGAACTACGTATTATTGTGATTTTGTATGGTTAGTTAACATTTAACAAGGATTAATTACATTAAACCAAAAAAAAAACAAGGATTAATTACTAGGCCAAGATAGAGAAATCATTTCCAACCAAGACTATCCATTTAAATATTTTATTTTAGAAGGGGCTGACTTTTCACCACTATTTTAACGCTAAGTTAATCAAATTCTGAATATTAAATAAGTGAAATAACAATTCTTTTTAAGAGAAATTTCAATGTATTTCTCTATTTTTTTCTAAAATAAAGAAACTCTATAGTAAAGATGAATTTAACTCTAATGTATTTCACTATTTTTTCCTCTAAAAATATTTTTTAAATAGATTCTATTTTTGTTTTGGTATTAATACCTTTAATTTATAAAATTTGCAAATTAACACATTTATTTTAATTTTAAAACAAATTACATAAAATGATGCTATTATTTAAATTAAACATTTCTTATAAAAAATGCATTACATCATATAAAAATATTAAGTAATTAGTCTTTGTTGTATTAAAAATAATTATTATGGAATGAATAAAAAATAAAACATATAATTTATATATTATAAGACTTTATATAATTTCTCTTTTGCAAATAGTAGTCACAAATTTTAAAACAGATATCATCTATATCAAAACCTCTAAAATCAATCCAAAATATTAATTTTATTTATTTTAATCAAAAATAAAAAAAAAAGTTAAAAGTTAAAGGACTACTTTGTAAATAAAAAAAAGTTTTAACTCTGTTATAGAGGATCTATAGAGAAAGAAATAGAGATCCTCTATATATATAGAACAAGAAATATAGATCTTTATTTTACATATGAGTTGGAATAGATTTTACTATAAAATAGAGTATAGAGATAAAAATAGAGGTGAGTTGGGGATGCTCTAAGAAAAATATTATAACTTTTGTCCGTAGTCTTTTTGTGTCAGAAACTATAATGAGATAAATTAGTTTCGATATTTCGTGATATTGGAAGGATTCAAACCATGATTTGGTCATGTTTCAAAAGATCTCAAAGTCGATCGGTAGAGCTATAGACATCTATAATGCATTTTGTTTATGTATGTTAAATTTTCAAAATACACACAAATTGAATTTTGTTGGATGAAGTATCCGGATCACCAAAAGAACCGATTATTAGGAAGAATGTATTTTGATAAACCTACTCTTAAATGAACTGAACCGAACTTGACAAAAAAATTACAAAATCGAAATCTAAGACTGAGTTTGCATAGAAAATAAGATATCTACTCTAAAGATGTCAAGTTCGGTATTAGATCTAATGGCCATTGGAATTGTTTCTTTTCTTGGCTTAATTGTGTAACATTTGTTAAATGGGTTTGAGCCTTTGAAGGGTTAAAATGTCTTCAATATTGACACTTACATGAATTGGGCTTTATGGAGTTAGTCCTATCCTTTTTAGGTCTAGTATTTTGATTAACCCTAAACTTACCTCATGTTGTGTATATGTCGATAATTGTCAATACAAATTAGAGAAAGTATCAAAGTATCAAAGTAGCATATCTAGATACTTGTTTCTTAATTATTATTATACTTCACACGGTTTTGATGTATTTGATTTGAGTTTAAAGAATATTTTGTTTATTATTTTTAATGAAGACATCTTCACATTTGCATCAGTAGTGTTATATCTATTGTTGATTGTTGTTCCACATTCATCATTGATAGTTGACAAAAGCGATAATAATTTTTCGGGAAATGTCTCCTCATTTGATTCATCAAATAGAGGAAGTATGTATGATTCTGATTCGAGGTATTATGTGTTTTCTCTAGCTGTTATTGCTAAAATATTTCCCACTTCATCTCATGATGCTTTGTCATTAGCACATTTTTCTACTGCACTTCAGCCAATGACAAAGCAATTTATTTATTCTAGCTAGTGACATCAAACTTACGCTTGCTCTAGCTGTTGAAACTTTGGATCATGGTCTTTGTAATAAGAAAAAAAGTTTTTTTGGTATAGTCAGAGTCGACCCTAGCCACAAGCATGTGAAGCATCTGCTTGTGGCCTTAATATATATAGTTGTTTTTCGGCCTTTTTTCCCAAAATCTTCATTGGTTTTGGTGGTCAAAGCAACGCGATATAATTCTTAGTATCAAGGGTTCGAATCACATGTCCTCCCTTTCCTTCCTTTTTTATATTTTTCTAAAAAAGTAAAAAAAAAATTATAGAGCCGGCTCTGCATAAAATAGACACTTTTTGGAAAGTAATTTGAGAAGTATACACTTTTGAAAAAGTAATTTGAGAAATAGATATTTTCTACTTTTTGTGAGATAAAGTATCTAAGTAATAGAGTAAGAGACAAAACAATATGTAAAACACCAAAATAAACCTTGTCTAATATAGAGATATGTTGGTGTGGGTCCTGATTTTTATGAGTACTAGGACTCAGGACCCCGCGATATCGCGGAGAAAAATATTTCAAAAATCGTTTGAAAAACATATCAAACGAAATGTCATAATGAATTGTAATAATTTTGAATTTTTTTAAATAATAAATCAATATATATATTTTACGAAAATTATGATAAAGAAAACCTTCACAAGCATTGATTAAGTATATTAGTATTAGAAATACATTAATTTGTAACTAAAAAACTATTCCCAAGTGAAAAATGCATCAAAAAAACCCAAAGATTACAATGGTTTGATAAATAAGCCAAAATGTTCATTAGTTCGTCAAATAAATCAAATGCTATTATGTTAAATTAAACGGTAGCAAAAATTCATTTAAATATATTTTAGTAATTAAATATTTTTTAAAAAATGTGATGAACTTTCACCGCGAGACACGACCATAGATATCAAATATACCAAAAGTTGCAATGGTTCGTCAAATATACCAAATATTGTAATGGTTCTTCAAATATACTAAAGATTACAATGGTTCGTAAAACAAAACCAAAAGTCGCAATGATTCGCCAAATAAACCAAATGTTCAACGGTTCAATTAAACGATACAATCTCATTTAAATACATTTTAGTAATTAAAAATTAAGAATTAAAAATAATAATTTATGAAAAGTTACACCGACGGTAGATGATTAAATGTTATAACGATTTATAAAATAAACTTAAAGTTGCAGATGTTTGTGAAATAAACTAAATGTTGCCATGGTTCAACTAAATGGTTGCAACCGTTTTATGAAAAGTTACAATAAAAAAAATGCAACCGTAGAAAACACTTATTCGGATTGCAACTTTCTCAAAAATATATATATTTTTAGTTTTACAAGATAAATGAAATGTGCCATATATCAAAAGTTGCAACGGTTTGTCAAGTTCGTCAAATAAACTAAAGATTACAGCGTTTCGTAAAACAAAACCAAAAATTGCAATGATTTTTCAAATAAACCAAATGTTGCAACAGTTCAATTAAACGGTTACAATCTTTTTTAAATATATTTTGGTAATTAAAATTTAAAATATCGAGGAAGCGTATTAAGAATAATAATATCCTACATTAAAAAAAAAACAAAAGATTTTGACAAATATATAAAATTTATAGGCAAATTTATTTATTGTCGATTGGTTTTAAGTTAAACCTATATTTTAATAAACTATGCAATATCCCGAATGAAAAGATGCAATGGCTGTGGAGATCAAAGCTTTCAAATACAATGAGACTTGGACGCCTATTGACTGGCCACATGATAAGAAGGCATTCGCCTGTTATAGATATATATAAGCTAAATATGATGAATTGATGACATAATGAAATGTTACATAGTGAGGCTTGTTATTCTCGGCAATCATCGTTCGTAGTTTAGTTTAAGTAATGTTTATGCATCTTGCAACTGGAAATTTCATTAGATGAATATTCATAATGTTTTCTTCATGGTTCGATGGATGAAAAAGGGTTCGATCGTTATGTGTGCAATAGGCCTAGGTGGCTTACCATGTACCAAAATGTCTGAGGTTAGTAACATCTTACATTTTCATGCATATTTTCTCAAGTCATACTATATAATATAGAATACAAGTTAAATATTTTAAATGAAAGACCATTAATTAATTAGACGTTACATTGTATTCTGTATTATACAATTATTTGATGTATTTTTGTAAGACAGAGTCACCAAAATGAGTTAGGTACAACCGTGCAAGATGTCGCTTAATGGACTCAATCTCATAGAACATGCACATTCTCCAATTATTATATTACGTTTTAGTTTTTTTTTTTTTTTGACATCAATTACGTTTTTATATTTTTTTAACTAAGAATTGTTTTTATTTTCTGGCAGATTGATTGATCAAAACATGCAAACATTTCTTTGTGGCGATTTATGCTTTTACAACAACAAAAGAAAGGATTTTTTTCATGAGTTAAGATGTGAATGACGTAACAAAATCGTGTCATCGTTTGTTTGTTTTCCAATCCCAACTTGTTTATGGTATTATTATCTTCGGCCATGCAATGATGCAAATATAACTAATCGAATTTTGTAAATATATCAGTTTCATAAAAGTAATTTTATCTTTTTTGCCAAGATTACTCTCCTCTAGGTTTTACCCTTGTATTTCCTAAACTTTCATTTCTAATGATATTAACATTTTAATTAGCAAAAAACAAAAAAAAAAGTAATTTTACTGTTTAAGATCTAAACTCAAAAAAAAACGAGCGAACTTAACCACCACTTAATATCTTGATGCACCACAATTCCATTAATGACTAGCCAAAGGAGTAAGTTCCAATAGATCAAAACTTCTAAATAAAAAAAGGGTTATCAAAATTTGTATATATAAATAGATTTTTTTTTTCTGACAAAATGTGTACACATGTATTTATAAAACAAAATAAATATTACATATTAATTTAGGATACCAAACAAAACTCGATATCTTTAAGAAATGTATATAAGCATCTAACGTATCCTCACGCATGCATGCATTACGTATAGAAGAACATACAAAACACTCTTTCTTCATCTAACATACAAACTTTCCCCACTCCGGACCAAATTACGAAATGGAGGCGTCGTTCATTAGATCTCTACCGTCTGCCGGAAACTTCGCCAACCTCTTGCCCACGGGAACCGCCCTCATATTTGAAACCCTACTACCGTCTTTCTCCAATGGCGGCGAGTGCAACAATAAACCCGTCAATAAACTCCTCACCATTTCCCTCATCTCCTTCTGCGCCGCGGCTTGCTTCTTCTCCTCCTTCACCGACTCATATGTAGGCCAAGATGGCCGCATTTACTACGGAATTGCCACCTCGAACGGACTCTACATTCTCAACGACTATCCCAACGACGGTTATGATCCGGAATCCGGCTTAACGGCTGACAAGAAAAGGAGATACAAGCTGAGTTTTGTGGATTTCGTGCATGCTTTCGTGTCAGTGGTTGTGTTCTTGGCGTTAGCCGTAGAGAGTTCGGATTTTCGGAAGTGTTTGCTCCCGGAGGACGATGAAAACAGTTGGGGTGGTCATTTCTTACTTTTGATTAAGTATTTTGCGGTTATGGTGTTGACAATGGCGAGCTTCTTCTTTGCTATCTTTCCCTCAAAACGGAGAGGCATCGGATATACGGACATTCGTTGATTCATAACATTTGTTTGTATATGTATATGTGCCTATATGGTCTAAGCCACCACTTTGAAGTAAGTGTTAATAACGAATACATATGTTGAATATGTTTCTATGGGAAGCTTAACAATCCTATACACCCCAGATTCCATGATTGATCTCTTATTCCATTCATGATCTTAAACGACTTATCGTCTCACACGGTCTAAAATAACAATAAGCAATGTATGCTTTGCGGTCCTATGGAAAGAATTGTAAGAGCTTTGCCTAGAATCTTATTGACCTTCATGAATTAATACACAAATCTTTAACAAGCAAGAAGAAGAACAAGAAGGAACAAACCAGCAGAAAAATTGATCAGGATGGTTGTGAATGTGATCCATCTCAATTCAGGTAAATGCTGTCCAAGACTCCAAAACCAGCTGCAACGCCGCCTTCATCTGATGATGCGATCTTCGTGCGCATTAGATAACCACTCTGCTCGTTAACTATAATGTTGTCTTTGTTCCTACACATTTCATTTAATCAAAGATTATGGCACAAAATTAAGTAGAAAAATAATGAAGCATACCAAATTCTTCTCCTTTCTGCTCTGTACCTGAGGTAAGCACCATAGACACCGAGTTCTGATATAACTTGATTTTTATGGTAAACGCCTTCTCGCACCAAGAACATGTTTGAGACCATTGGGAATATCCTCTGCATCAGGATATACGCAGCGTTTCCGTCCTCTCCTTCTTTCTGCAGTCTCAAAAGATTTTCCCTCACATCATCTCCATAGATGTTGTTTCCTGGAAGAATCCAAGAGGATACGCTTAGAATATGACCGGAAAAGTTGAAGCGTTAGGGGGACTCAATTGGGTTCTAACCTCCGCCTTCTCTCTGAGGCTTCATAACGAACAATCCGGGTTTTTCGATTGCCTGCTTGACGATTTCTGGGTCATCCAAGCTCCAAAGCCCCGCAAAGCATTTCCTCATCTTAGCAATGTCCTCTTTGTTGTCCAGAAACCTGTTTCTCATGTTTAAAGTTAAAAAAAGTTATGGCCTTTGAGATATTTGGAAACCGTCTTCACTTTCAGCCTCTCTAAAAGAAAAATGGCGATCCATTTACCTCTCGAGAACACCTGGTTTTGCCAGTTCTTGCTGGATTTTCTTGCTGCCAGTTAAATGGTAAGCTATACTCGGGCATTTGACCGCCGAAGACTCCTCAATAAGCAGCCTAGCATTCCATTCCTTCAAATTGAAACAAATAAACCAAGGATATGATTCAGATATTCTCAAAGAGTAAAACCACAATATTGGAAGTTGACAGCTACTTACTGATTCAGACGGATGATCATTGGGAGTATAGCCAGATCTGAAATAAACAACTGCGACTGCTTGGCCGCCACTGCAACAACGAAAACTCTTAACATAGCTTTCAAGATGAATGTCTAAGTTCTCAAAAACCACAACGCAAACAAATGCTTACACAATAAGGGTTCCATCCTCTTGTACACTCCCTTCAGTTTCGACTTCTGCTAGAGTCTTCCTGATGGCTACTATATTGTGCGTGTTCTGAAGCTAAGGAAGAACAACAACCCTTTGTTTGGTACCAATATAGGATAAAAATTCAAGTTCGACTCCCTAGAAACCAAAGAAACAAGATAAAAAGAGGATATTTTTCTCTCAATATACTGCTCAGTAAATGTTGATCGTACATGTTGCGTTCTTCTGGCTGTACAATTATCATGACTACCGCTCTGAAACCAAGAAAAACTCTAGCTTTAAACAAAAAACCTTCGAAATAGATCATTGATTCTTGATTTCTAGTATTTTTACCACACTCAAGAACACAATTTTTGTTTTAAGGCTAACCTTGGGTTATTGTACTCCAACCAAGCTTTAGCTATTGCATCAGCAAATTGGATTGTGGATGTATTTATAGGTACACGTTCAGAGTCTATGCCAATCTGATCCCCATAAGATCGAAGCAATGACCTGCAAACAAGAGGAATAAGTAAAAAGTAAAGCTTTTTAGCTAAAATTCCGCTGCATAATGCGAAAAAAAAAAAACACACAACAGGTTATGCAGAAGATGGTCTGCCACTGTACATACTGGTGTAGCTGGCTAACAAGACGACTAAGGCCTGGAAACGAACAAGAGATAGTGTTCATCTCAATCTGAAGAAGTGAATTTGTTTCTTCGTCAAGCATATAATCAAACCGGTGCAAACCCAGACGAATGTCCTGCAATCACAAACACAGCCAAATGAATACAATCCAGAACCGAAGAATCGAGCTTAACATGAAACCAGCGATAACCTAATATACCTCTTTCTTGTTTCTTTCAAGCATCTTGGAGTGAATGTCGAGAAGTCTAGATGTAAAGACGTCAGCTTTTTTCGTTCTAGAACATAGAAAATCAATAAAAGAACATTGCTTGTTATAATCCAAAGCATAAAGATTCCGATAGATACCGAGATAAAGACTTAAAGAAAAAGCAAACCTAGAGAGACTATCCTGTAAGAACTTCCCATCCAAGCTAACACGATCAATCAATTCATTGAAAATAGGAGTAACATCACAAGCTTGCTTCCAATAAACTTCAGGGAATGCAGTTGGTAGCAATGCAATCGGTGCGTGCATCAATCCAACCCCTGGAACATTTCCTGATTTCTGTAATCAAAATCCAAACCAGATTGATTCCTTCTCTTCTCTATAACATCCATAACAAGTGATATATATAAGCTTGATTCAGATCAAGTATGGCATCCAAAGCTAAGACCATGAAACTAACACAATTCAGCTATACACGATTCATTCAGATCATAAATTTCGAATTTTTCTCCAATTTTATAGGAACACAAGATCAAAAGACAAGAACTTTAGTTGGGCAAGTAACTAAAAAACCTGATAAGTTTTGTCACCGACGACGAGTCCGTGAAGAGAACACCAAACGAGAGCATCATAAACCAGTTTCTGAACAAAATCATCATCAAACTTTTCCACATCGAAAATGGGTTTCTTTGATTCCATCTCCAGGGATCTCCCACACCTCAAAGGTGCCTGCTTTCTCAGATTTTTAGGGTTATGGAAAAGGAAGCTTCTTGGATTGAGTTTCAGGGAAGAAGATGAATGAGAAGAAGGAGAAGAAATAGAGAAAAGAGAGGCAAAGCAAGTGGAAGAAGAAGAGTAAGAGAGAGAAGAGCAGACACTGCTGCTGCCCCCACAGCCCATTCGCAGTCAAACAAAGATCGCTACGATTTGTTTTTCTTTTATTTTGGATCAAGAAGTTCGCTACGATTTGCTTTCTTTTTTTTTTTAATCCTCAACCTATAGAACAAAAACAAATGTTGATATTAAACAAATAAGTTCGAATTTTGTTCTATTTAATTATTACGAATAATTTTATTTACTGTAAAAAGTATATATATGTTTGACAAGTTAATTCGTATTTATAGGAGAATAATTTTAATTTTTATGCTTTATAAGTTTCAGTTTTTTATAATTTGGAAAAGACTGATGTCTAAAAGAATTAGGAAAGAATAATTTTTCAATTTCAAAACTCAATCAATATAATACATAAGAATATATAAAAAATATTAAAATTTTGAAATATATATTTATGGTAAGTACATTCAATATGTGTTTGGTTATTGGTTTTATAATATTAAAAATAAAGATAAGGAAGCACGGAAGCTTCGTCGAAGGTCCTCTTCCCGCTTCGGAATCTTAGTCGGAATCGGAAGCTCTTGGAAGCTTTTGGAATCTCGCTTCCATAGCGCTTCCAAAAAATTCACTTTGGAAGCTTACGATTCCATTTTGGAAGCTTGCGTTTCCATTTAAAAATTTTGATAGTCACATATTAATAAGAAACATGGAATTATTTTTATTGTATTTTTTACAATTAAAAGAAACCAAAACTAATTTTGCATACTAATTTTTGTATTTTTTTAGAAAAGTTCATGCTTAACATAATAGCCACGACATATATTATTTATTTGGAATGATTAATTGAATTAAATAAACTTTGAGAAACTTGAATTTGATGGTGTGTTATCGATAAAATGGAATTTGAAACCATTTTATTGGATGAAATTAAGAAAATGAGAGTGAAGATAGTGATCTAAAATTTTGACTTTGAACTATTTTATTTTTATGTATTGTAAAAATAAACTATTTGGTTTTTTGTAGTTGAAGTATTTAAAATTTATGTATTAGATTTGTGTGGTTAATTATATGTTTTAATATTATATAATGCTTAATGTTTTATTATATATGTATATATATATATATTAATTTTTATATACGCTTCCAACACGTACCCACTTCCTAAAATTTCTAAAAAAATCGCTTCCACGTTTCCAAACGCTTCGCTTCCACGTACCCGCTTCTGATTCCATGCAACCTATTTAGAAACTAAAAGTTTGATAGAAAAGATAATATAAGTAAATAAATGTTACAAAGGAAATTAAATAAATAAAAATAAAAAAAAATCTGAAAAAACTGTGAGCTATCATCATGATTGAAATATTTATATTTAGCTAATTAACTCTTTAATAAAAAAGTACTACATATTTATAAGAAAAAAAAAATCGCGTTTAAACAAAAAAAAAAATTGATGCTCTTTGAACACTGTCCACTTAAAGAAAGTTCAAAAACTTTTTTTGTTACCCAACATCTCTTTATGAATATTCAATGTTTTTTCTGTTACCCATCTGCAATCTCTTAAAGTATTGTTTTGGCCACATTTAAAACATTTTGTTTTTTTTTCCTGAAGAGTAGTTGGTAAGTAGTTGAAACTTGTCTTCTTACCTGTACTCTGTAGGATGACCTGTTGTGTACAAATTGAGTTTGAGGATATAAATTGTCAATTTTGGAAACAAAAAAAAAAATCTCTTTTTTCCTTCAACTCAAAGGTCCCTTACTTTCACTAGTTACATGAATCATTCATTAATACTCCACCAATAATTTAAAAGGAAGAAGAGAACAAAGAAAGTGACAGAAGCAACAAAACCAGTCTCTGTTAAAGAACCACAACAAAAACAAAAACAAAAATGATTCCAATGAGGTTTACAAAGAGACTACCCAACACATATTTTTCTGATCTTTGCTCGTATCGGTGATTTACCTCGCAAAATACCAAAGTAGGTTTCTCTAGGAACCTAATCAGATACTAACATTCAGGCTTGAATTGTAAGAGAACAATAGAAGAAAAGCCAACCGTAAAGGAGAATACTGACTCAGCAAAAACCAGGAACATGTTGGATTTTATTCTGTCTGAAACTGTTGACACTCTTTGTCCACAATGTTGCAAAACTTCATAATTTGATCCGGCCACAGAGCCGCCAGTAAGCTCCTGTATGGAAAAGAGACTTCTCAAAGACCCATATGTCACGTACAAGCACCTGCACAAGCAACAAACTTGTAACTCGCCTGTAGGTAAAAGAACTTCTCCGATTTTCCAAATCGATTCCTAGTAAGTTGAATCAGATTTTTCATCGATCCAGGCCAAATTATGTGTTTTTTTTTTATGGATATTCTCAGGAGGTTCATGTGGATCTAGTCTATTTTTTTCGATGCATTGTTTACCAATTGGTTGCAGTCTAGAAACAATCATCGAAAAGCAATGAACAAACTTTACTTCACCTCTTTGTTCTTGTCTCCAGCTACTACATTGCCTTCTGCATCGTAAGCTTCGAATTTCTGAAGATAGAAAAGATCTCAAGAACTCATTACAACCCCCAATGCACGAGAAACAAAATGATGACTTAAGATAACACTGACCTGCTTTGTCAGAAACTCTAGTGTCAGTTGTATGAATGCTTTCTTAAGGTCTGTCCGGTCAATTCCGATCTGAGAAGTTGTCAAAAGGATGAAAAGAATAGGGTGAGTTTGAAAATCCACTAGCAGGGGGGAATCTTTTATCATTCGTTGCTGCAGATCATAATTCTCAGTATCTAAAAGAAATTCAAGCAGTTAAAAAAACTTGCCAGTCGAGCTTGTAAAGTTCGGATCTTGACAACCGGCTCAATCATTTCCCAGTAAACACCATCCCACATGGCTTCTCTCTGTTTAATTTCGTTCTTCAGTGCCTTAAAGTGAAAAGAAACAAAAATTTAACAATACAGAAGACCATATCATCTTCAACTTCAATACAAAAAAATACTGGTGGAAACCTTACAGAATACATTCTTTCAGTTACGTTTTTCCGTATCGTCTTCTTGTCACCATTGGCCATCAGAATATTAATCTGAAGAAAACCCGGGTAGCTAACTCAAGATGATTATAAAACATTTTACTGTGAGACTAAGAAAAAACAAAAACAACCAAAAGAAGTATAAGTAATACCTGTTTGTATAACTCTAGTGCTTCTATGTAGAATGTATTCTTTGAATACCCAGTCTTTCTTAACTTAGCGATAGCGTAGGCACTTCTTAGCTGAAATTAAGTGTTTTCACATGTATTAAGACATCTGCAAAATATATATTCTAGTCTAGATAATGCGTGAATATGTTTCTACCTCCCGTATAAAATCCTCTTTCGTTCTTCGCCAACCACTTCTTGTAAAACATCTAATACAATTGACAGAAAACAACTGAGGCAATTAAAAACTCAACTCTAGTATATCAATTATATTGTAGCTTATACTCAGAACTTCCTAAAATGATTAACAGTAAAAACAAGCAGAATAAGGAATCTTATCCAAATTACCTCCGCCAAATCGAGATTTTCTCCTGGAGTGCATAGGGTTCATATACAAATCCAGGACTTACCATGGACACTCTAACGGCACCCTGCATTCATTAATACTGATGTGAGACAATCAACACCATAGGAAGAAATATATCTATATCAATGATATTAAAAAGCAATCGAGGTTGAGACACTTGACACACCGTTTTCTGTAGCTGAGGTGGTGCCTTAACTTGCGTTGTAGCAGACCTTTTTTCGTTCGTAAACGGCAAAGACTCTGCAATCTGATAAACAACAGAAACAATGAACATATGAATCAAACCAAAGATCAGTGATTTTAACACCTAATGATGAATCTGGTGATTTTTACCATTGTAGATCGAAGCAAATGTGTGTTGGCGTTGTGGCCTTCATATAAACGTGAATACACACTTTTTCCATGAGCTTCAGGAACTGGAAATGTCAATTATATTACTCCAAAAGAATCAATTCACAGTCAAAATTCAATGGAGAAAATTGAGAAATAGTACCGTGACAAAGAGAAGAATGATAGCTTCTCCAACACCCAAATCTGAAATCATCTCCAATTTGAATCAAAGAGAACTCATTTCCACTCCGAAATCTGAAAACCAATGATGAAGAAGCTAAAAATTGAAACTTTTGGTAACGGATAAAGATTCAGAGTTCAATTTCACGCATTTTCCAAAAACGAAATCGATGGAAGAAGAATCAAAGTTAGGAAATTTGCTTACGGAAGAGAAGAAGATTCTCTTGATCCAACTGTTTTCAACAAAGAACGAACTGTTTGAAATCTTCTTACGAGCGCCATTTTGATTAGTGTGAAGAAATCTCAAAGAAAAACCCTAACTTTCATTGATCTCGAATTCCATTGAAAGATCTCTGTCTGTGCTAGTTCGACTGTTCAATCGGAAGGGTTTAAGACGGAACAGCTTGACTACATCGCGGAGCACTGTATCTCGATGTGCCTCTCTTCTAGACTGAAAACGTGGACGCATGTTTCGGAAACGCAAACGCACGTTTTTAACGATTGGCTGGTTTCAACAACACAGCCGCAAAAAATCACAGATTTTGATGACCAAACCGCAACTGCGGACGGCATAATCAGTAAAATTACGTTCTAGGGACATCGCGTTACAAAGAATCTTGATTTGTTTTCTCATAATACAGAACATCAATGAACATATTACATCACCAAAAAAAACAGAACAAAAATGAATGGAAAAATGTGTCTCAAAACAATGTCCGGTTATCGCATTTGGCCGGTTTGTTCTTAGTTTCACGTTTCTGAGTCGACTAGAGAGCATGTTTCGCGTTTTTTGTTAGATGAAGAAGCTGCTTTCTCGATTATAGGATTGTGAAAGAAATGGCAGCAGATCGAAGCTTCAACTCATCGTCTTTCCATTTGGATTCCGGTGCAGCTGCTCCAGCGATATAAACCTTTTCAAGATTAAGAAAGAAACATAGAGTGAGTAATGAATCTGGAAATATGAATGTCAAAGAGTAATCAAATATGTGTTTGCAGCAGAGACCTTCCCTCTGTTCACAGAGGCTACTAGAGCTATGCGTTCTTCATCTCTACCAAACTCGTAGAAGTAGTAATTTCTGCAGATATAAAATAACAAGAACATCAAATTTTCCAATCAAGAACACAAATTCCCGAACTGATGGGAGTATAGTTCAAAGCAGACTTGCCTTAAACCTTCTTCTTCCTTTACCTTGATTGTACGAGCAGAGTAAATCGTTGCCGCACCTGCTCATAGTTAAAGAATTTAACAATGACCAGAAAATTAATAGGATTTCTAAGGCAAGATTCTAAGCGGTTATCAATTTGCGTAAGATTTAGAGAACCTGGAACAAAGAGTCTTGCAGCTGCCTTTAATGAACCCAAATCGGATATATCTTTAGCCTATTTGAATCATAGATCATTCCATGAGCACTTACCGGACAAGTAAACCTCTCAACTGAAGATTCAAGAAATGTAAGACTCGTAAAGGAAATTTGTTGTGCAAACCTCTAAGAAAGTGATCTTAAGTTGATTTGAAGGGCGAATGACTACACTCAAAACTTCTGATCTGCATCCACAAATGATTTATCACACAAGTCCTAATGGAAATCCAACGAAGGAAGAGGAACAAACGATACCCATCAGGAGTTTGGAACCGGGCGGCGAAAGTTTGCGGCTTTGCCTTGTCCCCATAGAGAGACAATCCCGCAGAGTAATCCTAGAGCATAAGATAACACACTGTCAATAACAAATGATCATATCATCCCAAGAAAAGGAAGTAGAACCAGTTTTTGAAATTCAGGCTGATTCTACTGATCTTGAACCACAGAACACAATGCAACAGTAACTCTTAAACCCCAAAATCAAACTGACTAGAACAACCGTTGATTAAGACCTAACTACGCAGCCAAAAACATTGATCACTAAAAAGTCTCCAACTTTAACCAAAGGAGCAGTCTTTTTCATAATTTTAGCGTCCAATTTCAGATTTTAGTAAGAAACTAAACGAAATTAAACTCATTGATTCATATTCATAAGAGATTGGTTCACAGAGATACACACCTCAGGCTCATTGACGTCTTCAAAGTCTGGAGGAACCCTAATAGCGAACCCATCACCAAAGAACTGGAACCAAGACTTAGTGTTGGCAATGCCGAGTCTTAACGGTTTGGAAGACTTCAACTGATCGGCTAATGACTCTGGAATTGGGTTTTGAATGATGAAAGAGACGAAACAGAGAGATGCTGTTCTAAGCACCACATCTCTCCGAAAAGTTGCAGAAGGAGAGAGAATTTTGGGTTTATTAGGGTTTTGAGGTTTAGGGTTTGGTGGATGAAGAGAGAGAGAGTGAAGTAGAATGGCCATGAGAAGAGGAAGAAGAAGAAGAAGAAGAAGATAGAGAAGACTTCATGGCTTGTAGTGGATAAGAAGTGTGGAGATTCTCTGAAGTTTTTAGAAGACAAAGGATGGTTCAAGGTGAGGGGTACTTTAGAAGTTTCGTAGTTTTTTAAGGGTTAATTAGTCATTGTATATTTTATGGACCCAATCATTTTGGGCCTTTTAGGGCCCATTAGGCCCAACGTTTATAAATTCTATGCTTTGATGTGGCTACTGGCTAGTGATCCTCGGAGCTTGACACGGCGAAGTCATGGCGGCGGAGACGGAGGCAGAATCACAGTACCTTCATGTACTCTCTGCTTTCCTCGCCATGGAACCGGTGGACTCCGTTATCACTCTCGCTAGGTAAACTACCGCCATTCTTGCCGGCGCCGCCGCCGCTAGCTTCTTTGTTCCATTATCTCCGGCGTTTGATTTTGCTTCTGTTTGTCTTTTTGTGTAGAGAATGTACTGGAGGATCAATTACTGAGAACGCCCAGAGATTTTTCTGGGAAATTTGTGTTAAAGCTGTAAGTAAATTCTACTCTTCTGAAAACTCAAGAGAAATTTGGAAGCTTTATGATTTTGTTAAGCTTTTTGTAGTCAAGTTATTGATTTGGGACTTGTTAGTGTTTGCCAAATTAGTTTGCTCTGGAAAAAAATGAATCTTGAGTAGTAATAATGTATAAATTTACTGTTAAACTCGTTCAGGCTGCGAATGGTAACGCAACATATGCGAAGAAGTTACTGAAGAAACTCATAAACGAAGTTGAGTTAGAGAATGGTGAAGTATTGGATGAAGTATATGAAGAGTATGCTCTTTACATGTTAACTTTTAAGGTGTACTTTTTTCTTTGTTATTTCAAGTTTTCTTGTAATTGATGGAAAACAAAACTAAGTTTGGTTTGGTGCTTCAGGAAGATATATTGGTGAAAGAAAACAGAAGGATTACCAAATTCATCTCTTTTCTATTCCCCGAAGGTAAAATTATATGTCTTTGCTTTGTGTTTTGTTCATTGTTTGTAGTTACTATTGAGATGTGTTTTGCTGACTTATTCTGTGGATTAGGTTCGTACAAACATCCGAGTTGTCCAAGGTCGAGGAAATTAGTTATTCCGTTGCAATGTTCGTTGAACATGCTTGAAGGAGATACTGGGTAGGAGTCTTTTTTATGATCATTTGATAACCACAGATTCATTTTATTGCACTGAGTCTCGTTCAACGTTGCTCACCTTGGATCTTGGGTTTCGGACAGGTGTTCCATCTGGCCATCAAGTCTGTTTCTGTCAGAGTTTGTTTTGTCATTTCCAGAGTTATTCGCCAATAAATCCTGTTTTGAGGTTAGTTTATTGATCGATGAGGTTCGTTCTGATCTATTATGTTCATTTCATGATTCGACGGAACCCCGTTTTAGGTTGGTTCTGGAGTTGGCATGGTCGGAATTTGCCTTGCACATGTAAAGGCCAAAAAGGTATCCCTTAATTTAATTGCTTATTACCAAAGTTCTGGTCATATTTACAAAGCTATGGTGAGTCACAAGTTTTTCTTGCGTAGGTGATACTAACAGATGGAGATCTCTTAACTCTGTCTAACATGAAGCTTAATTTGGAGAGGAATCACTTAAACTATGATGACAAGTTGCTCAAACAACCTGCGGAAGCTCAGAGTACAGTAAGTAGTAAATAGTTTCTTTGTGCTTTCTGATTCAGAGTATATATGATAGACTTAACCGATTCAAGATCTATTCCTTTTCCTTTAACAGCAAGTTAAATGCATTCATCTTCCGTGGGAAACTGCATCGGAAAGTGAACTGAGTGAATATCGTCCAGATATTATGTGAGTAAATATCGAGAATTATGTAGTAGAAGATGTTGCTTAATGTCACTAACCCTTACGCTCTTATCAGTCTAGGCGCAGATGTAATCTATGACCCGTCATGTCTCCCTCATCTACTTCGGGTTCTCGTAGCCCTTCTAAGTAAACCACCAAAAAGAGACAATGGCTCTCTTGAGACTGAAGACAGTGACACGACACCACAAGGACACAGCCGCAAGGTGGCTTATATCGCATCTGTAATTCGCAATGCAGACACTTTTAATGTGTTCTTGACACTTGTAGACCAAATGGACCTTTCCATCACAGACGTGACCGCAGAACTTAGGCCTCCCTTCGAGCTTTTACCATATATGCATTCCTATGACCGCTCAAGCGTTCGGCTCTTCTCCATATCCTCCAGATAATGTAATTCTTTCAGAAGCACTTTAGTTTCTTTACAATCGAAATCAAAGATTCTTGGACCCTTAATCGAAACATTTTCCAAGATGGTAGTTGGTTGGTCAGGTCGAAGGTTTGGTGGTCGAAATCGCTGTTATTAGCGTTTCATGTGTTTGCAGAAATGTGAATGTTGATCTTAGATTAAGGGCTCACAATACAACCGCTAAACGTTATCACTGGTTGTTGCTACCAAACGCCAGTAGTGACCGCCATAAACGCACCGCTTCTAATATCTTACTCCTGTTCTGTGACAGTGATCTGATCTCATTGTCGATATAAATTATTTGATTTATGGTTTTACAGAGAAACTGGAGAATCTCTATGAGTGCAAATAAATACATTATCACTCACCAACTTCGATGTGGCAAGAGATAAGATGCTTGTGAAGATTAAGCTAATCAAAAAACATCAATCAAACTCTTTTGGAAACTTATCATATTCTTTCCCAAAACTGTAAAAAAATAAAAATTTGATCACTTTTACATGAGTCCAAGATTCTCCGTCTGAATCTTGTTTATAAAGAGAAAGAAACACGAACAAAGGCAATAATAGTTTAGTTGAAGCGTCTGTTTGGTCTCAAAGCGATCGTCTTTAATGGAGGTGATTCACGCATGGTCTGCTCCAAGATCACTCAGCACCACTCTCCTCTACTCCTTTGCCCAGGTACTCGTTTTTCTTACTTTATTCAGAGAGATTTTCCCTGGAAATGGAACAGATTTTATGATAGAAAATTCATTGATGATATGAATTTTGTTTGAGTCCCGTCTTCTGGGCAATAGAGAAACAGTTCTTTGTGGATTGTCGATGAGAAAAAAAAAAAAAAAAAAGGGGATAAAATTTTGGTTTTAGATCTTGTTCTTGGCTTCAAAACATCTATGTGTCGTCAATGTCAAACATTTCTGAATAAAAGTTTCGACATTTTTGAGTCACTGTCAAACTATGTTTGGTGTGAGATGTTAGATGTAACATGCAAGATGCTTTGGTTTGAATATCTTCAGAGAGATGACATTGAAGTGCTCGACGAGCCATTATACGCTGCGTTCCTCAAGTCTACGGGTGTTGATAGGCCATACAGAGATGAGCTTCTCTCTAAAATGGTATTGTCAATTTACAGTTATCAATTTAGGGATAGAGGAGAAATAGTATAATCGTCGCGTTTTCTAATAGGAGTGTGATGGAGAAAAGGTGGTGAAGGATATCATTTATGGTCCAGGAAAGAAGAAATATAGGTTTTGTAAGGTTATACTCTCACTTCTCTTTCTGATTTAGAGACTTCAATTTCTTTCTATGTGTTTGAGATAGGATTGTGATTCTTCTTGTGTTTCTGGTCCTTCTCTGCACAGCATATATCGAAACAGCGACTTCTTGGTTTGCCAAGTGAACTAATGAGTAAAGGAAAGCACTTTATATTGATACGCAATCCCCTTAACATATTGGTAAGCTTCTCAAACTCACTTCTGGTGTTATGTATTCTTTGAGATTCTTCTGAGTTGGTTTTTTCTTGACGTTTATGGGTCTGATCCTTTCTGGTTTGAGATGTTTATTCTCTTTGCTTTTGTTTGTTTGTCTTTTCTTGCAGCCTTCTTTTGAGAAGGTACACCCTTCATCGTTTCACGAATTGGGATTGGGAGAGTTAGTATCTATATACAGTGATCTCTGTCAGATGGGAACACCACCAGCAATAATCGATGCAGATGAGCTCCAGCGAGATCCCGAGGTTTCATTGCTATACTATGAAATTTTGACAGTGAACTCCATTCTCTTATGTAAGAAGATGCTTATGTTCTGTGTCATTCTTCTATTTTCAGGCTACACTACGCAGTCTTTGCGATGACTTAGAGATCCCGTTTCAAGCCTCTATGCTTAAGTAGACCACTATGCTCTTCTAGGGATCTCTTGGATTTGACGGTTAATGGCAAAAGCAATGACGGTGTTTTTATTGTTTGTGTTTTCTTAAAGATGGGAGGCTGGTCCTATACCAGAAGATGGACTTTGGGCTCCATGGTGGTACGAGACTCTTCACAAATCAACGGGGTTCTCTTCTCCGAAGAAGTACCCTCAGGTACATGACCTGGTTTTACTGCAATTAAAGATTCTGGAACTCAGACATCATTCAAACTACAATGTGTTTGTTTTGCTTTCAGACTTTCCCTTTGAGGCATTACGATTTGCTGGAGCAATGTTTGCCGCTATACAACATTCTCAGGCGCCACGTGAAGCACAAGTCATCTCTCTTGACCAGCACCTTAACTCCTCCCAGTCTCCCGGTTCCTGAAAATGCTAAACTTCTTGCTTGGGTTGGTGATGAGATTGTGCCACGTGAGATGGCGAAGGTGCTTGAACCATACATGGATCTCTGTTTGTTATTGCTTGTTTATTTTTTATGTTCTGATGTTACTTTTCTTTATTCTTGCTTAAGGTTTCTGTTTTTGACTCGGTTGTGCAAGGCGGTGACTCTGTATGGGAAGGTCTTCGAATATACAAAGGGAAAGTATTCAAGCTTGAAGAACATCTAGACCGGTAAGAAGCAAGTAAGAGAAAAACCTGAGCACTTCTTCGAAGCATTCTTATTAATATGTTCAAGTGTTGTTGCATATAGGTTGTCTGATTCAGCAAAGGCTCTGGCTTTCAACAATGTCCCAACCCGCGAGGAGGTAAGTATTTAATGAGGATAGAAAATCATTGTCATAGCTTTGAATTTTGGGTTTTGAAAGAACATATCACAATGGAAAATGCACAGATAAAAGAAGCCATCTTCAGAACTCTCATAACCAATGGGATGTTTGACAATACACATATAAGACTGTCTCTAACTCGAGGCAAAAAGGTATTAATTACACTTTGACCAAGTTCTAAGTAAATTATATGCAAGAAGATATGCTTCTTTCTGTTTTAATTTCAATCATTTTCCCGCTATGAATTTTTATCTTTTTAAGGTCACTTCTGGAATGAGCCCTGCATTTAACCGTTATGGATGTACTTTGATCGGTAAAGTTTCAGATTTATCTCTTGCAAGCATTCAACTAAACTCTATGGAAAATTGTTTTTGAGTTTTCAAAATAATGTAGTGCTTGCCGAATGGAAGCCTCCGGTATATGACAATGATGGCGGAATTGTTCTTGTGACTGCAACTACACGCCGCAATTCACCCAATGTATGAACTTGGTCTCATTGTCTTGCATTTATATTTAGTTGAGAAACACATTTACTCAAAAATATTATTGTTCATTGTTGTTTAATCTCTTTTTCTTTTCTTCTTTTTCAGAATTTAGATTCCAAGATTCATCACAACAACCTCCTCAATAACATACTTGCAAAGGTACCATCTTTTGCCTGGCATCGAAGAGAATCACTGATCATGTGTTTATAGGGACATCACTGTGAGATGTTTATTTCTGTAATGACACAGATTGAAAGCAACAATGCCAATGTCGATGATGCAATCATGCTTGACAAGGATGGCTTTGTGTCTGAAACCAATGCAACCAACATTGTAAGATCCTCGAATATTGAACATTTTACTCTCCAAAGAAGCGTACTGAATCTCTGTGTAGTGTTTGGAAACTAAAATAGTGGAGGAACTCTGTTTTTAAAGTTCATGGTGAAGAAAGACCGAGTACTCACTCCTCACGCAGATTACTGTCTCCCGGGCATTACCCGAGCTACTGTAAGAGAGAAAATGATTCACATTCTTCTTCTAACATATCTCAGTGACTGAAACATGACCAATCTTATTTTCTAATCCATGTCCAGGTCATGGAACTGGTGGTGAAAGAGAACTTCATCTTAGAAGAACGTAGAATCAGCTTGTCGGAATTCCATACAGCGGATGAGGTTTCCTCGTCTTTTCCTTAATCTTAGAATCTCAAATGATCACTAACTAAGTATTATCAATCCATTTCAAATTTTTCTAGGTATGGACTACAGGAACTATGGGAGAACTCAGCCCGGTACATGCACAATCTCTATAATAAAATCACAGAATATGAAAATCTCAATGTTTTGAGTGAATTTCCTTCTTGTGAAACACTTTCTGGTTGCTTTCATGTCGCTTATTTATCTAGTTTATTGGATAAAGGTTGTGAAAATTGATGGGCGTGTGATCGGTGAAGGAAAAGTAGGACCGGTAACAAGAAGACTGCAAAGTGCTTACAAGAAACTGACGGATGGTTCAGGCGTCCCAATACCTACTTACCAAGAACCTTGAACCATGTGTTTGGTCGTAGAACACGAAAGGTAAAATACCTTGCTAAATGTGTTTATCTAGATTATTGGGTATGATCACTAGCTTATGCCAAATGCAGAAGAGATTAAATTGACAAACTTTAATCAGATTCATTTTAAAAAGTTTTCAACGTTTCTATGATTTCATCATTGTTTTTTTTTTTCATATTTAAGTACTCAAAATGTTGTTGAACAAAAAAAAAAGTACTCAAAATGTTATTTGTTTGCAGAGATTCTAAGAGAAAAAAACATGGCATACGAACAAAACGGCACGTAATACAGAGGAAAGCTGTGGTGTTTTATGATTGTGAATAGAAAGTGCGTGCCGTTTTTATCTCCCAGACTCTCATTTGCTGGTATTGGTCAATGTAATAACCCGTTGGTCACGAATCCAAGTCAAGTCAGCCTCTCTTGTTTGACTTTTCTCTTTTTCTCCCACAATAATGGCAATGCTTGCTGCTTAAATTCTTACTTTCTAGTAGTATATAAAGTCCTTAATCGTTTCAAAGAAACATAAAATTAAACCTCTGACAATTAACATTTTCTTATATGCATTGTACGAGTTTCAATCCTAATGATCATATAACAACAGTGCAAATACAAAATACTAGACTACTATAGTAAACTAATTAAGAGTATAAGAAAATAATATTATTAGTGAGTAAAGAACTTAGTTTTCATTTTCCATATCATTTTCAAATGTTATTTCGACTAAAATAGGTGACACAAAAAAATAACTTAAAAAGACATAAATTAAAGAAAGAAAAAAATAGTTCATGTTGGAGATATAACTTTTGCTAATTTAAATTAAAGATGATATGAATTGATTTGCTTTTGGGACTATAGTGAGTTAGTGACCGCACATATAACAAATAGTGTGATTCCACGAGGTTAAAAGGTAAAATTAAAAATTGCGAGACCATTTTGTCTTTGTGCAGATTGCCAATTTTTTCCCCCAACGGATTGGATTTGCAAATTTCAAGTCAAAGAAATTATAAATAATAATAAAAAAAAAAGCATATTTGAGTAGTGATCACGATAGACCTATGATGGCTAAAGACTTTCTAGAAGAATATGAATATCAAAGTAGTCGTCTATGAATGATGGCTAAAGATTAGTAAAGAAAAAAAGTTTTTTTTTTTTAAGTTTGATTATTCATCTATTTCTGTCTTTCGAATCAAACATGTCATTATCATGGTCTTCCTCCCTCTATCTTGAATTTGATTTTAGTTTGTATTGTAAACTAGCTCAAAACATTACCATTTGTCTCATAATGTATTTTTTTTTTTTCTGTCTCTCTTTTCAATAGCTTCATTTTAAAACTCAAAACCAAATCAAGTTTAGTAAAAAGTAGGAAAAAAAAAAGAAGATACTTTTCATACATATACGATGATGAATTAAAGAGTTTAAGACTATGTCAACAACTTCTTCGAAAGTCACCGAACTATATTGACTTTTCACTTCCCTCACCAATTGGAAAATTCTGTCCGTCCACGTGGCATTCAATAAGTAACACATATGCTTATGACATATCCCCTAACTTCCTCGCTTCTTCTCCAAGACTTCTTCAAACTTTTCAAATATCTCTCTATAAACTTCAGATTCTTATTCTCTCTTTACATGTCACATTAAACCCAAAAAAAAAAACTATCTTTTTGGGATTCAAGAACTAACAATGGATCCCATAAAGCAAATCTCTTTACTAGTTCTTCTCTTCTTTCTACTTTTATCCGGGTCGGCGGGTCAGCCCGGATCCCCCAACCCGAGAAATGACGAATATGCTTACAGCGGCAGTCTTAGTCCAGCTATGGCTGTTGTCGTTGTAGTAGTCATCGCAGCTCTCTTCTTTATGGGCTTTTTCACCGTCTACATACGCCACTGTACTGGCGCAGTAGACGGCAACGTTACTCCTACAGGAGGAGCGAGGAGGAGAGTAACAAACGCAACGGTGGCGCGTGGGTTAGACGCGGAGACTATCGAGACGTTTCCGACTTTTATATACTCGGAAGTGAAGACTCAGAAGATTGGTAAAGGAGCGTTGGAGTGTGCGATTTGTTTGAATGAGTTTGAAGACGATGAAACGCTGCGTTTGTTACCTAAATGTGATCACGTGTTTCATCCTCATTGTATCGGCGCGTGGCTTGAAGGTCACGTGACTTGTCCGGTTTGTCGGACTAATCTCGCTGAACAGAAGATTGAACCGGTTGAACCGGAAGCGGTGGTGGAAATTGATCTTGAAGCGCAGCAGCAATCGGCGGTTCCTGAACCGGTGGTGGAACTACCACGTGTTAATTTCTCGAGGTCGCATACGACGGGTCATTCGGTGGTTTTACCGGGAGAAAGTACCGACCGGTTTACGCTTAGAGTACCGGAAGAATTAAGGAAGAAGATCATGGCGAATTGGAAATTGAACCGGTCGAATAGTGTTTTTGTTTTAGCGAGAGGAGGGAGTTCGAGGAGTGGTAAACCGGTTGACCGGTCGAGGGCTAAATCGGACCGGTGGTTATTCCGTAAAACTCCGTCGTTTCTGTGGCGGAACCGGGATGATGGTTCGATTAGGCTAGGTGGAACCGGTAGCGTTAGAGGAAATTCAGTAACAAGTCCGACCGGTGACTCGGTACGAGCAGACCGGTGGGCTTTTCTTAGAAACCCGTCGTTTCTCTGGAGGAATACGACGCCGGTTCCTTCGCCGAGAGTTGAAGTCAATAAGGACGGTGAAGGAACATCGTCGGTTCAACATACCGGTACAGTTGGTTCATCTAGCGGTTCCGTTAGATTACCGGTTTAGTTGGTTTGGTGATGTTTTCTTGCATTGTTCATAAACACGCAATAGATTTTACGCAATTCTTTAATTTTGTTTGTCGTTTTTTTGTAAGATATTTAAATTGTCAATCCCACGGAAAAAGGAGATTGTTTTTTTTATATAGTCCCTCAAATTCAAAATATAAGATGTTTTAGTTAAAAACACGCATATTAAAAATATCCATTTTAAAATGTTCAACCAATCATAAATACATAATATAAATAATCGCACAATATTAAATTAATATATAATTTACATAGAAACTTGAAAACATGTTACATTTTGAAACAAAATAATACCTCAAAACGTCTTACATTTTATAACGGAGAGAGTACATATGACAAAAGAAAAATTAATCGCTAAGACTAAAAGTCAAACAAATGGAGATTGGTCTTCTATTCTTCTTCTTCTTTAAAAAAAAAGTCTAAGTCGTCGACCAAAGAATACATAGAAGATTACATTATTTTATAGCTGTAATGGAATGTATTATCTAGCTTCTGAATTCTCGTGTTTATCCTCGATGAATACGATGAACTATATCATAAACAAATTTGTTACCAATGATTGATTTCTAAAGTATTGTTGTCGGACCAAAAAAAAAAAGTTGGCCTAAAGTATATGATTTAAGTATAAAAGACTCACAGCTCCAACAATTAATCATTTGAGCGTAAAAAAAAAAAGTAAAATCATTTGAACATTGAAGTACGAGGTACTCTTCCTTGAGAGCTAAGACCAAAAATAGTTTGAGAAAATTTTATTTTAATATAACTTGGAAGATGGAAATGGAATCATATACATTAAAATTAAAACATAGTTACTACAATACATAGACCACGACTAAGTCGCTTCTATACGGGATTCGAAGATTACTTGTTCAACAATTTGAATACTGATTACTGACGTAGGAAGTTGCCATTATTCTAGAAACATAATGTAAACATTACTAAAAGTCGTGACTAAGAAGAAAATAAAAATCCAAAAGTCGTGATAACATTTGGCTTAAAAGTGTCACTAAATGTATAACAATCCCAAAAATAATACATTATAGTATTTTCACACAAATTTTATTTCTACCCCTTATTAATACACTAAATAATACTCTCTCAAAAAAAAAAAAAAAAAAAAAAAAAAATAATACTCTCTCTCTAATTAATAAGCTAAAATACTAGGAATAAAAATGAAAAATAGTTGGCTCTTTTGAGCACTATTTAATTACGGATGACAAAAAAAAAAAAAAAAAAAAAAAAAAAAAAATGAAAAATAGTCTTAAAAATTGCATTAAAAACACAAAACGACACTCTTTGTGAAACAAGATTAAAACCTTAAAACGACACTCTTTGTGAAACGGAGGGAGTAATAAAAGCATAAACTTAAACGTAAACACACAAAAAGCCGTTGTTGTCTACATTAATGAGGAAGGTATACATTATTTACGATTGCCCATGTAAACTACATCATAGGTCTAAATGGTAACTGAGGAATCTGGCTGAATCCGGCTGAATTGCTGAATCTGGCTGAATTTTTACCTGAATCTAGCTGAATTTTTACATTTCTAAATGATAACTGCTGAATCTAGCTGATTTTTTTGTGTGGTTTTTGGTAGAATCTGTTAAAATAATTAAGACTTTAACTGAAAATATCGTCAAATAATGATGAATCTTAATCAGTTTTAGATTATTACCAGATTTTAATCAAAGATAAAGCAAACTCTCTCGGGCACCATTATCGAGGGCCATTTTCTGATCTTGTTTTCCGACGCCGGTGGAGTCTTTGCTCGCCGGCGTCGGGATATCTCAAATCGTTTCGCTCTCTTTTGTCTTTACATCACCTTTTCAATCTTCTTGTTTACTTTTCGTCATCTTCCCGACCATCACTGCGCTCTTCCTTTGATTTCGTTAACGGTGGTCGGAGACCCTTTAATCATACTATCCAAAGTTTCATCACTTCATCGTTCTAATCTGCTGGCCGCTTTGGACGAATCTTACTCTGCCTTGGTGTTGGCGAGATCCTTAAAATCCAAATCTGCAGCACCTTTTTCCAAGTGGTACCGCAGCCCGCCGGCCTTGACTGCTGCGGTGCCACAACCTCCGGCGATGTTTCATTCCATTCTGATTATCATCTCGCCGATGTCCAGCCGCCATAGTCACAACATCATCAACGAAGCCAAAGAGAAACTAGGGTTTTCGTTATTGGGCCTTTCCCAATTCGGCCCATGTTGTTTTCTCTCTTGGACCACTTTTAGAAGTGACAGCCCATCTCATCTTTCCACTAAGCCCAGGTTTTGCCTAAACTCTCATTTGTTCTTTCTCTGCAAACATTTGTGTCGATCTAAGGAACCAGTTGTTAGAGGACATCGATTGGAACCTAATCAAACATCGTTTCTTTGTTGGTACAAACCTTCTCTGAGAACCTGGCCATTAAAATCACTTAGGGGGATTACTCATGTTTTTAGCTACCGTTATCGAGGTCAGATGAAAGGTTTGAGGAATAACGGCATTATGATCCCGTCTCCATAGAGCGGTGATTACCGCAGATTCCTCAACCTCCTACCTCCGTACCCCCTGTTCATCGAGTTCATTCATGTGCAATCTATCAATTTCAGTGATAACTTTCATATGCTCAAAACCTTGGAGCTCAGGTCTGGTTACTTTCTATTTGTGTTAAACCGAAGACAAACTTTGTGTGGAATTCTTAATCTCCATGGCCGAGGCTTTCATGCGAGAGAGGATCCACCTGTTCTGTTACGGTTTTATACCCATCACTTGCGAACCCTGGTTTTTGCTTCATCTAAAGTCTTGAGGTATGTGTTTATAAGCTTAAAGGTCTTTGGTCTAATGCTCTTGAACCCTTCCTGTGAGAGTTTTGTTGGTGGCTTTGGAAGCTTGTCCAATGACCATTTTCCATCAAACTCTTCTGACGACTTCAAGCCATACACCCTCCACACCATTCCCAATTGCTATGTTTTGCCTAAGCTCAATTCCCACTATACGGAAGCTCTAGCAAACAACTTCAAGCATCAGAGCACCTCCACATTTGCTCGAACCTGTCAAAGCACTACTTCGTGTAGCTTTTCTCGTGCCGGCGAGGATCACGTCTTTGATTCCTTCATCAATGCCACTTCGTCTCTTGACTATGGCCAATCATTCATCCATTGACTTGCTCTTGGAAGAATCATCGATACTCTTTGATATCACATGTACCAACAAGCTACCTAGCTTTTGGCTCAAAGCTCTCAAGGAACTTTTATCGATTAACCTTACCTATCTTTTTATCTATCTTATGTTGTCTTTTGGAGTATGCCCTTTATTATGGTGCTTTAAACTTTGGGAACTCACCTTCCCTCTATCTCTGTACTTGGTTTCTACGTTAATGGAATGAAAACAAGCCTTTGTTCAAAAAAAAAAAAATGATGAATCTTAATCAATAGAATAACTAAGAGATATCTAAATAAATTAGATAAAATTATCTAATGGTCTAAGTAACCCTTATATTAATAAATAAATACTAAATTTATCTAAAACTAATACTAATATAAATAATATATTGGTTAGCAAAAATGAGTTATTTTTGCATATTTAATTTTTAAACTATTAAAAATATGTAAATAATTAATGAAAGTTTTGTCAAAACATTATTGAAAAATTAATTTCAAAAATTAACATGATCATAAAATAAATATTATCTTTTTTTTATTGTTCTCCAGTAGTTTAATCAATAATCTGACTAGAATGATTAAGCGAATTATTAAAACTTTGATATTTTAAAAAAAATTTAGCATATGTATAAGTTGTTTTTGCGAATTTGAAAAATTTATTTTAGATTATCTTGAAGTATTAAAATTATCCAAAAATATCTATAATTATCCAAACATAAATTCGTCTCTTCTCTATTATGGTAGTGATTTTATGTATATGAATTATTCAATATCGTATTCGTATCTGTATAATATGACTTATTTTTAAATATAAATTTGATGTGTAATTTCTGATATCCAAATTTTTTTAATTCGAGTTGTGTACTCGTTATTATCTAATTTTTTACCATAAATAAACATATCTACATATTTGTTGGTGTTGAAAAAACTGTTGAATCTGGCTGAATTTAGTTTTATGCAAATGGTGACTGCGAAATTGCTGAATCTGGCTGAATATATTTTTGATGTTACCATTTAGTGCTAGAATGTTTTAGCCATTTTATTTTGTTTCACAATATAAGATGTTTAGGACAAAAAAGTTCAAGTTTCTATACAAAAATTAAATTTATATATTTTGTGACTATTATATTCTGCAGTAAAAATTTCCATTGGTCAAACTCTCTTTAACAAAATATTAAATTATGTTTTTAATGTAGAAATAAAAAAGCAAAAAGATTAATTAGTTTCTTAAACTTTGTGTTTTTATCCAAAACATCTTATATTTTGAAACAAGAGGGAGTAGTTTTTTTTAGTATATAAATGTGAATACTGAATAGCAAAACAACAAAAACAATCAAAATACAATAAATAAAAACAATCAAAAAAAAAAAATGTCCGCTGTAAGAAAATTGATTGTTTCTCGTTTATCTTTTGTTTTTGTTCCTTTGTTTTGTACGTATGTCTAGAAAGAAGAAATTTTTTTACCCTTATCTTATAGAATTAACTCATTACTTAAGAGTCAATAATTTTATTTCACATCAAATTAGGTCAATCTCAAAATTTTAGATAAATTTATCATATGATCCTAATATGATCTAATTGATCCCAAAATATTTAGTAAAATCGTTCTTGTGATATCAGAGAAATTAATTCCAAAAGATCTGGAAAAATCATCACTCTCATATTTTTGGGTTGATGCCGTGATTTCAAAAGAAAAATATTCAATAACTTTTTTCAAAGTAATTATCATTATCGCAATCCTCTATGCGATAAACAAATAGATCATCAATTTTAATTTGTCTAAATATCTTCATGAAAACTTATGTGATTAATTAAGTGTGTAGGTAAGCAGACAAAATTCTCATAAGACAACTAGATTTTAACCCGCGGTACACCGCGGGATGATTTATTTTTAAAGTTAGTATAAAAATATTTTGTAAATTGTATCTCCTTAAAAAATATTTATTTATATTATAATTTACAATTTTTATTAAGTAACGGTATACCACGAGTCCACGAGACAATTGTTAATAAACTGAGGATTTAACCCGTATTAAAGCGGCATGTTAATGATATTTATAAATATTGATTCAAATTCGTCCATCATATAAACCCGTTCCGAAATATAACCCGTTCCGTAATTTCTTAACCCGTCCCGCGATTTGTTTTTATTATAAAATTTAATGATTATTTATTATATATAAAAGTTTACAAATCATATCATTTTCTAAGTCATTTATATTTTAATAAACTGAGGATTTAACTCGTATTAAAGCGGCATGTTAATGATATTTTAAAATTTTAAAAATATTGATTCAAACCCGTTCGCCATATAAATCCGTTCCAAAATATAACCCGTCCCATAATTTCTTAATCCGTCCCATGATTTGTTTTCTAAAAGTAGTGATTTTAAAATTAAATGATTTTTATTATATATAAGTTTATAAATTGTATCATTCTCTAAGATATTTATATTTTAATAAACTAAGGATTGAATCTGTATTAAAGCGACATGTTAATGATATTTTAAAATTTTATAAATGTTGATTCAAACTCGTCCACCATATAACCCGTCCCGTAATTTGTTTTCTAAAAGTAGTAATTTTAAAAAAATTAACGATTATTTATTATAGATAAAAGTTTATAAATTGTATCATTTTCAAAGACATTTATATTTTATAGTTTACAATTGTTATTAAGTAACATTATACCACGGGACAGTTTTTGATTTTATACAATCTTTTCTAAATGAGACTGATTTTATATGTCTAATATTAGTGGTATTAAAAAAAATGAAGGATTTAATCCGTATTGAAGCGGCGGATTAATGATATTTTAATCTTTTTATTATTGTTGATTCAAAAACCCATCTCACCAAACCCGTCCGGCCAAAAAACTCATTTATTTTATTAATGTTGATCTTATTTATGATATGATTTTGAATCATTGTCTAAATATTTTCATCGATGTAGAACGTTGAACACACATTTTCGTCAATTGGATAATATATGTCCGTTTTTAAAATTTCGAATCACAATATATGCAGAAAAAAATTGATTTTTTTTTTTTACTTTATGTATTATATGTTGATTCAAAACAGTTAAAAACAAATCAAACAAAGATAATAGGAGAATCATAATTCTAAATCTTAATCAAATCTTCTAAATATCTAAACTATTAAATATGAAATATCCGGTGTATGAGTTGGGTTAAATATAACCCGACCCAAACAAACTTTTTATGAACAAAATTTAAAAACGGGTCGGGTATCCGATATACCCGGAAGCATTTTTACCCACCCGTCACCCATGTGTTGCAAAAATACTAGTATAGATAGCAGGTTCAACGGAAAAACAGCCAAAATCAATCCCAACTATTTTCATGCGGCTCTTTTCAACCCAAACTCTGACCCACTGCACTTATCAACCCGAACCCACATAAATTTTAAATAATAAACCTGAACTATATAACTGTTAGCCAATTTCAACATATACCCGTTATTATATAATGTAATAAATATGAATTATGTAACCTTTAAGTCTTTAACCAATTGATAAAAGGAATGATTCATACACAAAAGAACCGACAATTACGACTTAGCAATTCTAATCGACATTAACAAATACAAAAAAAATTATGTTGAAATTGGCTAACAGTTATATAGTTCAAGTTTGTTATTTGAAATTTATGTGAGTTCGGGTTGATAAGTGCAGAGAGTCAGAGTTTGGGTTAAAAAATGCCGCATAGAAATAGTTGGGGTTGATTTTGGTCGTTTTTCCCAGGTTCAACCAAAACTTGCCTTGCCTCGTAAATATCAAGCATTACATCAATATTAGTTAGATTTAATAAGGGAGACTCACAAAAATGCCCCTTTTTCAATACTCCTTTTCAAAAATGCCCCCTTTGGCTGTCCATTTTTAAAAATACCCCTTTTATGTACAAAATGACTAAATTACCCTTCTTTTAATAAAAGAAATCTCAAATATATAAGGAAATATAACAAAATTAGGTCCACAAAATACAAAATATTTTTTGGCGGGAAAAGTGATCCCGCAATTTTTCCCGCCAAAACACTTGTAAAAACCTTTAAAATACCTTGTAAAATTTTTTCCCGCCAAAAAATTTTTTTTGCGGGAAAAGTGATTCCGCAATTTTTTTGGCGTTAAATTTTTTGCGGGAAAATTTTTGGCGGGAAAAATTTACAAGGTATTTTAAAGGTTTTTTACAGGGTATTTATAAGGTTTTACAATGTATTTTAAAAGGTTTTACAACGTATTTATAAGGTATTTATAAGATATTATAAGATTTTACAAGCTATTTTATAAGGTTTTACAAGTTATAAGGTTTTACAACTTTTTTATAAGGTTTTACAAGTTATAAATACCTTATAAAACCTTATAAGTACCTTGTAAAACCTTTAAAAATACATTGTAAAACCTTACAAAACACTTGTAAATTTTTTCCGCCAAAAATTTTCCCGCCAAAAAAATTGCGGAATCACTTTTCCCGCAAAAAAAATTTTTTGGCGGGAAAATTTTTTACGGTAAAATTTTACAAGGTATTTTAAAGGTTTTTACAAGTGTTTTGGCGGGAAAATTGCGGGATCACTTTTCCCGCCAAAAAATATTTTGTATTTTGTGGACCTAATTTTGTTTCAAATAAGGGTAAAATGGTCATTAAAAATTAAACGAGGGCAAACTTAAAAATGGACTCTCAAATGGGGTATTTTTGAAAAGGGGTATTGAAAAAGGGGCATTTTTAACAATTTCTCATTTAATAATAAAGTCAGATACATAATGTAACGTAGTTATTCAATAATCTTTTCTGCTTATACGAAGCTGTACTCATCCAAATCGATACCCTAAATTACCAAAAATCCACTGCTGTATTTGTAGTACTCACTTCAATAAACAAGAAATCGATAAATAATTTTCTAAACTAATGCTACTTATAGTAAAACCTCTACAAATTAATAATATTGGGACAATAATATTTTATTAATATATAAAGAGATTTGTTTTAATTCTTAAAATTTTAGAAAAAGATGAATTGATACAAATTTATTTAAATAAAATTAGTGTTTTAGATATTATAAAATTTGTAGTTTTGGACTTGAGATTTTAATAGTAATGAGAAAAAAATTCTTCCGACAATAAATTATAAATTTTTTAGTTGAATTCACTTATACAAACGATAGATTAATGACACAAGCAGTTATATTAACTTATTTGACTATAGATTAATAACCTCAGCAATCGTATTTTAAAACCTATAAAATTTTAAAAATTAAAATAATACATATTCAAAAATTGAATATTTACTAAAAAAATTGGCTATTTCTATGATATAATTATAAAGTATATACTACAACACTACAGTTTAAAAACACAACAACAATTGTTTTGTTTTATACAATAAAAGTTAGAGATGAGCTCTAACGGAAATTTAATTTTCTCAAAAATACTAAAAACATACTTAGTATATCAACTTATATATATATATATATATATGTAAACTTATATAATTATTAATTTGTGATATAAATGGGACTATATATAGAGAGAGAGTCAAAAAAAATTATTATCTTATAAAATTTTGTCAATTTTTATACTAGCTCGACTTGGGACCGGAAAAAATTATTATTTAAAGTGTTTATTAGTTTATCGAGTATTAATTAGTAAATGATGGCTCTATAAAGCATTAGATATGTAGAATTACAATTCTCACAATTTCCACACATGTTTGAAATGATTGCTCTCTAGACTCACTCACCGTCACAAACTTAACAGTATCACGGATTTTCTACAAAGCTTCATCAATCACTTCTAGCCCTTTTTGCACAATAAGTTCAAAATATGTGCAACACATCTTATATGCAAGAACTCTCCATTTCACACCAAATATTTTCTAAGTTGCCTCTTGAGGATTCCTTGCATATTGTCGTTTGATGACGCATTGTCTACCGTAATAGTAAACACTCTCTTCTCTATCGCCCATTCTTTTAACAATGCCAAAAACTTTGTGGCTATACCAGCTCCCGTATGTGGAGGAGTGAATGCATCGAATGACAAAATCTTCGTCTTCAAATTCCAGCTACTATCGATATAGTGGGCAGTCAAGCACATGTAGCCTTCTATTGTAACTACTTTTCGAACATTTGTTGTTAAACACAACCTACCATGAACTTCATCTAAACTCTTCATAAGTTTTAGTTTCTCTTTCCTATAAATCTTTAGACAATCTGCAGCTGCAGTGTTCCTAGTCCAAAATTCTATGCTAGAATTAGCATAAAGAAATACCTCTCTAATCCTTTTGTACTCAACAAATAAAAAAGGCAAATCATGCTCAATTATTGCCAATCCAATCATTTTTCTAAACACCATCATATCAAGCTTCCTATTCCCACTTGCAAGTGTACTTCCAGGAGTCTTTGAGCATACTCTCATGTGACGCAACAGAGTAGTGGTACCATTTCTACGTAGGTTTATGCAATAAATATGATTGTAATTGTTGCATCTAACATCACTCATACCATTAGCTGATTTAGTTCCAATGATACTAAAATATTTCCAACACTTTGAATGCTTACGTTTACCTTTCACCTTGTTCTCAGCCGTACTAGTAAGTGAATCTTTTTCTACCTGATTCTCTTCATCCGGATTCTCTTCATCCAGATCCATCTCATCCCTAGTCATATAGTCATCATCAAGGTTTAGAGTATCATCATTACCTAACTGAAATAATAACAAAAGCTCATCAGCCACAAAACAAGACAGAGAAACATTACAACATCATATCAATGGCAAAGACAAAATCAGAGAAATGGTGAAATGGTGATGAATGACAAAGCAAGAGCTAAAGATTAAAAACTACAAGTCTAGTGACAAAATCAGAGAGTTATGAGAAGTCTCAAGCTGCAGGAAACTTTCAAACTCAAACACAAACACTCAAGAGAAACTCAAAGGCTATACATCTCATGAGAATTCACAGAACCCTAATGGGTCTATCTCAAAACAAGTAAATGGGTCTCTCAAAATCGTAAATGGGTCTCTCTCAAAAGTCAAAACGAGTAAATGGGTCTCTCTCAAAATCGCAAATGCTTAAAATGAAAAAAAAACTAAGTCTCACCTGATTTTGATTCTCAATCGAAAGAACTGGATGAGATTGATGCGTTGAAGCTATGGAGACAAGCAAGGAAAGATATTGAAGGGAAGATACGCGAAGAAATCCCAGAGTTCTCTGATTTCGATTTTACGAAAATGAATAAATGTGTTTTTGATTTCCCTCCAAATTGATTTTGATCTAGCTTTTTAAGTATTATGGGCTGACCAATGTCTATATTGTCCAATCCGTTTTGTCCGTATACAAAGTTAGACTATGACCATTAACGACCATCTCCAAATGGATTAGTTTATATCCGGTGTATAATATGTTGGCCATGAATTTTGGAACAATTCCTAATTAGTAATCGGGTCGGAGACAGAACCGATCAGCAATTTTCTGAACCGGTGCTATTGTAAACCGGAATGTCGGTTTATATGATTTAGGTAATACTCTACGTGTCTCGGCCAATCACATTACACAGCGTCAAGGAAATAAATAAATATTAAAGAATTATAAAATTATTAATAAGTTAAAAAAAAAAAAACATTCAATCTTCTTCTTCTTCCTCGGAGCAGAAGACTAACTCCGATTGAAAGAGGATGCATTCTTTTGGTTACAGAGCCAATGCTCTGCTCACATTCGCCGTCACGATCCTCGCTTTCATTTGCGCGATTGCTTCCTTCTCTGATAACTTCAGTAACCAAAATCCCTCTGCTCAGATCCAGGTATGTGTATTGTTCAAATTCAGAGATCTCTTAGTGTATCATGGATCTATGTGTGCATGTTTTAGGTCAAGTTGTTTTAGATCCCTAATTTTTGTTGGATTGTGGCGTTTTAGTTGGAAAATTGTATTGGTTGAGCTATTTTGAGGGATTTTTTTTTAATGATTGTGCTGTGTTTGCAGATATTGAATATCAATTGGTTTCAGAAGCAACCTCATGGAAATGATGAGGTAAGGTTTCATGCTCTTGCCTCTTCTTACGGCTTTCTTTGTCTTCACTGCAAGTGTCTATGATATATATGCTCTAGTGTGCTTAGTATTCATTGAATTTGATGGCCACAGGGGTTCAGATGCGACTGTTTCTTTGAACATTGTAGTTAAATATAAAGATTTTACATTAGACTACTCTTGAAAGCCATATTGAAGTCAAATTGTCCAAGTTGATTATTATACTCTAGACGTGATATTAGTTAATGAGTTTATACTCGGTTATTTTCAGCCTGTACATATACCAGTAAACTTTTTCTTCTTTATTGAATCATCAGGCTGCCCTTTACGTGTCTCATATATTCTAACTGCTTAGCATTTGACGTGTTTCAGGTCAGCTTGACATTGAACATAACAGCAGACTTGCAGTCACTTTTTACTTGGAACACAAAGCAGGTATAGCATTCGACAGTACACCAATCCATCTCTGTTACTATAACCTGAAGTCGACCCAATGTTATATACTGTCTTGGTTGTATACCACTTTTGTATGGTCGGATGAACTTAAAACCAACACTAACGAAAACATTTGCAGGTATTTGCTTTTGTAGCAGCAGAGTATGAAACCTCCAAGAACGCCCTCAATCAGGTATAAAACTCTGTTGCTTCAAACGCTTTATATAGCCTACTGCTCTCGTCAGAGCTAAAAACAAGTTAAGGGTTATGTGGTTTTAGTGTTACTGGTTTCTTCATGCCTGTGATATAGATTGGGACCCTTTTTGTTGATATACCATGAACATTTGACATTTTTCGCAGGTTTCACTATGGGATGCTATAATACCCGAGAAAGAGCATGCCAAATTCTGGATACAAATCTCAAACAAGTACCGTTTCATAGATCAGGTACATAAAGCACTTTCTGTGATCACCTCTTGAAATACCAGTCCTTGATGTAATTCTGAGGGTATCTGATTTTTGTGAATGGGATTCTTTCTAGGGACATAACCTCCGAGGGAAGGACTTTAACTTGACATTACACTGGCATGTCATGCCGAAGACTGGCAAGATGTTTGCTGACAAAATAGTTATGTCTGGTTATCGTTTACCCAATGCATACAGATGATGATGAAGAGCCTCCTCCTGCATCATCTAAGGTTAACGAAAATCTCTTAAACTAGGAAAGAAGAGAGTTATATTTCAGGTGTTAAGTTAGACTTGCTGATCTGTATACTGGCATGAAGTTGAAAACATTGTTTTGGAATGAATTATGAGCCAAGAACATATGATATTATCCTTTTTCTCTTCATCGACTCTTGACTAGCTTCATACCACCGTTACTCTGCATATACCCAATTGTTTTGATCGCATTCATAGAACATGTACATTCGAAACAACATGGTCTGTTGTCAAATCGTGAAGATAGGTATGAGTTCAGCTTAGAGGAATGAATTATTCTATGACTTGAGTTTCTGATCATTTTTAAGCCATGGAGTTGCTTCCGCTACACTAATGAGTTTTTCTTGATAACCTTACTCTGGTTTCGTTCAGTGGTACCAAAATTGGAACCATTAATCACATCCAATCATAAGACAAATTCATCAAAGTCTAGCAAAAGAAATCTCAATTGAAAGATAATGGAGAAACAACAGAACCAATAATCTTCCTCTCAATTTACACTCTTCTACGACTTCTCCTTTTACTTAGAAGAACTGAAGAAGAAGATCTAACTCTCGAAGCTAATTTCACCAAATGCTCTTTCTTGAATCCAAAAACAAATGAAGCAACAAAACAGAGAAACCCAAAAACCAAAAATCTAGCCTCTCTCTTCAACTCTCTAACCATAGTGACACCAAATAAACAAAGCCCCAAAACCTTCAAAACCAATTCACTCTTAATCTCTATCCCAGAGATTTTGCAGAAACCATAAATCCATAAAATCACACAAACAAAAACCAAAATTGGTACTCTGTTCCTTTTCCTTCTCCATCCATCAAATCTTCCCCATCCTCTCCAAAACCCTAAACCTCCTCCTCCTCTTCCTCCTCCTCCATCTACGCCGCCCAAATCAGCAATAACAAGATCCAACGGCTGTGGTAAAATCTGGAGATTAGGTGATAGTAAAGACATTGCATTGAACAAAAATCTCGTGATTCTTCGATACCCAACTCTTTGTTTCCTCTTCTTTGCACAAAGAACCAAACTTTGGAACTGGGTTCGATGTGAAATCGACACAGAGACTCGAGATATTGATGAAAGTCTCGGACTTTGTTGTGGATTAAGAAAATGAAACCCATTGAGATGCGATGTCAGATGAAGAAGAGTCATTTACCGCAATTTCTGTCTTCTTGTTTCTCGTCTAATCCCAAATTTTAATAATTTGGTTAGAGACAAAAGAAATAGCCGTTGCTAATGCGTATGGGATTTGTTTCTTTGAACCAAACCAAACCAAACCCAAAACCGAAAATCAATAAACCGATAAAATTCAAATTGAAAGTATAAATTTCTTACTAAATTCTCACAATAAGACAAATTGAATTTAAACCAAGTTTAAAACCTTGTTAAAGTGGGTCAAATTACATTTATATGTTCCGAACCGGAAATGTTAAACCAGAATCGGTTATTTAACACTACTATCATCATCCTCATTGAACACGATTCTCGTTGGCTTGAGACATTTTTCCATCTTCTAGGTTTCTTCTTTTTCTCAGCAATTCCAGGTACGCTGTTTCTGTCTATTGAATCTCTGTTTTGAATTCGCATCGCTTGAGGTAAGAGAATGAAGTCAATGAGAAGAAAAAAGAAAATTTATAGTTTCAATTTTAAAATTCTCAGCTTGTGTTCGATCTCCGAGAAGCTTTTTTGGATATAATATCTAAATTTGTAGTCTTTAGTTTAATACAGATCCGTATCAGATCCCAATTATAATAATACTCTTTTGATCTGATCCACATTTCGTAGCAAAGGCTATTATTTTATGTTTCTTCCAAAGTGGGTGTGTTCAATTATTAGTTGTTAGAATCTGGAATCTGGGAAATGAGTAGATAAAGATCTTTTCTTGTTGTTATTTTTTTGATAAAATTCAAAAAGCTTTTCACTTTTGTGTTTGATTTAGAATAATGGAAGTGAAAGCTAGAGCTCCTGGGAAGATCATACTCGCAGGCGAACACGCGGTTGTCCATGGATCCACCGCAGTAGCTGCCGCTGTTGATCTCTACACTTACGTTACTCTCCGCTTTCCTCTTCAATCAGGTTCCTTTTTTCTTGGTGTTTATTACTCATTGAGATCACCAAACCTGTAATTCTTGGATTGAACTCAATAGTGAATCTATGTAGAGATTGATTATGAATCAAAAGGCTTGAGGCTACATTAAGATGGTAGAATATCCCGCCTTCTACGGTCTGCGGGTTAATTCATTCTGTGCGTTCCTGCTTGTTGGAACACTGTGTTTTCTTAGGAGTCTTTAGGCAGATCTGTAGCAAATGACTTGACCTTAGTACTGAATTCAATTTATTTTTCACATCGACTTCCTCAAAATAATTTGATCGTTGATTAGTTTGGTTATACTCTTTTGTTCCAATGTGGAAACAAATCTGAAGCTTTATGTTTCTTTATTTTTTCTGACAGCTGAGAACAATGATAGGCTTACACTTCAGCTTAAGGACATTTCCTTGGAGTTTTCCTGGTCCTTGGCCAGAATCAAAGAAGCAATTCCTTATGATTCAACCACTTTGTGCCGTTCTACGCCGACTTCATGTTCACAGGAGACCCTTAAATCAATTGCAGTTTTGGTCGAAGAGCAAAATCTTCCAAAGGAAAAGATCTGGCTCTCCTCTGGTATCTCCACGTTTCTCTGGTTATACACCAGAATTATAGGGTAGGTAACTCAAAATAGTTGCATTTTTATGTTTTTGCAGACATTTTTTCCGAGTTCTTCATCTTGTTGTGTTTCACGTTTCTTTTTTTTTTAGGTTCAATCCGGCTACAGTAGTCATTAACTCTGAGCTTCCATACGGATCTGGCCTCGGTTCATCAGCAGCTTTATGTGTAGCTCTCACAGCTGCTCTCCTCGCTTCTTCTCTTTCAGATAAAACCCGTGGTAATGGTTGGTCATCTCTCGATGAAACCAATCTTGAGTTGCTAAATAAATGGGCTTTCGAAGGCGAAAAGATCATCCACGGGAAACCTTCTGGGATAGACAACACCGTCAGTGCATACGGTTTGTTCTAACTTTATAACTCCAAATCCTCGGATCAAAATTTCAATTATATGTTAGAGAAAACCGTTTCTGTTTCGCTGTGCTTGCAGGCAACATGATCAAGTTCTGCTCAGGCGAGATCACTCGGTTACAATCCAACATGCCTCTGAGAATGCTAATTACCAACACTAGAGTCGGGCGGAACACAAAAGCTCTGGTCTCTGGTGTGTCACAGAGAGCGGCAAGACATCCCGATGTGATGAACTCGGTGTTCAACGCCGTGGATTCTATAAGCAAAGAGCTCGCTGCGATCATTCAATCTAAAGACGATACCTCAGTTACAGAGAAAGAAGAGAGTATAAAAGAACTCATGGAGATGAACCAAGGTCTGCTCCAGTCAATGGGGGTTAGCCACAGCTCGATTGAGGCTGTGATCCAAACCACGGTCAAGCACAAGCTTGTCTCCAAACTGACAGGAGCTGGTGGCGGCGGTTGCATCCTCACTCTATTACCAACCGGTATCCTTTTTCAGCAATTTTCAGTCATCTCCTTTCTGTCAATTTGAGTTCTTGTTTCTTGAATTTTAATGAATCCCCCTCTGCTAAACAAACTGGTTTCAGGAACGGTGGTGGACAAAGTGGTGAAGGAGCTCGAGTCTAGCGGTTTTCAGTGCTTCACGGCGTCAATTGGTGGCAACGGAGCTCAGATTAGTTATTGACCAGACCGGAAAATCATATTTGGCCTCTCACCATTCTTAAACTTGCTGACTTGTGTACTTCAAGAAGGCTGCAAATTAGAACCCAATTTGTCAATTTTTCTTATAACCATGTGTTGAATGTAAAATTGCTTTATTACCATGTGAAAAATGATTGAAAACAAGCAAAGATTGTTTAGTTAATTTTTGAAATTGTTGTGTTTCAATTGTTGAATTTAATGCATTATAAAGGACATGATTGGAAATATGAAACTACTGTTTTACTTCCTCACTTTCGTAAAAACATATACTTTAGCTTTCATACTAAAACAGCAAATAGTTTTGCTTTCACTTTAATCACCTCTTTTACTCATCTATTCGAATTTTGTCCAACTTCATCATTTCATATATGTCAAAAGCTGGTCTCTGGGCATGTTCATGCATTCTAAGTAACAATCTATATAACGGTAAGCTTGCAAGACCAAGACGATGCAAATCTCTAACATATGTGTTTGCTTCTTCAATTTTCTCCTCTTTCTCAAAGTACTTGGCAATCGCCATGACGATGTTTTGCGATGGTCTCCAATGGCATCCCTTCATTAGTTCAAACGCTCGGTGCATAGCAACAATGGCTTTCTCCATACTTTGACATTTCACCCATCCCTCCATTAAGATTTCCCAAGTCTTGTAGTTTGGATCACCTCCTCGATCCAATACACGGGCGTGTAATGACTCAGCTTTGCGGATTTCTCCATTACGCACATAAGCACCCAAAAGAACATTGGAGACCCTAACATCATAGTTAAAGCATTCAGCCTCCCACTCACTAAACACCCTTTCAGCCTCTTCAAGACCACCAATTTTCACCAAAGACGACAATACACATATGTAATTTGCACAACTAATCCTACCACAAACCAATTTAGAAACTTCCCACAAACGAACAACTCCTTCCTTATCCCCTAAAGACGCATAAAGCGTGATAAGGAAGAAATATCCAAGCCTATTACTTCTATTCAACATCTCCTCCGCATTCTCAAGAACCAACTTAGCCTTCTCATCAAACCCACCCTTGATATAAACATTAGCCAAAGTACACAACGAACTCCACCCAACTTCAACACTCTTATCACCAACCATTTCCCTATAAACCGTTTCCACAGCCGCAACACCAGACACTTCACAACAAGCATTCATCCAAAGATTATATGAAAGAACATTTCTCGGTATCTTATTCCCTTTCATCATCGAAACAACCATAACAACTTTCTCATACTGCCCACTAGCTTCATAAAGCTTCATCATTTCGTTAAACGGGTGTGGAGTAACAAGAAACCCCAATCCATTCAACTTCTCCATTAGAGCTTCCCCTTCTTTAACCATTTTCTTCTTCACATAAGCGCGAAGAAGAGGAAGATAAGCCGATTTCGCTACTCTCAACAAGGCAGAGCTATTTATTAGCTTCTCAAAATACTCCTCTGCTTGTTTCAAGCCATGAGTTTTGATGATTAACTCTAATCTAAGAGAAATGTCATAAACACTAAATTGAATCTCTTTTTGATTCTCCATCCACTCCATCATCTGTATATATACACAACACAAAGAATCTGAAACTTCCATAAAAAGCTTAATTCTCAGTTTAATTAAGCGAGAATTTCCAAACCTGGAGAGCGAGATCGTAACGATTAGATCTAATGAGACGCTTTGAGATTTGCCGGAGCTCCGATAACGCGACGGTGTGACCCGATTCGATTCGTTCCTGAAGCAGAGAGGTAACACTGCGTCGTGGACCGTTCTTTCTCAGAATCTCCTTCAAGCTATTTCGATGTGCGATTGATGACGTATCCGAACCATCTGCAAGTGAAGACACGAGCCTTGCTACACCGGTGCTGGTGGTTAACCTCGTCTTCGCAACGCAACGTATCAGCATTTGGAGCCGCTGCGAGAGAGACTGGTTCGGGTCTTTGCTCGAAAAATCTCAAACGAAGACGAAGAAGTGACGGTGATAGTGGATTTGGGCCTTTGAGTAATACGTAAAGCCCAAATTGTTTTTTTTTTTGTATAAAACATGAAAATTTTGTTTTCGTTTAGAAAAAAAAAAAGGGAAAGAATTGAGAGTAAACCCTATAAAACCCTACGCTGTGTTCTCTTGATATCAATAGCAGAACAATTTGTACCTGTAGCTGATCGGTGAATTTCTTCTAAGCTACGTATAAAACTTTGTTTCTCTGCTTTTTGATTCACAGAGAAAGAGCACGAAAACATTATGGATATTAATCTATTCCGTGAGGAGAAAGGTAACAATCCAGAGATCATCAGGGAATCGCAACGACGGAGATTTGCCAACGTTGAGATTGTTGATGAGATTATTAAACACGACAAAGAATGGCGTCAGTGTAAGTATTTCCACATCTCCCTATCGTCGTTAATATCTCTCCTTAAGAATTTTGAGCTTTAGTTTTGATGTTATCGCAATTTATGAAACGTTTCAGGTCAATTTAAAGTTGATAGCTTCAGGAAAGAGTTCAACAAGCTCAATAAAGAAGTGGCTCAGCTCAAAATTGTTAGTTTTTATCTCTAGGAATTTGTTTGAATTGAATTTGATGGAGGTTTTAGTAATAGTAACTTTTTTTTTTTTTGGTTTCTCTCTGGAATAGGCTAAAGCTGAAGCGACTGAGATTATTCAGCAAACCGAGAAAAACAAACAGGACGCTACCGCGAGAGAGGTTGAAGTTCGTGAAGCTTTTGCTACTTTGCAAGCCAAATTGTTGACAGTTGGAAATCTGGTTCATGACTCGGTTCCATTTGATAAGGACGAGGTGATAGTCATGTTGTTGTGTCTTTTTGTTGGCATTGTGGTGACAGAAAAGAGTGAGATATTTATATAAGTTTTTTTCAGGCAAATAATCTCGTGATTAAACTGTTCGGTGAAAAGCGTTTTTCTACGCCTGATCTGAAGCTGAAAAACCATGTGGATCTCGTTGAGCTTCTTGGTATTGCAGATACCAAAAGAGGTAACTAAAAATTGATTGACTAACACTTAAGTCACCTTCTCAAATCCGTGTTTTCGTCGGTTTTTATTGTAACAATGCTAATATGGTCTCAGGTGCTGATATTGCTGGAGGGAGAGGCTATTTCTTAAAAGGATTTGGTGTGAGGCTTAACCAAGCTCTTATCAACTTTGCGCTAGACTCTTTGGAAGATAGAGGATTTACGCCTTTACAACCTCCGTTTTTCATGAAGAGGGATGTTATGGCCAAATGCGCACAATTGGCTCAGTTTGATGAAGAGCTTTACAAGGTCTTTAATCGTTACACAACTTTTGCTTAATTATGTTGTTAAGACTAGTTTTTGAGGTTTGATTCTTGTTTTTTGTTCAGATGACTGGTGAAGGAGATGACAAGTTTCTTATTGCAACTGCTGAGCAACCTCTTTGTGCATACCATCGTAATCAAACGATCCATCCGACTGAGCTTCCCAAAAGATATGCTGGTTACTCGACCTGTTTTAGAAAAGAAGCTGGTTCTCATGGAAGAGATACACTTGGCATTTTCCGTGTTCACCAGTTTGAGAAAGTTGAACAGTTTTGCATCACCAGTCCTAATGATTCGTGGGCGATGCTCGAAGAGATGTTAAAGAACTCGGAAGAATTTTACCAAGCGGTATGTAATTTTAAGTTAAGAATATAATACCTTAGGAAAAGTTTTTCAAATGTTTTCTAATTGTTATAATGATTAATTCCTCTGCAGCTAAAAATTCCATACCGAGTTGTATCGGTTGTCTCTGGAGCTTTGAACGATGCAGCTGCTAAAAAGTATGACTTGGAAGGATGGTTTCCTGCTTCAGAGACTTACAGAGAGCTCGTGTCCTGTTCGAACTGTACAGACTATCAGTCTCGAAGGCTTGATATTAGATATGGTCAGAATAAGAGCAATGAGAAGACGAAGCAGTATGTTCATATGTTGAATTCGACTCTTACCGCAACAGAGAGGACCATTTGCTGCATTCTTGAGAACTACCAGCGAGAGGATGGTGTTGACATTCCTGAGGTTCTGCAGCCGTATATGGGCGGCAAGAAGTTTATGCCTTTCAAAAGATGAAGTCTTGTCCAAATACAGATTTTCTTTACTTTCCATTTGTTTCCTATATGTTAAAAATCTTCTTGTATTTGTTTTTTTTTTAACTTATTTTATTATCGATGTACTCCAGTTTAGGCACCAACTTTCCAAAGATATATTGCCATCGTTTTGACAAAACACATGTCTTCAAGACATCTTTTGTTGGAAACAATATAATGAAACTATCGGGCAACAAACTGATACGGTCCTTATAGAGTGCTCTCCAAGCTTTTAATCCAATGATTTTGCTGTCAACACATAGAGATGAAAAGCCTAAATCATGAACATAAACGAGGAGATCATGTTTTAGAAGCTTTCTTAAGTTCACTGGAAAAACATATGGTTTTGTTTTCCCGGAAACCATTAAGACCCCCATAAAAAGTTGTAGTGGTCTACAAGAAACCAAATTCTATTCCAGAGAGATTGAATAAACCCTAGAAAATCATTTATCAAATATTTAAATGGGCTAAATAGATTAGGCTAAGTAGTAGTAACCCATGAATCCACTCAAAAATTTAAATGAAACGGATCAATCTATAAATACATTTTGTTAATCTTATGGTTGAACTGGTTAAATCAATTCATGAATACATAAAATTAATTAGTAGTAATAATTTAATCATCAAATTTAGTAATAATATATTAAAAAAAATGTTCAGTCATATATTTTTCGGAAAATTAAAAACTTTTGTTTCAGTAAGAAATTTTGGAATTTTTACTTTTTGGAGATATTGTTAAATTATATTTGTTTGGGATAAATCCCTCCTCTAATTTGATTGGATTATCTATCTCCACATGTGCATCGAAACTCTTAAGGAGTTTGGGTCTATTTGTCAAGGCTCAAGCGAATCTATGGAGAAATGTCAGTGGATTGAGGATTGAAGAAATTGCGACATTTTTATAACTCTTATTTAGATTTACAATCTCTCTGTTTTCTGATTTGGATAGTTATTTCCAAGAGTTTTTAGAACTCGTTGGCTTTTGTCTCTAGAAGGGTTTAGACTCATACTAGTTTAGTAATTTTGTGTTCTTCCATGTTTAATCAATTAGTAATTTTGTGTTCTTCCATGTTTAATCAACAAAATCTTTAGACGACAAACAAAAAAATCTCAAAACCTTATTTTGAGGTTTTATGTATTCCAAAAACAATCTCCAAACTTCAAAACCTCCAATTTGAGGTAGTATGTTTTTATTTTATTTTCGTTCTTACAATCATAAATCTCACAAGTAATGTTACTAAAAAAATTTGTTTATCATTTTAATTCAAGTAATGTTAGCTGAGTTCTGATATGTCTTAGATTCACATGAGAAACATGATGTGTATACAAAACTACTAAAATAGCTTTTTTAATAAAATTAGCTTTTGTGTCTTTCGTATTCATCTCTGTATTTGTTTATAAGAAATTAGCTTTTTTAAATTTTAGTGTATGAAACAAGTAGATTAGTCAAGTGGTTCTTTCTTAAGAAGAAACTACAAGATGAGATTTTAAAAACAAAAATGTTTTCAAATATCATATTGAATGAAGATAACTGATTTTATTTTAAGATGATGTTAGAGTGAAGATGAACAATCAGACTAATTTTTTTTTTTTTGAACATCTGATTTTATATAACGTGAAGTAGGACTACAATTGGCGGTACAAAAAGTCGACCACTCCCATCCAGCAAGTGATAGAAACCAAACCCAAGCCAAAAAGCTACACTAGAAGCCTTCCACAAAGTGAAAGGACTATACAAAAGAATTAGCTTTTCCAAAAAGCGAGACCTGCAAACACACAGCTTCAAACAAAAACAGAGGACAAGGGTCTCTCATCCTCAAAAACACCAAGAAGCCAGGAAGGATATCCTGTGGCCACATAACTATGAAGCCTAAAATCGTTGATGACACTTTGAGCGATGAGAGAAGCTCCTCTATTTGCAGCCGCAGCTTCCACAACCATTTTCCATTCCAAACCACTCACCAAAAGCCTTTGAAGTTCTTGAGCCTGATACCTAAAGGAAGGCCAAGCTTTAGGCCTGTTCACAATTCCAACCAAAGTCGTCTCTTGAAAGGCAAACAAGACCCGGAAAAATCTGTGGTCTTTCATACTTTGAATCCCCCACAGAAGTGACAAAAAAGCAGCCTCGAAAGCATCTTTGACATTAACAAAAGATCTTCTGCCATGTATCAGAACCAAACCCTCATTATCTCTTACCACCCAAGCTGCACCCGCCAACTTAGTAGTTTTTGACCAAGAGGAACCAACATTACACTTCAGCCAATCAGGGGCAGGAGGCTGCCACGCTTTCCTTTCCCCTCCATTATTCTGACTGGCCATATTCTCTTCACGACTCTCTCCATCCAAAACCTCTTCCGGTTCCACAACTTGAGCCTCACACCATTCCATAAAATCATCTCTGCTTTTGAGCACCAACTCAGGGGCTGACAAAGACTTACCCTCAAAAGCCAAAGCATTTCTGTTAGTCCATAATCTCCAAAGTATCCATGGAAAGATCTTTCTAATCTCCTCTGGCCAAGCTCTGTTTTTCCTGTTTACTAAAAGATGATGAAAATTTGAGAAAATAGCACCACCCTCAAAACCCTGCAAAGGAAAGGGATAATCAGAAATGGCCCACACTTGTCTTGCAAAGGGACAAGAAAACAAGACATGCCCACAAGTCTCCTCTTCCAAACCACAGAGTTGGCAAAGTGGATCCCTCCTCATTCCTCTGCCAATGAAAGCCATTGCCACTGGTAAGCAGCCCGATAACACCTTCCATAAGAAAACCTGAAGCTTTGGATCCGTTGGGATCTCCCAAATCTGACATTTCAAATCGTTTGTTGATGGCAAAGCAGAGGCATTCAGAGTTACCTCAGTAACAGAATCTTTGGAAGATAGCCAATAAGCTGATTTAACAGAAAAATCCCCGGATTTATTGTACTTCCAAGTGTAAAAGTCATCTCTGGAAGTAACTGGTCTTATCTTCTTTATTCTTTCAATGTCCTCCTCAAAGAAATGATCATTGAGAGCCTCAAAATCCCAGGTCCGAGATATAGGGTCAATGAGAGAATTAACCTTTAGGCATACATCAAAGAAATAGTTTTTCCTCATAGGAACTCTCATTCCTTCAGCTTCATCCTCAATCCATGGGTCAATCCAGACATTAACAGAAGAGCCATTGCCAATATTTTTTGATATCCCTTTTTCTAGCAACTCTCTCCCATGTAAAATACTCCTCCAGGCAAAGGAGGGTCTGCCATCCACAGAGGCATTTAGAAATTCCTTTGTAGGAAAATACCTGCTTTTCATCAACTTGGCCAGGAGACAATCAGGTTCTTGCAGAATTTTCCAAGCTTGTTTGGCAAGTAGAGCTTGGTTGAATCTCTGGATATCTCTGAAACCAAGTCCTCCAAGATGTTTTGGGAGGCAAAGTTTCTCCCAGCTAACCCAATGCACTTTCCTAGAATGCTCTTCAGCGCTCCACCAAAAATCTGCCATTGCAGCAGCCAAATTATCACAAGAAGTCTTTGGTAACTTAAAACATGACATCGCAAAAACAGGCATAGCCAACGCAACAGACTTCAACAAGACTTCTTTCCCACCCTGAGAAAGGTGCCTAGCAAACCACCCAGACAACTTTACCTTCAGCCTGTCTTTAATGTAATCAAGTAGAGCAATTTTTGAGCCACTGAAACATTCTGGGAGGCCAAGATACGTACCAGCACCACCCTCTTTGAAAATTCCCAATCTGATCTGAATGTCAATTTTAACCACATGGTTTACCTTTGCTCCAAAGGTAATGGAGGATTTATTCAGATTGATTGACTGGCCCGTAGCATCACCATAGACGGATAGAATCTGCTGCAAAACCCTGCTCTGGTCATTGTCTGCCTTACACATGAATAGGCTGTCGTCAGCAAAGAGTAAATGGTGCACCTCAGGTCCCTCATCACTGAATTTAATGCCTTGAATCTTTCCTTCCTGTTGAGCTTTATTCATCAAATGAGTCAGGCCCTCTGTGCATAGAACAAAAAGGAAAGGAGATAAAGGATCCCCCTGTCGCAAGCCTCTCTGCGGAGTAACGAGACCAAAAGGCTGGTCATTTATCAACACCGAGTAAGTTACAGAAGACACACAAGCCATTACCCATTCAACCCAGCGCTGGTGAAAACCTAAGGCAGAGAGCAAAGCCCTTAAGAAGCTCCATTCTAATCTGTCATAAGCTTTAGACATGTCAGATTTAATAGCCATGAACTCAGAAGAAATGGCAGGGTGAGTTCGAAGACCATGGATCACCTCATGAGCAACCAGAATATTATCTGTGATCAGTCTTTCAGAGACAAAAGCCGACTGATTCACAGATACAATATTAGGTAATAAGGGTTGGAGTCTCTTAACCAAAACCTTGGATATGATCTTATAGAGAACTGAACAGAGACTGATAGGCCTAAGGTCAACCATTTCTTCAGGGTGGTGAGTTTTTGGAATCAGACAAAGGTGTGTAAAGTTCCATTCCACAGGCATCACCCCAAACTCAAAGAAATTCTGAACTTCAGTCGTCACTTGAGTTCCCACAGTAGACCAATACCTTTGGAAAAAGAGTCCAGACATTCCATCAGGTCCCGGTGCACTAGCAGGTTTAATAGAAAAGACCGCCTCTTTTATCTCTGCAGCTGAAACCTTAGCAGTCAGTCCCAGATTCATTTCCTCAGAAACTTTAGGAAGAAAACCCTGAAACCAGTCATTAAAGCTAGCCGGATTTGAAGACTTGAAAAGATCCTGAAAATAAGATGCTGCGACCTGCCCTTTTGCTGCTTCAGATCTCTGGAAGATGCCATTGTGATCTTTTAACTTGTCAATTCTCTTTCTTGATCTATTATCGTTCACAGATGCATGGAAAAAACCAGAGTTCCTATTTCCACATCTAAGCCACTTCTGCCTTGATTTTTGATGCCAATACTGCTCCTCTTCCCTATAAGCTACAGCAAGTTCTTTCTTTAGAACGCGGATCTTTTGTAGACATGGCCAGACCTCTGATTGAGTCTTCTCAAGCTCAATTTCACAATTCTGAATCTTATCACGAGCATTCATATTGTTTTTTTTCTTCCAGGAGCTCAAAGATTTTCTGCAAGCTTTTAATCTCTCAGAAACAGTGAAGCTAGAACAGGCAGCTCTAGAATTCCAGGACTTGAAAATTGCAATCTTTACCTCAGGCTTGAAGAGGAATCTCCTATCAAAGCGAAATTGACCTCTATAAGAATCCTGTGAAGATATAAGACTTAGAAGCACTGGTCTATGGTCAGACCCTCTTAAATCCAAAAAGGTTTGGTTGGAGGCAGGGAAATGCTCATACCAGTCCTTATTTCCAAAAGCTCTATCAAGTCTGCACTGAATCCAGTGGTCTCCTCTTCTGCCAGCCCATGTGAATTTGTTGCCTTGACTTGAAAGTTCCACCATATCACAAACTGAAAGCACCTCAGAAAATGGTTTAAAGTAGGAATCACTTCTCCTTGGGCCTCCAATCTTTTCACCATTGTGTAAGATTGCGTTAAAATCTCCCACCATGCACCATCTATCTTTTCTACTTATACCCAAACGGCAAATTCTCTCCCAAACTCCACTTCTCTTTGAACTATCCGGCTCACCATAGACACAAGAGAGAAAGAAGTTTTTTTCTCCAAACTGAACCTGACAATCAATCAGATTTTTATCCATATGAAGAACATCAATCTGAACATTTTCCTTACAAAACAAAGCCAATCCTCCACTCTTTCCAATTGGTTCCACTGTCCAAACCCTTTCATAACCCAACCACACTTGTAAATCTACTAGAACATCTCTTTTATTCATTGTTTCCATCAAGAACAGAATCTCAGGGAAGTGTTTTTTACGCAATTCCTTGAGACGAGGAATTGCCAAGTCTTGAGACCGTCCCAATCCTTGACAATTCCAGCTGATGATGCTCATTGGGCGGTAGGCAATCCCCCCTTTGGGATCACCTCTTGAGAGTTAAGCTTTGAAAACTTTGCAGTGCTTGTACTCCCATCATCTGCTTTCCTTTTTGACTTCACATCTTTCTTCACACCACCAGTACTTGCCCGCAAGCCTGAGACCAAATTTGGTGACAAAGGCTTAGGCTGTCTGTTAATTTTGGATGGTCTTTTTCTTGACTTAACCTTTTTTATCCCAATCCCGGAAGATCCAGCCTCAAAGAGACTAGGACTAAACACCGTTGAATTGTTTTGAAGAGGTTGAGATAAGGTAAGAAAAGAAGCCGGTCCATCCACATTCTCATGGCTCCTTGACTCTAATAAACAGCTTCTATCCAAAACTTCCAAAGGTGCCACTTCCATAACCTGATTGTCTTGTCTCTGGAAAGCCCTAGCATCATCCACAATATCATTTCCAGAGGAGCAAACTGGCTCATAATTGAAAACATGACCCTTGCCTTTATTAACATCAGAATGAAAAATAGGCATCGGTTCTAGTCTTAGAATGGATTTCTGAGCCAGGGGATCTTTCTCTACCTCTCCAACTGATAGCTTTACCTTATCAATCCTCAGAAGTTTCTCTTCTTCACTTGAAACACGAAGGTACTGCCTCATACCTTCCAGCACAACCGGGGCTATACGAGGACGCCCAGTATTAGGATCAATGCCCATTTGATCCTCACCTAAGATACCATAAAGAGGATCAGATTCTTTGAGAAAAGGAGTTCTTTTAGGTCTTGCAGCCGGACCGCCAGCACTTTTAGCCTCCGCAGCATCTTGACGCTTCTTAATGAGGAAAGGACATACATCTTTTTCATGTGTCATTCTCTGACACTCATAGCATCTCTTTTGTACCCTCTCGTATTCAAAGAATACAGTCGCTGTCCCACCTTTTGGCAAATTAACCACCTTTGATCTTCTAAGAGGTCGTGACACATCAAAGAGAACCTTTGCAAACTTCTCTTTAGAGTCTAACCTACTAACCTTATCCTTCAAAGGAAGCTTGTCATCTTTAGCTTTCCTTGTCCATGAGGTATTCTTTTTTCTTGTACCTTTGTTTGTTACCCCTCCTCCAGAAGAACTGGCCTCCAAACTTTCTGTGTTGAAACCAACAAAAAGATCTAAATCTGATAAATCATCTGCAAATTCTTCATCAAGGTTGTCAGATATTGGAAGACTACTTTGAGGTGCAGATCCTTTCATCGCATCAGCCATGAATTTTGGCATGGTGTTTGTTGATACAGTTTTGTCTCTATCAGATACCAGTATCCCTTTATGCTTATCTCGGTCTTTTGCAATCCCAGAAGTATCCTGTAAAGAGACTGGCTGCTTAAAAGGACATCTAGGCTTATCATGTGTTAAGCGCTGACACTGAAAGCATCTTTTCCTAATCCTTTCATAATCAAAGGAGATTAGAACAATTTCCCCTGTTGGCAACTGAACTTCTTTAGAATTACGCAGTGGATTTGAAACATTCAGAAGAACACGAACTCTAACATAATCTTGAACCTGCGATTTCTCTAAATCCAGATTGACTTCTAAAACTTTTCCAACACACATAGCGATCTCTTCAATCGTATCTTTGGTGTAATAGTTAACCGGAATATTGCGAAGACGAATCCAAACTGGTAGAAACATTAAGTAATCATCAGGAGGTTTCTCAACCCATTTTTCCATCACTACGCACCAGTCATCTTGCGTCCAAACACCTACCTTCAAGATACCAACAAGATCTTCTTCAGACTTGAAGATAAACTGAAACCGGTCTTTCGATAAAGCAACACCTCTAACCCGATTATACAATCGCCAAATTCTTGGCATGTCTAATATCCAATTAGACATTCTTTGATTCTCCGGATTCAAAAATCTACCCATGATACTACAACAATTCCTTTCGCTGGAACAGAACTTGGGTTGATTAGATAGAATCAACGGTTTATCCTCTGTAATTGACAGCTTTTGAATTTCGTTATCCAGATCCATACTTCAGCTGAAACAAACAACACCGACAGATGCCCAAACCAGAAATCGAGAAGACTGAGACCTCTAGAACAACGCCTGAAACCTTAGCAACACTCGATTTAGAACAAACCCTGTGGAAGGATTCTGCAATCGGAGAAAATTGGATGAACTTTGTAAACAACGCCAACAGAATCGATAATATCTTCAAACAAAGGCTCTGATGAAAAACTTGTCGAAAACCAAACACAAAAAAACCACTTATGAAACTCAGATCCGGACAGAAAACGTTAATATCTCCGGTGAAAGCTCTTCTCCGATTGAACTAACCGAGAGAGAGAAGTCCTGATACCCAAAACAGATTGGGACGGCTGTGGAACCCGCAATTACAATCAGACTAATTTATGATTCTATAATTTCGTTATTACTTTTGGGTGAAAATAATTTCGTTTGAATATAGTTTATTTCATGTAGTGCCACGGCGTGGAATTATATAATTAGATGATGTTATTATATAATGAGTGTGAGGAGTTTCTGTAACAAATCTAAAACTTTTGGGAACTTATTGTGAATTAGAAAACAAATAAGGGATATGTTTGCTATTTATCATAACTAATAAAAAAACGTATCAGAGAGAACTCAAAAACCCTAAGCTCCATCATCATCATCTTCCTCGCAAAGGTCAAATCGACGCCGCTGATAAGTCTCATCTTCGTCTCCACAGTACCAAGTACGTCTCTCTTCGAATTCTGATCATACGTTGTTTCTCCATTTCTTTTCATCTCCAGTAATCTCAATCTCGAGTTTTGACTGATTCAAATTTCTGTTTCTGCTTTTGCTTCACAGAGAAAGAGCCCGAAAATGTTGGATATCAATCTATTTCGTGAAGAAAAAGGGAACAATCCGGAGATTATAAGAGAATCGCAACGCCGGAGATTTGCTAGCGTTGAAGTCGTTGATGAGATCATAAAACTCGATAAAGAATGGCGTCAGCGTAAGTATCCACTATCGATCCATTTGCTCGCTCTCATCGTTTCTCTCCTTATGAATTTGAGCTTTGATGATATCAAAATTTATTGTGTTTCAGGTCAATTTGAAGTTGATAGCTTCCGAAAAGAGTTCAACAAGCTCAATAAGCAAGTGGCGCAGCTCAAAATTGTTAGTTTTAATCTCAAATTTTATAGGAATCTTCTCTTAGATCCGTAGTGGTTGTTCTTAGGATCTGGAATTTGAGAATTTACTAAACCAAGTCTTGCGTGATATTAGTGTCAATGGCATAGTTGATGAATGATGTTAGCTCGTTTGAATGAACAATGATTGAAGTTAGTTTGTGGTTTCTTTGGAATAGAAAAAAGAAGATGCAACTGAGATTATTCAACAGACCGAGAAAAACAAACAAGATTCTACTGCAAAGGAGGCAGAAGTTCGTGAAGCTTATGCTGCTTTGAAAGCCAAGTTGGAGACAGTTGGTAACTTGATTCATGACTCTGTTCCTATTGATAAGGATGAGGTTAGTGCCATTTTGTTCTTTCAAAGTTTGTGTGCATGGTGCTGGTGAGAGAGATTTATAAGTTTATGGTGATTTCATATGCAGGCTAATAATCTTGTCATTAAACTGTGGGGTGAAAAGCGGTTTTCTACGCCTGGTCTGAAGCTGAAAAATCATGTGGATCTCGTTGAGCTTCTCGGTATTGCAGATACCAAGAGAGGTAGCATTGACTGACACTTTGGCGACCTCCTTCATTCTGTGTTAGTGGGTTTTTGTGCTATTGGGTTTCATTGTAATGCTATTTTGTCCTCAGGTGCTGAAATCGCTGGAGCCAGGGGCTTTTTCTTAAAAGGAGATGGTTTGATGCTTAACCAAGCTCTTATCAACTTTGGGCTAACTTTCTTGAAAAAGAGAGGATTCACAGGATTGCAGCCTCCTTTTTTCATGAGGAAGGATGTTATGGCCAAGTGCGCACAATTGGCACAGTTCGATGAAGAGCTTTACAAGGTCTTTAATCGTTACAATACATTTGTATAATTATGTTGTTAGAGTAAGTTTATTCAAAGAAGATTGTTTTTTTTTGTCCAGGTGACTGGTGAAGGAGATGACAAATACCTTATTGCAACTGCTGAGCAGCCTCTTTGTGCATACCATCTTGATGAATGGATTCATCCGACTGAGCTTCCCCTAAGGTATAAATAAACATAGTAACACCTACCGCAGCTTGAAGACGATTGTTTCTTTCATTTATTGGAATATCCGCCAACATTATAATTTTTTTGGTCCAGATATGCTGGTTACTCGTCCTGCTTTAGAAAAGAAGCTGGTTCGCATGGAAGAGACACTCTTGGTATTTTCCGTGTTCACCAGTTTGAGAAGATTGAACAGTTTTGCATCACCAGTCCTAATGAGAATGCCTCGTGGGAAATGCTCGATGAGATGATGAAGAACTCAGAAGATTTTTACCAAGCGGTAATCTCGATACCTTAAGTTAAGAAACCTTATACTTTTTAATAGTTTCTAAGAAGCCAACTGTGTGATTTCTCTGCAGCTAAAGCTTCCATACCAAATTGTGTCGATAGTCTCTGGAGCATTGAACGATGCAGCTGCGAAAAAGTATGACTTGGAAGCTTGGTTTCCTTCGTCGGAGACATTCAGAGAGCTTGTGTCCTGTTCCAACTGTACAGACTACCAGGCTCGAAGACTTGAGATCAGATACGGTCAGAAAAAGAGCAATGAGCAGACAAAGCAGTATGTGCATATGCTGAATTCGACACTTACTGCAACAGAGAGGACCATTTGCTGCATTCTCGAGAACTACCAGCGAGAGGATGGTGTCGACATCCCTGAGGTTCTGCAGCCGTTTATGGGTGGAGAGACGTTTTTGCCTTTCAAGACCAAGCCCGTAGTTGCTGATACCAAAGGGAAGAAATCGAAAGCTTGATTAAAATATTATGAATTTATGATTAACGACTCTTCTGTTTTGCTTTAATCGATGAAACACTTCGATAAAGTTTCTTTATTTTGTGGAATCTTTTTTGGATTTGCGTTATTTTACCAGGACATTTTATTTATCAATCTGATTTCTTGTAGTATTATTTCCTTTTCTTTGGCGAATTATTGTTCTTGTTAACTTTTGCTTCAATGAAAAATGGAAGACGTAATCAGGTTTAGTTATTCATTCATGTTACTTATATAGAACATGTGCTAAATTTTTGAATTAATTTCACCAAACTTTTAGCATATTAATGAAATTGATGGAAGTTAGTAACTTTTAGTATAATCACTACTAGTATAATCAAAATATTCATGTTGATGATAACAAATGAAAGAATCATGCAACACAGATTCAGTCTCTAATTTTACAAAAATTTGAAAAGTCTTCAAGGTATAAAAACTCTTTGCTTTCATGCTCTATACGGATTCAGATTTAAATCATAGCTTCTTCCCCCTGAGGGAATAATTTATACGGTGACAGTGAACAGATAAAGCTTCAGCACGACTGAAAGCGCGAGCTGTAGAAGAAAAATGCTGACCACAATCAAGAACCATCTCTCTCCTGCAGAGTTAATATGTGCTTTGAGGTTCAATGCCACAAATGTTGCAGACATGAATCCAGCTAAACCCGCAATCACCCATCTGAAGATCTCTAGTGGCACAACGGATAGACACTGCAGAAACAGTATTTTCTTAGTCTCGGGTTCCTCACATTTGATGTCTCATTTGGCAGTAAAAAAGGAATTTGTAAACTAACTTACCAATGCAGGAATAAAGACGAATAGGGAATATCCGTAGAGACAGAAGAGTTGGACTAAGCCTGATGGTGCAGAGAAGTACTTGAGAACAACGTATAATGCGAGAGGGACAATAGTTACATAACCGTAAAACACTCCTGCAGACCAAGTCACCAGATTAATATCGTAGTTCCATTCCTGTTTCTTCAATTTGTGTGCTATGTATGTAACAAATGTTCCTATGGATGCTGCTACAAAGATCAATGTTGTGCATATCCAGAATGGCCCGTATCTGTAATACACACAGCAAATTCCTGCTAAATCAGTCCACTTGTCTCAACCTTGCAAAAAACAATACTGTAAAGACGAGACTCTTACAAATCAGGGTTGTTGGCTGTCTTTTCTGTAAATGTTCCTCTGAACGGAAAGAGCGATTCTTTGAGTCTCTCTACGACATCTGAAGTGTCCACATCAAAGTAAGGCTTGTAAGCACCAACAGTGAATCTATGGAGCCAACCACCAGACTGAGGTTCATCTGTACCATTCACTGGCCTAGAAAATGTATCTGCCACCGGTTAAAAGTTAACAATATTAGCCAAAAAGACATACAAAACTAAAAAGACTAACACCGGGAAAATCAACAAAAAGAAGATGATGAACAAGTTCACACTTCCTACATTTCTCCTCAATAAACCTCTTAACTAATGATGAGCAAAACTCCATAGAATCTTAACAAAATCGAAAGGATAAATTACCGTCAGCATCTCGAGGAGGATTAGTACCACCAAAAATCTTTCCCTGAGTAGCAGATGGAGGAAACGTTTGTAGATTTGAGTCTGCATTTACAATGTATCCCTCTCAATCAAATCACAGAACAAAATACATACACAATTGCTAAATCTTATCTTTATTCAAATCTTATAAACCTTAAAAGACTAGATTCCAGAAAAATCTCACAATAACATTATAATTTCACACTAAACAAAAATGCCTCTAAGCTCTTCCTACTTCGTGATTCAAACTAAAAATTCTGACGAAATTGTTTACCAGCGAATTTGACGGTGACATGGCCAGGATCTGGAACGGCCTACGATGGATCATGGAAACTAGATCTGATCAGATTGAGATAACAAAACGAGAATCGACAATACAATCCAATGGACAAGTGCAAAGAGCTTACGGGTACAGATCCAGAAACTTTCTGGTGATCGATGTTCGTGTAGCTCCCACCGGACATCATCTTCGTTCTTCTTTTCTCTTCTCACAACAGAGAGAAAAGAAACACACAAAACCTCTTTCTCCTTTAGAAGCATCAAAACTTTTTTTAAAATATATATAGGGTTCTCTCTCTATAAAAAAAAAAAAACTCCCAAAATTGCAAAATTTAAAACATTTACTTTTCATGTAAGACAAGTGCATATCATCAATACGGTTAATTCAAAAGTCACATACAATATAACCCTCAGTAAAAATTAGGCTTTAACTTGGTTACAGAAACTAAAATGTTAGCGTTTAGGATTGTCTTTCTTTTTTTTATCAACATCTTTGTCGAGAACATAACCAAATCGAAGCTCATTTTTGTCTCCTGAACAAGCTCATTTAGTAAGTGTTTTTGTCGATTTTCTGTTTAAGATCGAAAGTTCATGTAGTTAAATTACATTGATTTTGTCTATGTTTGAGATTTGGATTGTTGAGAAAGATAAATTTCATCGAGTTTGTTTGTGTACGTGATTTCTTTATCAATTCAAAATTATGTAGAATTTGTGACCTCGTTAACTTGTATTGGTGTCCCTCCCCTTCTTTATTTGATGATAGTGTTGATGATGTCTCAAAGTTCCTTTTCCTAGAGACAGACTTTAAGAGAGGACGAACTAAGACAGTCTAACAGTGACTATGAGATCTCTAGACGTTGTTTATGTGGTGGAGTAGCAATGATTCAAACATCTCAGACAAACACGAAATCAGGAAGAAGGTTATTATACACATGCCAAATGGGTGATGTAAGGTTAACCGATTATATTGTTTAAACTTTTTTTTCTTTTAAAATGATATACGGCTATTTTTCACTAACAATTCAATATTAGAAATTATCCACAAATAATGTGATTCTTTAAGTTCTTGAATTTCCAAAAATTAATTATCCTATACTAATATTTGGGAAGTACATCCTAAGGATCATAACTTAAATTTTGTAAGAAATTACAATATATGCCATTATATAATTCTAATCATAAAATTTATTCCATGTCACTAATATATATAAACGGGTCAACGGTTTAAAGATATTAAAAGATTTTGTTTATATAATACATAATTAATATAATTCGACAATGTTATATACTAATCAATATTCGAGATTATATAATACATAAAAATGTTATATAATACATAAAAATATTTTGTTTATATAATACATAAAAATGTTATATACTCATATACTAATATATTATTCGAAAATATTATTGAAAATTGAAAATGTTATTCAAAATGTTATATAGTAATCCATTATTCGAACATCTTATAAAAAATGTCATTGAAAATGTTAATGAAAATGATATATCATTGAAAATATTTAATATCAATCCAATTTATAAAAAATAAAAAATGCTATTTTGAATTATAATACTCATATAGTTCGAAAATGTTATATAAATTGAATTTAAACATAAATATATGATTCTCATTTCACTTTTATTTGATATTATATTTATATTATTTTGAATTATTATAAAATATATATAGTTAATAATTTTTTTTTTCTGCATATGTTATGATTTAAATTTTTTAAAACAAACATATATTACTCAATCGATGAAGAAAAAAAGTATGTGTGTAATCTATATTAACATTTTTTAAAAACAAATTGCACATTTAATCGGGTCGTTTTTTTATTCTGATCCGAAATTGAATCATTCAGATCTTTTCTTAATTTCTACAATTATCTAAAACGGGACAGTATACCACGGGTGAGATCCTAAAAAATTAACAAATCAAAATACAATTATTTAGTATTTTAAGATACAATTATAAATTGTTTTTACGGGTTGGTCCAAAAACACATACTAATTTTAAAATATATATATTATGAAAACCATTTGAAAGTAAACTTTTAAATTGACTCGAATTATATATCTTTTAAATAAAAGTGTTATTAAAAAAATTACAAAATGATGTTTAATTCCACAGAACATGAGTATATGGTGGGACGGGTTTGGATCGATATTAATACGGGACAATATACCACGGGTGAAATCCTAAAATTAACAAATCAAAATTTAATTATACAATCTTAAACAGTAAACAAAACAAATACAACTTAAAATTTTTATTTTTTTGTATACAACGCATGTGACCCACGATGTACAACAAAAAAATATCATACACAACAAATTCATCAGTTTATAAAAAAATAAAAAAAATCAAATAATTAACCCGCGGTGTACCGCGGGTCATATCCTAGTTTATTACTAAATATGATGATAAATTTATTAAAAGTTGGTTTATTTGTTCGTTGACAAAAAAAAAGATTTATTTATGGGTTCATAGGTCGAACTATTTAACCATTTGATATATGAAATTAAAAAGATTTATTGGTTAAGCCTTTTTTTGTCAACATCTATAATTGAATCTATTCAAAAGAGCCATTCCTGAAAAATGTTGTTTACATAAGTGATGTGATACAGTTCGGTATGAACTCTTCGTGCCAAATCATCCGTTTTTACATTGCACGAAAAACTAAACAAAAAGAGATAATTTATGGGTGAAACTGATAATTTAAATTTGATGGATTAATGGATTAACCCAGTCAATGTAGTTCATGATTCATATAACACTCAACTAATTAGGACAATGGATTGGGATGGGTTACACTCAATTAAATCTATTTTTATTAAATAACTAGATGCAAAAAATTAGTAATTAACATGATTGTGATACGTATCAAGTCTATCAATTAGAGATTTTTTTGTGTACAAATAAAAGAAAAATATATATAAACGATAGAGTAAAATATAAGAATATGTTTTAATCTATATATGTATATGCTCTGATAAAAAAACATTATACTTAAAAAAAGACTTTAGTTATTCTCTACTAAACCTGAAAAGAAATTGTTTGACGGAAAAAAAAAACTGAAAAGAAATAATTATTACTACTAATTTTAAAATTGATATATTTCTAGAAGAAAATTATATGTATTTTTAAAACAAATTAGTAATCAATTGTATAATTTTATTATAGAAATATATCATTTAAAAAATAGTAATAATAATCATTTTCTTTTAAGGTTTAGTAGAGAATAAACAAATTTTTAAATAATCTCTTTTTTTTTTAATATCAAATGATATTCTATCTTTTATATATAATAACAAATCCTATAATATATATATATATATATATATATTTTATTGATGCAATATCACATTTAGTAATAAATATAATAAGAATTAACAAATCAAATTTAGTCTTAAATATTATTACACTAATGTTCAAATATATTTAGGTAAGAAAATCACCTTATATATTTTCTTCTGATTATAATATAAGAAGCTAAAGTGAAATATTTTTTTGCTTTTTCATTTTGATTTCAAAAATACCTTTTGCTTATGTTTGTGTTCTTTTATATATAAGACCATTTGAAACAAAACATAAAACATCAAAAATAAAATTGAGACAAAAACATATAAAATGACTACTAGCAAGAAAATGTTGATCGTATTTGTCCTTACTATCCTCTTTGTCATATCTTCTGTTCATTGCTCTGATAGCACTCTTGGTCTTGGTACTCCTTTTCCTTTTGTTTACAACATTATGCACATATTCTTATGTTTTTATATGTGTAAATATTGGTTTAGTGATTATTTTCTGTTAATGTTGGTTTAATGCTTATATATTGTTCAATAGGTTTAGGAATAAAGAAGAAACAATGCTACAGTCCAGATCTGTGTATGGGAGGGGACGGCGAATGTGATATATGTTGTGTTCTTACGAGTGGTATATACTACGGTAAATGTATTCAAAGCAAATGTCATTGTTTGATTAAGACTGAATAATCTAATCAACTACATATGTATTCGATAATAATATTTCTGTTGAAGTTTTTTTCAAAAACATAATTTAAATGATATTTGCGTTTTTAATAATTACGAAAGAGAAGTAAAGAAACCGTTTAGAAATCGAAAGGAAATAAAAATAAAATAAACTAAGTTTTAAGAAGATTATTGTGGTAAAAATACACATTAAAAAGTAAAAATAGACATTGTGGTACGATCCTCCGATTTTTGATACTGTCTCCGATGGAAGGTTTGACCGTGGCTGTTTTTGATTCTGAAAATCCAAAAGCTATCGATATATATGTAAACTAAGTCACAAACTAAGATAACGGTTTCTACAAAATAAAACTTCTTTATTAGAAAATTTGTTTAGTGCACTTACAAGTTTCACTCAAATAGTTATCTAATCTCTCATGTTCATGAATTTATACGCAATCTAAGAACCTCTCAAGACAAACCTTTTACCCTCTTTACACATTAACAGATTCTACCAGATTAGGTTATGTCCGATGAGCGGAGACCGTCCGTGATTGACGGCCACTTCTCCTCCAGTCAATGTCTCACCGAAAATCTCTTCTCTTTCCCTTGGTTACTTTGTAACTCCACTTATCATTCAGTTATATTACTAAACCAATCCCCAATGTATTCGGGTTATAATTTTCTTTTGAAAATCTATAAAAAAATTCAAATAAAACAAATTCTCATCATAGCGTCTAGGCCTGGGTGTTGAGCCTAAATGGTTCTGTTCGGTTTGGAACTACTAATTTTCGGGTTGTGTGGATTGGAGAAAACTATTCCAAATTAAACCGAATTAGAGCTTGGTTCGGAGGTCCTAAATTTGATTCGGTAACACTATTGTTACTAGGGCTGGGCAAAATATTCGTTCGATCTGCTTCGACTCGGTATTCGATTTGATTCGATTCGAAAAATCCGAATCCGTAAGATTTTGGACCAAAGCAAATAGGAAAATGTAGTATTCGTAAAAACCGAAGCAAATAACAAATATTGTTTTTTAAAAAATCGAATATCCGCTTCGATCCGTATCTTTTGACATATATTAAAATATATAATTATGTCTATATATAGATATCATAAATAGTTTGTGTATTGTTGCTACCTTATGTTTTTATGTTAAGATGTTTGTTTGATCATTTTTCTTTCATGTTATATTTTGATCAATGACATCTTAATCTATCGGATTTTGGTTTTTGGAATTAGTTTGATAACATTTTGTTGACCGGTGATAACAACAACGGTTATGTTTGATATTTGGAACTCATTTTGAAAGCATGTTAAATAAAAACTTTAAATATCTCATATGGTTATATAATTTACAGATTTTTTGAATATTTATATTTATCAAAGCGGATATCCGCAAATACCACCAAAAAATCTGGATATTCAAATTTTCGGATATCCGGAAATATTCGAATCAAAGCAAATCACAAAATCAGGTATTCGGTTAAAACGAATTGAATAATAAATATCACAATTTTTCTGGATATCCACTTCGTGCACATGCCTAATTGTTACATTAACAATTTTGGTTTAATGGGCCAAGAAAGAAGAAGACAATCTGACACAAGCACAAGTCATAACACTTAATGCGATGTGAAAATAATTCAGAAGTAAAATAAAACAAAATCAACGGACGAGATCTACAATATAAAATGATCCACTCTCCAAAATGTTTCCTTTTTGTTTCTCTCTCTCTCGTTGCAAGCAATATATCACAAAAAGAAGGGAAAAAAACTGGTCACCGACTTGAACCCTAAACTAAACTCTATAAAACATTCAATTTTCTTTTCCTCTCTCACTAAAATTTCCTTTTTATTTCTCTCACTTTCAGGTTCTATAACTCGTTTCGAATTTGAAGAAACAAACCCTAGATAGAACAACTCTGTTGCATTCCAAAGATGGAATCAAACGAAGAATACGTCAAGTTTTTAGGTGAAGGTGCTTATAGTTTTGTTGATCTCTTCAAGTACACAAAAAGCGACGGCTCTTCGTTTCTCGCCGCCGTAAAAAGCTCCGATGAAGTAGACTCTCTCCTTACAGAGATTCGGATTCTTTCGGAACTCAGAGGATGTCCGAGGATCATACAATACTTTGGTAACGATTTGGAAGAGGGTTTTGACTATAAAGGAAACAGAGTCTACAAGTTGCTTCTTGAGTACGCAACCGAAGGTAGTTTAAGCGATTTCATGAATAATTACACAGATAGAAAATTACCAGACTTGATGATTAGAGACTTCACGCGTATGATTCTCGAAGGTTTGGTCTCGATTCATAGCCACGGTTATGTTCATTGTGATCTCAAGTCAGATAATCTCCTTGTTTTCAAGTGTAGAGATTCTTACGAATTGAAGATTTCTGATTTTGGAATCTCGTTAGAAGTTGGAGAAATTCCTGATCACTGGAAAATCGAATACCCTTTTGTTGGAACGCCTAATTACATGCCGCCAGAGTCTCTACAGGACGGTGTTGCCAAGAAAACCCTAGATTTGTGGTCATTAGGGTGTTTAGTGTTGGAGATGTATGTGGGTAAGAAGCCATGGCTAGGGTTTAATCCTGACGATTTTGTGTCTATCCTCTCTAATGGTAATGCTCCAGAGATTCCCGAGAGTTTGCCTTGCGATGCAAGGGAGTTTATTCAAACGTGTTTCGCAAGGAACCCTATGGAGAGAGGTACTGCTTCTGAGCTGCTGTCTCATCGGTTTTTGCGTCGAGAAAAATGGAAATTGAAGAAGACTACTCCATTTAACCCGCTTAAGTTTAATAAAATTTTAAATAAATTCTTGAGGTTGAAGAATTTCCTCTGAAACTGTGTGCTGAATTTACTCTGTTACTCTAGTAGATCGTTTATTTTGTAAGTAAAATCAACTTACGTTATGATGAAAATATATATCTCATCTCTTAATCTTGTATGTAATGACACTATTAATATAGTTTTTCTTTGAAGAATTTGTTGTCTTTGTTGGTCAGTTTTTCTTATTTTTTTGGTAGAGAACACTTTGTGGCTCTTTCCATCACATTTTCTTCAGCCCTGTATCTGTCTCTCTATGGGAGATTTTGGTGTTTTTATCGGAGTTTTCAACTATGGCGATACTGGTTTTTGAAGATATGCTTTTGAAAGGCTTTGTGACATGGAAATCAGAATATGATGTCTTTGTTTGTGCAGAGATTGATCTATAGTGAAGAGTACATAAAAATGTGGAGAATAGTAGAAATCCCCATTTTTATTACAGCTGAAGAAAACAAACATTACTACACAATAACCAGAGGATAATCTCTAAGCCAAGAAACTCAATCTGGCAACAACAAGAAGCTTTATGCGGACCTATAGTCAGATCTTTACTAAAAAATCAATAGTTCTTAAAATGAGAGAGACTACAATACTTGCCTGCACGAAAATCATTCGATTCAGATCGCCAAACAAATGACTTTGCTCTTGCATGGGCTTGGGACTCTTGCGGAAGGGCTATCTTTATGGACTTTTCAACCTACCTTTTGTGACAAACAGAGTTCTTATTGCTAGAATGAGAATCCATGTGGTTGCAGTGATTTTCTCCTTGATCATTAGTAGCAACGCCGAGCTCAAAACTGTCTTTAAGATCTGAGCCTGCAAGCCTTTGAAGAATCCTAAGATCCCTTCTTTTTTCCATATAGCATAGACTACCCCAGGAATTGTTTTTCTGATTCTTTTTCGAGGCTTCTTCGTTTCATTTTCCTTTGAGTCATCTGCTGCTTGAATCATCACCTTGCACCTACAAAGCCCATGAATGTATATATATCAGTATCATCCAAAAGAGTCTTGATTGATGCACAGCTGTAAAATTTCATGACTTTGAGTGATTCTCCGGAAGCTAATACCTGATTGCTGGATATGTGATGACGGTGGCAGCACTTTTTGAGACCGCACCTAACACAAACGCCATAAAGGCAGAGAGGACTACAGGGGAAGAATCTTTACTGGATTTTGCCTTTCTTTTCTCAAGAAGGTTCTGTTTCAGCTGATCAAACACTGTATACTACAAAGAGAAGCTTATATTTCAGCTAAGCTCGTTATTCCAAGTTTGAGACAGTAAATATGAAGGTGGTTTAAATGAAAATGGTACCTGAATTGCTGGATTCGAGGTCAATAAAAGAGAAATCCCAAGGCCATCAAACGCATTTCCCCATGAACCATCGGTTAGAGTCTTCCACAACCCTTTTGATTTTCCAAACTCGCTTGTTTGCATCCTTGATGAAGCTGTATCTAGAGGCTACACAAACATAGAACTTAAAGTTATTATGCAAAGAGAAGATAGAACACGGAAAACGAAACAAGTCCCAAAGTTGACATTCTAACAAAGAAACTAAAAAGATTCTCAATTTCTGACCAAAACAAAAAGCCCACAAACATTCAAACAAAGCAAAATAAAACATACTTGGGTCAAAACAGAGGTACAAGCCCCAGCAGCAGCAGCAATGAGCAGATTTGCCTTTGTTCCAATCGACTTAGAACCTATCCTTTGAGAATGTAACCTCTTGAAATAGCTATAACTATAGAAATAAATGAACGACGAAATGAAGGACTGCAGATTCTTAGTCCCAAGGCCTTGATACAAGGAGAGAACATTTCCTGATGAAATTGCTTCCCAAAACACATCTGACAGATATCTGAAAAAACGTTACAAAACAAAATCTTTAGATACTCAAGAAACTCAATATTCTCTAACCACAATGAAAGATAGTGATTCATAAAGCTTAAGCTCATTGAAAAGCCTTGATCAAAAAAGAAGTGAACTTTCTCAGCTAAATTCAATATAAAACCTAACCCAGGTTCTAAATTACGATCCAGAAGAGGATCTACACAAGATCACCATCGAAATCAAAACCCAGAATACAAAACCGATTTCAACAATTCAGCAGGAACCCAGCTCCTGAAGCGCGATGCCAAGACATAAAGATGCAAAATTCTCAAATTCTAGATCATCATCGCGTCGCAATCAAATGGAAAACGAAGAAGGAGAGAAGAAGGAGAGACCTGTATTTTTGCTGACCGCGAACACGAATCTCAGCTTGGAACTTGGATTTGCAGGTATCAAGAGGGTATAAAATGGTAGTGCTGAGAAGAGATCCAATAGCTCCGGAGGTGGCTTCGGAGATAGATTCCAAATCCAAATCAACACCCATATCTTCTTCTTCTTTTTCTTCTTCCAAGAGAGAAACGATGGTATGGGATCACAAAGAATGATAGTGTTTCCGTCTTGGGATTTTAAACAAAGCCGTGTAAGATTGTTTTTAGCGATGTTGACGTCATCATCATCACTCGTTTCCAATTTTTCCTTCTTCTCTATTCTTTTTTGGTTTAGTCGGTCAAATCATTTACCAAAGTCGGGCCACGTGGTTTTCATGTTTAAAACCGGCCTCTACACAATAATTCTTCGATTGGGTTAGACAAATATGCCGAATTCGAAATCTGAATCCGAATCCAACCGAAAATACTCGAATCGGTTCTAGAAAAATATTTGAATGTGTTTTAGAGTTAGGTATTTTGGGTATAGGGTAATATTTAATCCGAACTAAAAACTCGAATTAGTACCGGAAAAAAAGGTTCGAAAGTCGAAATTATGTATAGCCATTAACCTCTTTTACATAGTTTCGAGTAATTCATATAGTTTCAAGTAATTTGGGTAGTTTTTTTTATCGGATCTTCAGATAATAATTCATATATTTTCGAGTATTTTTTGGATATTTTTGGATTTTTTTAACCAAGTATTTCAGATAATTCGGATACTTTCGAATAATTGGGTATATTTTTTTGGGTAATTTCGAATACGAACCGAATCTAAATTGAATCGAACCCAAAAGGTAAAACTCGATCTAAACCGAACCGGGAAGAACCAATTTGAATCCAACCTAAATATTATAAATACCCAAACAGGGTCTATGAACCTAAACCAAACTTGAAAAAATCGAATCGAACTCGAACGTCCAACCCTAGTTCAAATGATGCAAACGGATCAAACGAACAAAATAAATCGAGTAGGTTTTTTACTGTAAATTATGGATATTAAACGGAATAAATATGAATCAAACAGATAAAATGGTATATAATATATGTTGAATGGTAAGAAAATATATTGAGTGATGCGAAACATAAATAAAATAAATACACGGATTGTACTTGACAAGTATAACAACGGCAAACTGATGTGTATCATAGACCCATGCGATTCACCGAGTTCTTACGTAAACTGAACCACCTTTTAAAAAAAAAAAACTTTTTTAAAACATAGATCGCAATATCGCATATACTATATGAATTATCATGAGTGGAAAACATGGTTACAGTCCAAAAGAAACGCACTAGACCCGTCATTCGTCCGCGTTACTACTCAATAGGATGGTCTCGTGTCATTTTCCTATGTCACTAGGTGTAGTAATTTTATGAAACGAAATCTAATATCATAATCTTGTAGGAGTAATAAATAAAACCTATTCTTTGACAAAAAAAAAGATATTGCTATTGAAACGTTGTATTTAACATTTTTTTGTTTACCTACGTTGTATTCATCATTTAATAAGAGGGAGATGTATATTTCAATGTATTCAAAAACTAGAAAAAGAATTTAGTTATTATTAAGGAAGGAAATGATTTAGGCACAATTTACATATATGGAAAGGAGAAAGAATTTTTGACCAAAAAAATAGATCAAGAAAGGAGAAAGAAATTGCATGATTCAATAAACGTAAATGGGTATTTTTGTGTATATATATATATACATGATGGAAACACATACATAGACCTACACTACCTAATATTCCTTCATTACTAACTAATACAGGAAGAAATCTTGTCTTTGCGGAGACTTGTGTTTTTGGTAAACAGTCGCCGGAGCTATATACATCAATAGATTTTCATCATCTCTATTTTCACAATGGTACATATCAAATAAATATACTTTTCCAATAGTATTTGTTTGCTACATGATAATTCTAATATTTTTCTTCTTGTGAGTTTTAGGAAACCATACTACGTATATCAATATTGATAAATTTTATCTGTTTTGGTCTTGTAAATGGCCAAAACTACAATGTACTCAAATTTGGTGCTCAAGGAGATGGTCAAACCGATGATTCAAATGTAAGTGATTTGTCTTTATACCCAAAATATATGTTTTCTAATAAATATGTTCTTAATTTTAATTATTTTTTATTTCAAATTTTGTTGCTACTTTTAACAAACTAACTATATCAAAAGGCTTTTATACAAGCATGGAACGCTACATGTGGTGGAGAAGATGACATAAATACACTTCTTATTCCCTCTGGAAAAACATATTTGCTTCAACCTATTGAGTTTAAAGGCCCTTGTAAATCTACGTCCATAAAAATTCAGGTATGTTGATAGTTAACTAATTTACTAAGCGTAATTTTTTAATTAGGAACACCAACAAAATTTGCTTTTATTTATCTATTTGAAGTTGGATGGTATCATTGTCGCACCTAACAACGTCAAAGCATGGTCCAACCCAACATCTCAAATGTGGATTGGTTTTTCATCTGTATTTAGTCTAATGATCGATGGTTCAGGAAAGATTGATGGTCGTGGTTCTTCATTTTGGGAGGTAATTAGAGTCTGTTATATCATAATTTTTGTTACTTATTAACATTTTTTTCTTCATCGTTACATCAAAATCATGGATTTTTTTTTTATATTTTCAGCTAAATCTAAACACTTCTGAACGACCTACAGTGAGTTTATCAAACTTACTTGTTTCTCTTGATTATGATCGTCATAAATTTACTCTTTAAACAAATATTTTTAATTTTATTTACAGGCACTACATATTTACAAATGTGATAATCTTACAATAAACGGGATAACTTCGATTGATAGTCCAAAAACTCATATATCAATCAAAGGATGCAATTATGCTACAATATCGAAAATAAATATTTTGGCACCTGAGAAAAGTCCCAACACAGATGGGATTGATATAAGTTACTCGACTAATATCAAAATATCCGACTCTACAATCCAAACTGGTGAGTACTTATTTATAAATTATTTAGATGTTTTATTATACATATATATATATATATATATATATATATATTGTAGAAAGTAAATAAATCATATTAATTTTTAAATGATGGATTATTCAAATTACTAATCTACAATAGCTCTAGTGTTTATGTATTTGTTAATTATGTGGTGAGAAATTAAGTTCTAATATTTTTAGAATATAGATGATATAACAATCATTTGCATTTTAATCATTGATTTCTCAGGGGATGATTGCATAGCAATCGACACTGGAAGTTCTGGTATTAACATCACACAAATTAATTGTGGACCTGGTCATGGAATAAGGTAATTCATTATACTAATTATATTTCTTAGATACAATAGTAATAAATATTTATAAATACAAGGATTTCATATCAAAAATGCATAATTTATTAAATTTGTATTATAAAACTGGATAACAGTGTAGGAAGTCTAGGAGCTGATGGAACAAATGCCGAAGTTAGTGATGTTCAAGTGACTCATTGTACGTTTAATGAAACGATGAATGGAGCTAGAATTAAGACATGGCAGGTATTGTTTTTTCTTTTCTTATATACTAATTTATACTTCTTATTTAAATAAATAAATTAATTATTTACAATATGTTGAAATTTAATTTTAATTTGGATTTTTAGGGTGGACAAGGTTATGCAAGAAACATAAGTTTTGAGAATATCACACTCATTAACACAAGAAATCCAATTATCATTGACCAACAATATATTGATAAAGGACATATTGATGCCACTAAGGTAAATATTTTGTAAATGGAGCTATATTCTATTATACTATATACTGTTTTGAAAGTATTAATAAATTGTGGAAACTTATGTATTTATGTTTTTAGGATTCAGCAGTGGCAATTGGCAATGTAAAATATATTGGTTTTCGTGGAACCACAGTGAATGAGTATGCTATAACACTTAATTGTAGTGCCATCACACATTGTAAAGACGTTGTCATGGATGATATTGAAGTTACAATGGGAAATGGAGAAAAAGCTAAAGTTGAATGTCAAAATGTTGAAGGAGAATCTAGTGATAGTGATTTGATGCGCGATTGCTTTAAAAGTAATAGTACTTCTTATTAAGAATATTGATAAAAAGTTTATCCACAGTTTTAATTGTCGTAAAAAATATATTTTTGTTTGTCAACGTTACAAAATGTCTTGATGAATTGTTGTTTGAAATATGTTTACCTAAAACAATCAATACAAACAATGTTGATGATGCATTTTATGAGAGATTTAGGTTTATATTGATTTTAGTTGGGCAAATAATCTTTTCAAGTTCTAATTAAAAATTATAGCATGCAACAAAGTTGACAGCTATTCACTACCTTAATTTGACCATCAGTTTAAATATGAAAAATAGTTAAATAAATTCTCGAAAAATACATATTCCACGGTTCGTGTAGTTTGTACTTGATTATACTTGATATCTAAAATATTTATATATATATTTTTTAGAGATTTAAGTTATTTGGTTATATTCCAAACGATACCCACATGTGGACATGTACGAAATCCAATAAAATAATTTAATTATACCCATAATAGATCCGATTAGGTACATCCGTACATTTAATTGTACGGCAATACCTAATTAACCAATCGTATTTGGCTGTACGGCAGTATCTAATTAACCAATCGTAAAAAAAAAAACCAAGAAGTAAATGATCAAATACAACAATTTTACTAAATAATAAAAACAAAAATTCCTTTTACAAAAAAAACTACCTTATAAGTATATTCCAAACGATATCCACATGTGAACATATACAAAATCCAATAAAATAACTTACTTATACCCATAATCGATCCGATTAGGTACAACCGTACATTTGGCTGCACGGCGGTACGTAATTAACCAATCATGAAAAAAAACCCAAGAAGTAAATGGTCAAATACAACAATTTTACTAAATGATGAAAACAAAAATTCTTTTTACAAAAAAATTACCTTATCTTATATGTTAGTGAAAATTAAACAGGGCTGATTTTTACGGAAATGCCACTAGAATAAACACAGACAAAAGTAAAAAAAAAAAAAAAAAAAGAGCTTACTAATTTTTCTCCTCCTTCACGGCAAATCGTCACCGCCACATTTTCTCCTAAACTAGAGAATCTAGGGTTTTCTAAGGGTTTTTAATCTTCGTGCTTATCTTCTTCTCTCAGTCTCCAGTTTTAGGTTTGAGGTTTATCTCTCGTTTCTTTCATCGAATCTTTGATCTTTAGGTTAGTTTTGCTTCTCGTTGATCTTACTCCTTCCATTGTTATCTATGCTTCTGGATTCGTCATATTCTTCACGATCTTGTTCTCTTTTGACGCTCATCTTTCTGGGTTTCTATAATCTTGTTACCAAGTTTCAGCAATCTTTGTACTTGATTTCTGATGTCGAGCCTCTAATTGTTTTAATGGTGTTGTAGTTTCAGATGGCGAGATACGCTGCTGGTACGGTTGATTGTCCTGGTTCACCCAAATCTGTACGAATCGTTGTGGTTGGTGATAAGGGTACTGGAAAATCAAGCTTGATTGTCGCTGCAGCTACTGATTCTTTCCCTCCCAATGTCCCTCCTGTTTTGCCTGATTACAAGTTGCCTGTTGAATTCTTCCCTGATGGTATACCCGTCACCATTGTCGACACTTCCTCGAGGTATTGCTTGATAATGACCTTATGTTGAACTGGAAAGGATACTATTAGCTCATATGATAGTTGTTGTTGGGATAGCACTGTGCCAACTGTTTAGTTACTCTTTGTGGGATTCGGAAAGAAGGTTTTAGGATATTTATGCTTTGGCAGCTTTGTTGAGATTCTTGAAGTATGAGGTATTGATGTTTTTGTTTGTGGTGTCAGGCCAGAAGATAGGGACATGGTTGCTGAGGAGTTGAAGCACGCAGATGCAGTAGTTTTGACATATGCCTGTGATCGACCTGAGACTCTCGAACGTTTGAGTGAATACTGGCTTCCAGAGCTTCGGCGATTGGAGGTTTGATTTTCCTCTCCCTGTTTCAGTTTGGTCATGTCAATCTTTTTGTGGGTAGAAGGTGTACAATATCTTGTCTGTAACTCATATCATTGTCCTAGTGCTAGAAAGTGTAAAAGATTCGGTGTGACTTAAACTTTTACTGTTTCTTATTAAGATTGGCTTGTGCTCGTTTTGAGCAGGTAAAAATTCCTATTATAGTAGCAGGGTGTAGGCTTGACTTCAGAGACGACAATAACCAGGTCAGCCTCGAACAAGTGATGTCACCTATAATGCAGCAGTTTCGGGAGATAGAGACTTGTATCGAGTGTTCTGCCCTCAAGCAACTCCAGGTTTCATGACTTCTGATTTCCTCTTGATATGTAATATTTTTCTGAGTTCAAACATGGTACAAATATTGGTCTGAGGTAGCTTAGGCATGTGTCTTACTAAGAAATTTCAAGGACTTTAGATGAACTAAATTTTTGCCTGAAACTGGATATTGTTGTGATTGGTTTGGACTTTTATCAGGCATGAACTGGAAATGCATAGTCAGAAAACAACATTTGGTGGGACTTAAAATTTTATTTCAGGTCTGAACTATCATCCTAATGAAAAAGCTTTCCTGTAGGCACAAGAAGTTTTCTATTATGCACAAAAGACTGTCCTTCACCCAACAGGACCTCTGTTTGATCAAGATTCCCAGGCACTGAAGCCCCGGTGTGTAAGGGCATTGAAGCGTATCTTTATACTCTGTGATCATGACAGAGATGGTGCTCTTAGCGAGGCTGAGCTAAATGATTTTCAGGTTCTTATATTTGCTCTTCTCGTGTTTCATGTGCTTTTGCTATTTCGTCATTGAATTGGCTTAGGCCTATCCTTCAGATTTTAAAAAGAAGCTTGGAGTTTAATTTTATTATCCCCATGACGCACCTAATAGTTGATTTACAATAGGTCAAGTGTTTCCATGCACCATTGCAGCCTTCTGAAATTGAAGGTGTTAAGAGGGTTGTGCAAGAAAAGTTGCCCGAAGGTGTGAATGAAAGAGGATTGACAGTGACTGGCTTCCTGTTTTTACATGCACTTTTTATTGAGAAAGGGAGGCTCGAGACTACATGGACTGTACTCAGGAAGTTTGGGTATAATAATGATATAAGACTTGCTGAAGAATTGCTCCCATCTACAATATTCAAGGGAGCTCCCGATCAGGTAAATTTGCAGAAATACTATTCGTTGTTGCTTCATTATTGTATTTGTTGATGTTTTAATAATCTATTACTGGAAGAGCTGTATATCGAATATTAAATTTGGAATCTTATCAGAAATAAGAATTTACTGGAACACTGTTATTTTACAGCTCACATCAACTTGCCTTCCTTGGTATTGTGCAGCTAATGTTTGTGTTCATTGATTTTGTAGAGTTTTGAGTTGACAAATGCAGCTATCGAATTCCTGAAAGGAATGTATATGTTGTTTGATGACGACCAGGTACGTCTCCTTTCTTATTAATGGCGTAGTGTTGAGTTGACAAATATATTTCTCAGACTGAATTTGCACTTTGCAGGATAATAATCTGAGACCTCAAGAGATCGAGGATCTTTTTTCAACTGCACCTGAAAGGTACCTTTTACACCTCCAGAAGGCAAAAACCGTGTAATTTTGATTATGGTAATCTCCATTATTTGCCGTGCCATACTTAATTGTGAATGGCAGTCCTTGGAAGGAAGCTCCTTATGAGGATGCTGCAGAGAAAACTGCCCTTGGAGGACTATCATTTGACGCTTTCCTGTCGATGGTAATCAATACTCCTCTTTTACAACATAAAGAAGCATTATACATATACTCATCCTTCTTTATTTCATTTTTCTTTGCTTTTGTTGATTAACAGACTAAAATGTCAAACAATTCTCTCTTTATTTTCTTTTAACATATACAATTTATCATTGGATTATATGTCGTTTTGTGATTTTGAGTGGATTTCTTATCTGGGCCAAAGTTTTGTTCGTTGAACTAATTCAAAGTTTATATGTGTGCTAATCTTTCAATTTTATCCTTGCAGTGGTCACTAATGACACTATTAGAACCGGCTCGGAGTGTGGAAAATTTGATTTACATTGGATTCCCGGGTGATCCATCGACTGCCATTCGTGTTACTAGGAGAAGACGTTTAGATCGCAAAAAGCAGCAATGTGAAAGAAAAGTTTTCCAGTGCTTTGTTTTTGGACCTAATAATGCTGGAAAATCTTCATTGCTGAATTGCTTTCTTGGAAGGTTTGTCATGTTAACTTGTACCACAACTTGTTGCATTTTCAAAATACACACAGAAGAGAGTATAGTTCTATGTTTATAAGCATGGAGACCTTTAATTTTCCTTTTTTTCAGATGACCTCTCCATCTGGTTTACAGTTTTGTTTCTCCATGATCTAGGTCATATGCTGATAACCAGGAATCAACTACTGATGAGCGTTATGCAGTAAATATGGTCGATGAATCTGGGGTGAGTCAGTATACTTATGCAATTTGTATTACTATGTGTCTATGTCTGTATGCATGCATAAATATATCTTCAACATGCAAAATTTGAACAAAAATGACAAACTTGAGTGTTATTTTGGGGACTGAGATGGGAACTAGCTAGATATCTTTGATGAGTTTTTTCTATGGGTACATACATGCTTTTTTACTAGGAAGTTTCAAACAAAACTCTTCAGACGTACTACTACTACTCAAGAGATTGGAGATGTTATTTGGTTGTACATTTGGCAACATGCTTCAAGGCTGCTTTCTCTAAGTTTCTGTATATAATTTGGTCATTAATCTGGTAGTTGCAAATCTCTGAGTGTAGGGTGCAAAGAAAACTCTTATCATGAGGGAAATTCCAGAAGATGGAGTTCAAGGGCTATTTTCATCCAAGGAATCCTTGGCTGCATGTGACATAGCTGTCTTCGTGTATGACAGGTATATTTCCTGCTGTTTAATTGGTTGACTCTCGATTTGTAGTTTGTACGTAATAATTGAGTTCGTTGTTTTCTCCAGTTCTGATGAGTCGTCATGGAAGAGAGCGACTCAGTTGCTTGTAGAAGTTGCAACTTATGGTGAGGCCACTGGGTATGAGGTCCCTTGCCTCATGGTTTCTGCAAAAGACGATCTTGATTCATCTCCTATTTCCATACAAGAATCCACCAGGGTAGGGTTCTTTTGGAACTCTTGAGTCAATGAAAATAGCTCGAATACTTACATATATATGTTTATGCACACGGATCTTTTTGCAGATGACACAAGATATGGGAATAGAGCCTCCAGTATCCATCAGTTCCAAATTGGGGGATTTCAACAACTTATTCCGCAAAATCTTAACTACAGCACAACACCCTCATTTGAGCATTCCAGAGACCGAAGCAGGAAAAAGCCGCAAACATTACAACAGGCTAATCAACCGCTCTCTTATGGCTGTTTCAAGTACGTTTTCTCTCCTAGAATCCTGAAAGTTTTGTCCCAAACAAAGGAAACCTGTAACAAAAAGGCTCCAGACCCATGTTGGGGTACACTTTAATTTTAATCTCATGCTATGTAAACAGTTTATCTAATTTCTATCTCATGGTTTGTAAACAGTTGGGGCTGCTGCTGTAGTTGTTGGGCTGGCTGCATACCGTGTGTATGCCACAAGAAAGAGTTCTTCTGCCTGAGAAGATTGAGACCGAGCAATCCAATCTCATAAGTTTGTTTATCGTTCTCAAGTTTTAAACCAACTTGATCCAGAGTACTCTTTTTAGAAGTTTAATGGAAATGGGCTTTGTTTGAAGTAATTGTGGAAGAAGATCTGTAGCAACACAAACATTTAGGGACAAGATAAAAGAGAACATAGCCAATAGACATTGTGTTGAAATTTTTCAATAACAATAGAACTTTGTCGCCTTGATGTTGTTATCTTGTTCCTGTTTGCTCTGTTCTCCGAATTACTCACAACACTTTAACATCAAATGAACAATCAAACAAACAAAAAAAGAAATCTTGGACTCAGATGTGTGCTCTTCTTCTATATGGATTAAAATTCTATGAAATCCAAAGATACATACAACAAAATTACTATGATTTCCATTTTCCCACCTTTTTTTCTCTGCTATTTGTGTTGATATGAGAACGAGCTCTTTGCAGAGATGGCGAATCTGATTCTGTTCTCATGTATTTTAGTGACATTCTTGATTAATCCGATTCCGGGCAAAAAGTTTGTATTTTTTCTTGCTAATGAGTTTATCTCATGGTTGGTTGCTTGCATCTAAGACTAGTCTTTAAGTAAGTTTTGGTGCTTCTAGGACTAAGGTTCACACACTAAAGACAACTTTGGTTCCTTCTGCTACTGTGTATTGTTGCTCTTGTAGTTCTTCCATACATTTGTCAACTTTCACAAAGATTCCATGATCTTAATTAGTTAATTACATTTGTACTACAAAATGGAAATAGAGAGAGATCTTGTGCTATGGTTTTTTCTTATCTTCAAATTGTTTTCGATTTGTTGTCTCCATTGTCGAAAATGTTTTAAGTGACAGTTTCGACACTCTTGTTTTATTGTTGTTTCTATGCATTTGAGCCGAGATCTAATTTTCATTACATATATAATAACCATAGCACAAGATTTCAATGGAGATAACAAATCGAAAACAGTTGGAAGATAAAATAAAAGCATAAGAAATCCTATTTTGAAGTTTTAATAGACGACTTGACTGTAAAACCAAACACTTTCACAAAGACAGTGAATAAAAAATCCAGTGACGAAGGCCACTATTGTTCCCTCCGAAGCATGTCAGAGGCGGAAGAAGAAGAAGAAGCAGAAGATCGTATCGCCATGAGGGATGGTCTTCTGTTCTTGAACTTAAGAGGACTCCACACCACCGACTTCTTCTGCAATGCAATTACTGTGGGATGGCTTGGCTTCCACGAGCTGCCACCTCCTCCAAGAGGACTCTTCATGAATCTGCTGCTTTTCATTGCATTTGGAGTCACCAGATTGCGGTCTGGAGAGAAGAGCTTAGAGTATCTCGCCTTTCTCGGGTCACCACGGAATGAAGGAGGAGGGCGTGATGGAGTAGTCATAGATGATAATGATGATGGTTCTGGTCTTAACGTTGCAATTGATACCCTCCTTCTGGGCATGATGGTTTTATTACCTGATGCAATGGCTGATGGAGCAGGAGCTGGTCTGAAGGCGATGGAGCTTCTTCTTGGTTTCATTAGTGTTTTCACGTCCATAATTGATGATCTTCTGAGGCTGTTATTATTCTCTTTGAATGTTGTGTCTGAGAATCTCTGAGAAGGGCCCTGAGATGGTTGTTGGGGCATGAAGTTTGTGATTCTTCTGAGTGGCATTCGCATTCTTGTTGGAGCCAAAGGCGGCTTTTTCTCTGTGATTGTCGGTAGTGTCTCTCTCAGATGTCTAGATGTTGTTGATGATGATGATGTAGTCGCTAGAGCTCGTGTCTCCTGTTTGATTCTGGTCTTTCTTTCTTCTGCTAGTTGAAACTCCAGATCTCGAACCTGAAACATGATTTGGTTTTTAAATGTTAGAAGTTAGAAGAAGACAACAGTCAACAATAACATATAGCTACCATTAGTTAAAGCGGACTACCTTATCTTGAAGTCCTCTGCATATGTGTTCTCTAGCAGTGAGGCGTAGCTGTAGTGACTGCACATTGTCCTGGAGCTTTTTTGTTTCCTTTTCCTCGTGTTTCAGCTTCTCGGCCTGTTATAAAGGAGACAACAAGAAATATAATCACCGTAAGATATGTTAAAGCTTAGATGAATTGGAGTTTGAGTAATCACGTTACCATTTGTTTTGACTTGAGGTGTTCAGACACATCCGCCTGTTTTCGGGCAGGTCCACTTTCGATTCCCCGGACTCTACTTGCAAAGTTCAAGGAGCAAAGGGTCTCTCCTAGATCGGCAGAACTCGGACTAATCTGGACAAACATTAATGTCTTGCAATCTCCACCTGTATAAGTCAAAATGAAATAGACACCATGGAGATGAAAAACAAGATGCCTTATGAATCATGTGCCCAAAACAACGGAAAAAAATAGGACACATGTTACTTTACCTAAAGAGTTTTGCAGCATATGGGTGAGCTTTGAGTTTCTGGAGTTGGACCAAAAGGAAGGAAGAAAGTGTCATGAACATCAATCAGAAAATATCATATGCAAATGTCTTGACAAAGGAGAAGAGAGAAGGGAAAAAACCTGTAAGGAATGTGGCTTGTTTTGGATGCAAGGGCAGAGATAACATCACCGAGTGCCGAAAGCGACTTATTGATAAATTGAGATTCTTTCAGCCTTTCTCCTTCAACTTCTACCTTTCCTACTCGCTCACTGCCAGCCAAGTCCACTAACCAAAGATGACTTCTCGTTCTCTGACCATTTATCAAATTCTCTCCCTTCACTGTCACTCGCAGCAAGCTGAACAAAAAGAAGTCTCTTGTTGGTATAAGTATGGAAAAGGTTTAGTTTCACATGATTTAAGTTTCTAAACTCTAGTTTGCTTACCAATGAGAGCGGCTGCTTTGCTCATTTGCAGCAGTTGAACCCACAGATCGAACAGCATATCCTTTCTTGAGGAGATCCCACACTCCATCTGTATTGTAAACTTGAGCTTCGACTAATCCTGGGACTTCTTGTGTCCCTTCTGCTGACTGCTTAACCTCCAACCTTTATCAACACAGCACATAATGTTATTTTTAAAAAGAAAGAGAGAAACTGTAAGGCGATTTTTATTCTACTACCAAACAGCATATTGGAAGACCTACTTTTTAGGGGGCTGGTTTGAGTTATCTACCAAGAGGTCCCTTATCTTCTCATTATAAACCTCCAACATGCTAACCGATAACTCAAACTTCATGAGATGACTTTTGCTTTCTGAACAGCGAAATAGTTCTTCTAAGGTCCTATAGTTCACTCCTCTATTCTCTGGTGTTCCCTCCATGGTAAATGTCTTGCCAGTTCCAGTTTGGCCATAGGCAAATATGCAGACATTATACCCATCCAGCACCGAAGTAACTATAGGTTTCGTCTGTGCAAAAACAGCCTCTGCAAACGAAAGTACAGTCAGATTAGATGACTCGTTGGTGTAGTGTTCCAAGAGAAAAGGTTAAGACAAATAAAGTAGCAAAGATTTACCTTGGCCATCTTCAGGCTTAAAAACATGGTCAAACTTAAAATGCTTCTTGGAGGAATCAGATGAAAGTATCTGGAGCTCGTTTTCCTGTGTTGTATCAAACTCAGCTACAGAAGCACAACCATTTGCCATTTCAGCTTGGTTCAGAGGCCTGCATCTGCAAAAGACCCTGATATTTCCCTTGAGTTCGATCACTTCATTGTATAATCGTTTCCTCTCCGATGACTCTTCCAAGTACTGTTTTTCCAGAGTTCCAAGCTTAGTAGCTGCCATTCAACACGTTGAAGCATATAAGTTACAACCAAAGCAAACAAGTTTTGTATTTAGACAATCTTTGTCGAAGAAATCAGATTCAAAGTACTGACTGAGAAGCTGGAGAGCCCTTGAAAATTCTGGTTCTACAAAGGAACAATTCTTGATCCCTTGCAGTTGATTTGATACCAACACATGTTCATCCTTCAAGACCTACGACATGATATGAAAAGGGTGAACATAAAACACTGGTAGAAGGAAGGGACTGAAAGCAAATCTTTGGAAAATTCACATTTATGTTCATCTTACTATTGCAATTCAAAAGGAACAATTGTAATTGTGTTTATTCAAGAGAAAGTAGTACCTTAATTTTGTTACTGCAGTCGATAATTTTCTGCAAAATTGGAAGTGTTGGTCCACTGGGAGGAGAAAGTTGTTGGTTTCCACTTGTAATAGAATCCTCACTTTCTTCCACTATTTCAGCCAAATCAGTAATGCATCATATCAGAGTCAAAGAAGCAATTCAATCTCAAGATACATACTAAAGTATACTAAACAAAGTATCACTTTAGTACTAATTTTTGACAGAGTTTCAGATTCATAGGACCCAAAACCTAATTCGTTGATAATTGAAGGAGACCCAATCTTTCTGAGTTCCAAACAAAATGCTAAGACCTAATCGGATTCTCTTGAGAAAAATAAGGGTTTGCTATATCTACAATCAGAGACTACCAATTCACAACCGAACGACTTGTAATTTCTCTACGGATATTCTCAATTAACGACGAGAAAAACCCTTACCAGCGTCGGAATTGTGATTGTTGACAGAAACTTCCTTCGATTCACATGACAAAACACCATCGTTGCAGATATCTTGATGTTGATCTGGAAGAAACCGAAGATGATCAGCGAAACATTCAAAGAAAACGAATCAAAAAACCCCAGATCAATCAAGAAAATCACGAATCTGTAAGAACATAATCACAAGTGCGACGATAGAAACAAGTATAGTACCTCCTTCCATGGCGGATTTGCGCTAAAGAACGAGAACCCTAAATTTTGAATCAAAGAGAGCGAGAGATTTAGAGGACAAGAGAGAGCGAGAGATTGAGATTGAGAAAGAGTGAGGGAGAGAGAGATTGAGAAGGGCGTGTAGGTAAAATGGGACGAATTTGAATTTAGGACAATAAGAGCCGTTGGATCTAAAGAACCTTTGTAACGTCTATATTTTATTACCATTCCTCACCAAAGAGGAGCGTCAGAATCCGGATCCGGATCCAGGTTTCCGAAATGGATCCTTCCTTTTTCACTTGAAGTTTCAAATGCTCTCTTTTCCACCAACAGAGAAGGGATAAAAGTTTTCACAAATTAAGAAAAACCCCTAAATATTTAGTATCTTCGTAAAAGAACCCCAAATATAAGAATTTAACATAGACACCCCTGTGTTCCAATTGTTTGAGTAAAATCCACTTTAATTTCGATTATCAGGATTTGCCAGAGGCTTGACATGGCTTATTCTTCAGTACCAAGCTGTTTCCATGGCTATCTCCATCGTTGTTCGTTCTCCACCACCCAATTTTTTGCGGGTTCTCTCTCTTGTGGCTTCTCTGCTTCTACCAATTCGAGACTAAGAACATGTGTCAAATTCGAGAAGTTTCAGGGTGACTATCCTCTTGAACAGACCACATCAGTTTCTACTTCCTCTGTTTCACAGGAACTACCATTAGAAGAAGAAGCTCAAGACCAACTAGAAGACGATGAGTTCAGTAATTTTGTCCATTTGGTTTCTTTATTCGATTACACTTTTTGTTCTGTGAATTGGGTTTTCTTCTGTTTTTGTGATCATTATGAAGGAACAACCATTGAATTCGATTCAAAGTTACAATTTTTGTGTGTCTATTGGAACATTAATGGAGCATAAGGCTAAAAATGATGTCTTTTTTTGTTACTGTTTTTTCAGCTGTTTGCCTAATGATTTGGAAGGAGCTGTTAGGCAATCAGGTGAAGCAGGTGCTGCGTTTGTGAATTCAGGAGGAACAAGAGCTATTGTAAGGGCTAGTGAATAAAAGGCTATAATCTTTGTTGGGGAAAAAGAATGAGGTTTGGTATCAGCTTTCAGAATTCTGACTCTGAAATCTTGCAGGTGGAGCTCTTAATTCCTCAGCTGCAGTTTTTAGACGATGAAGGTGCACAAGCTGAACTTTGGGACCTTTCGCGGGTTTTCTTGGAGACTCTCATTAAAGAAACAGGTTGTGAGGTGAGCTGAAACAGTTTGCGAAACAACCTCTTTACATGAAACCTTTGATCTGAGTCAGTCAATAAATCATAGTGGTTTTGAAATGTTGTTGCCAGAGAGTTAAAGCCGTATTTCCAGATGCTGGAGCTGCTGCATTGCTAAAATACCGGTGGAAAGATGCAACGTTTGGATTTGCTAGGTAAGTTGACTACATCTTAGAGCTTAATAGTTTTTAGTTCGAAAGAGTCTGTTAAGAGGGAATAATATGCAGTCATGTTCTTTGTTGTGATGCAGCTTAAGTGACCGGAAACCTGTGGAGAAAGAAGATGAGATCATTGTCATGGTTGTTCCTGACTACCAAATGCTGGAATATGTTGAGAAAATTGCAAAAGGGCTTGCTGATGACCCGGTATAACTAAATCTATCAACCCTTAGTTTCGACTTTACCAAGAACCTTTAGTTCTAACATCAAGAAGGCATTTCTTTGTGTTCTTTCAAGCCAAGGCCTCTTATTATGTGGAACCCTCGTCTTATAAGCGAGGAAGTCGGGGTTGGGTTTAACGTGAGAAAACTAAGGCGGTACTTCCTAAGGTAAAAGGCAAAATCCTTGATGAGACTTGACAAGGTTATTGCCTTTAACATCAATAACTGTTGTTCTCATTTTGGCTCTTGTAGTTCTTTTACTACGGTTTACTCTATGAGACCTCTGGCTGCTGGTGCTGTTTTCAGGTGTTATCCTGGGTAAGACTCATACTTGGTTTTTCTTATCTGATTATGTCAATGTAGATGTAGTTTAACGATTACAAGCTGATCATTTTCTATCCTTAATTTATTTTCTAGTAAATGGAAAGTCTTCTATGATAATAAAGACAGACCAGGCCGGTACCTACTCGCCAAAGAACTCATTGGTCGGCCTGATGCTGAGGATCTTGAGGTTAATGGAGTACTAGATTTGATTCCTATGTCTATTGAATTGACTAATTCTTACCTGCACTGAAAAGATTTGGCTGCAAATCCTAGTTACATATTCGCTGATTAAATGTTTCATTTTCGCAGATAATATATGGGGGCGTAGAAGAGAAATCAGAAGAAGGGCCATCTTTATTGAGTCAAGCTGCTGGAATTTTCTCATCCATTAACAGGTTCATGAAATCAATGTGAAGATGATATCCTCTCTGCAGTATTATACTGTTTAAATGTTGGTATTAGAAATGTCACCAAAGGGTACACTGTATATCTTTGTATGCTATTACATCATGATGAGTATATCTTTGTACTCGTAAAATGTTCTGTTCCTTCTATGCCCTCGAATTTAATCGGAATCAACCCAAAAGTCAGTTTCTGTAGCTAAAATTCAGATTCTATGAATTAGAGAGTTGATACAATGTATTCTCTTCTGTTACATAAGCTATGATGGAGACGTTTCCGTTTGGCTGGTTTTTTGAGAATTTGGTTCATCTTCTGTGTTGCAGCCAAACGTAACTGGGAACTTCATCAGCATAACCAACATGGTTTTTAAGTTTTAACTCCATGGACATTTTGATAAGGATCAAATAAATAGTTTTATTGATAATATGGTAAATTATCCACATAGAAAAGCGTGCCTTATTTGACGTAAGCAATATGTGAGAAAAAAGTACATATATTATACAATGATCTATTTTTGGTAAGCTGTTTATAAAAAATTAAAAATGGAAAACATGATTAACGTCTATCCAAAATATGTGGTTTAGGGAATTTATAGCCGTAGCATCATCATTACAAGTCAATTCCACAAAATTCACATATGCTCATTTTCATATTCGATGATTTTATCCCTTTTATAATTTTATTACTATATTTAGTAGATTTGTGACGTCATTGTCTTTGAGTTAAATTTTTATAAAATGGTACTATCGAATTAATCGGTTTATTTCGTATTACTCAAAAAAAAAAAATTGTCGAGAAAAAGAAGAAAAGATGGAATTTGCTTCGCCGGTACAACGTCGTCTCGAAACCATTCGATCTCACCTCGATACTTCTCCGGCCGACGATCAATCATCTCTCTTCCTCAACGCCACCGCTTCTTCTGCTTCACCTTTCTTAAACAGTAAGAACCTGAAATTATCTTTTAGTCTCTCCATGTTTTGAAGATTTCTCTGTTTCTTGAGTTTGAGAAACGTTTTCTCTAGAGGATGGCTACAGTGTTGTGCTTCCAGAGAAGCTTGATACTGGAAGATGGAATGTCTATAGGTACATAAAAAAACAATCATTTCTTTGTTGTTACGTTTTTTTTTCATCACAAGTGTGATTTATGATTATTTATGGTGTAATTCTCTGTTTTTGTTGTGTCAGATCTGCAAAGTCGCCTACGAAACTCGTTAGCAGGTTCCAGGATCATCCTGAAATCGGGACTTTGCATGACAATTTTGTGTAAGTTTGATAATCTTCTTTGAGGTGTTTAATTGATTGGTGACCTTAATGATGAATTACATTTATGTGGAATCAGATATGCTGTTGAAACATATCCTGAAAACAAGTATCTTGGTACACGAGTTCGGTCCGATGGAACCATTGGAGAGTGAGTTTTTAAACTCTTCTTTTGTATTGAGATTTTAGATAAGTTTTGAGCTGAGGTAGGTTTTTATGTTTCAGAGATATGCTTTTTTTGAAGGTACTCATGGATGACATATGCAGAAACAGCTTCTGAACGACAAGCCATAGGTTCAGGACTCTTGTTTCATGGAATTAACCAAGTAAGGGAATGTGTTCAATATAAAACTTATGCAGCTCCATCAAGATTCTGTATTCCAGCTGATTTTATCAGCCAGGTTCTTGTTTTATCGACCCATATGTCGCCTTTTTCAAAAGAAAAAAGTGTCTTCATTTGATGGAACAGGGAGCTTGCGTTGGACTCTATTTTATTAACAGACCAGAGTGGTTGGTTGTGGATCATGCTTGTGCAGCATATTCATTTATCTCTGTTCCTTTATACGATACACTTGGTAACCAATCTAAATTTGAATTTTTCTCTTTAGTTTTTGGGTTTTGCAAGCCTTGTCTCTTCGTAATATGATTTTCCTGGTTATGCAGGTCCAGACGCTGTTAAGTTTGTGGTGAATCATGCTACTCTGCAGGCTATATTTTGTGTACCACAAACCTTGAATATTGTAAGTGTGTTTTGGTTTGTTAATGTGCAGGCCTATTATCTTTTGAGAATCAGTCAAGTAGTCTATATTGCAACACTTTTCGATCATGAATTGTGTTCTTTTTTTGTTCGGGACTATGCAGTTGCTAAGCTTCCTAGCGGAAATCCCATCCATTCGTCTCATTGTGGTATGTACTTCTCCAATGTGTAATTTTACTGTAAGTTAATATGTATACTGTAGTATTTTTCAATTGTATATATCATTTTGCACTGTGATTAGGTGGTGGGAGGGGCGGATGAGCATTTGCCATCACTTCCTCAAGGATCTGGAGTCAATATTGTATCATACCAAAAGCTTTTGACTCAGGTTGCATTCCACAATCGGTTTTAACTAAATGTGTGCTGTTATCTTTTTCATTATTAGCTTTATGAATGGTCATTATGTTATAGCAACCTTATAGGTCTTTGTTCCTGTAATGGCTTTTGCTTGGTAGTTAAAGTGACTTCATGTTGTTACTGGTTATATTTTAGGGTCGAAGTAGCTTACTTCCATTTTCCCCTCCAAAACCCGAAGACATTGCAACCATATGCTACACAAGTGGAACCACAGGAACACCAAAGGTGAGTTGTTTCCAGTTTTTCTGGTTGAATGGTGCATGAATCACTTTAAAGCTAAATACTCAACTATATAGTTGATTTCATATGTTCTTTGTTTCGAAGGGTGTTGTGTTGACTCATGGAAACTTGATTGCAAATGTCGCCGGTTCCAGTGTGGAAGCAGAATTCTTACCTTCAGATACGTGAGTTGAACATTTCCCTTTAAAAGTGCCACACATATATTCATATAATGGAAGAATCTTTAACTCAGATATCTTCTATCTTTAGTTACATATCATATCTTCCTTTGGCGCACATATATGAACGTGCAAATCAGGTTATGGCAGTGTATGGTGGTGTTACTGTCGGTTTCTATCAGGGGGTATGTAAACTCATGTCTTATGACATAAGAGATTAACTTGTGGTACAAAATCAGACTAATGTATGTATATACTTGTTTGACAGGATGTCCTGAAGCTGATGGATGATTTTGCTCTGTTAAGGCCAACAATATTCTGCAGTGTCCCCCGCTTATATAATCGAATATATGATGGGTAGATATCAATATTATGCTTCCTATGTTATTCAATTACTTATTGTGGAACTCTGTAGTTCTATGTGCTAATTTTAATCTCCACAGAATCACAAGTGCCGTAAAATCATCTGGGGTTATTAAACAAAGGCTGTTTCAAGTTGCCTATAACTCAAAGAAGCAAGCGATCATAAATGGTATTGTCTGCTAATAGAAACAGTTAAAAAGTACCTGTTTCAAGCTTTCTGCATTAGTTCTCTCTTTCTCATGTGTGGAATGTTCAGGACGGAGTCCGTCTGCATTTTGGGACAAACTGGTCTTCAACAAAATAAAAGAAAAGCTTGGTGGACGGGTTCGCTTTATGGGGTCTGGTGCTTCTCCATTGTCACCCGATGTCATGGATTTCTTGAGAGTGTAAGTTTTCTTTTCCGTTTTCTCCGTTGAACTTTTTCTTCTGTTCATTCCACTCTTACTGATTTCTAAGAATCTGAAACTAATTCAACAAAGAAAATATTGTCGTTGGTCATCATAATGTACAGATGCTTTGGATGTTCGGTGCGTGAAGGGTATGGTATGACCGAGACTTCTTGTGTCATAAGCGCTATGGATGATGGTGACAATTTATCTGGCCATGTCGGATCCCCTAATCCAGCGTGTGGTAAGCATAGTGTTATTTAAAAAATAAAATTATCACAGAATCTAAATCTTGGCAAGACCTTTTAATCTAATATGTATGACTGGTTTTGTGTTTTGAAAATGTTTTTTCTTCAGAGGTAAAACTTGTGGATGTTCCCGAAATGAATTACACATCAGAGGATCAACCATACCCACGTGGTGAAATCTGTGTAAGAGGACCTATCATCTTCAAAGGCTACTACAAAGATGAAGAACAAACGTAACACATTTTCCAGTATCATTAGTGGCTCCGGTTATATGTATAGATAAATGGACATGATTCTTGACACATTTACTTGAGCAGGAGAGAAATTCTTGATGGAGATGGCTGGCTACACACAGGAGATATCGGGTTGTGGTTACCTGGTGGTCGGCTCAAGATCATAGACAGGTTTTATAAATCAAACAATCTTGATTTTAACTCCTTCTTGGTAGGGAAAGAGTTGAAATGTTTATTAAAACTTCAATGGTCATGACAGGAAGAAGAACATATTTAAGTTGGCGCAAGGAGAATATATAGCACCAGAGAAAATCGAAAATGTTTATACCAAATGCAGATTTGTTTCGCAGTGTTTCATACACGGTAAGCGAAAGACTCTACTCACACCATACAGGCTTCTTCTTCACTAGTGCTATTTCTCAACCGAGCGAGGATGTCTCTATTATAGGTGATAGCTTCAACTCCTCTCTGGTAGCTATAGTTTCAGTCGACCCAGATGTTATGAAAGATTGGGCTGCATCAGAAGGCATCAAGGTATTATTTTCTAACTCAATGATATTATCACTTATCAGAGACTTGACAAGAAAATTCTCAGTTTGTTGCAACCTTTTCTTGATGATTGCAGTATGAGCATCTAGGACAGCTCTGTAACGATCCAAGAGTGCGAAAGGCTGTTCTTGCTGAGATGGATGACCTTGGAAGAGAAGCTCAGGTAAAACAAAACCTGCCTTAAAAATCTAAAATGTGATAATAAAACCAATCAACTCAACAGTTTACAATTTGTGCTGAATACAGTTGAGAGGATTTGAGTTTGCAAAGGCTGTGACTTTGGTGCCAGAACCATTCACCTTAGAGAATGGACTTTTGACACCAACATTCAAGGTAACCCACCAACAATATGAAGTTGAAACCGCAATGAAATTTTTGTTACTTACCTCGGAGAGTCTAATTCATGTGTTTAAAACTTTTCAAACAGATAAAGAGACCTCAAGCAAAAGCTTACTTTGCAGAAGCAATATCCAAAATGTATGCGGAAATCGCAGCCTCGAACCCCATGCCTTCTAAACTGTGATGATTTATTTGCAGTACTTAAAAGTGTTTCTTTCTTTTCTTTTTTTTGGTATTACCAAGGTAATTGTAGAACTGTAAAAGATCGGATTAGAGGTAGATCGATCATTCGAAATAAACCAGATTCATGCTGTAATTTTCATTTATACCGTCTTTAAGAATAAAGGAAGAGCAGACTATGATCCTAATCCTGAAATGGATGGCGAGTGAGGTCATAAGTTTAAGAAACCAATGCATTTTGGTTTAGTTTTACTTTGGCTAACGATCGTTCTGAAATAAGCCTTACTAGAACAAGCTCAAAAAATTGCCGGCACCAACACCTCAACAGTCAACACCATGAAAAAGAACATCAAAAATTTAGACCGGTTTAATTCGTTACAATTTTTCTTTCAAGTTAATCCAATTACTTCAAATTGTTCATCTCCAAGTCTTATATTTTGTATTTAGCTTCATGGCAATAATTAAATAAAAACATTTTAGTGAAATATTAAATTTTAGATTGAATATGTTTCGAAAATTAGATAATGATTAATTTTTTGGGCTATATTAATTTATATACAGAGAAGATCTGAAAATTAAGAATATACATTTGGTTTTTATATTATTAGTTCTCTCGTCACAATTTCTGTAAGTTTGACGAAAATATCCCTCCACATCTAAACAAATTAGTTAACAACATAATAAAATAGATATCGACGAGTCAGATATGTATGAATTAGATATTAATGTTTTTTTATATTCACTATTTATCAAATATCTCGGTAATAATTATTAGGTTAACATGATAACAAAATATTTATATCAATAAGTTTATAAATATATCGTGTTAAGTCATATTTTATCACAATAAATTATAACTTATGTGACAAATTTATATTTACCGTCTTAACTCATTTATTATATCATATACAAGAAAAATAACGAGTTACTATAACGTGCAAAATATGAATTTTGTTCAATAAGATTATTTTTATCACCTACCTCTAGACAAAGTTTTAGTTAACTTGATAATTTGATTGTTAACCAATCTGAATCTGAACAAAAGGTACAATTGTCGTAATCTTCAACCACCACACCTCCGTTGTATTCTTTTCACCCCATCATTTCAGAAATATTTTCTTCTCCACCGCAAACCCATAACATATTTATTACCACCGCTACGGATAAAATCATCACCGCCACCAATCCAAAAAAAAAGATAAACAAAAATAAAACAGACCAATCCAGAGCAAAAAAAAAGGGGAATCGTAGAAGATTTCTACTAATAAAAAAAACCTTGGGCCACCATAAAGGATCCAGTGGGCTTACTCACGTTAAAAATTAAGAAAGACAGTCACTTCTATCCATCCATGCTCGACGACTGCAAATCTTTTGTCGCCAAGTGCGCGAAATGTCAACGTCACGCCCGAGCCATTCACGTGCCTACCGAGCTCTTGAGCTCGTCGACACCCTCATACTTTTTCATTAGATGGGCAATGGACAATGTCGGACCCCTTCCCATATCTAACGCTTAAAGCATGATGTTGATCATGACCGACTATTTCACCATGTGGGTTGAAGCCGACTCTTTTGGAAAAATCAAAGGCATCAACGTGGAAAATTTCATATAAAGAAACATATTCTACTGTCACGGACTTCTATACGAGATCGTTACCGATAACGCGCAAAAAAAATTTTCGATAGTGTTCCGGAACTTTTGCCTTACATAGAATTTCCGACTGAGTTTTTTTGTCGTCGCGCTACCCATAGGAGAACGGGCAAGCCGAGGCAACTAACAAGACAATACTCGATGAACAGAAAAAACGCTTGGACGATAAAAACATTTATGGACCAATCAGCCCGAAGGGGTACTATGGTTTTATCGAACGACGCCACGACGAGCTACGAACAAATCACTTTTCAGCTTAATATACGGAGTCAAAGCACTGTCACCAGCCAAGATCTGAGTGCCTACTAAACTTCACTGATGTTTGCTTACTCAACATCCCAATAAAAATAATAAAATAATACTCGATAACATCAACTTCCTCGAGGAACAATGTGATGAGTAGTTACTCCGAATCCAGAATTACCAACAACTCGCTGCTCAGTACTACAACAAGAAGGTACATGATTGTTCCTTCTGAGAAGGTGATCTCGTATTATGCAAAGTGTTCTCGAACATCGAAGAAAATCACGAAGGCTTTAAGGCAGTCAAAATCAGAAGGTCCTTATCAGATCTCATATGTCGTGAAACCCGGTGTATACCAACTCATTACGCGTGGTGGCAAAAACATCTCTCGATCATGGAACTCGATCAATCTGAAAAAGTATGACTTTAAATCTGCAGTGGATACCAACACTCCTGATTTTAACGATTATCTGCAATATATATATATATATATATAAGCTCCCAAGCTCCGACACTCCATGTAATGTGAACTACGAACAGTTTCATCTCTATACAGGGTACGTAGGTAACTCTTCGCGGAGTGCAACTGTATCATCAAATTAGTCGATTAAATCACCAGTTACTCGACTTACTTAACCATATGTTAAGCAAGCGATAATGAATTGACCAAATTAATCGATTAAAATTGCTAATCGAGTTTGCTTGATCATATCCGTCAAGTCCTCTTCAACTAATTTACTTTGCCAGAGTCACCGCAGACTCTTTCACACTCATTCGATCAAATCAAACGAAATAATAGACAACCGAATCCGAACTGAAAAATCTTTTCTGACTTATATTGTTTAGGAAACTGAAATCCTCTCTCACATCGGTGTCATGGCCAGGTATCTAATCCAAAAAACGCGTTCCACATCGATGATTTGGTGAAATAATCTACGCCCTCTCGAGATAAGCCCAGGCAACTTGCTCTTTTGGGATAAAGCGGACTCATATCCGCATTTTCCTCTAGCTCGACCTGTCATCGTAAGCCGGACTTAGATTCTGCACATCTGTGTACGATCTAATAGCCCAATATTAGTAAGTCGGACCAAGATTCTGCCCCTAACTAATACGTTGTATTCCCAAAGAAAACATAGCTCAAACTCTTTAAAATTTATGCATAAGGTTTATGAAAGGTAAGCCTGGAGAAATTCTGCTCTTGATGCGTCCAAACCAACATCGATTTTAATCTTTTGGTAGAAACAAAAGTCAAGCTACTTGCCTCGCACCGAAGAGCTATAAACCGAGTTAAATTCACAGACATAACTTACGCTTTACCGCATACACGAGGATATCACACTCCCATATGCGAAGCACAAGTAATCTTGTGGATTCTGACTCGCTAACCATAAGCGGATTTCTTACATCGTCTCAACAAATCAAAAGGAAACAATCGCACACCATTATATACATCGATCATGCAAAAATTATGTTCGACATATTCAAATCGATTGAAAGGCCCAAATTCAAGCCCATTATCAGTAAGCCGAGTTCATTGTACTTGCAATTTAGAACCTACCCTAAATCCTAGAGGGGAGGGTCAAGCCGAACTCACTTTCGTACCGAGTCAACACTTCATCATTTGGGAAACGACCCAAATCCGACCTCGGAAAAATTTAACTACGAAACAATTATCTCTAAGATTCCAAACCATCTACGTTGTCCGTCGGTATTTGAAAAACGATGTAACAATTATATGCAAAAAAATCAAGGAAAATATTCGATAGTTAAAAAGAAATTAGTTAAACCCGATGAACATTTATTATGTTCAGGAAACAAGAAAAGAAAAACCCACATATGGGCACCAAATTTACAAAAATGTTTTTAAACGTCACTTCGACGCCTTCAGATACCTCCCTTGCGATCGCATATCTTAAGATAGTTGCGCAGTGACTCTGGCATTGGCACAGCTCGGTCCAACTAGAATCGCTCCCAGTCCCGCGGCTCTGATTCCAACATTCGCATCCCCCTCTCCAAACTTTGCATATGCTTCACGAGCTCTGCATGACGATCATTGAGAGAACGATGCAACCCCTTGACCTATACAGTAACATGCATCGTCTTATTAGATAAGAAAATCGAATTAAGAATCATAATATCAAAAAAACACAACACTCATTGAGTCGAACCACTCAAGAATGCTCCCTTCCTCCCTCGGGTAAAGTAGTAGGTGGCATCCATCAGAGTTTTTACCACACCAGGCTCGAAGTCCCGAGGAGACGGTTCGAATGCTGGCAACCACCTAGCAGACGACGGGTAATCCCACAGGTAGACAGAACCCCCGATTTCGCGGACGGGCCTCATCGGGACAGAATCCACTTGGGTGGAGAACAACGACCTTGGGTTTTTTGGTTAACCACCTTCTCTCGTTTTTTGGGACACTGTTCCGGAGACCATTCTCTTTGCGGACTCGGCTTGTCCGACAATGATCCGGTCGGAGAAGACCAGCTTGAAGGCTCAGCATCCAACTCCATGAATTTTTCTGATAGAAACGATTAATGAACAGAAGAGAGATTAGTATTCGGAAGATTAAAGAAGAGAAGAGAGATTATTATTTTTCTACTCGCACAACCATACACCAATTTTTTATTATTATTTGGAGACTTAAAAAAATCAAAGATAGATTATTGCTCATAGTCAATTATGAAAATATCAAACAGTAATAAATTAAATTCTTGATTTTTACTTATATGGATATATATTAGATACAAATCTTATCTTTACACAAAATAACCAACCACAAAACGACGCGCGGCTGAATCAGTCAGCAAATAAAAATTACATGATTGATTTATTATACATATATGACAACTTATATACACCATATAAATGCTCTACTTATGTTTGACTGTAATCTATACTCTACCATAACAAAATCTAGTAAATTGCTAGTATTGTCCTCGTGTCACCACCTCAATTTAAATTTTCATACTAGATGTTATCTCATATTTATTTTCATATTATGTTCTCAATATAAATAGTGTTTTAGAACACTGTTTATACATACAGATCTGTAAGAAAAAAAAAAATATACACAAAGGTAAATCTCAGTTTTTCTTCATCACAAGTTGATTTTATATTTTTCTTAATGAAAATTTTTCAATATATATTCATTTTATGTTCTCAATATAAATAGTGTTTTAGAACATTGTTAATACATACAAACCTGTAAAACAAAAAAATAATATACACAAAAGTAAATCTCAATTTTTCTTTATCACAAATTGATTTTGTGTTTTTCTTAATGAATTTTTTTAATATATATTCATTTGATGTTCTCAATAAAAATAGTGTTTTAGAACACTGTTTTTACATACAGATCTGTCAAAAAAAAGGTATACACAGAGGTAAATTCCAAATTTTCTTCATCAATAGTTGATTTTCTATTTTTTTCTTAATGAAATTTGGGTAATTTCAAATATAATCCCATGTATCCGTTACTACAAACCCTAAAAGAAGCTCAAAAGCATCTAACGGTTCATATTCCTAAAAAGCCACGTGTACGTTTCAGATCACATAACCACAAGCTTTTGATATAAAAAAATGGAAAAATAAAAACGGAAGTGCCTATTGGCTTACAAGTATCAAGTCGTCTTTTTATTCAAGTTTCGCGGCAACGCCTCTCTCCTTCTCTCTCTTTCTCTAATTCATCTAAAATCCTTTTTTATCTCTCTCTCTCGCTCTCTCTTTTAAAACCTCTTTCGAAAAATTTGTCACCGATCTCGAACAAGGTTTTTGAGCTTTCTCTTCTCCGAGTCGGTTTCTGTGTGGTTCTTCGTCGATTCTTATTGAGCTGCGTGATTGGTGAGTAGATCTGTTGATTTGATTTAGGGTTTTTAAAGGTTTTAACACAACTAATTGGGATTTTTGTTTGAACTTCACTTTATCTGGAGATTCTTATTGGGAAAATTTGGTTTTGGGATTTGTGGATTCTGGTTCGGCGATGAGATTTTTGATTTTCGAAGTTCTTTCAAAAAGGAAAATTTTGAAATTTGGATTCGAACTTTGTGGTTGATTTTGGGTTTTGTTGAAATGAGTATTGGTATTTTGAATCTGGGTCTTTTTTTTTTTTTTTGAATTCCAAAAGTTGATGATTCCGATTCGTGATTCTTTGTTTTCTTTATTGATACTGCGAGTTTTTTGAGGATTTGTAAGTAAAGTTGTTGAATTTCTGATTCATAATCGTTTTCTGGTGAAAATTGAATCTGAGATTTTGTGAAGAGAGTTAGATTTTCTTTAATCAAATTTAATGTCGTATCTTTGGTCAGATCAGTTTCCTTAATTTGTAAATTATTTTAATCTTTTCGTTGGAATTTCTGGGCAGAGAAATCAGTAAATGGCGCCTAGTAGGAAGTCGAAGAGTGTGAACAAACGCTTCACTAATGAAGCTTCTCCAGATATCAATGGTGGGAGCGCAAGCAAAACCAAGCAAAGAGTGAGTTTGTTCTTCATTGACCAAATCTTATTTGGGATAATCACTCTTCTAGGTGTTCTTTTTGCATCTCTGACTGCGGTTTTTTTCTCATTGTAGAAGAAGAAATTGGCTGACAAGCTGGGACCTCAGTGGACCAAAGGAGAGCTTGCACGTTTCTATGACGCTTACCGGAAGAATGTGGGAGACTGGAAAAAGGTAAACTTTGTTGCACGATTATGGTTTTATGTAAGTATGTTCTGAATCTTTGTATGAGTTGAAAGTCTTATGACTAGTTCTTCTTTGGAAATTGTTTAGGTAGCTGCTGCAGTGCGGAATAACCGGTCTGTTGAGATGGTGGAAGCTCTTTTTTCTATGAATCGGGTATGAGTACAAGAATATCTCACTGTTCAGTTTTGTTTTAGTATTGAGATGGATATAACTTGCCTAGGCTTCATTCTAAACTTAGAACTACATTATGTTAAACATGAATACCTTTTCATTCGTTTGATTTGCCTTTTCTTCCAGGCATACTTATCCCTGCCCGAGGGAACTGCGTCTGTAGCTGGCCTCATTGCAATGATGACTGATCATTACAGCGTCATGGTGAGTTGTTTATTTTATTACTGCTGGAACACCCTTAGATGTTAGATGACTTCTTGTATGAAAATTCAGGTGGAAAGCTGAGGAGTTATTAATGTTAATACCCAGTATAGTCGAATACATTAGTGAAATTTTAGTTTTATACTTTTCGTGAGAACAATGGAGAGATGTGTTTAATTGGTTGGTTCAGATTCGTCTGTTTAGTAAAGTTGTGTGGTTCAGTTTCTACATGCTTATGGTAATTTTTGTAGGAGGGGAGCGAAAGCGAAGTAGAAGACCATGATGCTTCTGAAGTACCGAGGAAACATCTCAAGCGCAAACGTCCACAAGTTCGGCCTATTGATTTTCGAGAAGAAGTTATTCCACCACATTCAGTTGCATCAGTAGAAGGATGCCTCTCATTATTGAAGCAGACACAAGCTTATGGTACACTCATTATTTCCTGCAAATCATTTTCTTAAAATTTATGGTTTGAAAGATGCTAAAACCAAGGATTACTCTGTGGTTTATATTGGTGAGCAAATGAACAACAAGCTGCCTTTTATCTTACATTTTTAGTTCACACCATTTATAGTGTAACCATGTCTCGCGGAATTCTGTGTCAGCCTAACAAAATTATGTAAATGAATATGTTCAAGATCGTCTAATTTGCTACTTTATTTTATGTAGAAAAAAGGCGACGTGCCACTGGGAAACGTACACCTCGGTTTCTTGTAGCAATTACACACGAGAGTGATGATAGAGCAGATTCTAGTCCACCAAATAAAAGAGCCAAGAAGCAACTTGATGCCGATGATGATGCATCAAGAAGGGGAGGAGGGTCTCCATATAGAAGAACAGAACTCAGTGACAGCACACAAACTAGGCTTCGAAAAATGGTATTTTGATAGCTCTAGCAATTTAAGGTTATTATCATTTCTTTTCATTGTTGTCATGATTGATTCAGTGGAAAAACAATTTCTACTTTTTTTTTGCTTTTGCCAGTTACAAGCACAGGAAGCTCAATTCAAGCACCCTGATAGTACCATGTTTGAGAATGGGGTGAGAACAAGCCGAGATAGGAGGCAGAAAAAGGGAGCTGCTGATAGAGATGGTGCCTTGTTGAGGGATATGGAAGGACTTGTTACCAAGAAGGGAAAAAATGTGAGAATTGAAGAAGCAGAAGGAAATGATTCTGAAGATGATGATGATGGATTAGGAGCTCTGAAGGCATTGGCTGAAATGTCAGCTTCACTGGCTCCGGCTGCTTTGATGGAATCAGGTTAGCATCGAATGGTTTTATATTCTGGGGTTGTGCCACTAAGGATGTATATTGTGCGGGTTAAAAGAAGAGACCCATTAATAAATATCTGTTCACCTTTCACATCCATCAAGGTACATCTCTTTATATTTTCTATTTTATTGTGTTGGATCCAGAATTATCTCCACTGTGGCAAGAAGAAAGAATAGCTAACAACGTGGATGAGAAATCTAACACTCTGGAAACCGTGTCCACAAGCCATCACAGAGAAAAAGCAAAAGAAGCAGGACCAGAAGCTAGTCTCCTACTTGCAATTTCAGCCCCCGGTAAAAGAAAACCGAAGTCTGTGCCGGAATCCGTTGATGGTAATGTTGTTTCCGTCGAGGAGCTTGGCACTTCAAGAAGAAAACGTAAACCAAAGGTTTGGTTTACAAGACAGTTTTTCTCTTTGATTTCTTTGTTATCTTGTCGTTCCTCTGTGCACCACTTAGCTATATGCAAATTACATTCAGTTTCAGGTGCTAGATGTTGAAGCTCCAAAAGAGTCTATTCAGGAAAAATTTCTATATACTAAGGTATTTTTCAAATCTATAGATATGCAAAACCCGCTTCTCTCCTATTTGCTTATTTCTTTTGGCTTGGATTTAATCGTACTCTGTGATCTGCGGTTGAATCCTTGACAAATTCTTTCGATCAAAGAAGCTTATGCTTTAGTAATTTTTGTTAGTGCTTTCTTTCATGATTTTTGTTTACTGCATTGCAGGAATCGGCTGAAGATGATAATTTGAAGACTCTAGTCAAAGCAAGACGTTCTGGTCAAGGTCCCGCAAAACAGCTGAAAACTGCAAAGACCTCGGAAGAATCTTCTTTAGCTAGTGATAAGAAATTAACTATACCGGATGCAGTAGTGCCAGCTACACAAGTTTCAGCTTTGGGTCCAGCGACTTTGCCACAGAAACCTCCAAACAGGCGTAAGATGAGTTTGAAGAAAAGTTTACAGGAAAGAGCTAAATCTTTAGAAACCACTCATGACAAGCTACGTAGTCGCAAAAGTCTTTCAGAACATGAATTACTAAAGGTAGAGTCTCTAACTTCATTTTTGTTATACAAATCCAAAAAATCTGGTCTCTTATTTGCTTATTCCATTTACAGGAGAAGTTTTCAAATTGTCTGTCATATCCATTGGTACGTCGATGGTGCATATATGAATGGTTCTACAGTGCTATTGACTATCCCTGGTTTGCAAAGATGGAGTTTACTGATTATCTAAATCATGTGGGGCTTGGTCACGCTCCAAGACTTACTCGTGTTGAGTGGAGTGTCATTAAAAGGTATGTTAAAGTTCCTGTGTATGTCGATGGAAATATAAATATTCAAAAAGGTTACTCAAATTCTGTAATTTTTCAGTTCTCTCGGTAGACCTCGGAGGTTGTCTGAGAGGTTCCTACATGATGAGCGGGATAAACTCCAACAATATCGTGAATCTGTGAGAAAGCATTATACAGAGCTCCGTGGATGTGCTACGGGAGTGCTTCATACAGATTTGGCCCGTCCTTTATCAGTCGGGAATAGAGTCATTGCCATCCATCCTAAAACACGGGAAATTCGTGATGGCAAGATTCTTACTGTGGATCATAACAAGTGCAACGTTCTGTTTGATGAATTGGGTGTTGAGTTAGTTAAGGTAAATCTCAAACTATACAAATTCCGTTGAAACGCTTAACTCCTTTGTGATTTGTAGATAGTTTGTCCACTTATTGTATATCTCAGATGATCTAATAAACCCCTTTTTGACAGGATATTGACTGCATGCCTTTAAATCCATTGGAATACATGCCAGAGGGGCTAAGGAGGCAAATTGATAAGTGTGTAGCTATAGGCAAAGAAGCACAGCTTAACAGACACCCAAGCTCTGATGCATCTCTTCTGTTCTCTCCTTCTGTGCTCGAAAATGTCAAATTTTCCATGAATCCTCCTGCGAAACAGGTAAACAAAGATGGACGGCTGACTCGTGTGTCAAAGCTTTGATCTTCGTCTTTCTTTCTGTACATATTTGGTAAACTCTGTGCATAATTCCATAATTCTCTGCAGGATGATATCAGAGAGCCAGTTTTGCATAGTAAAGTGTTAGCAACCAACACTACTGATCAATCTATCGCAACCAATAGCAAAGTAAGAGGACCAGAAATTCAATGGACTCTGACACCGCAGCATACTTCAGATGCGCAGGTAGTGAATCTGTATGCCTTAGTTGTGCGTATAGTAGGTAACTAAAATAAGCTTAAGTTAATGAAACTACTATGCCTGAGGAAACTGTCTTCAGATTGCTCATGTTCAAAGTATAGACTTATTTTGTGTACTTTTTTTTTGCCGAATAATATCTGGATTGCTAATAGTAACAGCTACAGGAATTCTCCTGTCATAATTCTGCTTTCCAGGAAATGGAGCCAGAAATGATTGAAATTGCCAGTGAATCAAAGTCAATAGCGCAAGCAATGGTGGATGCAGCTATGAAGGTAGTTATAATATGTCTAGAGACTTCAGAGTCTTCTAAATACAGAGAAGCCAAAGTCATACAACTCTAATATCTCTTGGTTTAAATTGTTGTCAATGTATGGTTTTAGGCTGCATCGTCAGGGAAGAACAATGAAGACTCAGGGAATATGGTCCACCAAGCTAGCTCAATTGGCGAACATCAGCCATTATACAGCTCTATAGTGCCTGGTATCAAGCATCAAGAGCATACCAATGGCAGCTTGGATCATTATCCTTCAAACACAGCAGAGCCAATGACTAACGGTTTCATCTCACAGGACGGATCAGGGAAAAACAAAACGCAAATGCCTTCAGAGCTTATCACCTCTTGTGTTGCCTCTTGGCTCATGATGCAGGTAAAGGAAATAATTTCTTGGATTAACGAAAGTCTAATCTAAATCAAGAATAACAAAGTTATCGCTTGACTGAGATCGAAAATACCTGCGGTTGCGGTTTTGATTTGAACTCTTTCTGTGTTATGTACCTGCAGATGATCTCACAGAAGCAGTACCCACCAGAAGATGTGGCTCAGCTAATGGATACAGCAGTGAGTGACTTGCAGCCACGGTGTCCACAGAACATGCCGATATACAGAGAAATTCAGACTTATATGGGACTGATCAAGACTCAAATCATGGCTCTTGTAAGAACATGAAACATTTGTGTCCTTTATAATTAACCTGATATCGAAGATTAAAACCTGGATATCAGATTTAATTGTTTGAATTGTAGAGGTTAGTTTAGTTTATAGTTAGTTAATAATTTGAACAGCTTCAAAGGCTCTTGATAGTTAGTTACCATTGATTCTGTAACTTTGGAGCTGTTTTTTTTTTATAATATTCTTTCTCAGTTTCGAAAAATCGTTGAAGTGATTCTTTTCTTGGGTCATTATTCCCAACATGTATAGACTTTTAAAAAAATTAAATATGTTTGAGACTTGAGAGACCTTTATTAACAATTTAATTCTAATTTTTATGTTAGAAAGGACTAAAAGTTGGTCTGGGCATAATAAAGTCGAAAACCGGACAACCCGTAAACCCATGTTCGATTTGGTTTCGGATAGCCAATATTACCAAACGGATCCTAAATTATTTTTTTCAGGTAGGATCCAAAACCTGAACGGATACTCAAAAAATATGAAACCTGAACGAATACCCATAACCATAAACAATACATACACATGACTTTTTCGGGGTTTTCGGGTAATACAAGTTTTTCCGTATAGTTCAGATCCAAAACATCAAACCAAATTATAATTCAGTGTTATGTCGGGTCTCAAGGAAATTTGAAAACCGACCCAAACCCAAATAGACCTGATGCAAACCAAAAACATTTCAGTTCTTAAACGAATCCTAAACCTTTCGACCCAAACCGATCCGTAAAGCAGAATGTCCAAGTCTAACTAAAACCGTGAGTCAAACTTTAAAAAACATTGATTAATTTTATTTAGATTCTATAATAATACATAAACCCTAGAAGTTGGACATAAGTAGGGATGTTAATAAGGGTTGGAAACATAACTTTAAGCCCTAGCACTGTTTTTTGTTGTTTGAAAATTCCTGTTTTTTTTGTTAACAAGGTTTTAACGGTTGACTAAACGACATCGTTTAAAATAATCATGTTTGCTAAACGACACCGTTTGACCATAGGGTTTATTGTTAAACATGAAAGAACGTCGTTTCAGTTTCACCAATGTTTCTTCTTCCTCGCAAATCTCAAAGCAAGGAACGATCTCGCCGTACGAGCAAGTTCCGACATTAACACTGTGTTTCTCCGCCGTGCTCTCCTCTTTTTCCCTCGTACTCGTCTTCACATCTGAATTCCGACAAGATATTGAGTCTGCTCTCCTCTTCTCCGTCAATCCGTCATTCTCGTCTTCTCATCACCAAACCTCTTCTTCTCGTAGATAACTCAATCCAATCTCCATTCGAATCGACTCTGCAAAACCTGGTGCTTTTAGATTCTTCTCCTAAATTCTAACAAAAGCCCTAAAATTCAAAATTTTAAAATATCTGCGAATCCTCTTTATAATTTAACCACCGAAATTCTCCATCCGATTCAGACGGATAATCACCATCAACAGCGTGTGAATTTGATCGACCAAAATTTGATTTTTCGATTTCGAAATTTTCTAAATTTGATTTTGGGACTGAGTAAATGGCGGATTTTCAGACATCAACACAACGGGCCAAGTGGATTTTCACTCCCCAGAAACTGGTAATCTCAATTTTATCTCTTTCTGATTCACTTTTTTGTTTTCTTTCGGTTTAATCATGTGAAAATGCGAAGCAACTGCGATATCATTTGCTCTAATCAGTTTCGGAGGCTTTATAAATTTTAGATTTTGTTCATTTTTTAGGATTTTCTTTGCTTTGATTGCATCATACAGATTACCTTAGTGTGTGTATCTGAGTTTGTATTTTAGAAAGGTATATACTTTGATGGGCTTCTTTGGTTTTCGTCTTGTTTAACGCAAGAGACTCGGATTAATCGAGCATTTCTAACTCTTTGTTGCTTAATTATGTGTGTTATTGTTATTATCTTACTTGTTGTGTAGAGATATTGCTATTGCAACTAAGCTGTAATGTTGTAATCGTAGGCAGACAGATATAAAGCTGCTAACAAGAGGGCAGTGCAAATGCTGGAGAAGGTGTGCTAAGAGTGTGCTGATATTCAAACTTTAGTTTGTATTCATGATAGATTTTTTAACTTATTCTCCTTCATAGTGTGGAACAACCCAAGTTGAAGTAGATGCCAGTGGATCACTAACATATCCTAAAGATAAAGTTGATGCAGCAGATCCAGGTTAACTTTTTATTATTGGTTCGTTTCATACGTATCATTATAGTTTTGTTTGTCCAAGTTTAAATAATGTTACTTTTTCCTGTGTTACTCTCAGCTGATAAGAAGCTTAAGCCTTTGAGTGTTGATGAAGAACGGTTCATGAGAGCATTTTATGAGGCTAAGGTCCAAGAAGTGTGTAGTGCCTTTGCATTTCCTCACAAGATTCAGGTGCATTTCTCCTCGTTGAGATAGAAGTTTATGATTTAGTTAAAAATAAAATACCTGATTTTGTTAGCTCTCTGAATTCATATTTTTCCTTCTAATCTTTTGCAGGCGACAGCCCTCCAATACTTTAAGAGATTTTATCTGCAATGGTCTGTTATGCAACATCATCCAAAAGAGATCATGTATAGTTCTTCTAAATCCTCAAAATGGTCAAAAGCTTTGCTTTTTCATAAGAGATTAGTTTTGAAATTGTTTATCAAATTGACCTAAGAATTCTGTATTTCTGAGAGGCTTTTTAAGGCAGTCAAAATGGTCCGTTGTTGTAATTTGGACTAATTGTTACCTTTCATTGAACAGGTTAACCTGTGTGTATGCAGCTTGTAAAATAGAGGAGAATCATGTATCTGCTGAGGAAATTGGGAAAGGGATTAACCAAGATCACCAGATCATTCTCAAGTATGAGATGGCTGTTCTTCAGGTATCATATGAGTCAATTAATTTGTAGCAACTTCCGTATGTTTATTTATCCGCGGTGTTCTTTTCTCTCTCTATTCTTTTGTTCATATTATATTAACTTTATGTGCAGAGTTTGGAATTTGATCTGATTGTTTATGCACCGTATCGTGCAATTGAAGGTTTTGTCAACAATATGGAGGTAAATCTGGCCTGTCTAGTATTTTGTAGGTTTTCTTATGTCATCACGAGACTCTGATTGAGTTGATAGGAAATCATTTTGTTGCAAGAAAAAATCTGAATGTTATCTTCGAGGGAAGAAGTTGGTGTGTGTAATTTTTCATTCTTGTTAAACTTCATGCTTTCTCTAAAAGTGACATCATCTTATCATCTTCTAGGAATTTCTTCAAGCTAGAGATGATCAAATCCAGAAACTGGAGGTAATCTCTCTTCATATATTTCCCTTCAACTATTACAAAGTTTTTAAACATGCGGTAACTGAATTTGAGATCATAACTGCAAGTCGTTTTACTTAACGGGCCTTATTGAAGTATTGTTTTCTCATACTGGCATAACATTTCAAGTATTCTGCAGAGTTTACTCAAAGCGGCGACAGCAGAAGCCGATAAAGTTATGCTCACAGATGCTCCACTCCTCTTTCCTCCTGGCCAGGTGGCATGATAGTTTCTTTTGTCTCCCTAGCTTCTTATTATCAGATTAAAGATACTGAATAAAATTAAAGAATCTGGTTAAACTTATTGTTTGGGATATTTCAGTAAAGCTTCAAATATGCTACTCAAGACATAAATCTAGGACGAAAGTTGGTGCTTTGTTTTCTCTTTGACAGATATATAGGTGAAATCAATGAATGTTTATGATATAGTAGTTTAGCGTATCGATATATACTCACCATGTTCTTTCAGGATATTTCTTTTTTCTTTACCGTATATGTAACAGAAGAAGTATCACAAATTGTTGTTTTGTTTCTCAATTGTTAGACGTGTGCCCTTGCAGTTGGCATTGGTGTCTTTACGTATTGCAAATGGGTTTCTTGGAGTGATTGACTTTGATAGGTTATTTCTCTTCTTCTATATCCATCCCGTCCCGATATTACCCTTTTTATCTTTCCATGATATTAAATTCTTGGCCTCGAATTTCTGTATATGCAAGCTTTTACTGGTTGTATTTTCAACTAAACTGCATTTGGTGTAGGTACCTAGAGAATATTGTTTCTCAACCAAACTCTGAGCACACAACTTCAGAGCTCACAAAGTTCCTTGATGACATCGAATTTTTGGTATTATGCACTAACTTTCATATTTTCTCAAGAAAATGAAACTTTCATATCTAAAAGGCAGTTTTACTAGATGCTCTCTCTTTTTGCAGGTAAAGAACTACAAGAAACCAAGTGAAAAGGACATGAAGCATATCAACCGGAAGCTAAAATCTTGTCTAGGACATAGTTCTTCACATGACGAGTACATAAACCTCTCTATTAATCCTTCTAACCACTAAATGTATTTCATAGTTTTTGCTTCTTCAGTTGACTCCCTTCTCTATCTATTTTCCTCAGGAGTAAGAAACGGGAGAAGAGATCGAAGCACAAGTCCCATAGGAGCTCCAATGATACACCAAACGGGGCACCAATAGGTTGAGTTTCTTGTTCTGCCATTAGCAATTCTTCCTTGGCACTTTGGTTAGTTTTAATCTTATTGAATGAGAAAATCCTCTATATATTTTGTTTCTCCTGTTGTGCAGATTTATGTTAACAATATTGGCCATAAGTTTGTTTATTCCGAAGATGTCAATGAACCTATAACAAAACTACCACCATTTTCTTAGCAAAAAAAAAACTACCACCATTTAATTGAAGTTTCGGTGTACACAACAATCTTGCCAAATGGTTTGTTTTGCGATAATGTTCAACAACATCAAAAGTTTTTCCAAAATTTTGATAGTTACTACCACGATATGTTCTTAAACGGCCATGTTCTTTTTCCAAACGCTGCGATTAGATCCAGCGACCAAAAAAAACAGAAAAAAAAACAGTTGCTTAACACAATTACGTGGAGTCTGTAGAGAGTAGTGTGGAGAGGAGTCGCTAGATGCTAATAACAGCGACATATAAGGCATATTGAACGACTGTTTTTTTTTTATCTCCGTTATAATTTTTGCCTTCGTCGGAGTCGCTATCGCTGTCGCAGTGATTAATAAACGAACATGCCCACAGAGACAATTGTAATTAACTAGTGTAGCGGAAACTACGATAAACACGAGGAGGAACTCGTTTAGTCTTCGAAATCGGAGAATCCAAGTCCTCTCGAGTTCTAACCGTAACAAGGAAATCAAGAGAAACTCTCTATTTCTTTATGAAATCATCAAAAACCATTGTAAAAGGATTTTGGATTGTGATTTGTGAATGAAACTTGTGATTTGTGAAGATATAATTTTTCAGTCAAAACATAACAAATGTTTCTAAGCTAATTAGTATTGTCTTTGTACATAATAACTCTTAGAATTTATGGTTGTTGACTTGTGAAGTTTGTGCCAAAAACATTAAAATTTGGATTTTGGAATTTGTTGCATGCAAATAGAAACTTGTCGTGCCGCTATATAAACGCTGCATCAAGTTTTCGTAAATTAAATTAGTATTAATCCGAAAACTTGAAATTGTTGCTTCCCCCTTTGGCTTCTTCCTCAAATCTCCGATCAAAATGGCTCACATGGTGAGAGCGAGCTCTGGCCTTTCTTACCCGGAGAGATTCTACGCCGCCGCATCGTACGTTGGCCTCGACGGATCTCAATCGTCGGTGAAACAACTCAGCTCCAAATTCTCCAACGATACCTCTTTGCTTCTCTACGCGTTGCACCAGCAGGTCCGTCAATTCGATTTCCACAGAGATCTGGTGTGATTTAAACATGTTGCTTTCTCTACTTTCGCAATTTGCTACAATATATATGAATGTTGGTACTAATCTCTGTAGATTCCACATTATCTTCATTGCTATGAACCTCAAGAGTTATGATATTGTTGGTTCTTCTTAGCCAAGATGAGAATTGTGGTGGGCTATTTTATGATGATGATAACTGGTTTCTTTTGTCACTGAGAGAGAATTTTCGTTTTTACCAAATTGATTTGCTGAGTTGATTTATTCATAATCCTTGAGATAAAGATGCTTACTATTTTGATTTTTTTTGCCTTGACATGTTAACAGGCTACTCAAGGACCTTGTAGTATTCCAAAACCTAGTGCGTGGAATCCAGTAGAGCAAAGCAAATGGAAAAGGTTAGTTTTTACTTTTGTGTCTATCAATAATAACTCTGCTATTCTGCATTTGGAGTGGCTTTCTTTAGTTTCATCAATTGTTTGAGTAGCTTCTGAGTACAAAGATCAAGATGTCTCATGAATTAGGGCTAGAGGAACAAGTATTGTAGATGTAAGATGTTAGAGAGTACCTTAATTTTAGCATGCATGCAAATTGCCGGAGACATGTGTCATCTTAGAGAATGCCATTATGCAAAGAGAGATCTACATTGCAAACCTCATTTCCTTAGGATATTATCTATGAACAATGAGCATATAACGTTTGTCCTTGTGAACTTCCTAAGAGAAGTACATGTTTACTAGTTGGCAGGGGCTTGGAACCATGCCCTCCATTGAGGCAATGCGTCTCTTTGTGAAAATTTTAGAGGTAACCAAACAGTGAAGTTTCTTCTCATTTCTCTTAATTGGTTGATCATAGGCTAAATTCTTCCTATTGCTCAATTTTAAAAAGGAAGAAGATCCTGGTTGGTATCCAAGGGCATCTAACTCTGTTCTAGAGCCTGCTGTAGATGCCCAAATCAATGTGAGTTTTGGATCCCAAATTAAGCACTTTCATCACCTATACATAGGATCCAGTGTGTGTATGTATTGCTACCAAAATATCAATGCCTCGTCTGAACTGTTTGATCCTTGTATATACCAGCATTCTATCTCTCGGTTTAGACTTTTCTTTCCTGTTGCAAAAGATAAGTCTCGTAGTCATTTACTAAATTGATTCTCTGTCGTAGAGCACAAAGGCCGAGCCTAGTTTTGAGAGTGGAGCTTCATTTGGTGAGACAAAGACGATTTCTACCGAGGATGAGCGCTTGACGGTAACGCAAGATAAAGATGTAGTTTTGGAAGACCCAAATACTGTTTCTGTGTATAATAAGTGGACTGCACCACGAACACCAGGTCAGCCACCAAAAGCTCGGTATGAGGTAATATTTGATTTCACTATATTGTGGAACATGAAAGAAACCGATATTTCCGTGTATCTTCTCTCTTTTTTAATTCTTTCTTACTATATTCGTTGCAGCATGGAGCAGCGGTTATTCAAGATAAGATGTATGTGTATGGTGGAAACCACAATGGGCGTTATCTAGGTGATCTTCATGTAAGCAACATATTTCATTCTATGATAGGATTAACTGATCAAATCGAATATTTGGTTTCAGTTTTGCCTACCTTTGAGAACCTTCTCCCATTATTTTCTGTGACACGTCTGCTGACAATTCGGAAGCATGTCTTCTGTGAATGGTGTTTCAAATACAGGTTCTAGATTTAAAAAACTGGACTTGGTCAAGAGTTGAAACCAAGGTTGTGACTGAATCACAGGAAACTTCATCTCCAGCAAAACTAACTCACTGTGCTGGTCATTCTTTGGTTAGTATTTTAACTTGCGCTTTGTTTCGGTTTTTCCTTCGTTGGTTTTTCTAGCCTTGAAATATCATGGGCAGGTTTGGGGGCAAAGTACAGTAATCTCCTGATGAAATCCTCATGCTGGCCTTCTTTGTTTGTTATGTAGATACCATGGGAAAACAAGCTTTTGTCTGTCGGTGGTCATACAAAGGATCCCTCAGAATCCATGATAGGTAAGAGTAAAAACATTTTTGAAATGGTTACTTGGAAGTAAGTTGTTATTCTCTGGAGCATAGAAATTCTTGTATATCAGTTTTCTTTTGTTTTCTCATCACAGTGAAGGAATTTGATCTGCATAGCTGTTCATGGTCAATCTTAAAGACATACGGGAAGCCACCGGTAAAATCTTCTTTTCTCCCAATTTTTCTAATCCTTATATGGGAAATATTCCAATCTATTAGTAAAAACTTTTGAACATCTGGAAGAGAAAAATGAAAAGTTACTCTCTTTCGTCCTTCGTCATATATTCAGGTGTTAAGTTGCATTCTTAATGCAATTTCTTGATCTCCTTTCTGATATTGGAAATTGAGCATGTAGTATAGCTGCTTAAATTGATACAACTTTTATCACTCTCTCCCATGCAGATTTCCCGTGGAGGTCAGTCAGCGACCCTTGTGGGAAAAAGCTTGGTGATATTTGGTGGCCAGGATGGAAAGAAATCGCTCCTAAACGATTTGCATATACTTCATCTAGATACCATGACCTGGGATGAGATGGATGTCGTGTAAGATCTTATGATGTTACTGCATTTTATTCTCACTTGAATAACTCAGGTCTGTTTGAAGACTAGTTTATATATCCAGCAAACGATGGAAATTTTATAAAGCTGCCAACTATCTACATTCATATCTTAGTTGTCAATAAAAGATCAGCAGTTGAAGGTTAAAGCGCTGTCAACTTGCAGGGGTTCTCCTCCAACTCCAAGGTCTGATCATGCTGCTGCAGTGCATGCTAAGCGTTACCTTCTAATCTTTGGTGGAGGATCACATACAACTTGTTTTGATGATCTGCATGTCCTCGATCTGCAAACTGTATGGAAGCTTCTTTTGTTTTAGCAACGTTCTTTGTCGGTTTCTTGACAGATTCTGTTCCACTTTATAGATGGAGTGGTCAAGACATACACAACAAGGTGAAGCACCAACTCCACGTGCTGGACACGCTGGTGTGACAATTGGGGAAAATTGGTATATTGTTGGTGGTGGAGATAACAAAAGCGGTATGTTTCTACTCTTCCCTGCGTTTTGATCCCTGCATCTATTCCTGGGGAAAAAACTTGATAGTTGCATCGTTTTTTGTTTTGTACAGTGTGATTAATTGTGATACTTCCTGGTACTTTACCGCAGGGGCATCTAAGACTGTTGTTTTAAATATGTCAACTCTTGCGTGGTCAGTAGTCACTTCAGTCCAAGGACATGTGTCTCTCGCTAGTGAGGTATTTAAAACACTGCCCCATCTTATTTTTTGCATCAAAGTCTCCAGCTCAGATTTCCTGATACATGAAACGAATAAATCAGTCTTGTGATTTTCCTCTTCAATATTTGAGAATTGAGCTGCAACTGTTCCTTTGATGACAGGGATTGAGTTTAGTTGTGAGCTCATACAATGGCGAAGACATAGTTGTTGCTTTTGGTGGATACAACGGACATTACAACAACGAAGTACCAATAAATACGATTTTTCCTGATTTGGTTTAAAACTTGGCTATTAATTCTGCTTTTTGGCGAATCAGGTGAATGTTCTTAAACCAAGCCACAAATCAAGCTTGAAATCCAAGATTATGGGAGCTTCTGCTGTGCCAGATAGTTTTTCCGCTGTTAATAACGCCACGACTAGAGATATTGAGTCTGAGATCGAGGTGAGCCAAGACGGCAAAGTAAGGGAAATTGTCATTGATAATGTTAACTCCAGATTAAAGGTGTCTTCCCGTCAGATTTTTCTCTCCCTAAACACTGTGTGAATATCAAATTAGACTAGTTAATCACAATGCATCTCTTATTTTTCCCCTTTGTAATCTGGATACTAAATCCTCAGGTTGAAGGAAAAGCCGAACGCATTATCACAACCCTTAAATCCGAAAAAGAAGAAGTGGAGGCATCACTCAACAAGGAAAAGATACAAACTCTCCAACTAAAGGAAGAGTTAGCAGAGATTGACACACGAAATACAGAGTTGTACAAGGTAACATTACTATTACCTTCATGAATCTCTCTTGCCTTTGATCCGGCTATTACAAGAACTAAAAGCTAACAGAGCACAATAATGTAGTTGGTTTTCTGAAAATTGGTTCTTATTCAGTCTTGAAATTTAGTTGATAATTTCTTGGAGATTCTTTTGTTGATCAACATTTTTGGTATTCCATCTATAGGAACTTCAATCCGTGCGGAATCAACTGGCAGCGGAACAATCAAGGTGTTTCAAACTAGAGGTATTTAGACCTTTTACCAAGAAAGTCACTTTTCTTTCCCTTCTATTGGCTATCGTAAGTCCGGGTTGATATTTAAATCTCGATGGTGAAACATTCCTCTTCGATGTTGACCAAATAATCACTCTAAATGCCTGCAGGTTGAAGTTGCAGAACTAAGACAAAAGCTTCAAACAATGGAAACACTTCAAAAGGAACTCGAACTCCTCCAACGTCAAAGAGCCATTGCGTCTGAACAAGCAGCCACCATGAACGCCAAACGACAGAGCTCTGGTGGCGTCTGGGGTTGGCTCGCTGGAACTCCTCCGCCTAAAACATGATCCCCCCATGAAATTTTTTGTTTCCGGTACCTCTTTTTCTGTCGTTACCAATATCAGTATTTTAACAAGAGAATATAGACAAACTTTTTGTGTCTCCTTTCTTAGGCATGGTCCTTATTAATAACATTGAAGATTCAGATTCTATATAGGCCCTGACGATTTGTGTGCAGTTATGATACTGTAAGAGTAGAGATGTGAACTCATTACAAGCTACATATACTGTATTGGTAATTTTTATACCATTTAATACCGTTACATGTGATTACCACCATATCAACTACTACTGCCTTTTTAACTTCTACAACTTGGTAAAAACAGACATTTAATTAACAAAACTTAATCATGACAACAGAAACAATATCCAAGGAACCAAAAATTATCTTCGAAGTTTAGAGAACGCTATTTAAAAATGTCTAAGAGATTCGAAGAACTCAGAGAGAGCAACAAAAGAGACATAGTATCTTACATCGACTCCTGAACGATTTCCTCAGTGACATCAATAAGATCCTCAAACTCAACTTCTTTGGCTTCATACTCATCTTCTTCCACATCACTAACTTCACCATCCCGAAGATTTTGCCTCGCGAGTTTCTCCTCTTCATGCAGAGAATTCCACTGCATCACCCATTTCTCCCATTCTTCCTTTAATGCTTTCCTCTTCTCTCTGTCTTGTTCACTCAACAGCAACGACACGTCCTGATCCTCTGCCTCATACTTCTTGCTGTACTTCTTCAGGTTCTTTGCTATCTCTTCTTCCTTCTCTGCAGTCAAGAATGATGGCGGTCTTGGACGCCACGCCAACTGTGTAACCAACCATACACAAATATTTTATTAGACATTGATAAATGGATGATGCTAGTTTGAGACGAGTTTTTTGTTACATACCTGGAAGAAATGATCCTTCAGTATCCGGTAAATCTCAATCCCGTTGAAAGACCATATGGTGAACCCATTCTCCATCTCGTGGACTGATGTCACTGCGGTTGCAACGTACCTTTGAAAATAGAAAAGTGTAAACAACATCAGCAATTGGAACAAAGAGAAACAACCAATGGCCTGGTTTAGTTTTAAGACAGTAGTACCTTCCAGTCGGGTCCCATTCGATATCAGTGGCCATGAAGTGTTCAGCTGTGGCCATTGTCTCGAGCTCATCCACGTTGAAAAACTCAAGCTGGCCATTGAAACCTTTTAACCCAGCAAGAATTATGTACTTGCCTGTGGGCGACCAGAAGAGGGCATTAGCTTGTTTGGCCTTCAAAGTTGCGAGCTTTGAAACCCTTCCAGTGTTTTGTGCCGTCTTCATTGAGTAGAAACTGACGTCTGGTCTTGGTTGGTCACCATGAATCACAGCAAACCTGTGACCCTTGGGCTCCCACGCGAAAGCAATGATCTTGTCGTTCTTGTTGTCCAGCTCAAGAACCTCAATGGGAATATCCCTTTCTTTGATACGGAAAAGCTCAAATCCAGAGTATGTGCTCTTCTTAGTTTTCGTGTACCGATCAACCTTGACAGCAAGATACTCTCCACTACTCTGCCAGTACATCTTGCAGTCGCTCACACTGAAGAGATTCTTCTGCCTTAGCTCCACCTTGCTCGGGATTTGGACTAGAGCGACCTGAAGACAGGGATATCAACATGTAAATACAAAACAACTGGCAGAGAAACTGAAGCGAATTGACGATTCGGGGCTTTTCGTCTACATATCAAATAATAAAAACATACCTTGGCAGGTTGGTTTCCACCACCTTGTTCAGGAACAAACAATGAAAGGATGGAATCAGTAGGAGACCAGCAGATATCCACAACATTATCAACCTTCATGGATTTCTTGTCTATTAGGCTGAAAGTCTCAGTCTCATAGACGGAGATAGTGTTTTTGCTAAGCTTGGCAAAGTATTTATCATCTTTTCCACCAGCCCATCTGCAGAAAAATTTTACAAGATAATCAACAATGTGCATAATAGTGGAATAGAGGATAGATTTTGACTATTTATCTTTAAGGACATTGACAGGCAGTTGAAGAAATTACCTGAAAACAGGCCAAGAGGCACCAGCAACACCACCAGGTCCTCCAATTGAAAACTCATCAGCACTACCCTTGAAATCTCTCATCATCCTCCCAGTTCTCACATCAAAAACCTTAATCTCTACTTTCTGAAAGTTTGACAGAAATCAGAATCCTTTGCACAGAAATGATATACAAATAAAAGTTGGAAAGAACGGAATCAAAGATGCACTCACACTTGCATCCCGCGGGTTGCTTGGTTCTTGGCTGTGGTAAGTTACCAGATACTTCTCACCTGGTGAGAAATCAACTAGTTTAACCTAAAACGGAATCAACAAAAGATGTCAATTTTCAGGCCAACAGAGGAATAACGGAAGTACTATACATAGCAATTAAAAGGAAAGTCAAACCATAGAATGCTGATAACGCATGAGACGCGTGAATGTATCAGCACCACCCCAAACAGCTGCCCCCTGCTTGTGAAGTGTCACAAGGTATGTACCTAAAGGAGACCACTGCACATAACTCTCTGTCCAATACTGCATAGGAAAAGAGAACATCATTAATTCAGATGATGGTAACATAACATATACCATTGCTCTAAACAGTCAAGTAACAAATAAGGGATATACACAGGAAGATGTAAGTAACTTACAGGACGCTTATGAACAGGTTCAGGCTTCTTCTGCCTAGCATCATTCCAGTAAACTTCAGTATCAGGGCCGGAACGAATAACTAGCTGGTCCCGGGCTTTGTCATCAGTAAGCCACTTTTGTAAATTTTCCTGAAAAACAAACACCATATAAGTAACGACAATAAGCACCTTGAAAGGCTGCATGCAACAAAATTTACGCTATTAATAATTATTGGTTAGTATACATTAAATGCGTAAACAGATCCTAACTCTAATGCAGCTGCCAGACACATGAGTGATTTCACTGAATCAATCAGCGAATTACCAAAATAAAGAAGTGATTGCACAGACGCAATGGAAGTTATTCAAAGAAAAAATTTAAAGGTACACATACCCCAGGGACATACGGCCTGGCCTGAGGAGGCTCCCACTCCTCCCGCACATTCATCAACCTGTCGAAATCATCGAACATGTTTACAGCAAAGATGTGAGACTTGTCCAACTTGTAGCCATGAGACTTTTCCTTAGCGTTTTGTGCTTCCTGCAAAGAGCCCAGACATCGAGGCAAACTCTTAGAAAATACACAACCATTGAGAACAATCTAGTTCTGTCTCATTTCTAACGACTACGAGATATAAAGTATTGAAACATATGAGGCCTACATTATTGCTTGAACTAACTAAACAGAGATTAAGCTAATAACCTGAGGAGTATTGAACTCAATAAAACAGTAGCCCAATGTCATCTTGGTGTCGGGATCAACGGGCATCCACAGTCCATTTTCCTTGATCACACCTAACTGGTTGTAAATTTTCTTGACAACACCTTCAAGTTTCTCAAACTTCTCCTTGGGAACAACAGGGAGGTGATCAACCACGATAATGTTACCAAATCCAGTGTCGAATTCTGACTGGTCATCGTGGTAAACAGCTTCATCATCACTACAACCACCACAGAAAAGAGTGTATAATGAATCAGTTCCATTGTCCATACGTTCCTAGATAATATATATAAACACAATAAGCTATTAAGCTTGGGGCACAATCAAGCTAGAGATAAACCAACATATCACTAAGATACATGAAATTTTCATATATAAATAATAGCAAAAGGCCTAGAAAACAATCATCCCATCGTATAAACACAAGAAGATTATAAATAAAAGCATGCGTATTTATAAGAAACAATTTAGCATTCTCAATACAAAAAACCAAGCAGGAGATATGAAGAACCAGAGATCTAATGAAAAATCTCACCTCTCAATCCCAAAGTCTTCTCCAGGAGGAAGTTGAATGGAATCAAAATTAACCTGAGACCAATTAATCCCTAACTTAGCCGCTCGAGCATCAATATCAACGACCTCCATGGTTTCAAAACTTTAGATCAAAAATCTGCCAAAGAAGGACATAGAAGGTCTTTCACACATTCCAACTTTAAGTTGATAAACAATTACGAAATCATGTGAAAAAAATCTGAGTCTTTAGAGCTACAAAGTAGTTTGTTGTTAACTTAAACTCAAGCATTAAAACAACAAACTACCATGGCCTAATGTTCAAAGACTGAAACTTTCAATCATAAATCCCACCCAAACGTATCTAAAACCATGACTATAGAAAGAACTTAGAACTATACTCTAGATTTTTATTTAATCTAGAACCCAACAACAGGTGAAATGCAGAAAAATGGCAAAAATTCCCATGGCTTTCTTCTATCTATTACATTGTTCTGGTTCCTGTCTCATAGCTATCTAAGCTATGTGAACAAAACAAGAACATTGTTATCGAGATAAGAAACGTACCCGATAGAGAGATTAGCCGAGGGCAAAAACAAAGAAGAAGAGATTCGAAGAAGAAAAAGATTGAAGTCGGCGCTTGAGGGTGAGGAAGAAGGAGAAGCGATTGTTTCAGGTTTTGGATCATACGACGTCGTTTCTTCAAACCTTCTTTTTTAAACGGGCTTATATTTGTTTCGATGGGCCGAATAAGCCCAATTCAGTAGATTATATTTTCTCTAATTTTTTGTTTTTAATTTATTGTCTTTCTCTCAATTTGCAGTGTCTTTTTTTTTTTTTTTTTTTTTAATAGTTAAATCGGTCTCTTTCACTTTCTTGTCCTCGAGAACCAAATTCGGATAATCTCTCATCGGAGGATTGTTGCTACAACAGAGAGTTGTTGTTGTTGGCTAGGGTTCTTATCGATTTTTAATTTGGGAAACTCCATTAATTCCGGTGATGAACGAGGATGCTGAGATTGTTCCACAAACGGATTCGATTCAAGATCCTAAGGTAACTCCAGGTGATACTGTTCTTGATTCGAACGGGGATGGTCACGAAGCCATTGATAATGATGATGATGTTGCAGCTTCTTCACCTATGGAGCTCGATTCGGCTGTTAGAAATGACGATGGCGATGTTAGGGTTTCTGAGAGTGAGAGATCGGAGAAAAATGGTGTCGTAGGGAGTGAGGAAGAAGATGATATTAGTGAAACGAAAAGCGAGGATATTTTAATTGATAAGGATATTGATAGTTCTGAGCATAAAGAAGAAGAAGAAGAAGAAGATGGCTCTGATGATCAATCTAGTGAGCTTGGTTCTGAAGCTGATGAGAAGGATTTGGATTTGAAGGAAGAGAAAATAGGAGTTTCGGATTATAAATCTCTTTTATCTGAGTTTGATGATTATGTTGCAAGTGAGAAAATGGGTTCTGGAGTTTCGAGGGCATTGAGTTATGGGTTTGAAGTTGGAGATTTGGTTTGGGGTAAGGTAAAGTCTCATCCTTGGTGGCCTGGTCATATATTCAATGAAGCTTTTGCGTCTCCTTCTGTTCGTCGTATGAGGAGGATTGATCATGTTCTTGTTGCTTTTTTCGGTGATAGTAGTTATGGTTGGTTTGATCCTGCTGAGCTTATTCCTTTCGAACCAAATTTAGAGGAGAAATCGCAGCAGACTGTTTCGAAGCATTTTGTGAGAGCTGTGGAGGAAGCCATGGATGAGGCGAGTAGAAGGTCAGCTCTTGGTTTGACTTGTAAATGTCGGAATCCTTATAACTTTAGGCCTACTAATGTGGAAGATTATTTTGCTGTTGATGTGCCCGATTACGAGCTTCAAGCCGTTTACTCTGCTGACCAGATTAAGAATTCTAGGGATAAGTTTTTACCCGTTGAAACCCTATCGTTTGTGAAGCAATTGGCGTTAGCACCTCAAGAGTGTGATCCAGACAGTTTAAAGTTTATGAAGAAGAAAGCAGTGGTTTTTTCTTTCCGCAAGGCAGTGTTCGAGGAGTTTGATGAAACCTATGCACAGGCCTTTGGAACAAAATCTGCACGCTCTTCAGTGAGTTCGCATGAATCTCATAATAGAGCACCGCCTCGAGGTATTGTCACTTTTCAGAAAATCATGGTTTTTTCCATTTATGTGTAATCTTTACTTTGTATGTGGATTTTTTCTATGTATACCTGAAACATATATCATATCATATTTGTTACAGAGATGTGGGATACTGTAACTTTGTTTTAGGATTTGACTATTAAATCCTCTGTGCTCATGATTTTAGGATTTATATCTTTGTACTTGTATTCTTTACATTAGCATGCTTGAAAGAAGCGTGAAGTCTCATTGATTTTAAACCCTGCATTGCAAAAGGTGGCCTAATAACAATTCTGCGCCTCTTTCTATTGCGGAGAGTCCCGCATACGTTTACCTTGCTTGCTTCATTGTTTATATATTGGTGGTTGATGTGTTTTTCCAATTTCTCATGTTTCCAGCTCCCTTGAGTGGCCCCCTGGTCATAGCAGAAACGCTAGGTGACCTGAAGAGCTCTAAAAAACCCAAAAAGGTTAAGGACTCTAAAAAAAAGGACAAGTATCTTCTCAAAGGAAGGGATGAAGCTGGTGATAAGTCTGTTCAATTTGGCCAAATTGAAGCAAGTTCATTAACTTCTCATATCCAGGGAATTGATGGATCTTTGGACGGGGATTTTGTGCTGCAGAGAAGAGCTCCAATGCTTCAAACTCCAGTGAAAGATGAGCAGTCTGGGATTGTCGGCATTGATTTTGCCTCTTCAAGTGCAGCTATTCCTGGTAAAGAATGTTCAGTTCCAATGCTCTCTCTTGATGAAGAAAAGGGTTTAGCCGAAGAATCAAAGGAGAAAATGGAAGAAAGGTCTGATGTACTTCCAGAGCATGGGAAATCTGAAGCTATGGCGAGTCGTAAAGAAGAGGCTGGAACAGATCTTGGATCAGCTGAAAGCTCTCTCCAACCCCTGCTTGAGTCTCATACCTCAGCATCTGAGGGGAAAAGTTCCACAGGCTCTGTAATCAAGAAAGTCAAAGTTTCTAAACGATCTTCAAGTGAAATGGGCTCAGAGGATCCACCTTCGGAGCCAAAAAAGAAAAAGAAAAAGAAGAAAGAGCATGACTCTGACCATGCAGTGAAGAGAAAGTTTTTGTCTTCCGGGGAAGCTGGGGCCAAGAAATTGTCCCAGCTTGGTTCAATGCATTTACAGTCGTATATGGAAGTCGATGTGCCGCAGCTGTTGAGTCATTTGCAAGATCTCTCTCTTGACCCTTTCCATGGTTCATCAGTTACTTCTTTTGGAGCTGCTAGGAAATTTTTTCTCCGTTTCCGTTCACTTAATTACCAGAAAAGCTTGTCTGTATCTTCCTCTGATGCTACTGTCGAAAATGCCAGAGACACAAAACCCTCAAAACCTGTCAAGACTGTGAAGAGAACTGAAGACCCATCAAAAGCTGGAAAAAAACGTCTCTCTTCTGATCGTCAAGATGACATCCCATCAGCTAAGAAGCTGAAGAAAACTAATCAGTTGAAATCAATGACTTCTGAGAAGAAGATCAGCCGAGAAGCAAAGGATAGTATAAAACCAGTAAGAGAGCAAAGCAGTGCGGTACAAGCAAAAGCAGCCAGAGCTCAAACCGGGAAGAAAACGGCTCCATCAGTTAAGGTGGTTGAGCCCACAATGCTGGTCATGAAATTCCCACCTGGCACGTCTCTCCCTTCAGCTGCATTACTAAAGGCGAGATTTGGTCGCTTCGGGCTGTTAGATCAATCCGCCATTAGAGTTTTCTGGAAATCATCGACCTGCCGTGTTGTGTTTCTGTACAAAGCCGATGCACAGACTGCTTTTCGATATGCAACAGGAAACAACACTCTATTTGGAAATGTGAACGTAAAGTACTTTCTCCGTGATGTGGATGCTCCTAAAGCCGAGCCTCGTGAACCAGAAAACACAAAGGAAGATGATGAACCACAGAGTCAGTGGCTAGACCAAGCACCACCACTTCACCAACCAACCTTACCACCACCAAACGTCAACCTCAAATCCTGCTTGAAGAAACCAGTTGATGACCCGAGCAGTAGTAGCAACAACGGAAATGGTAACCGCGCAACTGTAAGAGTCAAATTCATGTTAGGGGGTGAAGAAAACTCGAGTAAAGCAACCACCGAGCCACCACCAGTCACAACAATCTCGAATAGAAACAGTGGACCTTCTTCATCATCATCATCTGTTGCAATGGAATTTGTTAGTAAGAAGTTTCAAAACGTTGTTCATCATCAACAGCTTCCTCCTTCTACATTGCCTCCAATTCTTCCTCTCCCTCCACAATACACAAAACCACAACAACATCCCATTAAACCAGTAGACCATGTCGAACCACCGCTGCCACCTTCAAGAAACTTCCGTGGCCCGAACCCAGCGGTTAGCGCTGGAGACATCTCTCACCAGATGCTCAACCTTTTGTCAAAATGCAACGAAGTAGTGGCTAATGTCACGGGCTTATTGGGCTACGTACCTTACCATCCCTTGTAACAAAACGAAGCCCGTTGAGAGAAAATGTGAGTGTTTGTTTGGTTTTGGTGATATATTTGTATGTTAGGTGTTAGTTTGGTTCGTTAATTTATAATGAATCTCTCTCCCTCTCTCCTTATTTTATTTTTCGTGTATTATTTTTTTGAAGTTGTATGATTTTGATATTTGATGCACTATGCCGAACCAATTCCATTGTTGTGTAAGATTATAATGTCTCATTGTGCTTAATCTACTAGGTGTAAACTAGGCCAAGACCCACCAAACAAAAAAAAAAATTATAAGAAGAAAACAAATCACAGTCGAAAAACATAAATTTTGATTTTATTTACATTTTCAAAAAAGGTAATTTTTATTACCTCTCTTTAAGCGGCAATGTATGAGACGACGACGTCATGTGTTGTGCAGGATTTCAGAGAGAGAGAGAGAGAGAGAGAGAGAGAGGGGCACAACTTCGGTACCAAATACGAGTCGAACAGTTGACCTCAAGCGTTGAGGACTTAACCAGTACAACAACCAACTGGTCAATGTTCGATTTGGTGGAAGGATTTCCTGAAGATAATATTTATCCACAAATTTCGTATGGTGTGGTTGGTGTTTTAAATCAATTAACTAAATTTACTTTGGAATAAAACGCTAACTATTTTTGCCATTTTTTGGTACCTTTTCACTTACTACCAAATTCATCACTCAACACAACTCAAAGAAAAGTAGCGACTAGCTTTTATATTATTTGCTACCATTAAGATGTTTTTTTCTGTCCAAAGTTAAATTAACATGTTGGTGGTTATCTATCTTACTTAGTTTCTTTATAAAGTGGTCGAGAAAGGAACTAATGAGACCAAAGTAAAGAAGATCAACTACAGCTAAAGCCTATCAAGAATTTCAATACATTTGGTTGAATATCGTAAAGTTCGATTTCAAAACTCACTGAGTCGTCGTCTCACATGTCTGGATTAGCCTCCTCAGGAATGACTTCTAGTGTGACCCTTTCTTTATTTGATCTTTCCACAACTACTTGCATCTGCTTTCCGATTCTGTCGTCTATTATCTCTATTATCTGCAATTAAACTTCATTCACACACGAATACTCTAAGAAGATAAAGAGAGTGTGAGAGAGAGAGTGAGAGAGAGACGACACATGCCTCTTTGATGGTCTCGACCGGCTTCCCGTCAAATCTCACAACAACATCACCTGGTTTAAAGCCAGCTCGATCAGCTGGTGATCCCGGAATCACCTGCAAAACAATAACCATGCAACTATATTAGTGAATATGCAAAATGACAAAACTTGGATTATATACAGTTTTTAATTGGATCTTCTTGATGGATGGGAACTCACCGTAGGAACAAGAATGCCTCTTTCGACGTCAGGAAACATCGGGTCTCGTTCTTTTAGCTGAGCAATGATCATTTTATTGAGTTCGACCATTTTTAACCCAATCCATGGACGAATAACTCTACTGCAACAATAAGATTTTATTTAACTCCTCCCAACCTTGAAGATGTGATACATTTTGAAAATATATTGAGATTACTAGCATACCCACTCTTCTTGAAATGCTCGATGATTTTGGATACCGAGTCAATTGGCACGGAAAATCCAAGACCATCCGCAGCTAAAACTTTCATGATATTAACACCAATCACTTCTCCATCCAAATTTACGAGAGGCCCGCCAGAGTTTCCCTAACGCACATAGCACAAGGATATAAAACACACAAAATCTGCAAGTCAATCTGTAATGACTTTCCAATTCATAGAGAAGGAAAGATGTAAGTTACCGCATTGATCGCACAGTCTGTTTGGAGATATTCTCTACGTGTGCCTCCTAAACCCAAATCACTGCTTTTGCGATCAACACAGCTAGCACCAAGAAAAAGCAAAAAGGGACAAAAAATCAAACAGTTGTGTTTATAATAACTTATCAAATAAAATCTTTAGCATACACATGTGTTTATTTTACCTGACAATACCAGCAGTTATTGTGTTCTGGAGAGAAAGAGGACAACCCACAGCTATTACCCAGTCCCCAGGACGAAGCTTACTCGAAAAACCAAGTTTAGCAGTTGGCAAAGGCGTCTTTGACTTTATCTTCACTAATGCAATGTCGGATTGTAAATCAGCGTTCACCACCACACCCTCAAACGTCCTACCATCTTGCAATGTCACATCAACCTATAATTCAACAACTCTAAACTTCACATATGTTCTCCACAGATTCCATCAAAATAAATCATTAGAAGAAACCAATATTATCAGCTAGAATCCCAGTTTCCTATAACTCCAAATCCAATAACTAACCATAAATATAAAACTTACTCTCCCTTTTGATGATTGACGAATGTTTTGAAAATCGACTACAACATGAGCGCAAGTCAATATCGTGCCATCAGCATCAATGATGGTTCCAGAACCGATACTTTTTCCCATAGAAATCCCATGGAAACCTAGAAAAAAATCCCAAGATCACCAAACCACCCCCTGTGAATTCTACAACCAAAATTCCGCAATGATAACATAATAAATGGAATCAAAAGATTAAAAAAAACAAGAAAGAAGCTAACCCTGAGGAACCGATAGATTGACAACCGCTGGTCCGACTCTAGCAGCAGCATTGGCTATAGTATCTCTCCCTAAGTACCCATTACTTGGTTTCGAACTATCCGAAGCTTCAACAGGAACTCCCTTCTCATCATTTATAGGTGCTTCTGATTTTGGACTAACTCTCGAAAAAAATGCGAAATTCCCTATATAAATAAAGAAACAAACTTTTCAAACCTGAAACTCTAGAGCAAAAATTGCATAAAAACAATCAGATACCAGAAATTTTGCTACGAACCGAATAAGCTTTGATCAGGACGATGAATCAAACCCGGCGAAATCTGCCAAGGCAACGACAGAGATTCCCGAACCGATTCAGGAATAGCAAGCGATATTCTCGTTCCTAAGAATACATGTCACATTATGATTCACAGCTATAAGATCACATTTTAACCCCAACAACACCAAGACAAATTATAATGTATAATGAAGAAATTGGTTCTTGGTAATAGTAGCTTACTTGCATCTGGATTACTATTAGCATATACAATTCCAGAAGTAGCAGTAGCAACAGCGACGATACGAATAAGCTCGCTTCGTTTGGAAGATGATACAGCTCTTCTCTAACCCAGAAAAAAAAAATGAGTAAATGAATTTTTAACCAAAATTAATCAAGAAATTGAACAATCGCAGAGAAGAATTGAACCAGAAAATTCATCATCGTAAATCCAAAGATTGAAACCAAACAATTTGATTCGATAGGAAAATTCGTAATCGCGTCTTGTTTGAATTCTAAACCCCACCGGAAACCAAAACCCCCCTTTTCCAGAATCTCGAAGAGACACGTACAAAGAACACAAATTTTAATGGGCCTATCAATTAGGCCCAAATAAAGCCCAAACTGACCAAGCATTTTCTTGTGTTTATTACTATCTCTACTTTAATTAATGTCATTAATGGTAGTGACTCTTTCAAGTATATACCAAAACCATTTCAATTATATCACTTAAATCCATCTAAATTGTTTAAATCAAGTGAATAAGTACCAAATCCAGAAATTAATTAGACAGAAGATGTTTACTAATCCCAGAAATTAGTTATTTTCGATTACAAATTCCGTAAATAAACATAAATCTTCTTCCCATGGTTTTACATAGACAAACCAAAACACAGAGAAGAAGATTTCAGAAAACCTACACAAATCCCCTAAAACAAAAAACAAGATGTTTCTCCTCCTTCTTTCTTCTTCTTTCTTCTAGATCTGAATTATTATTAAGCCTTTTTAGGAGATTTGGTAGCAGGTGAAGCTTTCTCAGCAGCTGTAGATTTCTTAGGAAGAAGAACTGGATTAATGTTTGGAAGAACACCACCACTTGCAATCGTAACTCCATGTAGCAATTTCCCCAATTCTTCATCGTTCCTTATCGCTAAACAAAGATGCCTAGGGTTTATCCTGTTCTTCTTATTATCTCTCGCTGCGTTTCCAGCTAGCTCAAGAACCTAAACCAAAACCGGTTCAAATTCGTTAGATCTCCAAAATTACACAGATCTATAGATTATTAGATTACACAATAACACAAACCCTAAATCAATTCAAAAATGCAACGAGATCTGAGACTGATTTACCTCGGCGGCGAGGTATTCGAGAACGGCGGCGAGGTAAACCGGAGCACCGGCACCGTATCGGATAGCGTAACGACCTTTCTTCAAGTAACGAGCGATACGACCAACGGGAAATTGAAGACCAGCTTTAACAGATTTCGTAACACTCTTCTTCCTATCTCCTCCTTTTCTTCCTCCTGCTCCTCTCGCTGGCTTCGTCGTTGCTTGTGATGACTCCATTTTTCAAAAGCTTCAAAAAAAAATTGGATCTAAAGGTAAGCACAATTAGTGTTTTTTGCTTTTTTCGGTTTTGTGGCGGTTTATGATTTGCGTAAAATGAGGAAGCAACGACGTGTATGTATATACCACGTATTGCCACGTTGGCGATCCGTGTGGTAATTGATTTTAACCGTTAAGATTGGATCTTGTTGGGTTTGATCTGACGGTTGTAGTGACTTCTTTGTATTACATTACACGTGGGAGTTGTAAAAGGAAGGTGGGAAAGAACACTCGAGTGATATCAGCCGTTAGATTCATTCCCCACACGTTATATAAATGATGTCATGCTTTATCTTACTTATCTTTTTAATTAACCCTAAAAGTTTAATTAATTTGGTTGGCCATTATTTTATTTTGACAGCACATTTTTTTATTATTAAAAAAATCGATATGTTTATTTTCGAATTTCGATATCGGAGTAGAAAATTAGCGGATAAGAGTTGTGAACATGTTAATTCGGAAAAGAAAAATAATACTAATAAACCCAAACTCTAATTTTAATTAGCAAAATAATTGATTAAGAAAAAGAGTTTAAAATATTCAACTGTAATCTTCTAAGCTCCATGACAAATGAAGAAGCATCATTTATGGCTGCACGAGCTGAAACCAAAGCTTCATGGAGCTCGGTGTTAACGAGATAATAAGAGCATATCTCTTTGAGGATCACATCATGACGTTCTTGAAGCCTTGCTACATTCTCTTCCGCAGCGACCAAAGCCTCATTCACGAGTTTTAGCTTCTCGATGGCGCGATGTCTCTGTCTCGATATGGGATTGAAAGCAAAGAAGAAGGAGCCCGAAAGAGCAATTGTAGATAGAAGTAGGATGGTTCCATAAAGATCCATGAATGGATTAATGGGTTTGGTAAAAGAGAAGAATATATAAAGTGGATTCATTACTTAAAGAGGGTTGAGATTATTATTCTTTGCTTCTCCATGGATGCAACTTCTTCGAAGAAGGTCCTCGTGTTCGCTTTTTTCGGGGTTTCCTTTCACTTCGGGGCTTCCTTTCTCTTCTCTCTAACCGCTGGCGCCTAATCTCTGGATCTGCCCATCCTTTTCCCCATTCAGAGAATCCGCTGAATGTTCTGTCTTGTTTCAACGAAAGCAGCATGTCGGCTTCTGGATAAACATAGAGTGGTTTGTCATCTTCAAAATCTAGTTGTTTCTTTCCTTTTTCTGTTTGTTGTATAAATTTAATCTCAACTCGACGACCCTGCAACACAGATCAGTAACACCGAATATGTGAATGTAGCTTCATCGATAAAAGGATCATGAAAATAAAGAAGAGAGGTTGGTTTTTTGGTTACTAGTGTACTTTACCTTGTTATCCATCTCTTTGATGTATCCCTTGGCTTCCATGATACGGGCAAGACCTTTCCACCAAAGACAATCTGTTTCCTTGAATTTTTGACACTACACTAACCAAAGGCATCACATTAATATAATCAAGAACATAATGCACTATGTAATCTGTTGAAACAGAAGATTTACATGTTCCCTGATTTTACTGATGAAGAACAGAAGATTTGGCTTGTGGGATAATTTCTTTTGTTTGCTGTTGCCGAGTCCATAATCTTCATATGGTGCATGCTCAGAGTCATTGTCTACCTGCAACTAATATACTAGCGACTTAAGATCCAGAAAGAAAGGTTATAAAGTAGTAGAAGAAATCTCAAATTTCTTTTGTTTGCCATTGCTGAGTCCATAATCGTATGTTTGATTGTATATTACTCATACGAAACGAGCAAACATTTAAATGAAGTTCTGGGATTAGTCAAATGGCTTACATGAAAAGCAGTGATTACTTGAAACAAAAGATTAGCTTCCTCTCGTACATTTACTAGCTCCGGGGGCCCTTCCTTGCAAACATCACATCTGCTTCATAGGTTGGAAAGGCATTATAACCGTTTGCTAGTTTACCTCAATGGTTTTTAAAAAGAAGGACATGACTTACAAATTACACTTCTTGGAACTAAAATCCTCTCCAAAGTACTCCACAAGTATTTTTGCTCGACATTGTGAAGTGTTCATTCCGTATCTGCATAAGAAAAGGAGAATAAATGTAAAAATATATCTATAGAAAGAAACAGTGAAATATGCACTCGCACGTATATGAATAGTATAGAGACCTAAAACAGTCAGATAGCATCTTGTATGCTTGCTCTGTCTGTTCTTTGCTCCTACGGCTTGGCAAAAGCGTTGGTGCTCTCGATAGATCAGCATAGAGCACTGTAAATCCCAGATACTTACTCCCATCAGCCATAAGAGTAAATTTACACAGCCAAAAAAGAAATCATTAATCAACTCACCACACTCAGCCAATTCGCCATCTCTTCCAGCTCGACCAGCTTCTTGGTAGTATGCTTCCAAGCTCTGCAGTTTCATTATTTCAATGAGATGTAGAAGAGAGAACAACAAATTTGCATAGCACTTGATTCTCGGAGATGGAAAATTATAAATATGAAAATCTTATAAGAGCTTTGAGAAACCTGTGGCCAACCATAATGGATGATTTTCCGAACATTTTTTTTGTCAATTCCCATTCCAAACGCAATTGTGGCAACAACAACCTGCAGAGGAGTAGCATAACGTTAGTGAACGTCCACATAGTATTCGGTTAAAAAGAAGCGGGAATAGCGAAGTGGATAACAGAGTAGAACATTAAGTTTGAGCAATAACACATACGAACATTAAGGTTTTCTATGTAGATACCTGCAGCTTATTTTCGTGGAAATCCTGGTGAACTTGTCTAAGATGTTTTTTTGGTAACTGTGAAACGTAGAAAGGTGTTAATACAGCCATAACAACATTTAAAAAGAACAGCATATACTTCGGATTACAAATAATTTCCATCAGAAATTTCTACAAAATTTCTACAACCAAGATAACAAAGGTAGACAATTTTCATTCCTAAGAAACAGTGAGGGATTACAAATCAAGAAAAACCAGTACATACCGATGCATTATAAGCTGCAGCCTTCAGTCCAACCCCGCAAAGATATTTAGCAATGTTGACACTCTCCTTTCTTGTAGGAACGTATATGATTGTCAGTCCTTCTAAATCCTTTTGCTTTTCAGAAGGGACAGGTATTTCCAGGAGTTCACAAGGAGGCATTGCGCAGAACTCGCCACAAGCCACTGCAATGATTAAATCTGATCTAAATAACCATTTCTTAACACCAATGATACATCAAAAGTTCATAGAAAAGTCCTCCAGCCTTTTCGCCAATTAGATTTGCACAGGAGGTGACAACTTACTTAACCAAGGGAAAAATGGTCAGTTGCCAAGTCTATTTATTTTACCAACGCTATTTTCAATTTAGTTACATGCACTCACCAATTTTCTAATCAAAGGTTATGTAATTTTATCAACAGTTTTAGATCGCTCTCTGTTTCCAAACAAAACTGAAAAGGAGCTTACCATCCCAATCATCAACACTCTGGAAAATGTCGGTTTCATCTTCCAGATACTCTTCTGACAATTCTTTTCCATTTGAACTGTTTTTCTTTGCCAGAGAGTTTTCTTGATCCTCTTCATCCTCATCATAATCTGTCTCATGGATGTTTTGAGCATCGTGATAACCAAAATCAGTCTGGTCCTCTGACTCTCGTGAGATTACTGCTAGCTTTTTCCCGGTAGACTTTTTCTTTTCAGAGTATAAGTCAATTAAGTTTTGGAAGTCCTTTGCATATGAAGATGCAAACTTGGTTCGACTATGTTTAACCTGTAAATAACAGTGAAATATCAGCTTTATGATGTACATCTTGATCCCCGTATCAGCTTCAACCAGAAAATTATAGATTAATCTGCTAATCTTATGCAAGTTTACAAATGCTAAAAAAATTAATCTGAAATTAACTCTACGCTGGAAACTCACTGAAAATTGTAGATTTGGCCTGAAAAATGAAGTAAGGACAATTTTTGTTTCTTTTGACAGGTGAAGTGACTCAAGAATATCTTCCTGTACGTGAACTGTGGCTGTAGCAGTCAATGCCATTATCGGTACATCATATTCCAAGAATTCCAAATTGCTGGCACAGAAGTTTTCCCGCAACACAGATAATCTCCTGAAGATCCGACAGCAGGAGGTTTGTTTAAGATTACCCACAAGCACACTTCAAAGCAATAATACTTACAAGTTTGGACAGTCAAAATCATACCTGTAGTGCGGACGAAAATCATGTCCCCACTTTGATACGCAATGCGCTTCATCAATTGCAAAAAGAGCAATTCCATGAGTCTTTGCAAGCTTCTGGAGTGGTTTAATCAGTCTGCGATTAAGTTTTGATCTTTCTTAAAGCAAGAACACAATAATATAAACGCACTTAAGAGAATTTCAGGAAGTTGTGATGTGTAGTGTACCGAACCACTGTCTCAGGGCAAACATATATGATCTGATACATTCCCTGCATTGCCTTCTCTTCTATGCAATTATCAAGTTGGCCTGAACCAAGAAAACAAGCAGATACTCTGTGCCTTGATAACTTGAGGCATTGATCATGCATCAGGCTTATCAAAGGTGAAATTACAACAACTACTTTTCCAGTTAGTAATGCAGGAATCTGGAAACAAAGAGATTTCCCTGCGTGGTGAAAACATAGAAACCACAATTAGAATGTTATTGACTTCATGTAAGAATGAAGAATTCATCAGCGACGAGAAAAAGGACACCACCAGATCCCGTTGCAGCTAGAACAAGACAGTCCTTATGAGCAACCCATGTTGACAAAGCCTCTCTTTGGAAACTTCTCAGGGATGAAATACCAAAACGGTTTTGTAGTATAGAGTTAACTCTTTTCTCCCACGTTGATGAAGCCTCTGAGCAACCATTTGACAATTCTGTTTCAGGATAACAACTAGACTCCAAAAACACTGGAGCAAAAGACTTTAACTGCTCTTTATAAGGATCAGACACCGTTTCTAACTGAGAATCCACTTCTGCAATCCCAAAGTTGTTACCTTTTTTCTTGTTCTGGTTCACAGATCTAAAATGGTCAAGCAAACTAGACTGACGCTTCGAACCCGAAGAAAACGAAGATGGCATAGCTCTTTTACCAAGAATCTTATTACTCCCTATAGAACATAATGAACTAGCCGGCGCAAATCCACTAGTTCTATGATGTCCCTTCAAAATATACTCAACAGCATCATCACATGACTTACCACCTACAGCTTTTACAGCATCCAAAGCATCCAACATTTCAAAACCCATTTCAACAAGCTTCATCACAACATGATCAGAAGACAAATCCATCGAATTCACACTGTTCAGGCCACTAAAAGACAGTCCTTTATATAGATCCTACAACAAGTTGATTCTAGTAAAGCATTATGCGGCATTGCACAACATTTAGAGAAGTTCCAGAAACCATTAATTGATCTGAATGAAACCCAAAGAAACGAGAAAACTGTAATGACTCGTATATAACTACTGGTTAATCCCAAATTCCAGAACTCCAAACCCTAGTGATTTTGTTCTTGTTTGAATCAGCTATGAATGCTCCACCACCAATATCTCGCCAAAAACACAGACCTTTTGAAGTTGATCAGAGACCAAAAACGACAATTTTTCTGGGAAATCGCAAGCGAGAAGATAGATACAAACGAATTGGGAATCACAAATAAGAACCCTAGGCGCCAAAATGAATCACTAAAAAGGGTGGGTATTTGAACCGAACCGACCAAGCTCAAACCGACCCACACCAAACCATAAGTTACATTTAAACCATTCAGTTATGTTTTTTACTTTTTTCTCATTCTTAATGGTTCGGTTCGGTTACCGATAATCTAAGGCCTTGAATGTTTGGTAGTATTCGGTTAGAAAAAAAGATACTCAGCTACACGAAGTATAACGGAATACATGGCTACACATGTCGAGTTTAAAAATGTACAACCAACTATACGAACTAAATGTATTGCATTCCCATATATATCAACTATATGACGATATGTGATTACGAACATTTATTCTGGTACACCAATCAACGAAATCCGGCGTTGACCATTGTTGACCGGTATTCACCGGTATTGATCAACAAAAATATTCAAATTTTTTTTATATTTATTTTAAATATTTTTAAAAGAATTATTCTATTAAATCATTTATGGTGTAGTATAATTAAAAAAACACATTCTATATTTAACAAAAAAATATTTTGTATGATTTTAATAATTAGTTAATTTTTTCAACTTCAAAACTAAATTAAAAGTGAAATGAAATAAATTTAATTAATTTTTTTAGAAATATTGAGTATATGACTTTTTAATCTAAATTTTGCATGGTAAAAAAATATTAAGTTTTTTTTGCTAAAATCAAAATCATAATACATAGACTATTTAAATTATTGGATTAATGGATAAACTCATTTAATCCATTTAATAAATTTTCTATGATCTAAATAATTACCATAATTAATAATTAATAATTATCATACTACAATCATCATCATCATACTACTATAATCATTCATGATCATAATCATCATCATACTATTATCATCATCATCATCATCATCATCATCATCATCATCATCATTATCATCATCATCATCATCATCATCATCATCATCATCATCATCATCATCATCATCATCATCATCACCAGCTTAAAAATAAGAAACAGACAAGTTGGGAAACAAGTGGCGTCCACAAGAGCAAAGAGAGCAATAGAGAGCCAAGCATTGATTCCTTTAGGCAAAGGTCTGCCTTTGTAAACTGCAAACGCGACAAGCAACAAACCAGCCGGAATCAACCGAAACGCGGCCACGAAGAAAGGATCAGTAATGGGCAACACTTCCTTCATCGCCACCATTGCCGTTCCCCAGAAAAAGAAGGGTGAAATCAGAACCGTCCATTCAAGCAACGTTCCTTCTCCTCCGCTCAAGATTCCGGAGCTCCGATTCTCCTCATCTTCTCCGTTGTAGACGCACTCCACGTCTGATCCCATTCCAACGCAATCTACAGACGAAGACGACGATGGTTCAGTCTCCTCGGTGCTTTTATTGCTAGTGGTGCTTCTTCGAACAACGGAATCTCCATTGATTCGACGTTTAGAGATCGAAACGATAATATGCTTCGAGTCGAATCTGCTATGTCGCAAGGATTTAACCGAAGTGTTCGATGGATATTTGTTAGCACAGCTCGAATTCGTTTGTCTAGTAAACCGGTTTATACATTTTATTCGGTTAGATTCGGTTTACATATTTGATTTAGAATGTTTAATTTCTATTGGTTTGGTTATGAGTAATCCACTAATCCATAATAAACTAAACCATTTCAATCCAATTCATTAAACTCATTAATCCATTTAATCCATTAATCCATTAAGATCCAAATTTCTCATTCATTATATCCATGGATTGGATTGGTTTGGATTGATCCATTGATTTCAATCCATTTTGACACCCCTATACATAGTTAAAAAATATAGAAAATTTTACATACTCTTTAGTCTAACTTTAATATATTGTTAATTTTTTGAATTAAAATTATTAAAAAAATAGAAAATAGAAAATTTTCTATTATTAAAAATAGAAAATAGATAGAAAATTATTAAAAATAGATCATAGAAAATTATCTATTATTAAAAATAGATAATAGAAAATTATCAAATCATAATTTTCTATTATTAAAACAACAAAAAAGGTCGCAATTTGTTTTTTTTTTAATATATAGCAAATAGAAAATCTAACGATATTGATTTTAGCAAAAACATTTATAAAATACGAAGTTAATGTTTTTACTGACAATGTAAAAATAAGTAATTCTCTTAATTATTTTTATTTCACTTTTATTTTAGTTTTGAAATTGAAAAAACTAACTAATTATAATAATCAATTTATTAAATATATATACAAAATTTATTTAAGTTGAATATAGAATGTGTTTTACTCTTTAATTATACAATACCATAAAAGATTCAATAGAATAATTTTTTCTTTTTGTTTTTAATATTAATATTAAAAAAAAAATTGAATATTTTTGTTGGTCAATGCCGGTCAACGACGGATTTTGATGATTAGTATACCAGAATAAGATGTTTGTGATGTTGACCATATGTCATCATATAGTTGGTATATGTAGCCATGCAATACATCTAGTTCGTGTAGTTGGTTGTACATTTCTAAACTTGGCATGTTTAGCCATGTATTCTGTTATACTTGGTATAGGTGAATATCTTTTTTCCATTCGGTTATGTTATGTTTTTGGTTTTTGTTTTTTAAAAACTCTTTTTCACTCATTGAAAATTTTTAGAAATTGGTTTCCCTAAAAAATAGGGAATTTAGTTTTTGGAAGGTGTAAACTCTTTTCAAAGACAATCTAAAAACCATCTTAATTATTTGGGTTTTTTACTTTTCTTAAAGAAATTCTTCACCTAAGATTTTTTTCTATTTATTTATTTATTTATTTCTTTTATATTTACAAAAAAGAAAATCCAAAATCTAAAATCCAAAAACCAAAAACTATAATCTAAAAACTCTTTAAAAACACACAACTATTCATGGCCTAAGGGTGGACAAAAAATCTTATCCGAAACGTACAACCTGATTTGGTTTGGTTTTGGGTTCTTCATACAACCTGTTCACTTACAATTATCAAACGTACTAGGGCGAAACCCGCGCTATGCCGCGTTTTTTTTTTTTAAAACATTTCTTTAAGAAGTTGCTTAATTGTGTTTTATCGACTCTACTTCCACTACATGTCTACATGTTTATGAGATTAGTTAATCATGAACTAGGTTGCATGGAATCAGAAGCGGGTACGCGGAAGCGAAGCGTTTGGAAACGTGGAAGCGATTTTTATAGAAATTATAGAAAGTGGGTACGTGTTGGAAGCGTATATAAAAATTAACATATATATATATAATAAACATTAAACATTATATCATATAAAAAATTATAATTAACATACAAATCTAATACATAAATTCTAAATATCTCTCTATATTTAAAAATCAAATAGTGTACGTTTACAATAGAGAAAAGTCAAATAGTTCAAAGTCAAAAATTTAAGATCATTCTTCATTCTCATTTTACTAATTCCATCAAATAAAATTGTTTTAAATTTTTTTTACCAATAAAAACATCATCAAACTCAAATTTCTCGAAATTAATTTAATTCAATTAATCATTTCAACATCTGCCTAATAAATGATCCATGCTGCTATCATTTTTCTAACTATGATATTTTAAAAAATAAAATACAAAATTAGTATGCAAAATTAGTTTTGGTTTTTCTTTTGTTGTATAAAAAAACTATCAAAAATAATTTCTTATTTCTTATTTATTTTTTGACATCAAAATTTTTAAATGGAATCGCAACCTTCCAAAATAGAATCTTAAGCTTCCAAGGAGCTTCCAAAATGAATTTTTTAGAAGCGTTATGGAAGCGAGATTCCGAAAGCTTCCGAAAGCTTCCGAGAGCTTCCGATTCCGACTAAGTTTCCGAAGCCATGGTCCCAAGAGATGTAAATCGGAGCCTATAACATCATAATGAAATGTTTTTCTCAAATCTAATTCCAATTCGATGCAAGTGTGTAATGAGCGAACTCTTGGGACCATGGTTTCTTCGATCCCTGAACCTCTTTCTTCACTTCTTCTGTCAAAATCTCTCTTCTTTCAAGAAAAATGACTTCTCTCCCCAACAATCCTCTATAGCTTCCCATGAACATTTGCTCGCATTTGATAAGCACAAAGTCGACCAGTGTTTTTCTCTCAATCTTACTCTGGGCATCTCTCTTACCTTCAATTTCATCGAAAAAGCTCAGAGGTAATATCAGTAGCCATCCCCAAGGAGAATTCTTTTATCATCAGTTGGCCAGAGACTATGAACTTGGTTATGTATCCGAGCTCCCAGTCATGACCTTCTCAGCTTCTAATAAAGCGACGGATTCTGTTGAGTATTTGGTTTCTCTAGTTTCATTTTCATATTCATTGCGTGGATTTGAGAAACTTTTGCTGCTCGAGATTTGAAGATTTTTGGCTGTGTTGAAGTTGTTAACTTCCTGATCCTCTTATGCATGTTCATAAGAAATATGAAATTTTAAAGATCAGTGAGTCAGAAAACCTTACGAAAATACAAATTTAGCGAATTATAAAAACATTGGTAAGCTACTAAACAAGGGTAAAAATTGATGGATCCATCACCTAATTTGATCAAATCAATCGAAGTAGAAAGACAAACACATTTGAAGATTTCAAGATAATATAAGCATCAAACCACCATTTAAAAGAAATAGATAACTACCCACACAAATTATTTCTTCCTTGCAACTGAACTTCCATCTCAATCAAGTTGTCGACAAAATCGTCAAATCAAATCCCCAGCTTGACTGGATTCACGAAAACAAAGTGGAAGATCTAAGCAAATTTAAATTCAATCAAAAATCACCTTAAAATCAAGTTATGCTTTCTGACATTGGTAACCCTATCTCAAAATTCTTCATGAACCATTGTTATTATGATCTTTCAACCAAATTTATAATCATAATTAGAATCAAACTGTTTAGTCGTAAAAAAAAATATCAGAAATTTTTATCGTTCAAAAATCAAAACCTTTTCAATCTCGACTTAATTGGAGAATAAAAGCTTCCTGCAATGTACTTACAACCTCTTCATTGATTTCAACCTCTGCAGCTTCTGCCTCTACTACCGTCGCAGCACTGTTCTCGGTAGACTTATATATCCTCACGCGCCTAGTAGGAGAAAAGAAAATTATTACATCTTGCTTCAGCTATGGTTCTTTAAGCCCACTTCTCTCCAAACAATAAAGCCCAACAAATTGAAATATAATGACATGGCATAAAAAGAATTATTTATTGGCTGAAACATGTTGAGTTGTATTAATCGAAATGTTTTCATTGGACGACGATTTTAATGAGGTGTCAACATGAGAAGAGCCCAAAATGCTGATGTGTCAGGCCTGGAGAGATTCTTAGTGTTATTATTGTATTGATTTCGGTTAAAAAAGTAAAACCGATCTGTTTTTTTTTTCTAGTTTGAAATTGTTTATTATAATACCATTTGTTTGGTTATCGTTTAATTATTCTTACAAAAAAAATGGTGGTATATAACCTACATGAACAAATTTTCACAATCTAATGTTATTTTCGGAGAGACTTTATATTAATACGTGTTTGGGAGGAAAAATAAAACTTTCTAAAATATTATATTGTTCATGATATTATGTTGGACATTTAATTGATAAATATGTTGGAATGTACTCACGGTATCACATAATCCAAATCAAAAATATATAGTTCAAAATTAAAAAAAAAATGTAATTTTTTTATAAATCATTGAGAAAAACCAAAAAAAAAATAACTGAAACCAAACCGAACTGAATTGCATATGGGTTTTCTCTATGGTTTCTCATTTTTATAACACCGATAAACCATAAAACTCAACCAAAACCAAACCAAAAAATTGTACACCCATCAACTCAATGTGTTTAATTAATTATTAATTAATTAATTAATAGGATTAAATAATATTATAAATACTAAATATATACTTCTTTACTCGCATTGCACTTGATTTGGCGGGATTGATTTTTTTATTCTAATAAATTAATTAATGTAAAATTAGATTGAGTTAATCTAATTTTAGGTTCCTTATAAAATAAAGACGTCAAAGGATACAACCACGTTCCAAAACCGTTCCAAAACCGTTCCAAAACCACAAGAAACAATCAAAAGGTATTTATTTGGCAATCTGAAAAATTGAAGAAAAGTGCAAGAAATTTGGCCGCTCACTTGCCCGCCGGACGACGTCATCTTGAAGCTAATTTTGGTTGGGAGATTAAATCTACATATATAATAGGAGAGTTGTCTCTCCATCTAGGGTGTCCACATCATCATTCAAGTCATCATATTTTAATTTTGTGTGGGCTCCACATATTTTATTTATTAAAATAAAAAACAATAAAACTATAATTAATTCACACATTTTGTAATTTATATTACTATATATTATATAATAAGAGAGTTGTCTCTCCATCTAGCGTGTCCACATCATCATCCAAGTCATCATATTTTAATATTTGTGTGGGCTCCACATATTTTATTTATTAAAACAAAAAACATTAACACTATAATTAATTCACACATTTTGTAATTTATATTATTATATTTCATTAAACAAAAACAATAATTTACAATATAATAAATAAAATAAAATAAAATTAGATAATTGTATTTTAACATATAACGAGTAAATATTTCTAAATGACTAGAGATATGAAAAAAAAAACTTATCATATATTTTAATGATAAAACAATCATTTATAAGAGTTACAATTATTTAGTAGAATAAATAAAAATTAGACTTTAAAATATATTCAATTTAAAGGTTTTTACTAAAAATAAAAAGTAATTCATTTCTGAAAAATACATATTTAAAATTAAAAAAAATATATAATTTTTTTTAATGTTAAAGTATCAATTCATGATACTGATTAAAAACAAGAAGGATTGAGTACATATTCTCATTTATAATTATAATATAATATAAATTGTTACATTAATAAAATTTTCTATACTATTTGTGTTTTCTAAATTAAAAAGTTGTGTTTTTTAAAAATCAAATGAATAAGTAACAAACGAAAAACTAAATATTAATCAATGTTTATGAAATTTTAACATAGATACAAAATTTTAAGGTGATTTGGAAAAACAAAAACTATCATATGTATCACAAATAAAAATAAAATAATCCAATCGAATAAGAAACTGTGAAATGAAATATTTACGAATGCTATTTGGAAATTAGAATAGTAATGGTATATTGAAGAGTTTTTAATTAGAAGTAAAAATTAAGGATTAAAAATGTATTTTAAATTAGAATGATTTATATGAGTTCGTAAGTTACCTTACGAAAATCAACATTAAGAATCCTAGATAGAATCATAATATACATCAAATTATATATGTGAATTTGTTTTTTGTATTTTTCAAACGGTCAAGATAAAGTACAAAACTTGATGTTGAAATATGATGTTTGTGAATATGAATGAGTCCATGTATGAGATATGTAGTTTATAAAGCAATTTTACATGCACCAAACATGGTCAAAGAAACTATATAACAAATATCTCCCGTGATTTTCTCATGTTTACTTTAGTAAAAAGATCATGCAACTTATAAAAAAATATGAGTATTGAAAGATATGAATGAACCAATATATACGATCTATCTTGAGAACTAATTCATAGTCGAGTATATTATATGTGAGTCAATATAAAGTGAAAAAAAGAGTAAATGTCAAGAGACGGCGAGTAAATCATAACAAGAAAAATTATAGTAAAAAGTGTGAAAAAAATATTTACTACTATGAAAAGATAATGACAATGAGTAAAGTAAAATATTTTTAAATTCAAATATTTGTGGAAATTAGAAAGCTTAGACTAGAGGCAAATTATTTATATCATGTTTTATATGTATTTATATATTCTAGCATTTTAAGTAGTATTTTTTTGTAACACTCTGGTTTCAGGAATATGGTGGTGCATACGGAGAGGTTTAAAAGAATTGATTTGGTCACCTATGTCACCAAAGTGCACTTATCTTTTCGGTCAACTGTCCTGAGAGAACTCCACAGTTAAGGGTGCTTGAGCTGGAGCAATTTCAGGATGGGTGACCTTCCAGGAAGTGATTGTCGGAATTGTGTGAGTATGACAAAACAAAGAGAAAGATCATGTGATGATTTGTAGGGTCGGTAAATAAGACTTTAAAGTCTTCCGGACGTAGCGGACCGACCGTCGGACACGGGTGGGTCCACGGGTCGAGAAAGGACGTGGAGCCCATTAAGATAGGTGTGGCGGTCGGGGCATTACAATTTTGTAAGTTTACGTTATGTTAGTTTTTTGCTTAATGATGTTATTTAAGAAAATACCTTATTTATGATGGATTCCATTATTAATTATTGTTATTGAGATTGAGATTATTAGTATATATGATTTTATTATTGTAATATTTATACATAAATATGTATAAATAATTAGTATAATTAAATTTATGAAAGATTTAATTTGATATGTTTTTAAAATATTAATAAAAATTTAACATAAATATTTTAAAATTAACTAATATTAAATATATCAATATTTTGGGGGTATTTCACGAATGGGGATGATATTAAGTAATGAGGCTCTGAATTTTAAATCTCCCTCTATTTCATTATATTAGATATTTTAGGGATTTTATTTTGTTTCATATTAAAAGATGTTTTACAAGTTTCAATGTTAATTTAAATGCATTTGACCACTTATTTATATTTTGCAGTCTTTATTATGATTAGTTGAATTTTTTTTATCTAAATATAAATAATGTTTAAAAAAATAAAAAAAGACCTAAATATTTGTGCATTTACCTTAAACCTCTTATACGTATTTTGAAACAGATGGAGTACTGAATATAGTAATATTATGTTGGTGTGGGTATCTAACTAATTGAAGTGTTTTTCGGATTTTGATATTGAAGTGTCTTTTAAACTCATTTCTTGAACTTAAAAATTCATTTAATTAACTAAAATTTGTTAATATTTTTTATTTTCTATATCAACAAAAATACATTTAGGTGTTTGACGTGTAAATATACGCATGACTAATGCTTTTAATTTATGTTTAAATGTAGTAGTGATATTATATCGACGGTCTAATATTAAAATGACTTGGATGTGGAATCATTCAAATTTAAGTTCAAGAAAATAATGAAGGAAGAATGAAGCCAAAATTCTTACCAAAAACAAATTGCATAGATGATTTAGCTAATTACCACACTTAGTCTTCTTCTTTTTTTTGTTGAAAAAAATATAAGTTCTGATAAGAATAGGACTTGATCTTGGCACAAGAAAGACGACAATTAGTGCATTTACCACTAGACCACCAACATTTTTCACTTAGTCTTCTTCGCATTGTGATGCTTTCTTCTCCCTCTGTTCCACCACTGTGTGAGGGTCCTCTTTGTTGTATACTTTTAGAAAGCGAGTTTGGTCCTTCAAACAAGAGAAAACCTTTGCTTGAAGATTATAAAGCTCAGGTGCAAGAAAATGGTCTAATCGTGGTAGCTTCATAATGATTTTCACGCATTGTTCCGCCCCACCACGACTAGCCACACACAAACGCTGACATAGAGAGTTTGACACTTATAGAAGAGAGAGTCAGACGTTTGGAACTAGAACATAGATTTGCTTGGCAGGATGCTATGCTCGCTAGAACATTGAGGATCATCAAAACTTTGGGTGATATGATGTGTTTCTCAATAAATTAGGTGACTCTTCTTTGCACTAGTCACATGTTTCCATAGAGACAAAGTCGAGGTTACTCGTTTCTAACCTATGAACTATTTTTGTAAAAAAACTATGAACTATCTGATTTTCTTTTAATTAGACTATGTCCATCCTTTCACCGGTTTCTAATTAAAGTTTAAGGTGAAAGATGTTTATCTGTTACTAATGTTATCTTCTTTCTTTTGATGTATTCTTTGAGTCATTTTAATTTTTTCTTGAGTTATTTTGTATATTTGTTATATAAATAAATAAATAAATTTAGGGATGAGGATCTTATCGTATGATGATTTCGACCAATATATATTTATGAACCATTCTTTAGTGATAACATTTACAGGCTTTTTTTAGACATGCAATATGTAAAAATCTCACAATCGAACCTCCCCATAAAATTAGTCTTATGGAATTATGTTGGATTAGAAGGTTACTCTACTAGAGAAAGACTAACTACTAGAGAAAGACTAACTACTAGAGGTATGAGAATAGATCCCATTTGCCCTCGATGTCAAACTTGTAACGAGTCGATCAACCATGCTCTGTTTACCTGCTCTGTTTCTACGATGATTTGGCGTCTTTCAAATGTTAGTCTACCAAGGCCTCAGATGTTCTCAGATGACATTGAGGAAAATTTCACAACGGTTTGAATCTACTTCAGTCTCATACTCTAACTGATATTCAGAAGTTGCTTCCCTTTTGGCTACTTTGGAGAATGTGGAGATCTAGAAACAACTTGGTTTTTAATAATTTTAGAGAGAGTCCAACAACTACAGTTCTAAAAGCGCAGGCTGAAACAAAGGAGTGGCTTGAGGCTATAAGAAAGCAGAGTCGTAGATCAAGGTCGCTATCTCCACGTCAAGGTGATGCAGGTCATTGGCAAGCTCCGGAACGAGAATTCGTAAAATGTAATTTTGATGCAGGACTTAATCTACAAAACCTACAAGGTACGGGAGGATGGATTGTTCGCGATCACAAAGGCTTCCCAAAGGTATGGGATCAGTGGCTTTGGGTTATTCGGGTTCACCATTAGAAGCAGAGACAAAGGCTCTTCTAACAGCACTACAACATGTATGGATCCGGGGTTTCACAAATGTAATCTTCGAGGGAGATTGCGAGATTCTAATTAACTTGCTTAATGGGTCTAAGGTTAACTCATCAATAGCTAATCATCTTTTGGATATACGGTGTTGGGCCTTAAAGTTTGAACGTGTCCAGTTTCGTTTTGTTAGACGAGAGAGTAATCAGGTGGCTCATGCTCTTGCACGATTTGGTTGTATCCCATCTTCTTCTTATGTTGATTCATGTATCCAGCCAGAATGGCTTAAATTACACATTTGTAATGACATTTCAAAGTTAATATAAGTAATTTCTGACGAAAAAAAAAAAGAAGGTTACTCTATATTTTATTAGATTATTTACATACTTTAGTTTTTTTCATTAAAGTTGTTAGATCATAAATTAGATCATAGAAACGAATCAAATATTGAAGATTTTTTACTATTTTCATCATACTCTGTTAATTATTAAAGTTATTTTCACAAAAGTCACTTATTTTGACTTTTGTTTCACAGTTTGACAAACATGAGTTTGTCTTTCATAGAATAGCCACAAGAAGTTTTTTGGACGAAAATGCCCTTAATGAAACACTGTATTGGTTCAGTTTCCTTTTCATTTTCATTAAACGTTGTAAAGAGAGTCAGTTCCTTAATTTTTGTCTTCTCCTTAATAATAATAAATAAATAAACTGTTCTTGGGGAGAAGACGAAGAAGAACTTGAGAACTGTATGAGAGTTGTTCTTCACATACAAAATCTCAGGGTTTTTTTTCTTTCTAAATCCGAAATTATAGGTGGGGAGATTATTAGCCATTATTTATTCTGTTTCATGAGAAGAGAAAGAGAGTTTCGGCGATTGCAAATTTGTTCGGTGAGTTGTAGCGAAGAAGACGAAATTCGGGCAAGTAATCCAGATTGGAGTAAGAACTATACAACTCGACGGTGGGTTGTTTGTGGGTGTCAGATTAATCGAAAATTCTGACCTAATCTGAGAAATTTGGAGTTCTGAAAGGGGGGAAATCGGAGAAAAGTAGTTCGGCTTTCATCTCGGTGTCTCCGACGACTAGAAAAGGTAATGATACTTTGCCTTATTCCGATTGAGATATTTAACCAAAATCTGGGCAAATCTTTGTGAAGATAGCATATCCCTAATTTCAATTTCAAAACTGGTTGGCTTTAGAAATTGAGAATCGACTTTCTCCCAAAATTAAAAGTAAATTATGATATGTTGTATTATTTGTTTTTGTGTACGTATGTCATTTGTGGCTGGAGAAAGAAGTTTATAAACCCTATTTATGTACATTGTCTTTGAATTTTTATTTTGTGTACCAAACGTTTATTGAGTTGCAGTGTACGATTTGTTAGACTGTGTACGTTAGAAACTTTGATGGTGGATTTAAAATAGTTTTACACAACATATTTTGCAGGAATTGGAAGTATGGATCCGGTGGAAGATGTTAATGCTGAATAGTGACCGTCTAGGTTATTTGCTTTGGACCATTACCCTAAAATGACGAAGAGAAATTTTTATTCTAGACGGGAGTACCTTGCTACAATAGTGAATGCTTTGAAAGGAATCGAGGAGATTAAATTTCTTTTAAACTCTCTTTTGGGAAGATTTTTGAAATCTCCCCTAACAAGTTTGTGTGTCAATTGGTGACAAAGAAACGACACAAGATGTAGATGGTTTTGGCGGGAGGTGAGAAATACCCCAAAAGAAAAAATGTAAAACAAGTAACTAAACGGAAAGAGGGATGCAAAAAAGTTTGGACAACGCTATTTGGGAAAGATGCGAAACCAACAGTACCTGACTTAAAGAATAAATTAGATATAGTTCACTCCACTATGTGTTAGTTGTTGCACATTTATTAATGGATGCAAACAATTTTTCCTTTTATTGGTATGCACATGAAATGTGACTTTTCTAACAGTACCTGACTTAAAGAATAAATTAGATATAGTTCACTCCACTATGTGTTAGTTGTTGCACATTTATTAATGGATGCAAACAATTTTTCCTTTTATTGGTATGCACATGAAATGTGACTTTTCTAAGGTTTAAGAGAGTTCGAGGATGTAACATTGAATTGTTATATTAAAAAACTAATATATAGATATCCATTTTGTTATATTTTTTATGATGTAGTTGATGTATGTATGAATGAATGAAGCTATTTTGAAGATTAACGTACGCAATTTTCAAACAGATGATAGTTTGTGACGGTAAACGTACACGGTCATAAGTTAAGATGAACATAGTAATAAGGAGATAAACGTAAAGTATTTTTCAAAATTGGCGACGTATCCAAAACTGAAAACGTACATCATCATACAATCGAAAACGTACATCATTCTACAAACGAAAACGTACACGACTAGAAGATGACACATAAACATACACTACATTAATCTGAGAGTGTTATGAAATCTTATATGTATATTGGATTTTTGTAAGTTTTCTTGTTATGTTCTTCGCTTTTACATCTTATTCAACTATACGACAGAGATATTTTTCAAAATAAAATTGCATCTACTACCCCGTGTTCACATTAAATTCATAATATGGTGTACATATATTATGTACACGTACACTAGTCCAGTAAGACATGAAAATGCTCCTTAATGACCCTCGAATCCCTACCTCAAAACCTTTGACTTCAAATACACTATGCTCTTTTGTATTTGTGTACGTCAAACATTCACTTTCACGTACTTTTTCTTGTACACAGTTAATGATGTACGTACATTTGTCAAATGGTTAAATTGTCACCATTCTCCTCAAAATCATCAAAGTTTATTATAATTATTTTTCTGTTTTTTTTTCACTTTCTTACCATTCTATAAAATATTTCAGAAAACAATGTTTTTCAGCTATTTTAAAAAAAAACATTTGTACTTATAAATGTTTTTAACAATTTTTTATATAGATTTATGAAGATCACTTTAATTTTTTAGTTACAAGAGTTGTGTTTTTTTTTTTAATAACTCTTTATTTTTTGACAATTCCAAAAAGTGTTTTAAATTTTTTTAGTCGTAATTATTCACTCCAGAAAAGGTTTTTCTTATTATGTTAACTCCATATTCAATTTGTACATTATTATATATATCATCTTATCATAGATAAATTGTAACATATTAATATTACTATGTACGTACACAAAATTAAACTTTATTGTGTACACATTTTTAACTAGGCCTGGGCGTTCGGATATTCGGGTCGGGTTTTTCGGGTCCGGGTTTTTCGGGTATAGAAAACTAAGATTCGTTCGGGTATTTTAAAACTTCGGGTTCGGGTAGGGTTCGGATTCGGGTTTACCCGAAGTATCCAAATATTAAAAATTTTGTATTCGATTCTTTGCAAAGTATTGAAAAATACTCAAAAATCTATAAAACCCAAGTATTTTTTAACCGAATCTAGCCAAAAGTAACAAAAACACCCAAAAATTCTTAACATCCAAATAATTTAGGCACTTAAGTTTTTACAAATATAAATATTACTAATATATTATAACTATGTACTTATATTTCGGGTATGTTCGGGTACTTGTTCGGGTTAGGGTTCGGGTCGGGTTCGGGTTCGGATTTTTGGGTTGTGAAGTTTAGAACCCGTTCGGGTATTTTAAAACTTCGGGTTCGGATTCGGATCGGGTTTTTCGGGTCGGGTTCGGTTCGGTTCTTCGGGTTCGGGTAATATGCCCAGGCCTATTTTTAACTATGTACATCTAATTCCGCAAGAAGAGATAAAATAAAAAACTAATAAAAGAGATAATGGAAACAGTGAGATAATTGACAAAAGAGTGACAACAATGCAGCATGGTAAAATTATATTTTTATTTACAAATCTTTAATTTGAAAAATATCATCATCTGTTGATTTATTTTGAATATTTTTTATATCTTACATATTTGTGTCAGCTAATCTTACACCAATGTGAGCTACTTTATAAGTTTAGTACACCGCCACGTACACCACATTATATACAATGATGTACACCGCACCAAAACTTATATAGCTTCAAATACGTACACCGCCTAAAATACATTTTTACGTATACCGTTTTATAAAAAAACTTGTATACAGTTTCATACACTAATATGTTCATACACGAATTATTATATTTTCTCGTACACCAAACTATATTGTATATATGACAATGTATTCTGAAATTAATCACCATAAAAGACTTTGTATAGTAAATGTTAACTTATTTACGTTCTTTTTGTTGTGTACATATCAAAACAAAATGTACACAGTTGCATTTTTTTTTTTTGTAAAAATGTATTCAATTAAAAATAACATAAAAGAGTTGATGGTTGGAGGAAAAGAATTGCATACAAGGTTGTTAGTTCGATATTATTATGGATATATATAATATAGTGTTAACACGTACATGAGGTAATGTTTTTTATATACGATATTCGATAAGAAAATTATTTGTAAATATACATGTTTTGAGTGGTTTGTAAAGAAAATTTTATATGTATACAAATAATTTAAATGTGTACATGCACATACACATACATATATGATAATGATAATATGAAATTGTATTCAACAACATGATTTATAAAAGAAAAGTCAAAAATAATTAAAAGGAAAAAATTAAGTATAGTTAAATGGATCTTAAAAGATAGGAAAAAAAAGAGTTACAATTTAAAGTAAAAAAATAAAAAATAATTAAAAAAGTGAAAAGAAAAAAAATGTGAAAACAAAAAGAGGTGGAAATATATTTATTTTTAATTAATTTTTAATTAATTTTTTAATACATTAAATTTTCTCTGTGACAATTTTATTTTTTAATAAATTTTTTTCTTGCTTTTTCACTGTACAGCCGCAGAAATCAATTAAAAACGAAAATATATTGCCTAACCGGAACAGTGTACGTAACTGAACCGTACAGTGAACAGTACATCGTTATGCTGGCAGGGGTAAAATGGTCAGATTTTGGCTAAATTGTCAAAACTTAAGAACCAATTCTCACTTTGCCAAACCATGAAATTAAAAGATGGTCTTATGCAAAAACCTGCAATTTACCTTATTAATGGTCAGCTCATGTTAGTTAGTAACCCTACTTTTACCTTACTTTCTTTCACATATACTCTTTTTTTGTGTCCAATGTGCAGTTATGTGCTAAGAAAAAAAAACACACCACATTTTCCCTCATTTACGATGGTTCACTCTTAGTTTTAAATAATGTCATAATATAAAAAGTGTCACCGGAAAAACCATCTAAAAGCATGTGCAGTGGGAGATTCTTACTTTTTACAAGGTTTTTTTTTTTTTTGATAAGAATGTAAATATTCATTTCATAATAAAAGTTTGAGTTACACAATTAAGCATAACCAATTACATGGTCTCATGCCAAAAAAGGATAAAAAACATGGAAGCATACCACATTCTTGCACCAAATCATCAAATTCTAGCCATTAACATACTGATAATGGTTGAAGACGATTTGATACAAGAAAAAAATGAATCCCTAAAGTGATTATAAGACCAAAGCAACATAGAAAAGACAAAGCAAAGTGATTGATCAAATAGCGAGGAGGCAGTCCGTTCAACAGTAGCCCGAGCAAACAAGTGACTGCGGAACCACCGAGCTTAATGAGGTTTTCAACAATATAAAAGTAATAAAAATTAAGTATAAGAGAGAAATAAAAATCGGTTATCAAATGAGAACACTTAAGAATTCTTGAAAAACTACTATCACAAATGTCATAATATAATTGGTTTTAAGATTTTTTATCATTTAGAATTTAAATAAAAATATATATATATTAAAATTATGTGTAATAAAATAATATAGTTGAGAGACTTTCAAAATCTCTATCTCTAACATTACCCATTTGAGAGAGAGAAAAAAATACAAATTGGGCAGCCATATTTCACTACGAAGTAAGTGTAAAACCATTAGTTATGATTGAAGACTTAGGTGGGAGAGTTCCCTAATCACATTCTTGCTTGCATATCTATATATACATTTTTTGAGACATTTATGAAATAAATCCTAGAGTTCCAACTTATTTACGATCAAATGTCATTGACATTAATTATTTAGATTTTCAAAATTAAATCAAAGATATTAACATAAAAAATCATTTCCAAAAATCTTAACCTAATATATTAAGCATAACTAATCATTGCCACAATTCGATTTCCTTAAAAGATCTCAACAATCCCTACATTTAATCGTGACAATTCGAATCTTAATCTGGTTTTTAATCTTCAATCTTGACTGTCGGTCATACGCAATTAATTCAGAAATTTTTATATAGAATTTATTACTATTAACTAAAATTTAAAAAAATATATATAAAATCAAACTTATAAATTGACTCGAATTATATGTCTATGAAATAAAATATTATTAAAAATAACAAAATGATGTTTAATTTTACGGGACGGGGTTATATAGTGGGACGAGTTTGGATCGATATTAATACGGGACGGTATTAATATCACGGATGAAATCTTAAAATTAACAATCAAAATACAATTATACAATCTTAAACACTTAACAAAATAAATAATATTAAAAATACAATTTTAAATTTATTTTTTTAGTTAAAAAATCGACCCGCGGTGTACGGCGAGGTAAAATCTAGTTAGTATTAAAGATAAAACAAAACTAAAAAATAAACGAAAAGTTTGTTTTGATTTTAATAGCATACAAATTAGTTTTTCTCCCCATTAATATTTGTTGTAAGAGCATCTCCAAAACTAAAAAAAAAAAACCCTGTCAGTTTCTCATATATATTAATTTTAATCATTGTAATATAATTTAATTATTTATTTATATTTTTGATAATAAATAAAGAACTTGACTAGTTATATAGTGTCATTATAATCCTAAGTCCTAACTAAGTAAAAAACATTTGCTAAGAAGAAATCAAAGATTAATGTTTGAGAACAGAGCATATTGTAATCCTTTTCAAAAGAGGCAACTATTCGAGAATATTATCTCCTGAGGGAATCCCCCGGAAAAAAGATATAGAAACGATGACTTCGTTACTATATTACACATCAAAGTTGCATCAATTCCCTCTCCCTCTGCTTCGATCGTCTTCCTCTTTCTCTCCAATATGGATTTAGGAACAGAGATCAAATCAGACACAAGACAAGAAGAACAGAGACATGTTTTTGAAGATTACCCTGAACCTCTTAGATACACCGTAAGAACATTTTTACATAAATAATCAAATTCTTCTTCATATAATCATCACCTTCTTATCTCAAGATTTATTATTTCTTCTTCTTATTTTCGTTGCAGACATGGGTTTTAAGAGTTTCTATCCATTGCGAAGGATGCAAGAGAAAAATCAAGAAAATATTGAGCAAAATCGATGGTAAAATATAATAAACTCTCTAACGTTTTATTCTTTTTCCATATTGATTAACTGATTATGACTATATATATGATTTTATTTAGGTGTATATACAACAAATATCGACGTGAAGCAACAAAAAGTAACGGTGATCGGAAACGTAGAGCCGGAGATTTTAATCAAGAAGATCATGAAAGCCGGTAGACACGCCGAGCTATGGCCGACGTCAATGGAGAACAACATTAACAACGATGGTAACTATCAGAGGAAACCAAAGAAAGATAACGAAGAAACCAGTGGAGATGAAGACGACGATGAAAACAACAACAACGGTGGAGCTGACGGCGGTGGTGGAGGTGGCGGTGGCGGTGGAGGAAACTGTGATCAGGTGAAACAAGTTGTGACGTTCGTTAACGGTCAACTTCAACCACAAGGAGATGGAGCTCCGAAGAAGAAGAAGAAAAAGAAAAAGAAGAAGAAAAGCTTAGGGAACACGACGGTGGTGATGGAAGGAGGCGGTGGCGGTGGTGGTGGTGGTGCTCCGCCGCAAAACGATGGACCACCAGAGACAGTGATATACTCAGCTCCACCAGATCATCACATTATTCACGGACCTCCACAACATCATCATCATCAGCAGAATCATCCGTATCCAACGGTTCACAGTCCTCCACGTCATCATCCACGACCAATGTACGGTCCGAGTCCGGGACCGCCGCCTCCTTCGTTTTATCATACGCAGCCTCAAACGGCGCCGTCGTATACGGTGAGTTACAACACGGTGCATGGGCCAAGTAACGGTGGGAATGAGACGGGGTCGTATTACACGGCTCCTCCTTCTCATCCGACGTCGTATTATTCTTACGAGTACGTGGATACTGGCTACGAATCTCCACCGCCCGAATTTTATTCGTATAGATCTCAGCCGTCGGATTCGTTTGAGGCACTCAGCGAAGGCAATCCAAACTCTTGTTACGTCATGTGAGATTGATTAAGTTTTGGTATTGACATAATTGGGCTTGGAATGGCATCTAACGATGTGTTTATTAGAGGGGCATTTTCGTAAACAATCAAAGAAAACGATATCAGTAATTAATTAAATTATATATATATATATATATAATTTACATAAATAAGAAATCTATGTATTTCGTATTATATATATACTAGCTATCTTTTGGTAAATGAAATGTGAAAATGTACTTTAATGGAAAATTCAACTATTCATGGACTTATATTGATAATATTGCAAAAAAAAAAATCATCCCTATGGAAAAATGTATAGTATTTTTAATATAAAGTAAGATTCTACATTTTCCTATAAGTGTGACATGGTGAAGTGAGGTACTATTTTCGAATATCATTTTTTGGGTGCAAAATTTAGAATAACATTTGAGGAGAATCGTTGGACTTAGAGAGGAATAAATCTTTTTCCGAGCTAGAGAAATAAAAAGATAGATTTTTGGTAAAAAGGGAATAAGAATAATTTGGAAAGGAAGATAGATATGAAGAGAAGGATGGCTTTTGCGAGTTTTAAGATGCTTTCAGAATTCAGAAAGCATATTTGATGACAAAGAATATGTCCCCAGAGAATCGAATTGTTAAATTGGTCATACATGTTTTAGTTTAATAAAAACTACATATTATACTTTTTCCTAATAATAACAAACGTGTGAAACTAAAACCGTTATATTACTTATATAACACATGACGTATAAAACATGTCATTGATCCTTTAATTCTCGAATGGTTAAAAGAGAACCGACCGAGATTGAGAATCTGATTCTAGCTAGTAAATCCAATTCACGATAACACATTTAGAAGGGAAAAGAAAAAAGTTTTAAAGATTGTGACATTATGTCATCACTTATGTGTTATATACCGAGATTACATGCATAAGGCTGGAAAAAATGGTAACTACGATGACATAAATACAAACTAGATTACATTAAAGATTATGGTTGGTTAATCATTATTGCATATTGGTGAAGAGATGTGAAGAAACAATAAGCTGATGAAATCTAATACATACGATATGTTTGCTATATTCATGGATGAATACAAAACTGTTCGTATTTTCAAAGAATAGTTAATTGTTGTTATCAATATTCATTTAACCACATGCATTGAATACTTGCACATATATAACGGTCAATTTTGGTAGTGTTTTTTTAAGCTTATTGAACCACATATTTGGTTAAACGAAGATTTAAGTAAATTTCCATTGTTATCAGTAGTGATACTATTTAGTATATGTAAACTAAATACTAAATTATATTTGTTTGATGCAACATATTAACGTCGACATGTCTCAACTGAGAATTATAGCAAAAGTCTAATGTTCCTTTCACAGTAAAATATTGACATGTTTGGATGTACATGTCCAAAGAGCTACCAAAAGTTATTAGAAAACCTGATAAAATTTGATAGGAACTCTAGATTTATCGATTATTATAATGGTGTTTGACCAAAGTTTGAAAAGACAAATGAACAAAGATTTGGAGTTGATGTTGATGATGTGTATGTGATGTTGAACATTACAGATTAGTGATTACACTTTTTTACGGTAAATAATCCATATAGCCATGGATCCAATTGTTCAGCACCACATACCAATCACCCACATCAACTCCAAATATCTTACATTTGTCTTTTCACGGTAAAATATCATTATAGTAATCGATAAATCCATAACTCCAAATCAATTTTTTTTTGGATTTTCTAAAATCTTTTGGTAGCTCTTGAAAATTACAATTGTACATGGCACATCCATAAATACCAATCTTTACACTACAAAAGTAACATGAGACTTTTGCTAACGTTCTTCACAATAGAGACATGCCAACGTTAATACAGTATGTTGCATCAAATACAGTTTTACTATTGAACATCTAAAATTGAACAACATGTAAATTATCAACTCTCAAGCCCAAACCCAACAGTTTTACAGTCGTTCATCTATCCGAAAATGAGTAAACCTCTTGTTTGAATTCAATGATTCAACATAAATATTTTTTTATCAAACTGATTCAACGTAAAGTTATAGAAAGTAGAAGGGTAATGATTCATAGTTGAACTGTTTTTGGTAGAGAAACACACATAAATATTTTTCTGATTTAAATAAATACTAGTTTTGTAAAAAAAAAAAAAAACTTACAATTATAGATGAAGATACCATGCAGCTTGCTTCTAAAAGGTTCGTTGTTGTTGGAGACTTTGCATGGAGACTTCTATATATATACGACACATATTTAAGAGATAAACGTAAAATATTTCAAGAGACTTATCTAATAATAAATTTTATATAATTAAATCAATAACAATCTTGATCTCAAATAAAAATAATAATACTATTAATAATAATATTTAATTCGAGTTTAATCTTGATTTATTAAAAAAATTAGTTTATAATTCAAATAAAAAAATACCTTACAGCAGATAAAAATAGTTAATTTTTTTTATTTTATTTTTAAGAAGTTGTATGTTTCAGATTTTAAAACAAAAATTAGGTGTTTTTCTTAACCATATACAAATTTTGATTGGTTCAATTTTTAGAAAGATATGGCATCTTCAGATTAGAAGATTAGAAATTTAAAAACAGATATTTAAGACAATAATCGATACTAAATTTTTGTATAAATAAATATTTGTCATCAATGAAGCCCATAATTTGGAAAATTTCCAAATATCTTCTATCATTATCTTTTTCTTAGCCGACGAGACCTGATGCAGTACATAATTTGGATAATTTCCAAATATCTTCTATCATTATCTTCTATTTATTTTATTATTTATATTTTAATTATTATATGATTATTTTAGAGTTTATCTAGGCTTTCGGGTTTTATTATAAATAAGCCGTTTAGGCCTTCTTTTATATTCAGTTGATTTATTAATAAAATTAAAGAGCTTTTATCTTTTCAGAGAAGAGTATTCTCTAATCTTTGTTTTCGGTAGATCTTGAGAAATCTAAACGATTATAAGAAGACGTAAGATTCGGTATTCGTGGAGAATCAACGAATTCCTTACGTTCTCTCGTTTATGGTATTCGAAGAAATCAACAGATCTGAGAAACCCTAGTTTTACGGTATTCCGAAGAATCAACGGATCTCTAGTTCTATCCTTATAAGTTTCCGCTACTTCACATCACCGCTGAAAAGAATTAATTTTATTTTAGAAATGTTAAATTTCTTTGTATAAATTGGCAAATTGGAGAGTTTTCAAAGGAAAATGTAAAGGAGGTGGTAATGTATCTAGTGGAGAACCAAAGAGAAGCTTTTCCTCTCTTCTCTCTCTAAAACATTTCAGAAGGGAAAAGCTTATGGCCGTTTTTTGTTTCCGGTTATGACCGGATTTGTGTATATTCTCGTCTATGTGCGAGATTAATAAATTCCGACTATGTGTCGGACTATTTCTACCTGCTATGTCCGGTCTTTTCTCTCGCTTTTAGCGAGATTCGATCTCTTTTCCATCTCTGTATCTTTCCACCGTTTTCTCTGTTTGTCTTCCAAGTTCTCTGTGTTTCCCCAATTGCTCAAGGAGTCATATCTTCGTCACTCTTATCTCCTTTTGCTCAAAACGCATGAGCAAAGATGGATCTTAGGCTACATCAATTTGGGTGTAACCGGTGGTGAAGCTTCCCCGGAGTTGGTGCTATCAGGAGAATTTTGAAGCGGCTTCATAGGATCGATCCAGAAGATTTCGGTGTTATCTTTAGTTTTGGATTGGAGATCGGCGGTAGGGAGGAGGATTTCCATCGTCCCATGGCTGATTGGCGGCGGCTAATCGGAGTACGGCGATATCCGGCGATCGTTGACGGTGGTGCTCGATAATTTGACGCGTGGGCTGACGAAGAACACGTCTTCTACACGTGTCTAACGCTAAAGCATTGGGCTTATATCGATTAATATTTTAGTGGGCTGTTGACATTGCTTGTAATCCTCTACTTTCTTTCTGTAATTGCCCATTGGGCTTATGAATGAAACTGAATTGCCGACAAAAAAAAAAAGGAGGTGGTAATGTTCCTTCATTTTCGATAAATTTGTTTTGTTAAAGAATTTAACTGTTCAAACAACACCAATTTCCTACTTTCTCAAAGATACCAAAATACCAAAATTGAATAAGTAGGATTATCTAATGATAAGGAGGTGCTAACGTTTATTCATTTTGGACTCAAAATCTAAAAACTTCAGAATATAAAAGGTCGAGAAAGTGTTAGAAGACTGGTGCACAAAAGCATTAAGTTAAGTTCCAAGACTCAAGCCAAAATCATTACTTCAGTGTGAGATAATCTTTCGGAAAAAAATATCAAGATTCGACCAAAAAACGACAGCTTAAACTCTTAGGTTTGCTTGGCTTCGACCTTCTTCTTCTGCCACAGCCTGTCGACACCACTGTCTGCGTCTCCCTGTAATCGTGTACATCAATAGTTAACCGTCTATCTGATGAAGATAAGTATAAAAAAATTGCAATCTAACAAGGGTTGGTTGTTCAACTCTCTTCTGATAGACACAAAACAAATCACTCTGACTCAATTTTGGACAAAGCATTGACAAAATGGGAACAATATTGATAAGTGTGTTACAAACCTGGGCACGGACGAAACCGCAGAGAGCAAAGGTGGAGAATTGTCCGGTGTACAAGCCATTAGCATCTAAATGACCAATGTTGAGCTGAACAGAGGCATGATCCTTGGAAGTGATCAACCGGTTAGTAGCAGAGCTGCAACATCAGTCAAAGACAAACAAGAACCAATCTTCTATTAGTCAATGAGAGAATACAAATTCAACGACACAAAGACCAAAAACAGAAAATGTTTCAATTACCATTTCCTAGGAATGTAAAGCTCAGTGGTCTGACCCTCTTCGTTTTGCATCTTGAAGATTGGCTTCAAAGAGTAGACGAATCCTATATATATATATCCAAAGAACGCGAAAAACAGAACATCTTATGTTAGACAAGAACCAACAACAATGACAACATTATAAAAAAGCCTGAGATCGAAAATGATTGCAAGTGAAAGCAATAATACGAAATTGAACATCTGATGATATTTATAGCAAGCGAGAGAGCTCTAGGGTTTTTCCAAAACTAGAGATTCATAACTATTACTCTAATGGTTCTACACTAAACCATCGGCTATATTCGTAAAGATCCATGATAAATCGAAAAGATGAATACGAAGAGAAGAAGTCCGATTAGTTTACCTGAGAGCAGAGAGGAGAAGCGAAGCAGGTGCGGCAACGGGAGAGAGTCGACGAAAGCAACCGTTTATACGTGGAAAACCCTAAGTTTTTCTTTAGTGGGTTTGGAAAATTTTTTGTTATTGGCCCATAAATGGCTCATTTTGCTATTTTCCGCCCATAAAGGCCCATTATGACTCTTAAGAACGTTAATTACCTTTGTGTTCACAGATAACATTTTTTTTTGTAAGAGGTTAAGAGATTACAGGAACAAATGAAAGCACGCTACACAAAATTAAAGACAAACATTACTACTCAAAAAACTTCGGATCGCTATTAAATGAAGGTGGCCAAGTCACGAGTAGAAAAACCGATTCCGAGTCTGCGAAGCATAGAAATTTGCGTGGTTGCCACATAACAGAAGTACGGGAATCCTCATCGTTGTTTCCACGAGCCGATCTATCCGGGACCAGTCTTCAAAGCTTCGTGATAGAAGCCTACAGCTTCTCCGAGAACTAACGCAAAAACACACATGCAACCGCGGACTTCTACACTAGCTCAACGAGTTAGTGATGCCACTTAGACCTATTCTTCGCCTCTATTCAACACTCAGAGAACCTAGCCATAACACCCAGAAGGTCAAGTTCACCAATTGAACCGACACCGACAACACCAAGAACAACAAAAACTCCAAAGATAACATGTCGAGTGCTACCAATTCATCGCCTTCAACTACAAATCATGGAGTCTCAGCATGTTTGAATTTTGCTTGAAGATCACAATCTCCATATCTTCATCATTGAAAATGATGAGCTTCCACTATTCATCATCATTATGTAAATTGGGCTCACCTAACTAAATCCATTTTTTTCATTGGAAAAGACAAGATAGTCTCATCCATTAGTGCTATCTCATCCATATTCATCTCATCCATTGGTGTCCTATGCAACGTATGCCTTAATTTGTGGACTACATTTGAACACAGATATTGTCGACAAGGCCGGCCAAAAGATTTTTGACGTCTAAAGCCCAATAAAAATATTTGCCCTTTTACAAATTAAAATATAAAAATTGCTAAAATAATATAGTAAAGAAAGACTTTTATACAAATTTGATGCCCCTTAAAACTAAAATGTATTCTGATGCCTAAAGCTTTTTTAGATCTGGACCGCCCCTGATTGTCATCCTACACGAGGTCACATCAAATAGATCAAAAAATAAACTGAAGTATTTACAAAGAGAAATGAAATTATTAATGAATATATACGACATATATACAAACAAATAGTAAAAAATAGAAAAATAGGCTCATAAACTAAGTTAAACCTAATTCTCATTTTTAACACAAAACCTAATTAATTGGAGCTATATATATATCATTCATTTACTTTTGACATTGCTTTTGAAATCAAGTTGAATTAAAATTCTAGATAAGAACTTTTATCATTTTTAGTTTGCTACATTAGTAAATTTTTAGTTGATTATTGATGATCTCACTGGTAAAATGATAGAGGCAAAAAACACAGTTGTCATTATTTGGTTTATCGACTTTGAAAGTTACCTTTGAACTTATCTGTTGCATCTCCAAGAACTGAAAGAAGCTTTTAATTTCAACAATGAATATTGTATGGCGTAATAGTATTGGTGATCCATTTTGTAGTGATTGTTTAATTTGCTTTATTTAAAAACTAGTGTTTAATATTGTACCAATGAAATTGTGATAAATTTTTATTTATAAAATAAATTAGTGTATAATATATCAATAAGATGAGTATTTGTGATTTTTAAAAATAAAATTTTATTCATTTTTAATAAAAAGATATTATAACCTCTGTGACTAATTATTCCACCACTATTAATAGCAAAAACATCAATCTTTCTTCACATATATGAACACATGCGGTAAGGGTTAAAATATGGCCGGAAGGTTTAAGACTTTAAGTACAATGTTTGTACTTGAGATGATAAATGCTTATAAAATTTACGGCTTGACTACACAAAACTGATCACAAAATTAAATTAAAATCTATATTATTAATTGGGAATCACTAAATATTAAATAACCTTATAAAGAGTAAAATATTACAAAAAATGCCATTGGTTTTTAGTGTTTTTAAATAACTTCATTAAGGGTACAATAGTAATCACAAAATTAATATATTTAAATAAAAAATAGTTTAATTCTTTTAAATAATTATTAATTTCCAAAAAAATAAACTAATTTTCTCTCTCTTATTTATTATAAACGAAAATTTGAAATTAATTTTTAAAAAATTGTTAACCAATAAGAACTGAGAAACTAAGATTTGATATCCAACTAAGATTTTATCTAAACCAATCGTAATAGACTATTCTATATCAAAAATAAAAAGAAAAATAATATTATTTTAATTCAAAATTAAAAACACTATCGTTTAAAAGATTTATCAATGGAGGACTTTAACATTAAATTTAAAATTTCGTAAGAAATTAAATACAAATATTTTAAGATTCAGTTTTGTTATAATATTTTCACAAATTTTAAAATATAAAACAAAATTTTATTTCAAAATTTCTAACATACGATATTAGATATTAACAACTATTTATATTTATGATGAAATAAACTCAAATAATAATAAATTTAAAGTAATTATCATTATAACCTTCGTTTAGAGCAAGTTTGATAAATATCTAACAATAGATTGTAAATATTAATTTCTAAATTATTTTGCGTTTTATTTTTTGTTTTTAACCGGATCTTCCTTAAATAAATCCCTAATATATTGCACACAATTTTCAAATAATGTAAACTAATTATATATTTTGAATTCAAAACAAATTATGCGGCAATAGCATATCTCAAAATTTTATTTGTAGTCCAAAAATCAAATTAATTATGATTAAACAATAAAAAGAAGAATATGCAAAATTTAGCTAAGGAAATAAAAATTAATAAATTTGTTAAAATATATTTGTAACTTTAGCAACATATATATTAATCTGCAAAACTGACATTATGTATTGTATAGTATTTAAAAGTAAGCAAACAAGAATTTGGAATATGATTTTAATGGAATGAAATGAGAATAGGAATTACGAGACGGGATGAGAGGGGAACATAAATTAAAAATCAAACTAAATACCCAATTGGGATGAGTTCAGGTTATGAGCACTTTATAAAATAAATTTGTTTACATACATAACCCTATACGTACGTTTTCAGTTACACAGATTCTATTTATGCCGGATACTGGACCGTCATATTTTTATTTCACGTATACGAGACGGGTTATGGGACCAAGAATTTATGACAGATACAGGACGGGATAGGTTTCCCGTTCTAAAATAGTTACCCCTAGCTAATATACATGAAATAACCAAACTCAAACCGAATCTATATCCTATTTAACACATGTAATCAAACTATTAGAAATGTTTTGATTAGTTTAGAAAATAAAAAAGTAACATCATTTAACTTTTGCAACAAAATTATATCTTAGTTTTATCTTAAATATAATTTCGCACGTACGTGTAGGTCCGGATCTTAAAATATAACTATGCACTAACGCAACTGAATTTCGTTCATTACTCTAATTTTATAATATTTATACTATTATAAAGTTCACTAACACAAAAAAATATTTTATATTTTTAAAATCTATATAAAATTTTCTATAAAAATATCTCTGCACGTACGTGTGAATCCAGATCTAATACACTAAAATATATATTAGAAACAACAAAATAATCTATATTGAATTAAAATTAATTTGTTAGAATTTTTTAAAAAATATGAAACCCCGCACGTATGTGCGGGTCATGATCTAGTAAACATTTAAATCAACATGATACTTTTGTTTATTTGTAAAATATTATATTGCATTTCAAATTATGCAATAAAAATGATACTTGTGTAATTATAAAAAAATTTAAATTGTCATCGAATGTACTAACTTTTCTTCTGATAAACTAATTGGTTTATTGTAAAAGGTTACACCCATTTAAACCCGATTCCTAACTGGTCTAAACAATAATAATCGGGTAGCCCATTTATTTATTATTTCGGAATTCTCTATGCCCAAAACGATGACGTTATAGTTTAGTTCTTGTTTTTCGTAGTTTCTCAGTTCATCCTCATTCTCAACTTCGAGCCAAATTTCGGCGTGGCTCTGCTTTACTCCGGCGAAGCTTTGCTCTAATCTCGACGAATCTCTATTCTAATCCCGACGAAGCTCTGTTTTAATCTTTCTAATTTTTATCGCAATCAATAGATTTAAGTGAGTTTTCTTTATTTTGTTTGATCCATAGAGTCTTTGTTGGGTTTTCAATTTGTTCTTAGTTTTAAGATTTTGTAGTTTTGTTGAATTGAATTAAATAGGATTCGCGGATAAGTGCATTGAAGATGTTGGTTTTGTTTCATATCATTGAGATTGTTCTAGGTTTTCAAAATTTTCTTTTTGACATTTCATGGATGCTAGTAGATCATGTTTCTTTTGATTAAAAAGCTAAGATATGACACGCACGATGGTTTTATTTTTCCGCTTATCCATTCGTTTTGATATATAGTATATGTGTTATATCATTTATCTTAAGTCATGAAACTTTACGCGTTTGTACCAGTACTTTTATTTGATATATGAGCTTGCCTTTCTTAGTATCTTGCTTAACCAGTACTAAGGAGCTGAAGTCTTAACATTTTTATTTGTTTATTATTTTGCAGAATGGATTTAGAGTCTCCATATACATTAGAAATGCTCAATGCTCCGAGTCAATATATTGATATGAATGAGGAAGATGCTCAAGATGAAAACATTGAGATGAATGAGGGAGAAATAGAAATTGAAGAACCAGAGCAAAGTGACACTCAAGCTCCAAGGAAAAGACGATTAACTTTAGTAGTTTGGAACCATTTTGTATTAGTTGGGACAAAAAAAAGATGGCAAATAAAGAGGCAAATGCATCCATTGTGGTATAAAGTTAGTGATTAATACTAAAACACATGGAACAAAGAGTTTGATTTGCCAATTTGGATAAGTGTTCAATGAAGCCTAGAAAGGAAGATATGCATACATATGATCATAAGATAGACCGTGAGATGACTAGCGAGATCATAATTTATCATGATCTTCCATTTCGGTATGCTAAATATGAAAAAGTCAGAGCAAGAGACAAGTATTTGAATCTATATTGCCAACCTAGTTTTAGATAGACTGCTGGAGCTGATGTGTATAGGCAGTACGAGATTGAAAAGATCAAGCTGAAAGAGGTACTTGCAAAGCATCGTGGTCGTGTCTGTTTCACTGCAAATTTATGGTCAGCTCATGCCACAGTCATGAGTTATATTTTTTTGATTGCACACTTCATTCATGATGGCTGGAAATTAAATAGTAAGATTCTAGCTTTTTTGTGAATTGAAGTCTCCACACACTAAAGAAATTTCTAAAAAAGTTTTGGAGTGTTTGAAAGAATGGGGACTAAAAGAAGAAGGTATTTTCAACTACTCTAGATAATGCAGAAAATCATAATAGTATGCAGACCATTCTCAAGGGTCAACTTCAGATGATTAGTGGCAGTGGTTTATTATGTGATGAAGAGTTTATGCATGTTAGATGTTTTGCACATATTTTGAATATCATAGTAAAAGCTAGTTTAGAACTAGCGAATGTATTGCACAATATTATAAAAAAGTGTCAGATATGTTAAAGCATCTCCTCAAAGAAAAGAAGCTTTTACTACATGTGTAGGGAGAGTAGGGATTAGGAATGGAGCTGCATATTATAGAAGCTTCAACTACTCTTTATTCAAAGATTCATAATCCCATTTTTGATTAATAACAAAAAAAAATCAAATACTCTTTTAGTTTTTTTCTTTTGTGTGCGTGGTAGACCTAATCCATCCTTCATTTTGTTGACCTCTTTTATCTAGAATAAATAAATGAACACATAATATAGGAGATTGAATGTTATTGGTTTATTGATTTGTAAAGTCATATAGGATTTAAAAATCTTTATTAATTATGAAATCAAGACATATGAATTTTGAATTAACATGTGTTTACCCATGGATTTGAATCCTTCTATTTTTCTCTTTTAAATCCATTCAAATCCATTTAAAATATAATTTGGATTTTACAATCCAAAAACAAATTAATGACTAAACAAATAATATAGAATTTTAACTAGTATTTATAAATCATAGAACTAATAACAAATTATTTTAATTAAGATTTTAAAATCAATGATTGAATAACAAATGATTTTTGTTGGGATTTTCAAATCCTTATAAATCCACCCCCCACCCCCCTAAAATTTGACCGGAATTTTTTTATTTGAAATGATAAATGCATGGAAAGAATATATTTAAAATTAATAAAATAATATTTTTACCCAAAAAATAGTATATTAACTGTATATTCATTTAAGATAAGCATATTTTTTTTTTATCAAAGTACCGATAGCCAAGAAGTTTGGTAGTTAAATTGTAGTTTTAAAAAGTTTTGCATTTCACCTCTTGTCGTATATATGGTAACTTGTAGTCAAAAATGACAATTCAATTTTTTATATATAAAAAAAGATAATTAACTAATGTTTAAGTATCATTGTTCTAAGTGGAAGCCCCATTGGCCCATTGGTTGACCAAGGGTTAATTAATGCTTTTACACCCAGAGGTCCGGGGTTCGAGTCCCAGATAATGCGATTTATTAATAAATTTGCAGATTATTGGAGGCAAGTGTGCAAGAGATCTCCAGCGATGTACAATTATAGCCGCTCGCCAGGATTCTACGTAGAAAGAGAAGTGTCCATCAAGAGCATGAAGAAGGAGGTGAAGGAGGTGAGCATGAAGAAAGATGTGAAAGAGGTGTCGTCTGTCGTGAATCTAATAAGGGTCGGAAGGAATTGTCCGTTGTATAATCGTCTATGTAACAGTTCTCATAACTTGCAATAAATAATAAATCCAGACGACAAAAAAAAAAAGTATCATTGTTCTAAAATCTTAATGATTGAAATGAAATGTTCCTTTGACAAAACGAATAGCTTTTTCACCCACTTTTTAACGACGTGGAAAAACAAGATTCTCCATATCTTTGGTAATCTTTATTTGCTCTAAGAGCACCCCCAATGGGTAATTTTTTGGGTTCTCTCAATCGGTTCTCTTCAAAAACAATTTCAAAAATAAATCAAAATCAAGATATAAGAAGAGAGACAGCTCTCTTGTGAGAGCTTTTGAGAGTTGAGAGAGCCGACGACGTGGCAGCTTCTCTTCCGTAGATCACACTTCAGGCACCAAGCTTCAATTTCACGCAAAGGATTGGCAAAATGGTGAGTGAGAGAGATGGATGATAGATGTAATATTCAAATTGCTGGTGTTGAATATCGAAGAGAAGACGAAGAGTGGCTCTGGCTCTCGTGTCGTTGTTGGTCGCGTCTGAAATTGGATCGAATCGTAGAGCCGGTTTCACGATCCCTTCCCTCCACTTCACGGAGTCGTCGGAGAATTATTTGGGCCAAAAGCCTGTTATTTGTGTCATATAAGTCCACTAGGCCCATTGGCTAATTATTTGATTAATATTGTACTACCTATTTAACTTAATTAATCGAACCTTATAATTATGTTGCGATTGACTAATTATTTAGAAACGGAATTATGTTATTTTCTATCTTTCTTTTACAACATTTAAACTTTGACATGTTTGAACATTTATTCTGTGGCAACAATCAACAGAATAACTAATCGTTTTTTTTTTTTGCAAATTTATTTTCAAATGTATGAAATTATTGTATGTTTAATATGCTATGAATTGTAATATTTTCAGTTTTATGAAATAAAATAATTAAAATAATAATTTAATTTTTTCCTGAGAACCCCACAAAGAGAGCCTACCATTGGACTTTGCAAAATTAAAAAAATTTAACAGAAGCTCTCATCTCATAAATTTGAAAATTTTATTCTTAAAAAAATGGTGAGAGCCCATGGAAGACTCTCACCATTGGAGATGCTCTTACAGTTTTTTTTTTTTTTTTTTTTTTGGTAAAAGGTTAAATTTTATACCATTTTAGATTTTTGACAGAATTACAGAGATTACGAGAAACAGATTAAAGCATTCTACAGAAAATAAATACAACATTACTACTCAAAAAGCTTCGGATCGCTGCTAAGCGTTCATGGCCAAGTAACGAGAAGAAACACCGATTCCGAGCCCGCGAAACTCGGAAATTTGCGTGGTTGCCACAGAACCGAAGAACTGGAATCCTCATCGTAGTTGCCACGAGCATAACTATCCGAGGCCCGTCCTCAAAACCTCGTGATAGAAACCTACAGCTTCTCCGAGAACTAACGCAAAAACGCAAAGGCAACCGTGGACTTCTACCTACAGCTCTTACAGTTTTACAGGACCAAGAAAAGAAAAAGAGCTTTGTGATAAGATTACTTTGTTATTATATCCCATTTTCTGGTCAAAAATCTAAACTACCATTTAAAGTTAAGATACTTCGTTTATATTTATGTACAATATACCAATGTCATAGACTCAAACATAAATGATACAATCATGCTTGTCAACTATAGGGGACGATCGTGAAGTTACGTAGTTGGTGGTGGTGTTTAGGAGGAGTGACCTACACGTCTTCAACTGTTTTTTTTCTTTTTTTTTGAGATAAATAACTTTTAAAGAAATTTGAGCTGACAAGGTCCCAAGGACGAAAAACCAATAATATTTAACGGTGACTGATGATAAAAACGTCCGTCGATGTTTACGTAACGTTGGACGGAGTCAGGGTTGATGTCATCTCTGGCTTTCTCTCTCGTCCTACTTCATACCATTTGATTTGTGTTGTCCGAAGGTTTTGACTTTTGAGAAACCAGTCAACCAGTTGCAGAACGATCAAAATAGTTGTTTGGACTTTGGAGTGGTCTACATGATTTTTAGCATTGGAAATTTTTGAGAAATACTTTTTTTGGGGTGCATTTTTTTAAAAATGTTCCCTTTAGTTGTTTATTTACAAAAATATCTCTTATTAAATCTAAAAAGTTTTATAAAATTTTATAAAGTTTATAAGGTTTATAAGGTACTTCCCCGATGGTAACACTACTACTACTACAAAAATGTACTAACTTTTTATGCAAGACTGCAACATACAAAAAACTTAAATACCTTTAAAAATTTAACACATAGAACGAACGGTATGTACGTCGGTTCAAGTCAATTTCTGAATTTGTTTTTAAAAATCCGAATTGAAAAGTATAATAAACAAAGAAAATCAAATTATACGTGTATAGATATGTTCAAACAAAGGCAATGGTGTTTCCGTAAATAAAACCAATTAAGGGAATGTCCACTTCTAAATAATTTCCTTGAGTTATAATAACTTAATAAGAGGCTAAAGACCAAAGCTAAGCCGTGTTGTCTTCTGCTGTAAAACTCAAAGACGACAAAGAAGTTAAAAACCTCTCTAATTAATCAGAAGGTTTTGCAAGTAGAATGGTGAACTCTCGTACGATCTACGCTGCGGTAGCGATTCTCATGATCGTGATCGCGGCAGTTGAAGCCGGCGGCTACGAAGACGTCTTGGGGTTCGTAGTCCGAACTGGAACCACCTCAAACTGCAAAGGATCAATCGCGGAATGTATAGCCGAAGAAGAAGAGTTCGAATTCGATTCTGAGATCAGCAGGCGTATTTTAGCTTCTAAGAAGTACATTAGCTACGGTGCAATGAGGAAGAACAATGTTCCTTGTTCCCGACGCGGTGCATCTTATTACAACTGCAAACGCGGCGCTCAGGCTAACCCTTACAGCCGCGGTTGCAGCACAATCACGAGGTGCAGGCGTTGAATTTGAATTTCTTGTTTTTACCTTGTTCGTTCTTGTGCTTTTTTTTACTTTGATGTTTTTTGTTTTCTCTGTTTGGGATTTTATACATATTTATATATATTAATTACTTCACTTATGGAGATATTTGTTTCATTGTTAAACAAAATCTTGTTATACTGAAACTACTTGTGTTATACCAAACAAAAACATAACTACATGAACATGAATAGATTCATCAAGATGATATATGATACTTACGATATCCTTCCATATAGCAAGTTAAGTGGAGCAGTACTCGAACAAGATACATTTATCATAGAAAACAAATCTTTTGAAGAAAATTTTTAAAGTGTCCATTAATGGATCAAAGTATATATGATGATGATCTTTGACTTCACAATGAAAGATGCATCTATGATGAAAAAAAATCAATATGTTCCCTACTTAGAGATGTGCACCGTAAAAATACTCTAGAGTCTACCGTACTATATATAATATTTCTCAACTCCATTTTTGGATTTAGTTGTTGAAATATATATATACGAATTTGACTGCTTAACCTTCACACAATTCTAGAAAATTCAAAATTCCTTAGAAAATCAAATTCTCTGCCATTGCTCATAAGATCCTAGAAACCGTGTAGCCTCATGTGGATTATGTGAAAAGGAACTATCAACGTAAAACAATCCATATAATTAAAGAGTTATATATAAAAAATAAAATAAAAATAAGAGTTATTTTTCCTTAATGGTAAGTGTATAAGTGTATAGTAGTTGTTTTGTTTATCTTTCATTCCTCGCTTTTTGAACTTGAAGGCCAAATGTTTTACTCTTGTGCTTACATCGTATATATGTAAACTCTTGTTCACTGAATCACTGGTGTAGCTTCCCCTTACATAACATTTTTAATATGGGCGACAAAAAAAAAAAATATAGATTCGAGTACCTTCCTAATTATTTAGAAAATTTAACGGACTAATTAGGTGCTTAACGAACTCATTGAATGCGACATAAGTCTAGGCTTTAATTACCTGCCAAGTGACACCTAAATTCATATGTTTACAAGGAAGTCATTATGACTTTTCAATGCAAATTCTTTTGAGAGCTGATTAGTCGGAGAAAGCAGAAAGAAAGCTTTGATAATGTTGTCAATCCAAAATAAGACTTAAAAGAATAAAAGCAAAATGTATAGAGATTGAAAACAAAGGCAGAATCAAATCGTTTCTTTATTTGGTTGTTGGTGGCATGTTGGTTTATCTGATAAACATGGGGGCCATCACCGCCTAACACAGTAACACCCAACATTTATACAAAAGTTCTTTTAACTACAAATCTCTATACTATTAAAAGAGAAGTACAAATGTACTTGGGTCGGGTTTTATAAAAAAATAAAGAGTAAATAACCCGGAATTTAGCTAATCGGATCTTCCTAAATTAAAATTAAACATCGTTTGGGTATAATTACAAAATATAACACGAAAAGCTAATAGTAAATTGATTTGCGAAAATCGTTAGCTCAAAACACGGCCTACGTGGCGAACAAGTTATATATGATCTTCTGGATATTCTTCTGGATATTCTTCGAGATCAAATTTGTTTCCATCAACAACATACCAAACGCAATTGCGGGAATAAGATTATGCAAAACGTATCTTCAGAATCTTATTTAGCTTTTATACGTCTCAAAATTCCTCAAATCTCGCCCACAATATATTAAATACTTTATTTTGTATTCGAATCATATAAATAATTATTACGATAATTATTGCTTTTGCTAAGAACATATATTCTTATGAGATTTAAATTCCTTTTTTAAGATCTTTCAAACAAAACACAATCGGAAATCACGGTAACAATCATAATTTCCCATAACAAATTCCGAAAACCCTACTATTCTTAATCTATGCGTAACCAATATAAATATAGGATCATATCATCTCTCATTCACAACTCAAACACATTTTACGAAAACCTCTCAAAGTTTCCTACTATTTTCCAAATGGCTCTCAACAACGTTTTCACAAGTCTCAATGGTATCAGACCTCTCAGGCAAGATTCTTAACATTTGATGAAATACCTACTGTTTTCACTTGGAATAAAAAGGAGAAAAAGTTTCAAGCCAGGAGAAGGTCATTCCAAAATGGGCGTACCAGGTATATTTCACCTACAATGGATTCAAACGCAGCTTTGAAATTACTTTTCCGTTTTATAAGAGGTCCCAGAAGCGATGAAGATCTCCAGACGTTTAACGGTGTCCTCCTCCAACCTACAAAGAAGTTTGTGAAGCACGTGGTTTGTTAGAATAGTAGCATAAGATTGAGTTTAATGCTATTACCTAAGTTATCACTTTCTTAACCATTTTGTTATCCTCCTTTGCTTATTTTTTTATATCATTGCTTTGTAAGCACCTTATGTTCTTCACTTAATCAAATAAATTTCTCAGCAACATGTATTTACATTTCAGATTACAATAACATTCTAACTAAACCAGATTTGCTAACACTACTTTGAAAACAGAGATTCAAATAAGTCTAAAATCTTATATTCAAATACATCACATGTTTAACTAAATTACAGTTTTCCATTTCTTATCAATAGAAGACATTAAAAAAAAGATTACTTTGTTGAATCAAACTCAATCGATAAATATATGAATTATATAGGATTTTTGATTTACCTTATCGCCATTTTAAAGGTCCCTATTTCTCTGTTCCGAAATCTTTACAAACAACAAACCAAGTTCCCTGTATAATAAAACCTTTTTCAGCGCAGAGAACAACTTAATATCGACGATGTAAGTTTAAATTGTAATTTATGATTAAGAATCGATTGCAAATTAAATGGATCTTATAGATGTAAAACATGATTTTTCCTTACCTCTTTGATTAAAATTCCAGTGGTTTAAGCTCACAACGACACAAATCGGAGCTGCAATCTATCAAATGATGGGTCTGTAGGATAGTTAGATTTCATTGCAGAAGAAGATTGGAGATTTCGTCTTCTTCGTTTGAGAATTTTTTTTTTTTTTTTTTCCGGTTGTTTCTTCACGTATTTTACTCTTTCAACAGACACATCTCATACAGAAACCCTTAATATTTGATAATATCTAAGCCCAGATCCATTAATATCCAATCAAACGTTGGGCTTCATATTGGGCCCTATTATAACAAATATCTAACACAAATAACCATGTCTTATATATTATGTAATTTTAATTCGTCTACACTACATTCACATTCCAATAATGACAATAAACCACAAACAATGTTAAAAAATCAAATCACAAACAAACGTTACGAAAAATCTTCCCCCGCGGTGGCACCGCGGGCTCTAACCTAGTTATCTGTCATAAAATGGAAGCTTTCTTTGACTCCGATTAATTAATTACTCTCTCTATTTCTAAATAAATATCCTTTCTAATCCATACCCAATCCCTACTAGGTGGGATAACGCAATTTAGTGAAGTCGAACTCCGGTGGAAAAAGTGGAGTCAAATGGACTTAACCACTTGACTAACACATCTACAATTTTTTACATTCATAGAAAATGTAAAATGTAACAAGTTTTTATTGAGATATAATAAAAAGTTTAGTTTCCCTTTATTAAATTTTCCGGAAAAAAAAACAAAAAAAAAAAACTGATAACTAGAGTATAATGTGAGATGTTTTGTAATACTAAATCATATCTGTTTCACTCGCACCGTCAAAATTAAACTTTCTGCATAAATAGTCATAATTTCATATTTGAAATATATATATTTTTAAAAATTCTGAACATTGTGAAATTAGAATTTGTAGTGGAATGTTAGATTTGATGGATGATCAGATTAGTTTGATTGAAGCAGCCTTATTTGTCTCTTAATGGGCTTCTTAATGGGTTTTCTGGTTGTCCACAAACTGTTGACCAAAATGAAGTGACAAAACGAATTTGATTGTTTCTCCCTAATTAATGGCTTCTTTGATTAAACTCTTTTAATAATTCTTACTTAACAAAATCAATGGAGTTTACGTGACTCTACTGTCTCTCTTCTCCATTCTCCATTCTCCAATCTCTCCCACAAGAACAAAGATAATGTGGATTCACCAAAACTTCAGAAGAAGGACACGACAATGGTGAATTCATACGTTCCTCTTCGTTTCACCATTTTCATTTCCTTCTCCATCGCAGCAGCTTCTTCCTTCAAACTCGCCAGTTCCCAATCTCCGTCATCGTTTCCAAAAGCCACCGCCGGCGATCTTCTCTCTGTTCTCGGACCATCCTCCGCCGCGTCTTACCTCAACCCAGCCGTCTCTCGAGAGATCAAATCGTGTCTCAAATTCCTTGTCCCTTTCAAATCGGATAAATCTAAACCCGAATTGGGACGATGTTCGCTTCGTACTGGACTCTGTTCAGGTAAAATTGACGCCGTTGAGAAGCTGAGTAAGTTTGAAGAGGAGAATTCTCTAATCTGGTGGCCACCGGAGTCGGTTCTAGAGCTAGCTCGTCTCGCTGTTGACTCCGGTGGTGATCCCGGTTCAATTCAGCGAACTCTCGATCCCAAAATGATCCCGGTTTGTCTCCAATTTCATGGTTTGATTTGGTTATTGTTCGTTAGATTGAATTGGTTAAATTTGGTTTATAGGTTCCTGATGTTGAACGATCAAGAAAAGATAAATGTCAACTTACAAGAACTACTTATGGTCGTCATTTTATAGCAGAGGTAAGAAGCTATTTTTGAACCATTGTTGGTGTTTGATCTTATGGTGTTGTGATCTGATTGATGATGCTTATGAACAGGAAGTGAACTCATATTTCGAGTTCTTGTTTCATCTAATTGAATCTAGGGGTCCTAGTGTTGGATTGAATGTTTCGTTGACTCGATATGATTTGTTCCATGGTCACCTATTCCTTGCCACAGAATCTGGACGCCTTGGAATATTGTAAGTCTCCTTTGTCTTCTCAACACACTAGGGTTCTTGAAATAGTAATAATGATCATGTTCTGTTATCGAGTTCATTGTGAATTCGTGTAAAGAAGCGAGACCCTTTGATAGGTACAAGAATAGTAGAAATAAGGAAGGTGGAAAACAAATTAAGGAGGTCTTTACCATTTGGTTAATTGTGGGAGCCTTTAGGCTTTGAGACTCTCTAGGGTTTGTTCTTGTGTTCTTGAATGTAAGAATGATTTTTGATTCTTATCACCCTTGTTGCAATATTTCCAGAAAGGTTGAACATAAGTAAATGAGTTTTGGAAAATATTTAAAGAAAGTTACAAGGTTGAACTAGATTTTGAATAGTGTTGTTGATAAGTATCTTTTGCTGATGGTAGGTTTCATGCTAAAGAGTACCCAGCCTATGACAAGAAAGTGTTTCCTTACAACATGGGATATTGCCAGAGAGGTAATATGTGCTCTTGTCCGTGTGACTGTTACTTTTCTTGCAATCTCTTGAAACATAGAAATGATCACATAAATCCCTTAAACCTTTAGTATTATGATTGTATCTCATTTTTGTTAGGATCTGACATGAAATACGATGATTCAATGAACTTGAGGAATATCCTCTGGCTTGCACCATTACCCAGCAACTCTTCTCCAGATTGGCTTGCTCCGGGTATAATTTCTGTTTTAATCTCTGAGAGTAATAGAAAAGAACTTAATTTCCTAAAGATCTGAACACTTCATAGTTTCAAGATGATCTTTTGCCTTTCACGACTTCTGTCTAACATTTCTTTTGATTCAAACAAACGCATTCATGAATTCTCTTGTTCATTCCAAAATTCTAATGTTACCTTTTAAATCTTCCTTTTCTTTGATTGATCCGTAGGTGTACTTGTGGTGCTTGATGCGCATCCGGATGGAATCATATACCGAGATCTCATCCCTGACTATGTTAAGTTTGTAAGAACAATATACGAAGGTTTGAACAACTCTAAGCCTTCCTTCATCTTACTCACCCTGTATTTGCTTCATTGTAGTTAGTTCACATGGATTATGCACTCAAAATATATTTAAAAAAATTTAATGATTGATTGAAATTTTTCTGTCTTATTCTCTCCACCAGATGATTTGGGAACAACCGCGGTTGATGTCAATTACTTGAATGTCGGAACTCACGAACCTGACTATCAGCTTTTCGTGTGCTGAAACCAGTTACAGATTCACAATCTCACAGTTGTCTGATTGAAACTTTGATTAAGATTTAGATACTGGAGATGGTTTAGGATTAGATTTGACATATCACTTGATTCACACTGTTTGTGTTGGTGATGTAAATTAATTAATTTCCAGAGCATCAATAACATATTAAGGATTAGTTATTTACTTATTTTCCTCCAGATAACCATCTCTAACGGCTACAAATACACTTTGGTGTAGACAAAAATGTTATAAAAAGCTCCGATGCCGGGAATCGAACCCGGGTCTCCTGGGTGAAAGCCAGATATCCTAACCGCTGGACGACATCGGATTTGATGACAAAACTTCTCTATTAAAATATATGACAGATAATAAAGTGCGAAATTAGAAATATTGTATAAAGTTAAGGGACTCGAGTGCAAAACTCTTAAACTTCCCATTGACCTAAAAGACCACAGCGATTCATTAGAAATCCCTCTCAGTCAAGAACCCGAGAAGTCGAAAAAGCAAACAGATTTCGAAGTTTCGTCGCCTCCGATCTCTTACTTCTTCTAATCGTTCACCTTCTTGTGGAAGAGGAAGCCGATCTTCTTAGTATATAGCAAGGTTTCTCCTTTTCTTTCAGATTTTTCTAAGTAACCAAATTAGGGTTTTTGTTCTGCTTTCATTATTGGTTCTTCCGCATCTTATGGATGGTTTAATGTAATATTTCTCTTCTCTGATGTTTTCAGGTTCTTTACGGATCTCTAAAAGCTTCTGATTTGAAAAGATGGTAAGTTGCTTAACGGACTTAGGGTTTTTCGTTCTTTCTCGTTTGCGTTAAAGTGTCAATTTTTTTTGACTCTAGGTTTTGTTTTGATTTGTAGCTTCCTCTATCGCTGCTCAAAACTGCTCAAGGGCATCCTATGGTAAGTAAAAATTTCGACCCTTGATTATAATTTAGTTATAATGGAGTTGAGTTTAAGTGAGCATTGCATTAGGTATCTAAAGGAACTTCCTTTTTCTGAAATTATGAATCCGTTTTGATGATTTGAATATCGTTTTTGGTAGCTTGTGGAGCTCAAGAATGGAGAGACATACAATGGGCATTTGGTGAATTGTGATACATGGATGAACATTCATCTGCGTGAAGTCATTTGTACATCTAAGGTTATCTTTATGCTTTCATATGTTGAATTGTTGATACTAATATTCATTTGTTTAGACTTTGTGATGAAACTTTGTGTAGTTGACACTCAGATATGTTACGCTGTAGGACGGAGATAGGTTTTGGAGAATGCCGGAATGTTATATCCGTGGTAACACAATCAAGTACCTTCGAGTTCCAGATGAGGTAATATATGTTATTTGTGTATATGCCTCTTGCTTGATCTAGTTTTTTCTTTGTTCCCCTCTCTCTGGAATGATGATGCTTAGCCAAATCAGATATGTGCTCCAAGAGGCATTTTTCTGTTGAACCTTGAGTTCAGCAGATGGTGTGCCTCTTGTTGTAGTGCGTCTTAGACGATATCACAGGGAATGGTTTTAGCTGACCAGAATTTCAACTCACTATTCTTGAGTTTGCTGTGTTGTGTTTTTGAAGCCAGTAACTCGATATCTTGAAATACTCTCCTTTATTTATCTTCTTTTTCAATCCCTCTATGATTCAACATAATCACTTAAATATATTCATCTAGATGGACAGTCATAAGCTGTTTCTATTTATGTTCTTACTGCTTCAACCTAGATTGAGTTGACTGACTTATATGAATTCTTCTCTCTTCAGGTGATTGATAAAGTACAGGAGGAGAAGAGTCGCACAGGTATAGTATTACTCATGTTATATTGTGCCTTTATTGAGATATGCTTCGAGTTTTCTGAGGTGTTAGTAACTAGCCAGAGTAGACATTGAGAATACTTTAATTGTAAAACGATGGTTAAATATGTGCAGATAGAAAACCACCAGGGGTTGGACGTGGAAGAGGACGTGGTGTGGATGATGGAGGGGCCAGAGGCAGAGGCCGAGGAACTTCAATGGGGAAGATGGGTGGCAACAGAGGTAAAACACACAGCCAAAGCTGTCACAAAACTTTGAATATACTAAAATACATCAAAATCTGTTATGACCATATCCGTAGTTTTGTCTGCCACAAGTGGATTTAAGTTAAACTCTTGTATATGTTGTGGAAACAGGAGCAGGTCGCGGTCGTGGTTGATGCAACAACTTTTTGGGCTTTCTCTGTTTCTACTGCCAAATCTGCTAACTTCCCTTGCTATTATGATTGTGGAGAAAACCAAAAGTTACATAAGAAGTTGGTCTGTTGTTGGTTTTCTATTAAGTATGTAAGGGATAGGGAGTGTTTTTTTCGATTCTCCTTTTGATCTTTTGGAAAATGAAATTTGTCTTTTGCCTTTTTGTGCAATTTGATGGTATATGTGAAATTCCAAATTTTTTTGTGTGCGAGAATACCGTTTCATTTGCGCTTAAATTGAATCTGTCAGGTCTTGAATTTATATAATTGTTGTCTGATAAAATCGTTTGACTAGAATAAATAACTTGGTACCATATCATCCGACCATTAACGAATAATGTAATGAGAGCATGAATCTGGACGACCAAATAAGTATGAATACTTTGGACGTAGGGAAAATTTTGGGCCTGATTGGCAAGTGCTTTAGAGTCTTTACAAAGCAAAAAAATTTCTAAAGATTTGAAATACATCCAATCAAGCTTTAGAATCTTTGGCTTTCTTTTTTTTCTCACAGCCAAAATATTTTCTTAATTCATTTTTTTGGCTGTAGAAAGCCTTTTTTCCTAAAGCACATAATTTTCAACTTTCCAAAATTTTAAATTCCACAGCCAAAATACTACAACACTAAAATCTACAGCCACAGCAAATAAACCTACAGTCATATTTCTACAGCAAAAAATATAAAGCTACAGCTGTTACCAATCAGGCCCTTTATGTTTATTTTTTTTCCCAAGCGTATATGTATGCTCAGTGTTTTTACGTCTGATCCGAACCGTCTGGTGTGACCAATTAACCCGTGATCCGGACATTACTCCGGTTTGGATTTAGTGTTAATATCCAGCAATTTCAAAACCGGAAAAAATCACAAAAACTCGCTATTAATCCGCGATCCGGTGAACCGGTTGAACAGGCCGGATATCGGTTCAGGCAAAATCATTTGATTTTGTAATAAAATATAAAATTTTAAACTTTTAATGTATTCAGTTTCTAGTTATTTTTTGAATTTTTTTTTCAATTATTCGTATTCACTATCCTACTATATTAGTATCTTTTACAGTTTTAGTTGGATTTAAAAATTTTATAGACAATCCCTACTACGCGGGGTAACGCGATTTAGTGGAGTCGAATTTCGGTGGGGAAGACGGAGTCAGATAGACTTAACCACTTGACTAAAGGCACATCCCCAGTTTGGGGTTTTTTTTTCGTCTAAAGGATTTCATTGATAGAATGCGATTTTGAGTTATACAAAGCCGACAAGGAACGAAAGCCTTTCGGAGACAAAGCGGCGGGTACATAGAAACCCCAGAGACATAAGGCCAAAAGAGGCAGACAAATATATCAAGCCTTAGAAAATAAGATACAAAGATTACAACTAAAGGAGTAACAGCTAAAGCCTCCAAAACTACAACACTGACAATTCTTCCCTACAGGCAGCCGACTAACACTTCCATAGAACAGTTTGGCGCCATGGAGAGGCTACTGACAAGAGCCTAGAGAAGGAAACTTAATCGAGCTCACACAACCATCTCTACAGCAGAAACGAAGACGACGAAGTAAGAAGATCAGAATACAGAACCTAACCACCACGACCACTTTAGAACCCCCGTTTGGGTTTATTTATACACTTAAATAATAGAAATATTTTATAAAAATTACGTTAGAATATCTTGTTTTTTATGCATAAGCAAAACAAATGGTGCGTTCTACTCGAAGTAGAAGAAGCGATATTCACCTTCCAAAGAATTGAAAGTAAATGGCGGAAATCAAAGTGGAGAGGAGTCACGATCAACATCTCCTCGTACCTGAAGAAGATACTGCTGCTTCTACTCGGAGGAGCCTCGCCGGAAACAGACCAAGACTTGCTTCTCTCGACATCTTCCGCGGCCTCACTGTCGCCGTACGCATCTCTTTCTTCTCTCTCTATCTCTCTACTTGTGCGAATTTCCACCTTATAAAGCTTTTAACGAAGCAGTTGATGATTCTCGTGGATGACGCCGGAGGAGACTGGCCAATGATTGCTCACGCTCCATGGAACGGCTGCAATTTAGCTGATTTCGTCATGCCTTTCTTTTTGTTCATCGTTGGTGTCTCCATCGCTCTTTCCTTAAAGGTCAATTTCGAAAGCTCTCAGAATTCGGATGTTGTTGCATAGAAATCGCATTATGCACTTGTTTTGTTGCCTTCAATTTTTCAGAGAATTTCAAACAAATTTGAAGCTTGTAAGAAGGTGGGTTTTAGGACTTGCAAGCTTCTCTTCTGGGGTCTTCTACTTCAGGGTAATTTCACTTTGTAGCCTCTTTACTTTAACATTCATGTATTTGGGACTCTTCATTTTCTTTTGCTGTGAAGGTGGATTCTCTCATGCTCCTGATGAATTAAGCTATGGTGTTGATGTAACTATGATGAGGTTTTGTGGGATTCTCCAGGTGTTTAATATGATCATGGTTCATTTTATGTATTCATGTCGTCCTGTAACCTAGAAGGTTCATGTTTGTCTTCTTTTTTCATGTAGAGAATAGCTTTATCCTACTTGGTAGTAGCATTGGTTGAAATCTTCACAAAGGACTCACATGAGGAGAATCTGTCAACTGGAAGGTTCTCAATATTCAAGTCATATTATTGGCATTGGTAAATACATTACATTTGAGTTAGTCAGAATTGTAATTTTATGAAAACTAGATAGAGAGTTTCGGATTAACCTTGTTTCTAGTACATTCACAGGATTGTGGGTGTATCAGTTCTCGTGATTTATCTGGCTACACTCTATGGAACTTACGTTCCTGACTGGGAATTTGTTGTTTATGATAAAGATAGCATTCTGTACGGGAATTCTCAATCTGTAAGTCTTTCGATGTTTGTACGTTATGAGACCATTACTAAGTGTTGTCTACACTTCATGATAAATTCAGAGAATTCTTCCTAGGTAACATGTGGAGTGAGAGGAAAGCTAAACCCTCCTTGCAATGCTGTTGGATATGTTGACAGACAAGTTTTAGGGATCAATCATATGTACCACCATCCTGCGTGGAGACGAACCAAGGTTCAATATCCAATTTCCCTTTGTGCTTGCCTCTAGATTGACCATGTTAGCAATTTCTGACTGCTAAATGTTTTATGTCAATCCTTATGCCTTTTGAGTTTTTATGTTATAGAAGATATAAGGAAGGGTTTATAGATTAGTGATATATTTTTCATGTCAATGGACTCAATCCTAATGTGTTCTTTGAGTTTTTAGGCTTGCACCAATGATTCTCCCTATGAGGGAGCTATACGTCAAGATGCACCGTCATGGTGCCATGCTCCGTTTGAGCCTGAAGGAGTCCTAAGGTTTAATCTTGTCACCCGGAGTCACTAACCGAGCATCATTATTCTCTTCAGAAATTTATAACACTCTAAAACTTGTCTGATGCAGCTCCATATCTGCTATTCTCTCTACAATTATCGGAGTCCATTTTGGGCATATTATCATACACATGAAGGTCAACTTACTGGAATGAAACATAAGCCTCAAGCTCCTACGAACTATCACTGTTTTGTCTTTCCAATATCATCATTTCAACATTACCAAATTTTTACAGGGGCATTCAGCTCGGCTGAAACATTGGATCTCCACCGGTCTTGTTCTCCTCACTCTCGGACTTACTCTGCATTTCACCCACTGTGAGAAACACCTTGCCTTTTGATCCAACTCAAAACAGTTTCTTCTCTTAACATATATTACAAACACAAAAATGTTTTTGCAGTGATGCCTTTGAACAAACAACTCTACAGTTTCAGCTACATATGCGTGACCTCCGGTGCAGCTGCACTCGTCTTCTCTTCATTGTATTCTCTGGTAACTTGCTCCACCACATTGACATTGACAACAACGAAGACGTTTGACAAACATTGGACAAAACAGATCCATTGTTTATTGTTTTGGGTTTTGCAGGTTGATATATTGGAGTGGAAACACATGTTTCTGCCTCTAAAATGGATAGGCATGAACGCCATGCTAGTCTACGTGATGGGAGCAGAAGGTATTTTGGCTGCTTTCTTCAATGGTTGGTACTATCGCCACCCACACAATACACTGGTAAGAAACAGTTACTTACTCTGAAAATCTCAAATGGTTTTTTTCTTCTCCTCTTAGTGGCTCAATTGAAGTTTACTAACCGTATTGTGATACCTTTCTAGATAGATTGGATCCGAGAGCATGTTTTTATCAGAGTTTGGCATTCAAAAAGAGTTGGTGTGCTTATGTATGTCATTTTCGCGGAGATTCTCTTCTGGGGTTTGGTCACTGGTGTGTTTCATAGATTCAAGATCTATTGGAAACTCTAAGTAGACGGTGAAAATACCTAACTCTATGTTGAAGTTGTAATAGTTTAGGATATATAAATCAAATTCATGATAAATTATGTATAATTTTCATAAACCTTAGTCAAAATATCCTTTGTTGTCTTGTTGATGATATAGGCTTGTATGTGCATTTCAGGCTGGTTTCACCAATCGATCCATATTGGAACTTAAATTTCCATATGATCCGTAACCTACTGTTGCCCGTAGGTTACCCGCTTTTTTCGTATACTTAGGATAGTAATTTCGATATCTTAAATACCCTTATCCGATCCGCAATTGCTAATCTTCGATAACTTGAATACCTTTATCCAATCCGCAATTGCTAATTTTCAATATCCTAAATACCCTTATGCGATCTGCAATTGCTAATTTTCGATATCCTAAATATACTTATGCGATCCGCAATTGCTAATTTTTGATATCCTAAATACACTTATGCGATCCGCAATTGCTATTATCGGGCGAACCGGTATGGTACCAAAAGACTCTAAACGAAAGAGAGGGTTTGGTCCTTTGACCTGACGTGGGAATGTGTAAGCGAAGAAAAAAGAGCTTAAGACGTCTTGCACAAAAAAAAGCTGCTGAGGAAGAAGAAGACGATTCACTTATTTCCCGCCACTTTCACTATCTTCCTCCAAAAACTCCTCCGGTGGTGAGCAAAGATGTTGTGGGTCGACAAGTGCAGGCCGAAATCACTCGACAAGGTTATCGTTCATGAAGATATCGCCCAGAATCTCAAGAAATTGGTACGCCTTTTTGTTCAAACCCTAGGACATTTTGGGGATTTTTCGATGTATTGGAAGCTAAATTTCGATTCTCCTCTTAGGTTAACGAGCAGGATTGTCCGCATTTGCTCTTCTATGGACCGTCAGGTTCTGGTAAGAAAACCCTAATTATGGCGCTTCTCAAGCAGATATATGGTGCCAGTGCAGAGAAGGTATCTTTCTTTCTTAAACCCTAGTATAGTTCTCAGTAGTAAAAGATGAAGACTTTGAACCATAATGCTGATTGAGAAAAGTGAATTGTTTGTTTTTTTCATGTTGAGATGTGGTTTTTGATTTAGGAAGTTACTCTCACTAGCGCTAACTCTTAATTTTCTCTTTAGATTTAAGTTTATCTTCTGATTCCTACTTTCTTTTTCAAATGGCAACTGAGAAATTGCTTGATTTATTTGACTGCAGGTGAAAGTAGAGAACAGGGCGTGGAAAGTTGATGTAAGTTGCTTTGACTTTTAAAGATCTCGCTGATTGATATCCATAGTCGTCTTTTTTCCTTGTTGGATTAGTAATTGTGGTTCTGATGGTATCATCTTACTTGTGAAACACAGATGTGAATTGTGTTTGCTATCAATTTCTTTAGTTGGTGGTCCTTCTTGGCGGATTATTCTTTTATACATGACAACATTGTGATAATTTTCAATTTCGCCGTCCTTTAATCTTTTGTTATGTTAACTTTGAACAATGCAGGCTGGGAGTAGAACTATTGATCTGGAGCTCACTACATTGTCAAGCACTAATCATGTGGAACTTACTCCAAGTGATGCAGGTTTTCAGGACCGATATATCGTTCAGGAGATAATTAAAGAAATGGCCAAGAACAGACCAATTGACACGAAAGGAAAGAAGGGATATAAGGGTAAGAATTAGTGTTCTGCCTGACTCTTTTTCTATACAACAGTATCATCAGTGGAGACACTTTGGATGTCGAGGGCTCATAGTATTCCATTGTTGCATCTATGAAGAGTGAGACTTTAATAAGGGCATTGGTTGTCATCTTCAATCTGTATACTGATGTGGTAGACTTGGTCAATTAGATGGTTGCCTCGTATATCTAGTTTTAAGACTTCTTATTCAGCTGAATGTTTCTTTATACGTTTTGGTTCTATGTTTTTGATTATCAACTTATATCTCGTCTCTTACATCGTTTCTAGACAAAATTTTGCCTCCATGACATGCCAAAGTAGTTCAACTTCTTTTCACTTATGGATGTTGGATGATGTCTGATAGATGCAAAAAGTATATGATTTGACCAAATAAATAATTTTGTGTGTGTTTTTATTTGGTTTTGGCAGTGCTGGTATTAAATGAGGTTGACAAGCTCTCACGAGAAGCTCAACATTCTCTGCGGAGAACAATGGAGAAATATAGCTCATCTTGCCGTCTCATCTTATGCTGTAACAGCTCTTCGAAGGTTACCGAAGCCATTAAGTCTCGATGTCTTAATGTGCGCATAAATGCACCTTCACAGGAAGAGGTACAGAAGCTGTTCCCTCTGTCTTTTGTAAAATATTCGTATAAATGATCCGCCAAGAGAATTTGTGGAATGTCGATAATACATGATGCATTGTGTTAAAGTCAGTGTTGAGACCCAAATCTTGTTTTGTAGCTTTTAATGGGAAATTTCATATCAAATCCTCTCTTAGAATTGCCCATCTTATGGATGGATTTTTTAAGATCAACTCAAATAGATATAGGTTCTTACATATTCTTCCCATTTTTACGTGTACTTCTGTTGGATTGGCAAGACAGCTAGTTAAAACCTGTACTTCTGGTTTTATCATTAATGAGAAGTCTTTCACGACTGCCAGTATTAAAATATTACATAAGATTCAGTTTGCTTTAACTAGCCTGTGTAAACTTTCTTGACAAAAAAAAGTATGCAAGATTATTGTTAACTAAAATGTAGCTCTCTGGTTCCAGATAGTGAAAGTGTTGGAGTTCGTTGCAAAGAAAGAAAGTCTGCAACTGCCCCAGGGTTTTGCTGCTCGAATTGCTGAAAAATCAAATCGTAGTCTAAGACGAGCTATTTTGTCGCTTGAGACTTGTCGTGTCCAAAAGTAAGTATCGTAAACTGTACTTATGCAGACAATCAATGAGTTCGATTCTTTTGTTGTTTCATGTTTTAGAAAATCAAATTTACATTACTTTATTCTTGATATTCATTTTTCTTTGTAGCTATCCGTTCACAAGTAACCAAGTGATATCTCCCATGGACTGGGAAGAGTATGTTGCTGAAATAGCAACTGACATGATGAAGGAACAAAGCCCTAAAAAGTCAGACTCTAGTGAATCATTTAGTTTTATAATATATAACTTAAAACATAATTTGAATTTATCATCTATTGTGTGCTTCTTCAGGTTATTTCAGGTGCGTGGAAAGTTGTATGAATTGCTAGTTAATTGCATTCCACCAGAAGTCATTCTAAAGGTCTTAAACAAAACCCTATTCAGTTATGTATAATTATGAATTTGTGTCCCTTTCCCTTTCTTTTCTTACCCGTAGTTTATGCTTTTCCAGAGACTTCTTCATGAATTGCTGAAGAAACTGGACTCAGAGCTAAAGCTTGAAGTCTGTCACTGGGCTGCATATTATGTAAGAATATTTGTATACCGCTCTTAGTCTTAGTTTGCGAATTTGATTTCTCCTCACCATTATCTCAACATCTCTCTTCTCATTTGAGCCTGAGCTCCCGTCCTTTTGTTTTGATGGCTTGCTTGATGATATGTCTTTGGCCCTTCTTACAGGAACATCGGATGCGATTAGGTCAGAAAGCCATATTTCACATAGAAGGTATATAAAACTCTTTTAGTTATTGCATATGGCCTATATAGGCTACATAAAAAAATATCATCTTCTTACTTTCTGTTGGTGTTACACTGCAGCATTTGTGGCCAAGTTTATGAGCATATACAAAAACTTCCTCATTTCAACATTTGGGTAGAGAAGAGAGGCTCCAAATTGAGGAAAAGAGGATAGACTTGCACCTGTACTGTTTTTGTTTTGCGTGATCCGAGGTTCTGAAGTTAAGGTTTCTGTTTAGTGGGTCGTTTTTACTTTCGATGTTTCAAACTTTGTTTCCCTCAACTTAACTGTCTTAATTTCAACGACTATGGAAGTGGTTTGGCCTATCAGTCCGCAACAAAAGACTAGCCGATTCGGAACAACGCAACAAAAAGTGGCTATTCGATTTGCAACTCTATGGGCTTGATGAGAGTTAAGAGCTAAAAGATGTTGAAATCCTGTCAAAGTGAACACATTAGATTTTTGCGGTAGGGAACAAAGTCTACCGAACATAGGCTTCACCTACAGTAGCCAACAAAGAACGAAATTTTGGCAAATCTTCGCCCACAATCCTTGAATCTCGTTTGATCGTTTCTACTAACCTAACCTACGCTGATCCAAGTTTTGTCCACCCATACGATGCATCAATGTTGCACTTCATGATATATATATTGATTGTGGAATCCATTCATGTGAGAAGGGAATGAACGCTTAAAATATCGACCTTTAAAGATTACAGAGAAAATTGGATGAGACAATGAGATTTAGCCATAATTGCTTTCTCAAAAAACTGTAAGTCGATGGATTTAATGTCTCGGAATCCTAGGTCTCCTTCCCTTTTAGGAAAAAGCTCATTATGTTCATGAGTTTCCAATGTCTAATTCCTCGATATGTATTGAAATCCTAGTAGAAGTGGGCAAACATGAATTCATGGCAGAATTTGGGGAGAACGGTATTTCTGAGAATATTTTCCTTTTTTAATTGGGTAATATATATATTTTTAAAAAATTTCGAATCACTATGTAAGAAAAAGAATTGAGATTTTTTTTTAATTTATGTATTATATGACAATTTAAAACAGTTAAAAAAATAATCAAACAAAGATGAAAGTAGAATCATAAATTTAAATCAGAACCAAATCTTCTAAATATCTTTATTAGACATGCGCATCACTCATCTCGGGTTAGTCTTACTTCATTCTCCCTTTTATGTTAACTTTCCACCTGGTTCATCATTTCGAGTTTATACAAAATGCTAGGCGAATAGCGAACTCAACGACATGATCGAACATTATGAAGGGTTGCTACTTAGTCAGCAACAGGAGACTGAATTATGGAGAGGCAAGTTTACTACTCTTGAGTCCGACCTTCAATCATCTTCGGGCTCTAAGCAACAACTGGAAGATCAAGTAGACGGCCTCAAATCCGAGCTTGAGAAGATAAAGGGGGATCTGAAGGACCAGTATGACCAGAATTACCAACTACAGAACGAGCTGTCTGGCGTTCAGGGTAGGCTTCACGAATCTGAATCATCCGCCGACGCCCTGAATAACCAACTCATTGAACTTCGCGCGAAGTACAACGCGATTACCAAGTTGCGTGATTCCGAATTGGCAAGGTCGGCGTCGAAGGCCAGAAAAGAGGTAAAGGGACGAGGGATGGAGTTGATTCAAGGAGCCATTCGCTTTATTCAAACTGAGAAGGTTAAATCAGATCTGGAGTCAGACATTAAAGAGCACGAGAGCAACCTAATCTTGCTGGATCAAATTCACGACGATGATTTCTCCGAAGCAAAAGAGAGATCCGAACTGGCGTCTAGTTTATCTGAAAAGAAGAATCGTCTGGCAGCTCTTCCCGCTTCGTCCTTCAATCCTCAGGATTTTGCGGAGTTTTTTACTGAATCACCTCCCCTAAGTGAATCAGGTCTAGACTGGGCAGGTAAACACTAGTTCCTGATGCTTACTACCTTCTTCTTCCCCTTTTGTTTGACCCGAACTGTCTTCTATAGGTTCAAGTGAAACGGAGGGCATTGTCTCACCCGAAGTCCCTGCTGCACCGAAGGTCACCTCAGGAGATGTTTGTACTGAAGGGAATGAGCAAGGAATTTCTTCTGATCAAGTCCCGGCCAAGGAGGTGGGTGAAAACCTGCCAACCGAAATGGAGGCCGAAGCGTCTGTTGACCCGTAGTGGCTGCGTCCACTCCGAATTGGGGCTTGTCCCATTATTATACATTTTTGAGACTTAAATCTTTATGTTTTTGTTTTTGCCCCAGGAAGCTTTACTATCAGTTTCCTTTGAACAAGATATTTGCCTGAGGAGGCTTTTAAACCCCTTTTTTTTTAAGGTTATGATCCCGAGGGGGTTTTTTGTTAAAAATTATATGCGGGTTTGCAAAGTCCGCTTTTTAACATCTCTTGGCCTTGTGGCTATGTTTTTCGAGATTTTTAGGTTGATCAGGCCTTTCTCTTAGAATGCGAGAACTGAGCTCGGCTTAACACGAGTTCCCCACTTCGGGTTTAGTTAACTCGGTGGATTTGTTGGGCTTGGGCCCCGAAAACTTTTGTGCTTAATGGGCTTATTGCCTTAAATGCGACGGTTGATCTTTCCCTTCCTTGGAAATAGGGAAAGTCGCACGCCTTTAAGGCAATAACTGCTTCTCTATTTCCAAAAACAGTTTAAACCACTCGGGCACACTATCATCATTAAATTGCGGTTTCGAGACAAACCCTAGACCTATTATAAGTAGAGGCAGGTTTACCTCTAAGTTTTTCCAAGGAACTCCAAAATTCTCTCGGTAATTTTTATAAAAATGGAAAACGCAACTGTGGTCCCCACCGATCCTGGCAGTCCTTTGTTCCTGTCCGGCGACGGCTTCGAACCGGCCGGCGTTCTCTTTCCTCATGCTGTGTTCCACTTCCCTTCGAGGGAAAAGAAAGAGGCTTACGACTTCATGGACAAGGTTAAGATTCGACTCTCTTGACCAAAATCTTATGCTTTTCACTTTAATTTATTCTTTTTGGTGTCAGGTTGTCGACAAACATCGCCGTTTGTGCGACGAGAGGCAGCGGCTGGGCCTTAAGAGGCAAACACTCGAGGCTCGTATTGCTCGAGTGGAGAGGAAAGTGAGAGCTCTGGAAAGTGATCCCTTTCAGTGGGAGTGGAGGAACTTCGACTGCATCGCTGAGATCCCGAGGATGCTCCGGATGTATCTCCGTGCTAAAGGTCAAGTTCGGGGACCGGTGAACGCCCCGACTGAAGCTGCTCTTGTTGATAGCGACGAGGAAGACGAGGAAAATGATGATAATCCCTGGAAACGTGTCCCGAATGAACCCGAAGTTAAGGGTGGGAACGGTGCTTCCACTTCGAATTCCACATCGGCGATGAGGGAGCCTGTTCCTGAGCCCCTTCCATAAATGTTCCTTCACTCTGTTTTCTTTTCTTTCCCTTTTTTTCCTTTTCTTTGAACTCGTAATGGGCCTCGGCCCCCTTTTTATTTATGGAAATACTTTAATTTTCATACCATTCTTGGAGATACGTTTTTTAATGCAGGATCGGGTTGAGAACATAAATCTCTCCGCGAATCACTCCATTCCTAGGATGGAATTCGCAGCTTATCAGGGACATGACGTTCCTATAAATTGTAGTCTCAATTTCCCTTTACTCCTCACTATTCTTCTTACTCCTGCAGATATGGATTTTAACCTTCGATGTTCAGAATCTATGCCGGACTTCTCCAGGGTCGGAATGATAGATGAAGATGTTCCAAGTAGACGATCTCCTCCACCTCGCGGCTTCTTTAGATCTCAGATCCGAGCTCCATGTGCTTTGATCAGGAATCTCCCAATCAGGGACCAAGGAACAGCGATGGCTTTCATAGAGACGCTTGCGCTTCAACACCGGAAGCTTACGTTGGAAAAGAAGAGGCTTCGGAAAAGGATTAACCGAATGCAACGCAGGCTTACTACGGTATCAAGAGATCTTCACATTCTTGGCTCTCACCCCGGAGATTGGATCGAACTCGGGATCTCTGACTTTGCTCGAATCCCGGATTGTATGATGCCAGTTCTGGACCTCGCAGGTCAAGGGGTTCAAGTGTTCTGCTCTCCAGGAGGGTTTTCCTAACTCGAAGTGTGCGAAGATCGACACTTTGTCTTGCTCGTTTGAATAAATGTTTTACTTTTCGATTTCTTGTATGTTCGCATAGCCGAACTTCTTCATCCTGTATGTTCGCATAGTCGAACTCTTTTCCTAAGAAATAAAACGAATTTTTATTATTAGTAGCTGAACTCTTTTTCGAGCTGCCTACGTACCCATTTCGGGATCAAGCCACACCGTAGTTCATGTACATAACAAAATGCGTATTAAACATAAAACTTTTTTAGATTGATCACGTTCCAAGGTCGCTGGACTGGACTGCCTTCTAAGTCCTTTAACCTATAAACGCCATTTCGAACCACTTCGGTAACAATATAAGGTCCTTCCCAATTAATGCCGAGTTTACCCGCGCCTTCTTCTTTTTTATTATCAAAAACTCGCCTTAGCACGTAATCGCCTACAAAGAATGGTCTGCTTTTGACTTTGGAATTGTAGTATCGAGCTGCTGCTTGCTGGTAATTTTGTATTCGAATTAAGGCTTGATCTCGTCTTTCATTAATGGTATCCAGCGAGTCATCGAGCATTGCTGAATTTTCCTCTTCGTTCAATGGTGCTTCTGTTCGGCGAAGACCGGGTACATTGAGTTCAGCCGGTACTACTGCTTCCATGCCATAAACTAGGGAAAACGGAGTTTCTCCGGTAGGTCGCCTAGGGGTTGTTCGATAAGCCCATAGGACGGGTTGGAGTTCATCATACCATCCTCCTTTTAGGTGACTCAAGCGTTTTTTGAGATTGCTCAAAATTGTTTTGTTCGCAGCTTCAGCTTGGCCATTTCCTTGTGGATACCGTGGAGTGGAATAACTTACCTTGATCCCCCATTCTGAGCAAAAAGCTTCAAATTCGTGCGAAATGAACTGTGGCCCATTATCAGTAACTATCTCGTATGGAACCCCATGTCGGCATATGATATTCTTCCAAATAAAAGTATTCACGCCGAATCTTTGATGCTAGCATACGCTTCAGCTTCGATCCACTTTGAAAAATAATCCGTTAAGACCAATAGGTATTGTGCCCCTCGAGTTGATCTGTGCAATGGTCCAATGATGTCCATCGACCACCTCATAAATGGGTACGGGGCAGAAATGGAGGAGAATAACTCCGAAGGTTGATGGATCATCGGTGCATGGAGTTGACAGCGTTTGCACTTTTGAGCGAACTTGACACAATCCGTGATCATAGTGGGCCAATAATAGCCCATCCTTTTTATTTTAAAAGCCATGGCCCTTCCAGACGCATGACTTCCACATAGACCTTCGTGTACTTCTCTTACGACGATCTCGACTTCGGGCCCAAAGATGCACAATAAGTAAGGGTCGCTAACACCTCGCTTATATAATACATCCTTTGACAGACAAAATTTCGCGCTAACGATTCTCATTTTTCTGGCTTGCCATTTGTTTTTCGGGAGCTCGCCTGTCACGATGTAGCGCTTTATTGGCTCCCTCCAATCAGCCCCCCAATCTTTAGCCGGAATTTGGTCAATCTCATGAAATACTCGCGGTTCCGGTTCGGGATGCTCATTTGGTTCAAGGTCTGGTTCGGTATGGTCGTCCTCGATTATCGGTTCCATCTCTATAATAGTTTCCGGAAGTACATCTGGCTCTTTGTTGTGCTTTTTCGACTTCCTCCGTTTAACAGGTGGCAGCTCGACTTCGGGCTCGCCACGTTCACGCGCTGCTGCTCGAGATCTTGTAACAGCGAGGACTTCTTTGTCAGTTTTAATGCTTCGCTCCGCGATACACTCAACTGGAATGATTCTTTTTAGTTCAGGATCTGATGTTGACGCTAATGCGGCAAGTGCATCCGCAGTTGTGTTTTCTCCTCGAGGTATGCTTTAAGTTGTCCGAATGCTTCTTCACACTTCTCATCCCAAAGGAACCCTTTATTTCCCTTCAGAATTTGATAAAAAGGCAGAGACTTGTCCGTTGATCTTGAAATAAATCTGTTTAGGGCTGCAATTCGACCAGTCAGACGCTGTACTTCCTTGAAGTTCTTCGGGGATGGCATGTTTAGAAAGGCATTAATTTGGTTTGGATTAGCTTCGATTCCTCTTTTTGTCACGATATAACCAAGGAACTCTCCGGATGGAACTCCGAAAGTGCACTTCGCCGGGTTCAGCTTCATTTGATATCGGTTGAGAATTTCGAAACACTCTTCCAAATGCTTAATGTGATCCTCTTTTTTCAAAGACTTAACCAACATATCGTCTATGTAGACTTCCATTGTCTTCCCGAGATGCTCATGGAACATTTTGTTGACCAATCGTTGATAAGTTGCACCTGCGTTTTTTAAACCAAAAGGCATTACCTTATAACAATAGGTACCTCTGTCTGTGGTGAATGACGTCTTTTCTTGGTCTTCGGGATCCATCATTATTTGATTATAACCCGAGAAAGCATCCATGAAAGTTAATAACTCATTCCCTGCGGTAGATTCTACGAGCCGGTCTATATGCGGGAGCGGAAAACTATCTTTCGGACATGCCTTATTGAGATCGGTGAAGTCGATACACACCCTGTCCTTTCCATTTTTCTTTTTGACCACGACAGTGTTTGCTACCCACTCCGGGTATTGTACTTCCCTTATAGATCCTATTTTTAGTAGTTTGTCCACTTCATCATTTACTGCCTTTGCTCGCTCTACTCCGAGTTTCCTTCTCTTTTGTTTTACGGGCTTAAAACTTGGATCTACGTTCAATTTGTGGCAGATTATGCTTGGATCTATGCCAGGCATATCGGCTGCTGACCATGCAAATGACGTCTTGTTTTTCCTTAGAAGTTCAATCAAAGCTTCTTTTATTTCGCCAGTCAAAGTGACTCCAATTCGGACTTTCCGATCTGGTTTATCTTCTTCCAATACTACTTCGATTACCACATCGTCTTCTTTTTGCCCACTAGGAAATCTTGGAATTTCCTTCTTCGCAGGTTTCGTTAATTGCTATTGGATCTTTAGACGATGACTGGTCAGATAGCACGTTCGTGAAGCTTCTTGACTTCCTCGAATTGTTCCCACTCCACTAGGAGTTGGAAATTTGATGCATTGATGATACGTCGAGGGAACTGCCTTCATTTGATAAATCCATGGAGTTCCAAGGATGATGTTGTAAGCTGCCGGTTTATCGAAAACAACAAAATCTACTATCTTTGACACGTTTTTGGCAAGAACTGGTAGCTTGATCGTCCCGAGAGACATGGCCGATTCGCTTGTGAATGCCACCAAAGGAGACGGCGGTCCTACTATATCTGCCCGACTGATTCCCATTCTTTCCAGAGTACCTAAAAAGATTAAGTCGACCGAACTGCCCGTATCAACGAGAATTCTCGAAACTTCGAAGTTGGCAACGTCTAAGGTAATGACTAGGGCGTCATCATGAGGCCTTTCGAGGTGACATGTTTCTTCCTCGTCAAATGATATTGACGTGCCTTGAAAGTCCATTTCTTCACCTAAATTTGCTTTAAATAAAACATTTCGCTTATGCTTCTTTATGGCATTGATCGTATCCCGACAAAGCTTGGAACCTCCAATGATTACATTGATTTTTCCCTTCGAACTTCTAGGTTCTTCTTCGTTGGATTGCCTAGGTCTTTTAAAACTCTGATCTTTAGGGGTATCTTTTGCCTCGTGATATTCTTTCACGAAATCTTCTAACTTGAATTTAGAAAGATCTCCACTGGCCCACAGCTCCGCGAGGTGCTTTTTGAGGACACTACAGTCTTTGGTTAAGTGTCCGGTTACCTTATGGATATCACAATACAAACTTTCGTCACGGACCCAAGTGTTCGACCTTCCTTTTCCTTGAAATTGTCTCCCGACAGTATTGTTGAGAGGTTGCGATCCGAACTTTTTAGGTCCTTGGTTCTCTCTGGGCTCAAATTTTTTGGTAGGGAAAGTGACCGCTGGTTTTGCTTGTTTGTTTCTTTTCGCAAAACTCTCTTTTTCGTCTTCTACTTCCATCCAGTTATTTGCACGGAAGAGTGCGTCTTGAATTGTGTCCGGTTTGTGAAGTATTAGGTCTTCTTTAAACCTCGAATCATGCCATAAACCTTTTCGTAGGGCAGATAGAGCTGACTGCTGCGAGATTCTTGGGAGTTTTGACAGCACCCCCTTGAATTTGGTGATGAAAGTTCTAAGTGACTCATTGGGCCCTTGTGTTAGATTCCAGAGGTCAGCATCCGAAACGCTTTTATCCATGAGGATAGAATATTGCTTCAGGAAAACAGCCGACAACTCGTCGAAGTTATTGATTGAGCCTGGTTCCAGCTGAGTGAACCACATTAGTGCTTGACCGCAAAGATTTTCCGAAAAGAGTTTGCAGTATCCTGCATCCTCATCAGCTTCATCCAATTCGACTCTTCCAGCGGCAATCAGAAAAGCTGCGAGATAGCTTTTTGGGTCTTCTAATCCACTGTACTGATCCAGTTTGAGTTTTCGAGAATCCTTGATTCTCAAATTTGCAATTCGCGGAATGAAAGGAGTTCGCCTAGCTTCCTCGATGACTCGGTTGATGTCCGGCTCCGAACTGGTGGCCTGGTGGAACTTTGACTTCATTTCTTTTAGTTCCTGGCTAACCTTCCTCATGGTTTCGAGCTGATCGAAGCTATCTTGATCATACTGATCTACAAGCTGATCTTCATCTCCGAGCTGCGTCTCTTCTTCCACATCCGGTTGGATTGTTGGGTTAGAAGTTGTTTGTTCGTTGGTCTCACTTCGCACACGGGAGTTTGGCGTACTGAACATGCTTCTTCGGACTCCCACGGTACTTCCTGCACCTAGAGAACGAACACGAGATTGAATAGTATTGATGTTTTGACCAAGAGATACCTGGGTTGTTTTAAGCGTGTCCACAGCTTTTTCCACATCCGAGAACTTCTGCGACATTTCTGTTATGGCTTGCTGCATGGTCTTGAGAGCCTCGGCTACTGTCGAATCAGGAATGCTTGCTCCAGACATTGCTGCTTATCTCGGAAATGAGAGAAATCTGACAACTCAAGAATCTTCTAGATCCCCACAGACGGCGCCAAAATGTGGATGTCGGATTCGCACACTTGAATATTTGTTTAGTTTGTGGGATCGAATACTCTTGAGGACAAAAATACGATGTAAAAAGCTATGAATGGAAAATGGTTATAGTGTATTTGCTAGAAAAATTGCGTATCCTTTACATGGCTACTAGCGCCAAAAATGTGGATGTCGGATTCGCACACTTGAATATTTGTTTAGTTTGTGGGATCGAATACTCTTGAGGACAAAAATACGATGTAAAAAGCTATGAATGGAAAATGGTTATAGTGTATTTGCTAGAAAAATTGCGTATCCTTTACATGGCTACTAGCCCTCTTATTTATATTGACAAACGACATTTAACTCTCAATTAAACACAATTATTCTCTCTTAAATGCGTCCGTTTTGGTCTTCAAGTTTTAATGCCCAACGTTTAAATTTGAATTGACTCCGATCTTCATGGGCTTCGCCTTTTGGCCCAAGTCACCCGACTTCGATTCCGAGTCATGTCCCGAGGTGTGACCACTCCGAGCTCTCTCTTTATGGTGATGCCCACTTCGATTATATCTTGTGATCCATGGGCTTAATGGGCCTTATCCTTTGCGGGCCTTCATCTTGACTACGTGGCAATCTTTGGTTGGTCCCGGTCCGCTGGTGCGGGATCCGACACCAACATTAAATATAGAAACGTAATTAGTGGACACGATCTAATTTTGGTAATATTTGTATCCGACTTTTAGGCGAATACTGGTGCAAGAGTTGGGTTAAATATAATCCGATCCAACCAAATTTTTATGAAGTAAATTTCTTATTGGATCGGGTACCATTCGTGTCCGAAAACAATTTAACTAGATTTTAACCCGCGGTACACCGCAAGACGATTCATTTACTAAAAGTAGTGATTTTTTAAATTTACAAACAGTATCATTTAATAAAACATTTATATTTTTATAGTTTACAACTATTATTAAGTAGCGGTATACCACGAGATAACTTTTGTTTTATACAATCTTATTTTGCTAATTCGATATTTCTGATAATTGTAGTGTTAAAAATAATAAAATTTGGGTTTAACCCGTATTGAAGCGACGAGTTAATGATATTTTAAATTTTTATTAGTGTTAATTCAAACCTGTCCTGCCCTATAACCCGTCCCGCAATATAATTCGTCCCTTGCTATTTTTTTTAATATGTTCATAATATTATAAACTTCTTATTGATTTTAATTCGTCTGTATTGAAGGGGCAAGTTAATGATATTTAAAATTTTTATTAATGTTGATTCATAATCCGTCCTGCCATCCCGCAATAGAATCCGTCCCGTGTTACTTTTTATTTTTATATGTTCAAATGTTCATAATATTATAAACTTTCGATTGCTTTCAAATATATCAATTATAATATTTTCGGTAAAATGAGACAGCTTAACTAAAAACTGAATAAACCCGTTTACAAACTTTTAAATTTGGATGTTTGTTAAGTTAATGATCCTGCTCATTTAGATTTGGATTCATTTTGATTTTATTTATAATATGATTTTGAATCATTGTCTAAACATTTTTGCCGATGTGGGATGTTGAACACATACTTTTTCATTAATTGGGTAATATTTGTCCGTCTTTAAAATTACCATATTATATGCAAATTTTTTTTAACTTTATGTATTATATGATAATTCAAAACAGTTAAAAAAATAATCAAACAAAGATGAAATGAGAATCATAAATTTAAATCAGAACTAAATCTTCTAAATATTTTTATTTTTAAATATAGAAACGTAATTAGTGGACACAATCCAATTTTGGTACTATTTGTATCCGACTTTTTGGCAAAACCGTGTAAGAGTTGGGTTAAATATAACCTGAGCAACAAAATTTTTATGAAATAAATTTTTTATCGGGGCGGATACCATTTGTGTCCGCAAAAAAATTTAACACACCCGCTAAAAATGTATTTTAAAAATACTAGTATAGATTTAGTCTTAACGCATTTACAAATTTGTTATATTAATTTCAAACCCACGCGTTTTCATAGTGTATTATAAATTAGTTATCAAAACAAAATCACAAATTAAAATCAATCCTTTAGAGTTTAAACGAACCAAAACTCATTTCAAGTCTCAAGAATTTCATAGTATTTTCTTCGGAAAATGCTGCCAATCAAAAGAACTTGTGTGTGAACGCTTTAAAAGTGGAAACAACGGGTCTCTTAGGTTCATCGACTGATTCAGAGGCGGAAGGAGGAGTGCCTTCTGCATTCATCTCAGCTCTTAGGTCATGGATGCTTTGCTCGAGCTCATTGATCCTACTACACATCCCCATCTCATTAAAAACATTTCTCAAATCCTTCACTCGACCCGCTTTGCCTAACATGTTCATGAGATAGATTAAGAACACAACATCAGGAGTCAATCCATCTCTAAGCATGTCCTTATATAAACCATATGCTTCTTCTACCCACCCAGCATTACCAAGTCCCTTTATCAGTTCCGTGTACGTATAAATCGTTGGAAAACAACCTGCTCGTTTCATCTCCTGGAAAAGATGTAAAGCTTTCTCAACTTTACCCTCCTTAAAGTAGATTCCAAACAAGGTGGTGTATATTTTCTCTGTAGGCTGCAAAGAGTTATCCTTCATCTCTTCAAACAAACTTACCGCAGAATCATCGCGGCCTAATTTTTCATATGAGGATATAAGCGCAGAGTAAGTAACCATGTCGGGAAAACAGTCACGTTCGTTACACATCTCAGCGTAAACCTCATGGACTTTCTCATGGAGTCCTTCTTTCATGAGCATCAGAATTACCGAGTTGTAAGTGCTAGAAGTGGGTCTACACTTGCGTTCTTTCGCCTTGTAAAAAAACGACAAAGCTTCGTTCATCTTCTTAGCTCGGCCAAATACTTTCACAAACTCAAAGAGTACCGCTGGGCTAAATCCAACATATGGGCTACGGATCACCTCTTCCATCGTTTCATATATATCACCATAAAGCCTAGCTTCTTCAAGGCAACGTATTAAGGTCACGTAGGTGGAGATATCATGATTAAAGTGTCTTACTTTAGCAGCCCACTTGAAAAACTCGATCTTGACATTTATGTTAACGCCTATCTCGAGGACTGAACAAACAAATTGATGATCAACTCTCTTCTCATACCACATAAGGGCACGCTCAGTATCGGAGTTCCAATTTGGGATGTTCAGTATCCTTATGAGGTCTGGATCATCTAGCATCCGCACAGCCCGATCTTTTCTAGATATTTTCCAATCCTCAGGATTCTGAATAAACAACTCAACAATCTCAGTTTCTGCGAATACCAGAAAATACATGGATCAAAACATATGTTTGGGTCAATTCAAAACCATTAGAGCAAAAAGAAGCCACATTTTTCTTTTACAAATTTCTTTTCTTCTAAAGCCCTAAACCATCAATCTCGAGAATAGGCTTAAGAGGAACAAAGTGTGGAGATTACCTGGAAGTTTCCGAGGGAGGTAAGGTAATAGAGTAGGGAAGTATCGAAACGTGATAGAGGAACGAGCCGACGTGCCCATAATCTTTGAGAGGAACATTTTTTTTGTTCAAACATAAAACCTTAAACCCTAATGCTTTTGTAATAAAAAGTAAAAAAAAGTGTCTCCGGTCTCGGTTCAAAACTAACCGTGATGATTTAGTTCTCTTTTAGATTTTTGGTCCAATCATGTGATGTGTCCCCGGTTCGGTTCTGTCTGGTTTTGTAACTAGGGTGGATTACGGACCACCCACCCATAAGAATCGCTGTCCACACGTATTTTCTTTCCTATTCATAAGAATGGCAGAAAACACAAGGATCCATCATCGTATCTATCCAAACGCGTCGAGACCGGAAAATAAAAAAGAAGATTTGTTCTGTTTCATGTTCAGTTCAGTTTCCTCTCTCTCGTATTAGATGTCTTGATTCCAGTGCATGTTACATGGTTTTGATGGTGCAGGAAGTGGTGGATGAAGAAGATGAGAAACTTAAAGAATCTGAGAAAAGAGTGGGGAGAAGAAGTGAAGAACGCAGTTATAAGCTAGGAAGCACGGAATCTTCGTCGGAGGTCCGCTTCCCGCTTCAGAATCTTAGTCGGAATCGGAAGCTCTTGGAAGCTTTCGGAATCTCGCTTCCATCGCGTTTCCAAAAATTCCACTTTGGAAGCTCGTTGGAAGCTTACGATTCCGGTTTGGAAGCTTGCGCTTCCATTTTATAAATTCAATTTTACAAATAAAACATGAAATTATTATTTTTATACAAACAAACTCAAACTAAAAATTTTGCATACTAATCTTTGTATTTTATTTTTAACAAAATCATGTTTAGAAAATAGCAATGACATGAATCTAATATGTGAGAGATATTATAAATGATTAATTAATTTGGATTAATTTCGAGAGACTTGAGTTTGATAATATTTTTACCTATAATATACATAATTTGAAATGATTTTGTTTGATGTTATTTAAAAAAAGAATGAATATAGTGTTATAATTTTTTTCTTGAATTATTTGATTTTGTTTGTTGTAAAAATTGGTTTAATTATTAAATTTAGTTTTTAAAATTTATTTATTAGATTTGTGGGGTTAATATAACTTGTAATATGATATAATGTTTAATATTTAGTTATATATATACATATATATATATATATATATATATATATATTCTTTATATATACTATACGCTTCCATCGCGTACCGCTTCCGTAAAATTTTCTAAAAAATCGCTTAAGCGCTTCTAAACGATTCCGCTTCCGCGTACCCGCTCCCGTTTCCATGCAACATAGGTTATAAGAGTCTTAAGACAGCACTTGTGGAACTGAACGAGTTTAACCCGTGTGGTCGGTACACAGTTCCGGTACTATGGAATTTTGAACTAGAGAGGAAAGCAACACTGAAAGAAGGGATTGCTCACGTGATAAAGGAGATCAAAACTCGCAAACGCAAGCTCCCATGAGGCCATGAGGCCATGAGTGTGTTCGTAAAGAGTTTTTTTTTTTTTGGGAATCTTAAAGAATTAAAGAATTAAAACTCTCCACCTCTTTTGTGTTAGTCAGAAACTAAGTGGGCCTGTGTTTTGTCAACTAATGGGCCACTAGATAGCCATATATGGGCACCATCTAAATTAAAAGTAAAAGTTTTTTGTTGTTTCGGTATTCTAGCGTAATTAATAAATTAATAGCCGCAGAAGAAAAGTTTGAGACGGTGCATTAATAAGTTTTATTGGAAACCAAAACTTATCATTACGAAAATCTTACATCCAGAACAATACGTCTTCTCACTTCTTATCACTCTCGGATTGTGCGGCTCAATAAAGAACTTTCGTATATTATTAAAAAAAAAAAAAACTTGTGTGTGAAGCTTGGAGATTAGATCACAGATTTTGCTGAACAATAGAGAAGAAGACGAAGCAACCTAACAAAGAGAAAAGATGAATGAGATGGATGAAAGGCAGAAGATAACAATCTCGAAGGAATATTTGAAGAAAGTTTTATATGAGAAGCTTATATGGCTGAAGGGCAAAATTTATGTAGCTTATGATAAAGAAATGAATGAGTTGAAGAAAATTCATATTGAAGAGATGAATAAAGTAAATGAGCTGAAGAATGAAGAGATGAAGAAAATGATGGAGAAGAAGAATGACGAGCTGAAGAAAGTAATGAAGGACAAGAATGAAGAGCTGAAGAAAGTGACGAAAGAGATGAATGAAAAGCTAAAGAAAGTAATGAAGGAGAAAGATGAAAAGCTGAAGAAAGTAATGAAGGAGAAGAATGAAGAGCTGAAGAAAGTAATGAAGGAGATGAACGAGAAGCTGGAAGAGGAGCGTTGTGAGTTAGAAGAATTAGAGGATATGAACTCAGCCTTAGTTATCAAAGAACGTCAAAGCAATGATGAGATACAAGAAGCACGCAAAGAATTGATTAGGGTATTAATTATATTTTCATGTTCTTGCTTGAGTGTGTTGATATATGTTTTGTTGGTTTCACTTTCACATATAAGTCTATTTTTTGTTTGTGTAGGGATTGAGAGATTTATCAGGTGATAGATCATCCACCATTGGAGTAAAACGGATGGGAGAAGTTGATGAAAAGCCTTTCTTGAAAGTATGTAGACAGAGATTTAGTGGTGAAAATGTTGAGTTGGAACAAGCCATGCTTTGTTCGAAATGGCAGAAAACACTCAAGGATCCATCATGGTATCCATTCAAACGCGTTGGGACCGGAGAGAAAATGAAGGTTTGTTCTGTCTCATGTTTAGTTTAGTTACTTTCATCTCTCTTGTATTAGATGTCTTGATTCTGGTGCATGTTATATGGTTATGATGGTGCAGGAAGTGGTGGATGAAGAAGATGAGAAACTTAAGAATCTGAGAAAAGAGTGGGGAGAAGAAGTGAAGAATGCAGTTAAGACAGCACTTGTGGAACTGAACGAGTTTAACCCAAGTGGTCGGTACACAGTTCCGGTACTGTGGAATTTTGAACAAGAGAGGAAAGCAACACTAAAAGAAGGGATTGCTCACATGATAAAGGAGATCAAAACTCGCAAACGCAAGCTCCCATGATGTGTTCGTAAAGAGTTTGTTTTTTTGGAATCTTAATTAAAGAATTAAAACTCTCCACCTCTTTTATGTTAATCAGAAACTAAGTGATCTAAACTCATGGAGGGTTCTTTTGAAATTCTGGTGTATTCCTTATTAACTTAATTTCTTATCATTATTCTTCATCTTGTGGGTTTGGTAATCTTTAGATTATTTTAGAAACAAGATGTAAAAGTGCAAAAAAAAGAAGATGTAAAAGAAACTTAAAGATTTTCTCTTTAAGTGAAAGAAGCTTTGACTCCGGTGTTTAATTGGAGAACAATTTAATCATTACGAAATCTTATGTCAAAACGATACAACTTCTTCTTATTACTCTCGCTTTTAATTGAGATTGGGTGGCTCAATAAAGCTTGTTGCCTACATGCAGAGTCTCATTAGTCTTTAAAACTCGGAGAGATCATACAAAAATTGTTGAACAACAAATCAGAAAACCTGTGACCGTAGCTGAGAGAAGAAGATAGATGTATGAAGAGGTAATGAAAGTTTGGAGGGAGAAAAAATTGTAGGGAAAGTTAGAAAAAATATTGAAAGAGATGAATGAAAAGCTTGAGAAGAAGTGTGTGATAAAAGAACGCTAAGGCTCCGATTGGTAATCGCATAATGGCGGAATGGCGATTTCTAATGCGATTATGCAAAAATTTTGCCAAAAAAAACAAATCTGCATAATCGCATTAGAAAACACAAAAACGCAGGATTTGCATTTTCGCCTAAAAACAAAAATAAAATCTCATTATGCAAATAAGTGTATATATAGTTGTTTATTTGCATAATAAATTTTTATTATTTTATCCACACAAAATATTAGCCATTAAAAATACAAGAAAATAATTTTATACTTTGAAACTTATACCATTTTTCGAATAATATTTAAAAATTGAAGATTTCACAATGTTTCACAATCTTTAAAATTTCACAATCTTTTAACAATTTTTAATATTTTTATATTTAAATTATCAAATATTACTTAAATAAGGGGAGACTCACAAAAATGCCCCTTTTTCAATACCCCTTTTCAAAAATACCCCATTTGCCTGTCCATTTTTAAAAATACCCCTTTTTATGTACAAAATGACTAAATTACCCTTCTTTTAATAAAATATATCACAAATATATAAGGAAATATAACAAAATTAGGTCCACAAAATACAAAATATTTTTTGGCGGGAAAATTGATCCCGCAATTTTTCCCGCCAAAACACTTGTAAAAACCTTTAAAATACCTTATAAAATTTTCCCGTAAATTTTTTTCCCGCCAAAAAATTTTCCCGCCAAAAAAATTTTTTTTGCGGGAAAAGTGATTCCGCAATTTTTTTGGCGTTAAATTTTCCCGCCAAAAATTTACAAGGTATTTTAAAGGTTTTTTACAGGGTATTTATAAGGTTTTACAATGTATTTTAAAAGGTTTTACAATGTATTTTAAAAGGTTTTACAACGTATTTATAAGATATTATAAGATTTTACAAGCTATTTTATAAGGTTTTACAAGTTATAAGGTTTTACAAGTTTTTTATAAGGTTTTACAAGTTATAAATACTTTATAAAACCTTATAAGTACCTTGTAAAACCTTTTAAAATACATTGTAAAACCTTACAAAAACACTTGTAAATACTCTGTAAAACCTTTAAAATACCTTGTAAATTTTTCCCGCCAAAAAAATTTCGCCCAAAAAATTGCGGAATCACTTTTCCCGAAAAAACAATTTTTGGCGGGAAAAATTTTTACGGGAAAATTTTACAAGGCATTTTAAAGGTTTTTACAAGTGTTTTGGCGGGAAAATTGCGGGATCACTTTTCCCGCCAAAAAATATTTTGTATTTTGTGGACCTAATTTTGTTTCAAATAAGGGTAAAATGGTCATTAAAAATTAAAAGAGGGCAAACTTAAAAATGGACTCTCAAGGGGGGCATTTTTGAAAAGGGGTATTGAAAAAGGGGCATTTTTAACAATTTCTCTTAAATTATTAAATATTATTTTGTTTATTAAATATAAGTATTGATGATATAATATTATATTCTGTCATTACGCAAAATATATCCAATCAACATATTCTTTCAAGTAATTTCATTCTGCGAAATTTTTTTCTGCAAGTTTTCATTCTGCGAATTTTATCCTGCAACTTATGTTATTATGCGATTATGCAATGTTACCAATCGGAGCCTAAATCAATGATGGCATAAATGAAGCACGCAAAAAAATTAACAAAAAGTTTTTTTTGAAAAAAAGCACGCAAATAGTTTATTTGGGTATCCTTTAACCCTAAAATATACTTCCTCAGTTTATTTCTTGAAAGATATTTTGGTTAAAAACGCATATTTTTAAAAATATATATATATAAACAATATCATTTAATATTTATATTTAAAACAGTTCAACCAATTATAAAAATTATATATTGCATAATATAAATGAATACAGAATATTAAATACATTTAAATTTTACATAAAAACCTACAAAACATGTAATAAAATGAAACAATATTTTAAAAAATATCCTATAAAATGAAACAGGTGGAGTATTGTTATAGAGTTGTGATGTGTTTTGCTTTGAATTGTGGTTTTCACAATTTGTTTTTGCAGGGATAGGGAATTTATAAGGTGATCATTAAAGAGAATGGGATTTGTGGATGCAAAATCCGACATGATTCAATTTACAATCCAAAGAAATTGGGATCAAAGCTTATGTGAGTAAAACACTAAGACCATCTCCAATGTATTTTCCTATTTCTATCTCTATTTTTATAATAGAGATGAGTTTCCTCTATTTTTACTCCAATGTGTTCCTCTATTTTTTCTTCTAAAAAAGTTTAACTCTATTTATAGAGGAAAAAAAAAATAGAGATTCTCTATATATAGAGCAAAAAATAGATTTTAGAGGTGGGTTGGAATAGATTTGCCTCTAAAATAGAGTTTAAAGGCAAATATAGAGGTGGGTTGGAGATGTTCTAAGTCGAGTAAAAGAATAGACATGGATGGATAAACAAATCCAAAGATAAGACATACACATTTTTGTAGTTTAGTATTTCATTATATGATTACATAGGAGAATAGATAATCATGTTTTTTGAATAACGTTGTTTTTGTGGATCAAGAGGTATTAAATGTTTTCCCTCGTATGGTGATATGTCCCGCCATTTTATAGTCTTCTTTTATTTTTAATTAGGTAAGAATCTGTGTCATGCACGGGTAAATTTTATGAGAGAACGATTTTTTAAAAATTAAAAGTTTTTATATTGAATTTGAGATATCAAAACTAAATTTTGTAATTACGCTAAAATCTTTTAAATTAAAATAATGCTATAGAAATATCATGTAATTTTTTGTGCAAAATAAAAATCATGCAATAACATGACTTTGGAGTCTATAAATAAACTTACAAATTAAATTCTAAATATTTTAATGATTTATAATATACAAATAAAATTACATTTACTTCATTCATAAATTTAGACTTATAAATTTGCGGTTTTAGTTTAAAAGTTTATAATATATGATAGAATATGATGGTGTTAAAATGCATATACTATATGTTTATATTATTTATTTTTTCAATTAAAAAAAATACAATGCATTTAATATAAAAAATTTATATAGAAGCTTTCTTATATTAAAATTCGAGATATTTAATTTTGGTAAGTATAGTTAGTAAGAATAAGTATTACGGTAAAATCTCTATAAATTAATACTCGATAAATTAATAAATAAATAAACTATTCGGTTTTACGGTTTTTAACCAAACATAAACCGAAAACTTAATAAAAATGATAACATGAGTATTTAGGCTAAACTATAACCAAACCAAATCATTTATTTTGGTCTGTTCGATTCGGTTTTTCGGGTTATGTTTTTTTTTGTACCAAAATCACTACCATCTTTGTTGTTTTAGCTTTGATGTATGGTATCATTGTCCACTTTTAAAGTCGAAGAAAGAGAAGCGAAAATATTGTGGGATACATATCTTTTTAAGTCATACTTCAAAAAGTGTTTTGGTTATCACTACTTACTATTTCCAAAATGAAATTATCTTTGATTTTTGTTATATTCATGATACTTTGATTTAATAAATTTCTGACTCGACTAAATCGTCATATCTATGGATTCGTTATGTAACCAAACTAGATTTTACCCTGCGGTACCCCGCGGGTCGATTTTTTAACTAAAAAATTAAATTTTAAATTGTATTTTTTTTAATATTATTTATTTTGTTAAGTGTTTAAGATTGTATAATTGTATTTTGATTGTTAATTTTAAGATTTCATCCGTGATATTAATACCGTCCCGTATTAATATCGATCCAAACCCGTCCCACTATATAACCCCGTCCCGTGAAATTAAACATCATTTTGTTATTTTAATAATATTTTATTAGACATATAATTCGAGTCAATTTAAAAGTTTGATTATATATATATATATATATATATTTAAATTTTAGTTAATAATAATTAATTCTATATAATGATTTCTGAATTAATTGCGTATGACCGACGGTCAAGATTGAAGATTAAAAACCGGATTAAGATTTGAATGGCCACGATTAAATGTAGGGATCGTGAGATCTTTTAAAGAAATCGAATTGAATATGGATGTAATTTTGGCAATGATTAGTTATGCTTAATATATTAGGTTAAGATTTTTGGAAATGATTTTTTATGTTAATATCTTTGATTTAATTTTGAAAATCTAAATAATTAATGTCAGTGACATTTGATCGTAAATAAGTTGGAACTCCAGGATTTATTTCATAAATGTCTCAAAAAATGTATATATAGATTGCGTTTAAGAATTACTATGGCAGCCGTTTTTATTTCGAAACGCAAATTGGAAATGGAACCGCTTCGAGTACTAGTATAAATACTAAAATGAGGGTTTTGAGTCAAAATGATCGATACCAGCCTTTATCACTTAGCCTCTGAAGCCAGAACTCCGGTCGATAATTCGCCGGAGAATCGAATCCACGGTGAGTCTTTCGTATACTTTACCTGATTTTAATCGATTCATAACTCAACGCCTAGGATTCGATTAAGTTACGTTATTGTTATCTGTTAATGCTCTTAGGGTTTTGTGTCTCGTGATGCCTGGGTTTGATAGAATCAGCGAATTACCGGAATCTTTGATTACTCAAATACTCTTATGCCTTCCGACTAAAGATTCGGTGAAGACGAGTGTTTTATCGACTAGATGGAAGAATCTATGGCTAAATGTTCCTGGACTTGACTTGAATTACCGTGATTTCCCTAAGGAAGATGAAGAATATGAAGAAGTGTTTATTAACTTCATCGACAGGTTTCTCGAGTTTAATCCTGAGTCACGCTTGCAAAAATTCAAGGTAGATTACAGTAAGCGTGAGATACTCGGGTTCAAGGATCGGATCGGTACAGTGATTAACCGCGGAATTCGACTTCTTGATGCTGTGAGTAGTACCGAATATCGAGAGGATGACGGTATTATGTATCCTTATTTTGAGTTTATGCCTCTGAATCTGTTTACGAGCAAGACGTTGGTTTATTTAAAGCTCAGGTATTCGGCTCTTAGCGATCCGGGTTTCGTTTATATGCCTTGTCTTAAATTCATGATTCTTCGAGAAATTCGATGGTCTGGTACTATGAGTCTTGAAAAGCTTGTCTCTGGATGTCCTGTTCTTGAAGAACTGACCTTGGTAAGGACCCTGGCAAGTGCTATTGATGATGATGAATTGGCGGTTTCCCGTGTGAGATCTGGGAGCCTGAAGACGTTTTATGTTCCGCTCGCGTATGGAGTTTGTTGTAGTTCGAGAGTGCAACACACAGTACTTGAAATTGATGCTCCAGGACTAGAGAATATGATTCTCAAAGAAGACCATTTTGAGAAAATCGTAGTGAAGAACCTGACTTCTTTGTTCATGATTGACCTTGATGTCAAGTTTGCTGTCAATTATGACAGTAGTTTTGATCCAGAGGACTTATCGAAGACAAATGAAATCCGTGATTTTCTCAGCGGGATATCTCGTGCAAGACATATGATCATCTCTAAGAAAACCGTGAAGGTATATATATTTCATCTCTCAGACAACTATTCCTGAAATTTGTCTAATTGGAAAATTCTTACTAGTATCTTTTTTCCTCTCTTCTTGTTGCAGGCCCTTGATCGTTACTCAAAAGTAGAATTGATTCCCAAATTCAATAACTTATCACGTTTACAGGCTGCATTCCCGAGCCCCTTGTTACCGTTTTTGCCAGCCTTTCTTGAGAGTTTCCCGAATCTGAAAAACCTAAGCTTGGTAAAACCTTTTGCGATTTTGGCGTAACAACATGCATTTTGGTATTGTTGATGTGTATAATTACCCGGCCTTTGTTTTGGTGTTTGCAGAAGATTGCTTTTGCAAAGGATGATGAGACGGAGGAGCTGAATCTCGTAAATGTGCCTCGGTGTTTCATATCGACTCTCGAATGTGTTGAGATAAAAGGATTGTTTGAATGGGAGGAAGAGGAGATGAAAATAGCGAGTTACTTTCTTGAAAACTCAGCAGTCCTCAAGAAACTCACCCTGAGTTTCATAGACTACCCTCGATATGCTTCAAATTCAGATGTCTACGAGGAGCTTAATAAACTCACAAAACGTTCTCGGAGATGTCGAATTATCGTTGATGATGACTGATGAAGATTGATGCGCAACCATGAAGAAGCGCATGAGCATTATCAGTGTAGGAGTGAGTCTGTTTTGGCATGAAAATTGCTGTTAACTGTTAAGCTTTAGCATATTTTTTAAGATCATTTTGTTGTTCTGGTTGGAGACACAAAATTAAAAAATTTTATGGCTTTTTTTTAATCAACTAGCGTGTTCTCCACCTCTTTTGTGTTAGTCAGAAACTAAAGTGATCTAAAGTCGTGGAGGGTTCTTTTGAAATTCTGGTGTATTCATTATTAATATAACTCAATTTCTTATCATTGTTCATCATCTGGTGGGTTTGGTAATCTTTAGATTATTTTAGAAACAAGATGTAAAAGAAACTTAAAAAAATTCTCTTTTAGTGAAAGAAGCCTTGACTCCGGTGTTTAATTGGAGAACAATTTAATCATTACGAAATCTTAGGTCAAAACGATACAACATCTTAGAGCACTTCCATAGGTGAGATGGAGGAGAGTGTCTAGCCAACATTTATTAATAAAAATAATAATAAATGAAGAGAGAGAGACACAGTTTCTCTGCCCAGAAACTTTGAGACACAGTTTCTACACACATGTCACAAATTTATTGGTTGAATTATTAAAAAATAATAAAAAAACAAATAATTTAATTAAATAGTATTATTTTATTTTTTTTGAGAAACTCCCATCATGTCTTCTGATGGAGATGCTCTTATTACTCTCGCTTTTAATTATGATTGGGTGGCTCAAATAAAGCTTGTTTCCTACATGCAGAGTCTCATATTAGTCTTTAAAGCTCAGAGAGATCATACAAAAATCAAATCAGAAAACTGGTGACCGTAGCTGAAGAGAAGGAGACAAGTGTATGAAGAGGTAATGAAAGTTTGGAAGGAGAAAAAATTGTAGGGAAAGCGTGAAAAAATATTGAAAGAGATGAATGAAAAGCTTGAGAAGAAGTGTATGATAAAAGAACACTAAATAAATCAATGATGATGGAATAAATGAAGAACACATTTAGTTATGAATCAATCCATCATGACGAATGCGGAAAGATGTAGGCAGTGCCGGCCCAATGATATTTGATGCCTAAAGCAACCCAAAAAATTGTTGCCTCAAAAAAAAAAAATTCTCCTTAACAAAACAGCATAATTCTTTGAAACTTTAATGTTAACATGAGTTCAAATAAAGGAAAAGTCTTAAAACCAAAAACAGAAAATACAGAAGCATCATTGTTTTTTTTTAAAAAATGAAAAAAAATAATAATAATTTAATGTTAATCAATCTAATATAGTTGTTTAGTAAATATAAAAGAAGACAAAAAAAGATTTAGCAAAATAGGTTTTAAAAACAAATTAAAATGTTTAGTGAATAATTTAATGTTAATCAATCAAATATAATAATATAAAAGGAAATTGAAGTTAGAAAATTCAAATAATCGGGTAAATTTAAAATAAAAATAAAAAGTAAGAAAAATATTTGGTTTTGGAAGATAAAAAGGCAATTGGATTCGAACCTTGGTTGAGGAGGTTAAGCAAATGTTGCTCGACCACTAGGCTACTGGACACTTACGACATAAATCTGATGCCCTTAAAAATATATACAATTTTTGCTGCCTAAAGCATTGGCTTGTTGGGCTTTAGCCGTGGGCCGGCCCTGGATGTAGGCGCCATTTCTGTGATTCGGGCATATGTCATGTTTGTAAGGGAGGAGAGGAAACCATTCTACACGTGTTAAGGGATTGCCCGGCGATGTCAGGTATATAGAACCGACTAGTTAGTCCGAGAAATGCCAATATGTTCTTTACACAAACCTTGTTTGAGTGGCTTTATGGTAACACATGTGGAGGCAGGAATGTCAGGGGACACGTTATGGTCCATGCTCTTTTCTATAACGTCATGGTGGAGATGGAAGTGGAGTTGTGGTAATGTGTTTGGGGAAAACATAAAGTGTAGAAACAATAAAATTCATCAAAGATCTGGCGAATGAGGTGGCTAACTCGCAATTATCTTTGGGGGACCGACTAGAAATATGGAGAGAATTGAAAGGTTGATTGCTTGGATCCCACCGGGAGATAGATGGATGAAGGTAAATACGGATGGGGCATCACGTGGGAACCCGGACTTAGCAACTGCGGGTGGAGTCCTACGAAACCATAAGGGTGAGTGGTACTGTAGAGGGTTCTCAGTTAATATTGGCATATGTTATGCACCTCTAGCGGAACTATGGGGCGTTTACTATGGGTTCTATGTTGCTTGGAAAAGAAGAGTGACGCGAGTGGAGTTGAAAGTGGATTCGGAGATTGTGGTTGATTTTCTTAAGACCGTGATCAGTGATTCTCACCCACTGTCTTTCCTAGTGGGTTTGTGCTATGGCTTTATATGAAAAGATTGGATAGTTTGTATCTCACATGTGTATAGAGAAGCTAATCGCGTTGCAGATTGGTTAGCGAACTATACTTTTTCTTTGCTTTTAGGATTTCATTTATTTGATTTTAGGCCAGATTGTGTTAATTCAATTATGTTGGATGATGTTAGAGGGGCTACATGCCCAAGACATGTTTGGATGATGTTTGAATTTAATTTCTTTTAATTTCTTATGATAATACGTCTCCCTCACTTCCCAAAAAAAGAAAAAAAAAAGCACACAAACAAATTTTTTAAAAAAAGATTTTTAAAAAGACAAACAAAAGACGCAAATAGTTTATTTGGGTAGCCTTTCACTCTAACATATACTTACTCAGTTTCTTTTTATAAGAAATTTTGGCTAAAAGCGAGTATCTTAAGAATTTTTTATATATTAACAATATTATTTAATATATATATTTATATACAGATAAAATTGTATTTACTTCATTCATAAATTTAGACTTATAAATTTACGGTTTAAATTTAAAATTTTATAATATATGATAGAATATGCTAGTGTTAAAATTATGTTAAAATTATTTATTTTCCAATTAAAAAAATATAATCATTTAATATATAAAATTTTTATATAGAAGCTTTCTTATTTAAAGAGATATTTAATTTTAGTAAGTATAGTTAATAAGAATAAGTAGTACGGTAAATCAGGTAAACTTATACGCAAGAATCAACGCATAGGATTCGATAAACTTAGATTCCTAATCTACTAAAACAATAGAGTAGGGTTTATGTTTCTTCTACAATAGAAATTAGGGTTTATCTCTAAATACTAAAACCAATAAAAGAAAGAAATTAGGGTTTTCAATCTCTTTACGATCCGAGGACGAATTAATTGGAGACGGAGATGATGCCTCTATTTATAGTGGTTTAAGATGTAAATTTCGATACGCGTTAGTTAGTGATGAAAATCTTGCTAAAGAAGTATAATAACTCTGTAACAATAACATATATGGAACAAAATCTCGGATTTATTATAAATGCAAGGAATATGCCATATATTGAGAGATTGATAGTACTAATTAGTTGAGACATAAGATATTAGTTGGGATCGAAGATATATTTGATCGATTATATGAATTATAGATAAGGAAATACCAAGAATCATGGATATATGTAGAGTAAGTAGTTTATAGTTTCTTAAATATTCTTACTTTTATGTAGCTAAACAATGAATACTGATGAGATATATGTGGAGTAATTAATTTCTATTTTCTTAAATATCAGCTAAATAATGAATATTGTTCGCTTTAAACGATTATTGTTAGAATTAATTATTATTTTTTAAATGGTAGTTAGCAAATGAGCGAATGTAGGTATGGAAAAGTAAGTTTTAAGAGACAATTTAGGATTCAAATTGTTTTGTTAATACTAAAACCAATAAAAGAAAGAAATTAGGGTTTTCAATCTCTTTACGATCCGAGGACGAATTAATTGGAGACGGAGATGATGCCTCTATTTATAGTGGTTTAAGATGTAAATTTCGATACGCGTTAGTTAGTGATGAAAATCTTGCTAAAGAAGTATAATAACTCTGTAACAATAACATATATGGAACAAAATCTCGGATTTATTATAAATGCAAGGAATATGCCATATATTAAGAGATTGATAGTACTAATTAGTTGAGACATAAGATATTAGTTGGGATCGAAGATATATTTGATCGATTATATGAATTATAGATAAGGAAATACCAAGAATCTTAGATATATGTAGAGTAAGTAGTTTATAGTTTCTTAAATATTCTTACTTTTATGTAGCTAAACAATGAATACTGATGAGATATATGTGGAGTAATTAGTTTTTATTTTCTTAAATATCAGCTAAATAATGAATATTGTTAGCTTTAAACGATTATTGTTAGAATTAATTATTATTTTTTAAATGGTAGTTAGCAAATGAGCGAATGTAGGTATGGAAAAGTAAGTTTTAAGACACAATTTAGGATTCAAATTGTTTTGTTAATACTGTATCTTTTTTTTAATTTTGCAAATCTTAAGAATTAAATCTAATGATATTTTATTGTAAATACTTGTGAAAACTAGTATTTATTTCAAAAAGTTACTTATAGATCGCGTTTTTTGGAATTGCGTTTAAGAAATAATACTGGCAACCATTTTTTTTTTCGAAACGCCAATTGGAATTGGAGCTGCTTCGAGTACTGGTATAAATACTAAAATGAGGGTTTTGAGTCAAAATGATCGATACCAGCGTTTATCATTTAGCCTCTGAAGCCAGAACTCCGGTCGATAATTCGCCGGAGAATCAAATCCACGGTGAGTCTTTCGTAAACGTTACTTGATTTTAATTGATTTATATAATTCTACGCCTAGGATTCGATCAAGTTACATTGTTGTTGTATGTTTATGCTCTTAGGGTTTTGTGTCTCGTGATGCCTGGGTTTGATAGAATCAGCGAATTACCGGAATCTTTGATTACTCAAATACTCTTTTACCTTCCGACTAAAGATTCGGTGAAGACGAGTGTTTTATCGACTAGATGGAAGAATCTATGGCTAAATGTTCCCGGACTCGACTTGAATTACCGTAATTTCCCTAAGGAAGATGAAGAATATGAAGAAGTGTTTATTAACTTCATCGACAGATTTCTAGATTTTAAACCTGAGTTACGCCTGCAAAAATTCCAGGCAAATTATAGTCAGCGTGAGATACTCGGGTTCAAGGATCGGATCGGTAATGCGATTAACCGCGGAATTCAACTTCTTGATGTTGTGAGTAGTACCGAGTATCGAGAGGATGACGGCATTATGTATCCTTATTTCGAGTTCATGCCTCTGGATTTGTTTACGACCAAGACATTGGTTTCTTTAAAGCTCACGTTTTGGGGTCTTAATGATCCGGGTTTTGTTTCTCTGCCTTGTCTTAAAGCCATGTTTCTTCAGGAAATTCGATGGTCTGGTACTATGAATCTTGAGAAGCTTGTCTCTGGATGTCCCATTCTTGAAGAACTGACCTTAGTAAGGTATCTTGATGAGGATAAATTGGTGGTTACGCGTGTGAGGTCTGCGAGCCTGAAGACTTTTTATGTTCCGTTCGTGTATGGAAGTTATTGTAGATCAAGAGTCCCACACACAGTACTTGAGATTGATGCTCCAGCACTAGAGTCTATGACTATCAAAGAAGACCATTTCGAGAAAATCATAGTAAAGAACCTGACTTCTTTGTTCATGATTGACCTTGATATCAAGTTTGTTGTCAAGTATGACAGTAGTTTTGATCCAGAGGACTTATCGAAGAAAAATGAAATCCTTGATTTTCTCACTGGGATATCTCGTGCAAGACATATGATCATCTCTCACAAAACAGTGAAGGTATATCTTTCAGTGTTCTAAAATACGTTAGGCGGTAAGATGTTATATTTATACAACTATTCCTGATGTTTGTCTAAATTCTTACTTGTATCTTTTTTCCTCTCTTCTTGTTGCAGGCCCTTGATCGTTTCTCAAAAGTAGGATCGATTCCCAAATTCAATAACTTATCTCGTTTACAGGCTGAATTCCCGAGCCCCTTGTTACCGATTTTGCCAGCCTTTCTTGAGAGTTTCCCGAATCTGAAAATCCTAATCCTGGTAAAACCTTTTGCGATTTTGGCGTAACAACATGCATTTTGGTATAGTTGATGTGTGTAATTGTAAATCCGGCCTTTGGTTTTTTGGTGTTGCAGAAGATTAAATTTGCAAAAGATGATGAGACGGAGGAGCTGAATCTCGTAAATGTGCCTCGATGTTTCATATCGACTCTCGAATGCGTTGAGATAAAAGGTTTGTTTGAATGGGAGGAAGAGGAGATGAAAATAGCGAGGTACTTTCTCGAAAACTCAGCAGTCCTCAAGAAACTCACTCTGAGTTTCATAGACTACCCTCGATATGCATCAAATTCAGATGTCTACGAGGAGCTTGATAAACTCACAAAAAGCTCTCGAAGATGTCAAATTATCGTTGATGATGACTGATGAATATTGATGCGCAACCATGAATAAGCCCATGAGCATTATCAGTGTAAGAGTGAGTCTGTTTTGGCATGAAAATTGCTGTTAAACTTTAGCATTTTTTTAAGATCATTTTGTTGTTATGGTTGGATTTCTTAGCCATAGATGTTTCAAGTTCTTTAAATTCGGTGTGGTTTTGCTTACTCTTTGGAAATTTAACCAAACAAAAAGAATTTTTTTTATGTTGGATGGAGAAACAAAATTAAAATTTTTGATGGCTTTTTAATCAAATAGCGTTGAAATAAAATAGCAAAAGTCAATTAAGGAATGTTGGAGGAAAATAAAAAAAATTCACACTTTATTAAAAAAAAACACGAATCAGCGAAATGAGGCGCAAGTTAGGAAATTGGCTTTCTCTTCTTCTTCGTCCTCAGAATTTACCGCTTTAAAACCAACGCCCGACGCTCTTTCTTCTCTCCCAATTCTTAATTTTTTTCTCATCTTCTTTCTTCAACAATGGCAGAATCAAAGACAAAATTTGCCGAAGTCAGGGAATGGATCGTCGAACACAAGCTTCGTACCGTTGGTAATCTCACTCTTCCTCCTCTTATTCCTTCTGTGTTCATCCTCCAACAAATTTTCTCGTAGCTTGTTTTGGCGTACACGAATCGAGTTTCGTAATGATTCGTGTTTGTTCATCGTTAACATAGATCTGAATAATTTCGCAGATCCGAAGTTTTGGATCTAAGTTATCTCAATTTTGAGAACTTTAGGGTTTTTTTTTCTCCTTTCCAAAATCGAATTTCTTCTTTGCTTCACCATTTTTTGTGAATTTGGTTTAGTAATATTGGAGATGAGGATGCATGTATGAGTTTTGTGTTTTGTTCTGATAAAATTTGTTGTTTCTGAATTGGATTTTTGATAGGTTGCTTATGGCTTAGTGGTATCTCTGGTTCAATCGCCTATAACTGGTCTAAACCTGCCATGAAAACCAGTGTCAGAATCATCCACGCTAGGTAAATTTTGCTTATCTTAATGCTCCCAAATGTTTCTTTTGATTTTCGATTTAGACCTTCTTAGATTGTAGAAGTTATCAATGGCTTAAGCTATATAGATCATTCATTTGAAGAATCTGGTTCTTATCTGTTTTTAATGAACGTGTGCCAAAAAAAAAAAAAAAAATCTGTTTTTAATGAACATCAAAGCAACTTAGTTATGTGTTCTCATATAACAACATTTTGCTTAACCACAAACAATTACGTTTAAGAACAATAATGCTAGAGAAAGCATGAGCCTTCAATTAGGGGGTACTCTAATTCTTTTCCTTAGATTCTTTAAGTGAATTAAAATCGCTTGTTCGTGTTGTTCTTCATTGTATTAGCTGGGCCTTATTGCTAGACAAATCAATTGGTAACAACATCTAATCGTCTCCAATATTCGATCATATATATTCTCGCTAGTATGCGTGTTTTGTGCTTAAAAACACGTACTTGGGGTGTTGGGTATACAACACAAATGTGACCATTACAGTTCTAAAATTTTCATAGATTGGTTCTTTACCATGCATGATGATGATGATCTTTCAATTCTTATTTGCCATTTGATATCTCACAGATTTTTATCATATTGTCAGGTTGCATGCTCAGGCGCTGACATTAGCCGCTCTGGCTGGAGCAGCCGCAGTGGAGTACTATGATCACAAGTCTGGAGCCACTGATCGAATCCCAAAATTTCTGAAGCCTGATAACTTAAATAAGGACTAGAAACCCTTACCATGGCTCATGCCTATTCTGTTATTGTAGGCATATTTTAGCTAATGAAAACTTCATGTTTTGTAAGTTCTTTTGGTATTTTAAAATGGCTGATACCTATTCTGTTATGTTAGGCATACTATAGCCTCGCAGATTGACTGCAACATTCGGGATGCGAAAATGTAAGAGTTTCATACAGACACTAAATGAATAAATATATATTTTATTAAGCATGGTCATTTCATTCTGATCTTAGCCTAAATCCTGATAATATCTATCGCCTATCCCAAATTCACATTTTTCTGTATTGTCTTTTAAAAACTGTTTTTACAGTCTCCTGGCAATGTGTTTTTTATTTTGTGCCTGGCAATGTTAATATTTTTCTGTTTGTAGAAAATGTTTTCACCGTCGTTTCAAGCACTTAATTGGGCCTAGAGCATCCAGCCCATGTGAATAATAAACACAAAAACTCATGCCGTTGAAAGAAGAACCAGTACGATGATGTGTTGATATTAAAAAGTCCCACATCGCTTATACCCAAAGCAATGACTGGGGAAGCAGGAGTATATATAGAGAAGTGGACGGCTCGAGCGAATTACTTACCTGGACGGGGTCGACTCGCGATCAATAAGACGAGTGGCCTAGGCTAGTGACCGCATTGCACATACCGCTGGGGTGCTATGCTTAAGGTCTTCCCTTGAGGAAGAGCCTATGTCATTATTTGTGGCAGAGGGGGTTTGCGTTCGCCCAGCCCCTACCATTCATCATTAGTCTCAAATCTTTTTTGCTTTTGGTGAGAAACTATTTTGTTGGTGGGCATAATATAAGCTGAGAACCTCTGTAATTATGATGACGATAATAATCCCACAACGAAAGTATCTTCATTATATGGACACAAAAAAGTCCCACATCGGAAGGATATATCAGCTTGATAGGTTCTGTTTGGCTATAAATAAAGAAGCTCTCCTGCTATCCAAACTCATCCTTGCGCTTGGGGCAATGACGTAGCTAATGAGGTCTGAACCGAGGCGCGTCTATTGCTGGTTGAAAACTATTTCCAAACCCCATCCTAGGCCTAAGCGTGTCTTGGGCCTTCGAGAATTTCTGGAAGAGTTCCCTTAGGGGTAAAGCTCTACAATTCCTAGTTCAATAATTTCTTCAATGGTCACGTCCAAATTCATAAAAATGTTTCTACTTTTATGCTATATTAAGATATGCATCAACTTTCTTTCTGTTTTCTCATTTGAAAGTGAGAAAAATGTGTCATGTTAATAGTCTGCTTTTGCATTAATCAAATTACATAGCAGCCACTTTCTTATGTAATTGATATATTTATTGACAAATTGGTTTCGGCTCATATGATAACATTGACGAATTGATAAATTTCCGTCCGTTTAATAACACTAAATAATTGCACACGTTGCTAAAATTTGGTAGGTGTTAGTTACAAAAAAAAACAGAGCATGTAAGCCAGAGTAGTACAGTCACTTTTCCCTTCTATTTTCTGATTGTATCGTTTACATGCTTCTTCTTCTTCTTCTTCTTCTTCTTCTTCTTCTTCTTCTTCTTCTTCTTCTTCTTCTTCTTCTTCTTCTTCTTCTTCTTCTTCTTCCTTTTCGTGATTCTCTCTCTCTCTCTCTCCATGATGTAATAGTGATCTAGGAACGTCTAAAGAGAGAAATTAGAGGTCGTGGCACAAACCTTAAAACTCTTTTCGATTCTAGTGGAGGTTTGTGGGTAAGAGCCCCACACGAGATGTATTGTACCCGTGACTCGTTAAAGTTAGTAGACTTGTAGGTGATTTGAATTGGTGTGTCATATTAATATATGTCTAAAACCTCACGAGGTATGAGAACCACTAGGATAAGTGACGGTTGAAGGTGGTAATCTGAACTTCATCGCTGCAAGAAGCTTACAAATCGCAAGTAAGCAACGCAATCAAGTCTAATAAATGCATTCAAGATACAAAGCTTTTGCTGTTTAGCGTAATGCCCATTTGAATTTTCGTCTCTTTGTTTTGTTAACATAGATGTATTGTAATTTTCAAAAAAAAACACACACATGTGACATGTATAGATGTATTGTAGCCAATGTAAACTAATTAATGAAATAATAATAATAATAATAAGTATGTTAGACCAGTTCAGAGAAGACATTTTCAAGAGTCAAATACGCATTGTCAACACATAAGTTTTTTTCTTCTAGCAGTACATTTTCAACACATAAACTAACATGTTTAGAGAAACATGATACGGTCAGTTGAACAAAACAAAAGAAATATATCTATATAAATCATATGTCCATAGCACCAATCCGCGTTATCTGACTTCATTTCTCAAACAAAATATATAAATGAATACCGTAACTTGAGTTCATTTCTCGCTATATATACGCACCGATTTACGTATCAAAATTCATATTAAAAATTTTAATACAACGTAAAAATGTGTAACGTCGTGGTTTGCTTGCTAACTTTGACCTTGCTCTTGTTCTCTGGATTATTGAACACAACATTAGCCCGAGTACAAATGAACCTTTAAAGCCAAGTAAGTTTTTATTGCAATCAATTTGATATATCCAAATCGATTTTGGTTTTATTGTAGTTCAACTTTTTTTCCGGGTTATAAAATAGAATGATAAATGAATGTTATTCAGTTTACTTTGATTCATTTTTGATATCGATCCTATGTTTGGCAATATACGTCTTCAAGACAAAGAACTTTCATAGAATACGAAATTAAAATCGTTTAATTTATTCATCGTTTTTGTTATTACGGTAATTACGGTCTTTTTGTGTATATAAAAAAAAAAACTGAATCATTCTCTTTCTTCTTCCTTTCAATTGGTGTTCTGGATTTTGGATACGGATTTAATTTGATTTGAATAATTGTGTCAACTGCATTACATGGATTTTTATGACTTGAAGATATAAAAAATTGATTAGGTGATTGTTGTTTTCTTTGTAGGGAAAGAATTCGGAGTATGGGTTAGGGATCAAAAGATGATTACAGAGATCAAGACTGAAGTAGATGGTAGTTGTTCAAGGCGTGCACCTGGAAGAAGAGTACCAACAAATAGACCACCCAAACGATGTAATAAACCCTAGTGACAATCCCTTATATATGTACATATATGTATAATCTTATAAATATGAACTAAAGTATTATAATAAATTCACATAAATGATCATCTTTTTATTGATTCTTTGTATCTAACATAATCACATAATTCACATTAACGATATATAATAAGTTCAAAAACCAAAATATATAGTGCAATAATTTGGTTCATCAATGTTGTATAAAAAATGTATTATAAGATCGTCAATTCACAGGTCAAAAGATTGATTATGATATGTAAATATTTTATGATATTTTTTTTTGGATCCGTTTCATTTTATCATTTTTTGCTCTCTCGTGTAAATTTGTAATTTATATATTTTATTGAAAAGTATAAAATAAATAAATCATATAAATAAATTAATCTAGAATTGTTTTGAAGATTCTAATTAGGCTCAGTTATTTTCATACTGTTGCAAAAAAAAAAAATGTGGGCAACACACTCCGCAAGTTTCTCGGCCCATTAGAAGATCCATCGTAAAAACTTCAAACTTACCCATTACAAATAAATGGGTTTAAAAATGAAATCTGAAACTTTCGGGTGTTAATTTCGAATAAACAAATAAATCAGGGTCACTTCTGTTATTTATCATCACAAAATGACACGAGCACCTTAAAAGCCAAAAAACCCTAATTACATCTCCTTCTTCGTCTCTCTTCAAAGATCAAAAATCGCCGCTCTTCGCTTCACACAGTTCCCATCTTCTTCAACTTCAGGTACACCATTATCGTCCTTCGTTATTCTTCCATAGAATCGATTCTTGTTGTTGTTTATACTCTTACCTCTATTATGTAGTTTTCGTTTTCCTGGAAATGTAATCGACGAACATAGATTCAGATTCGAATTTTACATTATGAAAATGAGTTTGTTTTTGGATTTGCAGAGGTGAAAATGAGTCGTGGTAATGCAGCAGCGGCTAAGGGAAAGAAGAAGGGAGTTTCCTTCACTATCGATTGTTCGAAGCCTGTGGATGATAAGATTATGGAGATTGCTTCTTTAGAGAAGTTTCTTCAGGAGAGGATTAAGGTTGGTGGTAAAGCTGGTGCTCTTGGTGATTCTGTTTCCATCACTCGTGAGAAGAGCAAGATTACTGTCACTTCTGATGGTCAATTCTCCAAGAGGTATCGTTAAAACTGAAACCAAATGCACCGAATTCTGACCTAACTTGTGTCTAGATTTGTGGCTTTGGTCGTTAGGAATAGTTTTGGTAATGCTTCAATTTGAATGTAGAATCGTGTAGAGTCGAGTTTAAGTCAATGTAAAAACCGATGTGTTGGTACTGTTTTTGTTTATCTTGTCGGTTTGTTTAATGTTGAATGTAGAATCTTGAATTTATCGCATAGAGTTGAGTATAGGTCAATGCAAAAACTGGTTGGTTGGTAATGTTTTTGTTTATCTTGTCGGATGGTATAATGTTGAATGTAGAATCTTTAATTTATCGCTTAGAGTCGAGTATAAGTTTATGTAAAAGTCGGTTCGTTGGTACTGTTTTTGTTTATCTTGTCGGTTGGTACAATGTTTAATATAGAATCTTGAATAGTTTTAGTAATGTTTTTGGTCATCTTGGTTGTTAGTACGGTGTTGAATGTGGAAACTTGAATAGTTTTGGTAATGCTTTTGTTCATCTTGTTGGTTAGTACGGTGTTGAATGGAGAATATCGAATAGTGTTGGTAATGCTTTCGTTTACCTGATTTTAGATTGTCTCTTAAGTGTAATTCCTTGTTTATGACAGATATCTCAAGTACTTGACAAAGAAGTACTTGAAGAAGCATAACGTGAGGGATTGGCTCAGAGTGATTGCGGCGAACAAGGACCGTAACCTCTATGAGTTGAGGTACTTCAACATTGCCGAGAACGAAGCAGAGGAAGAAGATTAAAAAACGGTTTTGGGCTAGTGCTATATCCTCTGTTCCTCTCTTTCTGTTGGTTTGGTTTTGATTCTTCAATTATCTTCTGTTTTGTGTTAGATATTATTTAGTTTGTTTGAAGTAATACTCTTTTCTTTTGTTGTTGCGAAACTTGGGATTTTCTATGGAGTCTATTTCTTCTAAACAGTTTTCTCGATAAACAAAATGATTCGAGATTGCAAATAATTTGATAAAATTTGTTTAGTTGATGAAGAATAATAACACGCTAAAATTAGAAAAGATATAAAATCAATATATATATAATATTAGAGTTGTCACTCCATCTAAGATTCTAAGCTATCCACATTTTCACCCACTTAAGCATGCATCTAACTAAAAATTACAAATTATAATTTATTTAAAACGTTCATTCAATACATACTTATTTTTATTTATTGTTATTTATGATTAAAAAATATTTAATTTAAATACAAATGAATTGATATTATAAGTAAAAAAACAAAGAAATATAAATTTATTCATAATAATATAATTTAAGTTTTAGCAAAAAATGTTTAAGATTAATCATATTTAAAAATTTATAAAAAATTTCGTTTTAAAATTGATATATTAAAAATCATTATGATGGATATTTCAAAAATTGTATGAAAGTTAAAAAATTATATATCTATTATCTATTTCTGAAATTAAATGAAAGTTGAAAAGACATACATTTTTTAGTTTTCAAAAAAATATATAGTGAATTAGTGATGAATCTTATGACATATTAGTATATTACTAATATGATGAATATTTCTAAAATTGTATGAAAGTTGAAAAATCATATATTTATTAGCTATTTCTAAAATTATATGAAAGTTGAAAAGAAATACATTTTTTACTTTTCAAAAAAATATATAGTGAATTAGTGATGAATCTTATGACATATTACTAATATGATGGATATTTCTAAAACTGTAAGAAAGTTGAAAGATCATACATTTATTAGCTATTTCTAAAATTGTATGAAAGTTAAAAAGACATAATTTTTTAGTTTAAAAAAATATATATATAGTGAATTAGTGAGGAATCTTATGACATACTACTAATTAAAATAATAGTTGATTAGTTTATAAATGACAGTAAACAACATGTTAAAATGTAGCTAATTAAATAGTATCGTGTCTAATAATTGAAAACAAAACTAAAATATAATTATGTATACTTTTAATTTTTAGCTTATCATAAATATAATATATAAAAATATATATAGAATATAATATAAAATTTTATATAAGTAAATGTATAGAAAATAGTCTAATCAACGATACTAATAGTAATATAAAATTTTATATTAGACACGATAAATTTTCTATAAATTTAATAGAAATAGTCTATAAATTTTCTATAAATTTTCTATAAATAGTCTAATCAAATAGAAATAGTCTATAAATAGTCTAAATTTAATAGAAATAGAAATAGTATATAAATTTTCTATAAAATTAATAGTCTAATCAAATAGAAATAGTCAATAATAGTCTAAATTTAATAGAAATAGAAATAGTATATAAATTTTCTATAAATAGTCTAATCAAATAGAAATAGTCTATAAATAGTCTAAATTTAATAGAAATAGAAATAGTATATAAATTTTCTATAAATAGTCTAAATTTCATAGACATAGAAATTTTCTATAAATTTTCTATAAATTTTCTATAAATAGTCTAATCAACGATACTAATAGTAATATAAATTTTCTATATATTATACTTAGTTCTGATATTTTCTATAAATTTAATATCACTCAGTTCTGATATTTTCATATTCTATTTTCTATTAAAAAAAAAAATATTATATCAGACTATTTTTGTCACTCAATTCTGATATTTTCATATTCTATTTTTATCCAACATTGAATTAAATAAGATAGAAAAAAAATTAAAAAAATAATAGAATATGAAAATATGAGAACTGAGTGACAAAAATAGTCTCATAAAGCTAAATTCGTAAAGAGAAAGCCAATATATAAAATGATATATATATATATATATATATTTGGAAAAGATAATCCATATTTAAATTATCAAACTTGAGTTTCTTGAATTATAAAAGAAAATGTTATGCATAAAAATTCATGCACTAAAAGAGAAAATATATAATGAACGGTCATAGGATAATAAGTCAAATACAAAAGAAAAAAACGTTTAATATATGTAGTACATTATAAGTAGACGTGTAAATCTATACAATTATCATATATAACATTTCTATTATATTTATATAACCGTTTTTACCAATAGAATTGCATATAGTTTTCAAATACTATTGTAATAAAAAAGTATTTAAAATAATGTAATTTACAAAACTATAAAAAGTTGAGTATATATTATTAAATCCAGGCAAAGCGTGGGTCCATTTCTAATGTTTGAAAGACAAAAGAAGCAAAAGGAGACCCACAAAATCTGACGATAGAAAGAGAGCGAGAGTGAGTCAATTATTTTAAACAAAATTTTGCATAATTATTTTAACTTAGTAATAGGATTAGGTAATTTAAATCATTTAAAATGGTTATAGTTATAGTTGTTCAAAAACACGGACGCCTAGCCGCCGAAGTGGCCGCAAAGTCGCTCAACAGTGGACCTTCGCCGCGAAGAACCCAAATCGGCCGTATTAATCGCTTGCTCGAGTAAATCTCCTATTTGGAAGCTTGGGTGAAGTTATCTTGGCTTAGTTTCTTGTGTGATGATGTACTCTTTTTATTTTACCTTTTTTTTTTTATCAATAGTCACGATAATGACTGAAAATTTATTTGTGTTGTAGTTTAACTGTTTGCTACATAACTTTTTATTAGTTTAATAATTTTACTTTGAGTCGTTTTTCATTATTACGTTGTCATTCATATACGACTTATTATATGGTTTTTCATTATTACGTTGTCATTCATATACGAATTATTAGTTGGTAACATTGACATGAAGTTTTTTTAATTAATGGGCCTTTGAGACGTTAAACATAGCAAAGAATTCAAGACACTGACTAATTCTCTTATATGGCTATATCAATGGCAGAAGATCTAAAAATGTTCACTTAAATGACTCTTCAATTTTTGCTTCTTTTTTTTCTTTTTTTCATAGAAAACTCTTGAGATCTTTTTCAAATGATGTCAATCCAATATTTAATCATGAGCCTTTTCAGATGTGACTGGAGTACTAGACTAGAAGAATACATAGAACAAGAAATTGTTTATTTATAATTAAATTAGACAAGTTTCAAACTACACAAGTAACATAATTACATATCATTGTATTAAAATATCTTATGTTGTTGTTGTTGTATGTATTCATGATAGTGAAAATATTACGATCTTAGATATATAAACAATCAGATTTATATATGAATCTAACCATAATGAATCTAAAAATGAATCTATACGATCTTTGATATTTCGTGTTAAAAATGAATCTAACCATAAAAATAATATATAACTAGATAAGATGAATATAATTTTATTAACTACTAAATAACAAACAACAAAAATAGACATAGATTAGAAAAAAGAGAATCAACATAATTTATTCTTAATTAACAATTTTCAAAACAAACCCACGCGTAGCGTGGGTATTCATCTAGTATATTTAACAAGTGACAAGGTTTAAATGTCGAAATTTGTAAATCTTCTGCTGCTTCCTCTTCCCCATTTAAAATAAATAATTCATACCACTAATAAAAACTGTACATTTGCATTTTCTTTTATATCACCGGTTAGAACTTGTTTTCAATTTAACCGACTCTTAAATTAATTCCGGTCCGAGCATTATAAAATGATTTTAATTATTGTATATATCCGTTTGAAATTTATCCAATCTTTCAAATAATTGAATCCTAAAAGAAAGATTTGTATAATAAGATATATAGTAAAACATCAGTTAACATATCCATCAAATTTCAATTACAGCAGCAGTAACACTAGTTTTGAAGAAGCTATTCACTTATGTCTGGAGTGTATCGTATAATATCTCTAAAAAAAAAAAGGCATCATCTGTTGTTGCATTGGGAGTCATAGGCATTTTCTTGGCGGCAGGGCTCCCACATCTGAATGAGAATCTCTCATATCTTATTTAGAAGCTCGCACATCTGATTAAGAAGATGGTACAATACTAAAAAGACACACATAGTTTATGAAGCCCCAGCGCAATACATTTAGGAGCTTTAAGGCAAAAAAAAAAAAAATTTGGCCTACCTATTATAAAAACAAAAAGAAAATTGACTGTTTTTTTCAAAAATATGCGGTTTTTTCATAGTAAAAATTGTTATTTAAAAAATTTTAGTCACTTTATATTTTTCTATATAAAAAATTAGTCTTTTTGAAATATAATTATCATATTACTGATAATTTTTTAAAAATATTTGGACTTTTTTTATATGTAAATTGTTTAACAAAAAAAAAATCTCGGACCATCGTGTACCTAAATCTAAATCCTACTCACAGAAAGTCAAGCAAGATCTTTAATCAATTTGAGGAATTAAAATTTTCTAGCAAAGAATGGAGTTTGGTTGAACTATTTGATCTAGTCCAATTGCTCTAAAAGTAAGTAAATGGATTTGCCTTTACTGTGTTTGAGCAGAGAGATTCGTGAGCTGATGAAGTGTCTGAATTTTGCAGGAAGGATTTAGTATCATGATGTAGAGAAGGATGCTGGCCAACTTGTTTTGTTTGTTTTTAAAAAATTTCTAATTAATTTTTGGTATCTTGGTTTTGTTTGATGATGATCAAGACTTAAGTTTTCTTTTTGGCAACGATCAATAAATACTGTTATTAATGGCAAAAGAGAATGCTTTACTTGTTTTCTAAAGAAGTAGATTAGGATGAAAAGAAGTAGATGCAATCAAGATTAATACTGTACCAAATAATCAATCTAACCAAGATAGAAAGCAGTCCAATGAAAATGATTCAAATAACATATTTTGTACAATTTTTTCTAATTTTTCACTTACACTATTAAAACTCTATTTCATATTAAAACTATCGGAATTAGCTAAAATTTGAGAAAAGAATAGTGAAAACAACATACTTACATCCACATGTGATTTGAGATATATGTGTGTACTACATTATTACATATCTTCTCAATTGTAGAGCCTATTTGGTTGGCAAGTGAATTCACATGAGAACTCATTAATTTCAAATATTTATTTGAGTATGTGACATTATCTATTACGGAGTATAGCTTGGATCCCTTATAGGTAGTTTCATGTTGACTTCCGCGTACGTTATGACACATGCGAATGATAACGTGAAGATCACTGCCATGAGTGCGCTTACGAGTTTGGGTGGACTGATTTATTGGGAAGATGTTTAACAACATCGTCACCTATATATCTATAGTAAGTAAAAAATATATAATTAAAACTTGAATTTACTAGCTTGTTTTAATTTGATCTTATTTGTCTATGCAAGCGGAAGATGCAGATTTCCAGCCTACTTTAGATTTTGTTTGGAGGTCTTGTTCCGCTCTGCGTTGGAGGATTCATCCACTCTTGGCGTACAAGGTCATTGTCACTGCACTTGTGACTTTGTTATTGATGATCATCTTTGCCAACATACAACGATTTTCAAAATCCCAAAATAGCAAAGAGTTGCTTTAGTAAGTGTAACGGAACTGGTTTTCCGCCTTCTTTCAACATTTTTCTTTTTATAGTCTTACTAACTAATGGGCCAAAACTTTTTTACCTTGTAGCCTATTAATTTTCATGACTGAGTTTGCGTCTAAATTTCAAATAAGCTCAAATTCTTTATTTATACCAACAGAATCAATATAATTAATTATATTTGTAGTTTTTTGTTTCCTAAATCCCTTATTCACATTGGTTATTTAAAATTCTGTATTTGTTTTTATTATATTTTTAACGCACTAAAACTCCGATATAAAAAGAAAGAAACGCAGTAAACTTACTAAGGCTTTTTAATAGCAAGATAAACATATCCGTGAGAAAGATAATTGAGCTTTCATCAGTAATCACAAAAGAGTTTAGAGAACTTCATACATAGTACTTGTGGTCCGTCTTGGTTCTCTTCTTCAACTTAAGTAATGTTCAAAGCATTAAACAGAAAGTGCTTTTTCTTTTTTTGCTAGGAACGAAATCTTACACTTTCAGACTTGTATCACTTATGGAAGTGAAATATTAAGTACGAATAAACGAATAAATAAAATCTCCAACAAATGATATGATTCTTTATTATTGTCGGGAAAGAACTAGAGGTATAGTAGATATACAGATAGATCGATCAATATGTTTTATCAGTTTATATATTAAAAAAATATCTAGAGTTAAAAATATTTTATTAGGAGGTCTAACCGTCTAACTTTTTATTTTTTTTCTCTGAGTAGTTTTTCCTGAATATGAAAATTCTTTGCTGCCTAATCTTTTATAAGAAAAACTGTACTAGCTAGTTGGATTAATATGATTTAGGGTTTGACTAAGTTAACAAATTCGTATTCTTAACTTGGGTTTGGTTCCATTTTATTTAATTTGGCCAATACAGTATTTGGATTATCACTCACGTTAGAAGAGAGCAATATTTGTCCTGAGTTCTGATGAATAATATGGGCTGCATAATTTGGTTGGGCCTTCACTAGAATGTTGTATCAATTTGGAAAAAGTCCATTCGTAAACTGAGCATATGAATATCACGGTAGAATTTACTGAAACAGCTTCTTCGATAGTCAGCCAAAACAACGAATATATAATACATTGATAGTTTTTTAAAAAAATTCAAAAGACTTGGGTTGGTTACTTTGATGGTTGATTTTAAAATATAGGATTTGATCGTAACATTATAACGGCACAATGTGAACCGTCTTTTATGTAACCAACAAACTACTTAGTAAAACAGTAAATAAGTATTAGTCATTCCAAACAAGCTTGACACATTCATGTTGCAGAATCAAAGGATAAAATATTGAATTTAGGGACGAAATCGACAAGCTAAGACATTTTGATTTGGGAATTAAATGACTATTAAAGGAAGAAATACAACTATTTCCTACTGTTTTTATTAGAATGTCCCACATTGCTTGGGATTAAGATCTTTGGGTAGTATATAAAGGCTGTGGCAATCCTTAACTCTTGAGCTAGCTTTTGGGTTAAGTTAGGCCACATTCCTAATATGGTATCAGAGCCCAAGGTTGGCCCAACAAACAAATTCCCACAAAAATGGTTTCCCACCTATGTGGCCCATATAAGTGGCATGTCTTGTTGTATTTCCGAGATGTTGGGCTTGGGCTGTTTCCCGTTGGACCGTTTCCCACCCACATCTCGAGGAGGCCTATTAGAATGTCCCACATTGCTTGGGATTAAGATCTTTGGGTAGTATATAAAGAATGTGACAATCCTTAACTCTTGAGCTAGCTTTTGGGTTAAGTTAGGCCACATTCCTAATAGTTTTTACTCTAGATTTCATTACCTTTACTTTTCATTCATCTTTTGTGTTCTAGCTCACAAAGTTTCAATAAGAAGAAATTTTCCAATATTATTTTAATCTCAATGTGTTGATTCTTAATTAAGTTCGAGTTAGTGTTTTTGAGATTTAAAAATCACCTCATCAGATTTTGATACGTAATTAGAATCATTCGGTAGTATTATTGTGGTACAAAATGTTGTACCCTCATAGTTTATGGCGGTAAATAAATCACCAAAGTTTATCTAATTTCATTAACATATTTTTTTTAATATCAAAATGCTTATCATAGTTTAACATTTATATTATGTTTTAACAGATAATTACTTCTCGATACTATTTAGCTTAGTATACAGCAAACTAACGGAACCAAAACCGAAGAAAAATTATAAATATCCAAATGAATCATAAATTCTAGAATCGAAAGAATCAGACCGAACAAAAAAATATTTTAAGTATCTGAAAATATCTGAAGTACAATTAGTATATACCCAAAAATATTAAATAATTTAGACCGAATAACATAAAATACCCAGAATAACAAAAGAAACCAGAAAAAAATACTCAAAATACCCGCACATGTCCAAAAATACTCTAATCAATCCCCAAAACATCCAAAAATACTCAAAAACTCTTAAAGTTTAATAAAAAATAATAATATAAGGGATCTTATACTTCATAAACGAAGAATCGAATCCGAACCAGAACTGTAACAAATTTTTACTTTGACCTATATTAATCCTAATCTCTAGAACCTAAAAAACTGGAACCGAATAAAACCATAGCGGAACCGATCCGAATTCCCGAAGGTCATTCCTAATTTAACAACTTATCACGATACTTACGAATATGAATATAACTACTATGTCATAATGTGTGAGTTATAAAAATGAAAATGTAAATATTGAAATGAGAGAGAGAGTGTTAAAAGCAACGACGTCAGAGGGGAAATCCAAACCCATAAAACATGGGGGAACGATTCACTTCCACTTCGTCAGAAGTAAGTGACAGTGAACTTCAGAATCCCTCCACTTTTTCTTTTTCTTTTTTTCTTGTAAAAATGAAATCTCCTTTACAAAAATACAAATATCTTTTCTATTTCTTTGTGCGCGACCCTTTCTTTTTCACATATCATGAAAAATCTATTATCCAAGATTCGATGCTTATACTTTTAAACATGTAGCAATCAAACTTGAATTGACCAACGTAAAATAACTAAATTTTACTTTTAACTTACCCAATAACTTGCATTGCTTGATACTAAGCGACGAATGAAGGTAACTATTGTTATTTTAACATGATGATAATTATAGTTATATTAACATTAGTTCTAACAAACTCCTAGCACTTTTTTGTTTTTTCCTATAACAATGGTCGCAATGGTAATTTTTCTCAATCTCGACCAAAATCAAATGGAAATTTTTATATCCTAAATGCTAACTAGTACCGTATATATATAAAAAAAATGTTAGAACATAGATTATTGCATCCCATTGACTATAGTCTACAAATATGTGAATGTTATAAGATACATAGATCATAAAGATTTTTTTTTTGGTAAAAGATCATAAAGATTTGTTTAGTAACAAATGGGCAAAGAGGAGAATAAGAAATGATTAAACAGCGAGAAGAATTGCATCGGAACTCTGCAATACACAAAGTCTCTGTCTCTCTATCTTTGGTGGTGAGATCTTTTTTTTTTTTCTTCTGGGGGTAAAAAAAAGAGAGAGAGAGGAGACGAAGAAACTCGCGAGGAACACGCAACCCATTCCTCTCTGTGTCACTGTCTCCATCAACTCATCATCATCTTTCATTTCTCTTCACCATTCTTCTTCTTTTCTTTTTTAAAAAACAAACTTTCTGTTTAAAATCAAATAATGCGGTTTTGTATTTGATGAAGTGAAAAATACATATTTACATATGTTTAAAAAAAATTCTAGGCACTAATAAATTTTTTGGGAGATTAGACGGTATTTGTTCTCCGTATAATTTTGTTTTTATATTTAACTGATGCAAAAATTAAGAATTTATTGTTATATATAATATTTAGCATTTTCTTTCATTTTAAGTGTAACTATATATTATTTTATTATATATATATATATATATATCATACTTTTTTTTTTGGTTCAACATAAAATATTTCAAAAACCATATGTAAAAGAAGCACTGCATTTTAAAGCTTATGCGCGAAAACGTTCTTAAACACTTGGTTGATAAAATATGTTTTATTTTCTTTTAGCACATTTATATTTACATATGGTGACATCACAATGAAGTAAATATTAGGATAAAATAGTGAAACTTGAAATTGGATTCGGCGGCAGGAAGTAGACATAAACTGACCCAAACTCATCACCAATCTTTACTGTCTGTCTCTATTACATATACATTGCGTAGTAAACTATTTCATTATTTATATGGAATGTTTTAAAATATTATTACTATTCTTACAAGCTACCCAATTTTAATATTGTCCAATTGTAAATTAATTATCTGATCCCCCTGTCCTGGTCAAAGGTCAATTCTGTATCTTTATGCATAATTAATTTTTAATTATCTACCAACCAAAATTAGTTGGTCTATTTCACTATTTCTATAATCAAATTACGTCGGGAGGGTTGGAAATAATGCGAAATATATAAATTATATCATTAACTGCGAGGTCTAGCTATGTACACATGCGTCTTGTGTCTACTACATTTCTGAAAAAATAATTATTTTTAAAAGAATCATTTAAAGTAATGGAAAGACTTGGTGTGATATGATTGCCATTTTACTTCTTATCTACATTTAAAGAAATCCCACTTCAAGACTCAATCACTTTAATTCCACTCCCATCTATCTTCAAGCTAATACTTTTTGTATTTTCGTGATTTATTTTTAATACTAATTAAGACTTTTGCCTCATTTTATCAAACACTTGAAACCCACTATAAATGTACGTGAATGAGCAAGCAGAAGTTCTTGCCTCCTCACTCTAAGTTGTATATTTTATTTAACTCTCTTCTTCTTCTACACACACACACAAATCTTCCTCTCTCTCTCTCTCACTCTCTATGTATAAAATATATGCATGGTCATGGAGATTATATGCAGTTTGATGATGCAAGAGATATGTAATGGGTGAGTAACACTTGATGGAGAAGCAGGGCACGTGCGAACACAAATGAGATCGATCGGTACATGATGATCATATTTTCGCACGTGTTCTACTCCTCCAACACGTGTCTCTCCCCCTCCCCGAGTATGCAATCGTCCATGGAGAGAAGAGAGTGTACATAAGGGTTCTAAGTTCATATTTTATTGGACTACTTCATGCGTATTTGGGTATATATATATATGATTTGAAGTTAACATTGATGGTAATTACTCCACTTTTTATGTTACAATAATAATGCACACGAATATATAGACATGTGAAATAGTAATGCGTCGATATAGTCGTTTATAATACTATTTATTTGTTAAAGATTTTTCTTATAGTTATTTTACTATGAACTTTCTCAAAGTTGAAGATATATCTTAGAGTTATTTTACTAGGAACTTGCTCCCGAATAACTGTAACGGTTTTAATAGAAACTATTAGTTTCTGTTAATGTGAAATATAACTATTTTACTTTACATGATATCGGAATATTCAAGTTTCAAGACTGTTGTTAACTCTGACAAACAAAATCTGCTTTTATTTATTTATTTTTTAAGTAATAAATTCAGAATTTCAGATGTATAAATGGATAAGAAACCTTGATAAGTATATGTTTGAAAAAGAAGTAACTTGAGGAGAGTGTAATAATAATAATATAAAACAAAAGTTGAATAAACGATTTGGTTACGTCATAGTTACAAAAAATGTATGCATGCGTGTAAATGTGTAGGGTAAAAGAAGAAAGTTTGTTGAGGCAAAGTTGCCTTAGAAAGCGGGGGACTTTCTCTCTTTCACTCACTGACATTATGTCTCTGTGCTCAGTAACAGTAACAGTTTAATAAAGTATGAATAAAGTGATTATATGACGAAGGGAAACAAACAAACACACACAAAAATAAAAATAAGTTACGTAAGTTATGTTGTCATGTACTTATGGAGACAGCCAAAAAATTCTTGAGGTACAATTTGTGAAGTCCTACGATGAAAAAAAAGTTTTGTGAAGGAAAAAAAATGTTATCTGTTTGATTTTGGGTCTGAGTACGATATGTGGGCCTTTCCAATATACTGATTATATGCGATAATTAGGTAAAGTGTTATTGTAAAATTTGTTTTGTTGTATGTGACTATGTTGTAATGTAGGAGTGTAACTATGTTGTAAGTGTTTAGATCAATAACTTAAGATCTCTAAGAGAAGAGTTAAGAAGTTTTTTTTTTTTTGTGGGTTTTTATCAGTTTGTTTCTTGTAGAGCTACTTTTAAAAAGGATAAATTTGCACTGAGTGCTCGTATATATTTGTAATATGTTTTTTATGTAAGTAATGTTTTCTCGGTTTGGTTTTCTGAGCCATTCAATTAATTTAATATTATTGGAAAAAGAAAATAAAAGAAACTTTTGTCGTGTATTTCTAAGAAAGAAAGAAGGATATTGTTTACAAATTACAGATTGTAAAAAAACATCAGCTAAAATTTACTTAACCTAACAGACTCATCAATTCAAAAAATAATTTACACCTTAAAAATAATTTACATCTGAAAAATAATTTACATCAACCTAAATGATTCAGGTTCGGTTTAAAGTCGGGCAAAACGCTCCGCAGGCTTTCGGCCCATTAAAAGATCCTTTTGTAAACTTTTCAAACTTACCCATTGAGTCAATAACATATATGTATTTGGGTTTTTTAAACAAATCTGAAACTTTGAGGGGTTTATTTGGAATAAACAAACAAATCAAGGTCACTTCTGTTATTCATTATTATCAGAAAATGACCTGAATCACAAAGCCAAACAAAAAAAACCCTAAACGCATCTTCTTCTTCTTCTCTCTTTCAAAGATCAAGAGATCGCTTCATACAGTTTCCATCTTCCAAGATTTTCCTCGGCAGCTTCAGGTACGCCATTATCTTCCACAGAATGAGTTTTTTTTTCTATTATCAAACTTTTGTATTTAATCCGTTGAGAGATGAAAATGAAGAGATTTTAGTTTATCTTCTTTACTTGGTTTGATCTTTGTATTTCTGGAAATGTAATTGACGAACTTAGATAGAATCGATTCTAGCTTGAATTGCATAATTTGAGTATACGTTTGTGGTTTGAATCAATGTCCACCAGGTGTTTGATGATATGTCTGAAAGAGATCAAATGCTGTTTGGTTTGATTAGGATTAGAGGGCTTTAGGATTCTATTTCGTGTTTCACGTTGTGGATCTGCTTTCAATTCGTTTATTCGTTGCGTTCCACTGAAATGAGTTTGCTGATTGCTTAGACATTTATCCTCGTTTTGTTGTTTGCCCAATTGAAGAGCAGAGTAGCTTCCGTTAGATCTGCTATGTTGTGGCATTGATAGAGATAAGAAATCCATTCATGTTACGTGTCCTGGGATTCTGGAATAATCCAAATTTCAGTTGAAAACAATGCTTTGCTTCTCTCTGCTGCTCTTATTCTCCTGTTAATCAATAACTAAGTGTTAAGTGTGGTTTTGCTCGAAAATTTTGGTATCATCTTGCTTAATAACTCATTTGTCTTCTTTTTGGAGATTTTGTTTTGAATCCGAAGGTTTTTGAATGTTATTGTAGATCTTCTGTACAAGGATTACCAAGGAGACCAGAAATTCAGTGTCACCACTTACTCTTCAACCGGTGTTGTAAGTTTTTCATACTCTATTTTGTTGGTGAAATGGGTTTTGTTTGTCTAGTTTTTATATTGAGATTTGTCTAGTTTTCTGTTTGAATTTGCTGCAGTGGTTGTAATACATTCATGGGAAAAGATTGATTTGCTTTGTTGTGAAATATGAGTTTGTCTTTTGGTTATTTTGGTTTGTGTATTTTTGTGTAACTCTCTGCTTACCTTACACTCAAGTTTCTCATTAGTTTTTATATTGAACTTGTAAAACTAAAATAAACCACGGTTTGTGTATTCTTCTTTCAGGTATGTTTGCAGTCTCTTTCTTTTTAGTCTTCAGCTTTCCTCTTATAGTTTGAATTCACGAAAGATTGTGTTCTCTGACAGCAAATTGTGTTTAGTTTGGGAATGTTTTTTTTGAGTGATTTGACTTTTGAGGATGATTTGATTCTGTATGCAATTTCTGAGGAGAATAATTTGAGATCTTGATTAGGATTAAATGCTGTTTGGTTTGATTAGGATTTAGGATCTTGATTTTTATAGGTTTGGTTTTGGTTCAACAAACCAGGAGTGTCACATTATTGTGATACTATCTACTGGCAAATATTTGGCTTTTGGGATGGTCATTTCTTGATATAATGTTATATTATCCATTGGAGTTGTCTCTACTTATGTGATCTTTCTGTATTCAACGTCACGTAATTCAATTCCGATTACATCATTTACGGATTCAAAGTTTGAATATTGGTCATGGGCTATTGATGTGTAGTGAAAGTTGAGAGTTTTTTCTCAGTTCTGTGAAAGCCCTTTAAATGTTTGATTAGTAGATTCTCTGTTTTATAGTGTTTATGCTTTGTTTCTCAGATGGTGATTCCACCGGCAGTGAGACCACCACGTCTCTTCGACTACCTCAAACCTTACGTGCTGAAAATGCATTTCACTAACAAGTTTGTTCACGCACAAGTCATCCACTCACCAACAGCTACAGTGGCTTGCTCAGCGAGCTCACAGGAGAAAGCATTGAGGGAAACTATGGACATCACACGCGACGTGGCTGCTGCTGCAAAGATAGGTAAAATTCTTGGAGAAAGACTCTTGATGAAAGATATTCCCGCTGTTACTATTCAGATGAAGAGAGAACAGAGGTATCATGGTAAAGTCAAGGCTGTTATCGATTCTGTAAGAGAAGCTGGCGTGAAGTTGCTTTGAAGATTATTCAATCATCCGAATCAATTTCATCTTGTTAACTGTCAACATTGTCGTTTCTTTTTCCGGTTAATCGGACAGATTATTGGTGCCACATTTAAAGCCTTGCTTTTTAATCCATATCTCTTCTTAAGGAGAAAAAAATAATGAATGTTATAAGCTTTGACTATATTGAAGTAAAATAGATTATATAAATTTAATTATTATGTGACTAACGGTGTTTTCTTCATAAGATTATTCCAACGGGTCCCAGAGTGACGATAAAAGAGAGATTCTTTTGTTCTAAAACCAAATTTGACGGAGTCTGTGAAATTGGGTATTCGGGTCGACCCGTAATACTCTTCCTCTCGGGCAAGACTTGTAAATGTTGAACCTTTAGTCACGAGTACTCGTCTTTGTCTTTGGTCTGTTTTTGCTTTAAGCTAAGATCAGTGAAGAGAAAGATGGGAAGATGTTCAACGAAGAGGGTGTTTTTGATTCAGAGTCCGATTTTGTTTCTTCATCTCCTGATCTCCTTATCGTCCGGTTAGTATTAAATCTCAGGGTTCTTCTTTTGTTGTCACATTTCCATTTGATTTGTTGGTTAGATTTTAGTAATGGGTACCGAAGATATTGAATTTTGTAATCGAAAGTTTCAATCTTTCTTAATGTTTTTGTCATTTGGATCATCTTGACTCGTTTGATGCAAAGAAAATTGATTAGAAATTGAATTGTTGTTCATGTTGGTTCATTCTGGGATTGTTCTATCATGAAAAGAGATGAAAAATGTGCAATAGAAACTTATTAAGAACTGTTCAATTTGAGTGAAGTGCCTGGTTTTGGGGGTTGTACTTGCTTAAGAATGGTTGTAGAACAATGTTTTCAGGTGCAGTGAAACCAGATTTGAAAGGAGTATGTGTTTCTAAAGGAGGGCGGTTTACGCCATATGAATTGGAAGGAAAGCCTCCTAAATCTGTTGGTAGAGGATCCAAGGATCTTACTCTGTGCCGGGTGTTTCGTAAAAGGACTTGTTGTACTGCTGTTCAGACAAACCCGGCTTTCGTAGCTGTCAGAAACTTGGCTACTTATGGAGAAGCTAGTCAAGAATGCTTGGAGTTGTTTGAGTTATTGGAGTGTTCAATCTGTAACCCAAATGTTGGAATTCAACCGGGTCCTCCTCGCATTTGCACCTCGTTTTGTGACAGAGTCTTTGAAGCCTGCAAAGATGCGTACTTTGCCAGTAATGCACTTACACGGGTAAGAAACTTCTCGGTGTTTGGAAGATTGTTATATACAAATGGTAGGACTTTTTCTTCTGTAGATTTTTGGAAGCTAATGGTTTCAGTATCTGCTTAGGTGATTGGCCCTTGCGGAGTAAACGACGACATCGTCTGCGTTAAGGCCTCAAATTGGGAATCCAATGGCACAGCATTCTGTGAAGCAGCTGGTTTTGCTGTTCAAACAAATCATGATTCTAGAGAAAAACCATGTTACGGAAGTAAAGCAAGTCTAGAATCAGTAGTGGAATCATGGTCAAGAGACTCTCGAAAGGAGACGCCTTTAAAGACTGAGACTTTGTCATGTTTTAAAGATCTTCTCCAATGGGTTCGCGAAATGACAACGATTCAAAAGATTTCTTTGGGAATGTCGTTTCTTGTAGCAGGAATGTTCTTGATCAGGTCTCACCTTTCTCTCTTCTCTCTTTTAAGTAAGCCTCTAAGCAACACTTCACCATACTAACACTTGCTTTAGGTGCTACAGGCAATCTAATAACCGTAATCAGAAGCAGCGGCTAGCTGCGATTCAGAGAACCGCTAGAAGATTGGGAGGGAACGGGAATGGGAATCCATACAGTGCAGCTATAAATAGAAGAACAAGCTCTGATTAAGCTTATGGAAGGATATTTTAAAGCAGTAGTTTGTAAAAGAAGACCATGAATTAACTGTTACCAAAAGTAAAGGCTTGTCTCAAGTGGCAATTTTGCCAAATGCGACAAGAACTGTGTTGTACTGTTCTGTCTTTTTATTATACTGATAAAATTAGGGACAAGTAGATAAAACCTTGGCAACAGATTACAAATGAAGAAATGTGGAATCTTGACGATATGCAAAAGGGTTTGTACAACAAGGAAAAAAAATAACCAAGAAATAAAGTCTAAGAGTGGCACTAAAAATTAAACTAAAAGGGCTAAAAGAAGAAAGAAAAGAGACTAACAAGGAGATAAAATCCCCAGAAGCAGAAGACAGATCATTCTGCATCTATACAAAGAAAACGACGTGTGTTTTTGTTTTCTCATTTTTTTGGTTTTTTACAGAAGTTGTTTGATGACTAAGTACCCTTTGGGTTCTTCATTGCATTCAACCCATAACTGGAGACACAAACGCAGTTGTAATGACAGTCTGAAACTTGAGCCTAGCTTGAGCTGTGGAACTGTTATCTTGAAAGAGAGAGGACTAGAAATTCAAGACTTCCCCATTTTCGGTACCTGATAAAGAGAAATGTAGATAAAATAGGTGTAAACGTGTGCGGAAACATGCGAAAAGGAATGTAACTTTTTATGGCCTAACCAATTTGCAATAATGCTCCAGCTGATTAAAATTGTAAACTTTGAAGTCTTATGATAAGTTCTCACATTAAAACCTAAGGTTCTGTTGCAAAAGTCCAATAAGGTTTTCATCCTTTTCAGAAGGTTTTTAATTTCAGTTTGTTCTAGCTGAAGAATCGTGTTATAAGATGGGCTTAAATCTATATATCTTTGGTAGAAACGAACCTTCTTGAGAGGATGACTGCTTGAAGCTGGGGCGGGTTTCATAATCTCAAAGGAGCAAACAAGAGACTCGTCCACGCTCAATAATGCACCAGCGTTGTCAAACTCCCCACCATAGTTTGGAGCTGAGAATATCGTGACTAATCTCCGTTTTGCGAAAAACTCATACCCGTCTTCAACTACCTGCAACACAAAACCATCACACATGTCCAATATGGTAAGAATTCATGGAGTCTCTAGCTTTATGGACAAAAGCTAATCTCAAGTCATATTTTAGTCAAAACAATTTCACAGGTTCCAATTTTCGAATCTTTGATTTCGTGGAGGTCTTGTTTGTTTTTACCTGATGGCCTCGGCAAATGAGGTCAAGATCATTCTTATCCAAGAACTCAGCGACTTTATCGGCTCCAAAAGTGTAAGAGATACCTCGATCACTATCAGCCCACCCTTCAATCTTCTGATCAGGATCTGACCAAAGTAAATCACAAAGAAGACCACTGTCTGGAATCTCTGTAGGCCTCTGAATCTCTCGAATCTGATTCAAATTGTCCAAATCTGGTGACAACCCACCGTGCATACACAGTATCTTCTCGTCAATGAGTGCAGCTACGGGTAAACAGTTGAAGCAATCAGTAAACACCTTCCAAAGTCGTACATTAAATCTCCGTTTGCACTCGTCATAAAACCCGTAAATCCTATTGATCTTAGCATCCTCATGGTTCCCTCTCAACAGATATATCTTCGACGGATACCGAATCTTGTAAGCAAGAAGCAAACATATGGTCTCAAGACTTTGCTTGCCTCTGTCAACGTAATCACCAAGGAATAGATAGTTTGCTGAAGGAGGATAGCCTCCGTATTCAAATAACCTCAAAAGATCTTGATACTGGCCATGTATATCACCTGAGAATCCCCAACAAAGAAAAAACATTACCACACAATCAAAAACCCTAACTTTACAATACCCAAATGCTCAAATTCACATCGAAACCCTAATTTTGCAATTTCACCCCCAATTATTTAATTCGATCATGAGATTTTACCACAGATACGAATTGGGGCATGAAGATCGAGGAGATTAGGTTGAGAGAGGAAGATTTGACGAGCGTTAAAGCAGAGTTGACGAATCTCGCTCTCAGAAAGCTGAACCTGTTTGCCTCCTTTACCTTCTAACAATCTTCTTATAATATCATCCAATACTCCTTTCTCCACCATCCCTTCCATACTCGTCATCATCGTGTTCTTTCTCTTCAGATCCCCAAAAAAATTTCTCACCAAAATCCAAAATTGATACAAGGGTTTGCGCCAGAAACAGGCGAGGAATAATGGGTCGTGGTTGGTTTTCCGATCAATGAAGAGACGATCGGAGAAATCAGACGAATTTTTCCCGAGAAAATGTGGGTCAAACGAAGAGAGCCCAGAAGTTTACAAATCTATTTTGTCTTAAAACTCAGAGGAGGAAAGTGGATCAATATGGAAGGAGATAAGAAAAGAACAAATGATTATAAAATGAGGAAATTGAAATGAAATCCAAAACTTTCAAAGTATTTTAGAAATCAACATTGATTAATAGAAAGTGAAAAATACACCCAATTTTTCAACGAAAGAGGTCAGTACATAAAACCAAGACTTCTTGTTCGAAAAGTCGCTAGCGCTAGTTGGACATTCGGTATGGGTTTAGCGATTAATCAAAAAATTAGAGGTTAATCGAAGACTAGTTTTAAGGTTATTTTAATGTGTTAAATATATATTAATCCATTATAATTAAATTTTTAAATAATATTGTTTTCAAAATTACTGTAAACACAATAAAAATATATTTTTACGACAAAATTTTATGATTTTTATCACAACTTTGAACATAAGTTATTGTAAAACATCACAAACTCTCAATTTAAATGTCTGAATAACAAAAAGTAAAGGTGTTTTATATTTGCAATCAAAAATAATCGGAGTAAGAAAGATTAGGTGGAGAGTAATCAGATTAGACAGCGTTTAATTGGGTGACTGATTTCTTCAAAGAATTAGTTATTAATCGAGGCGGATAGTTGGATAGAGTGGACCTAACAACTAAGCGGGGAGTAATCGAAAATAGGCGGAAATTTTCAGAGCAAGGACCAAGAGTAGTCACCACTTCTTACGACTTCTTTGGCACATGCGATATAATAATAGTCGTTTTAAAAATGGCGAAGAAAAATACAAAAGATATTAACTTTTATATTAGTCAAAAGCAAAATGGTGAAACAAAAGTTATACAACAAAAGAAAAAAAGATATACATGAAATTTAAAATTGGTGAAGCACATGAAATTCACTTGACTAATATATTCATAGCATTAGATCACTACATCCGATCGTAAAATATAAAAGAAGGTAACTTAAGTCATTACCGACCAAAGAGGTTGTTTCTTTTTCAGTCCGTTTTGGGGAAAAATGTTAATCACCAACTCATAGTATTATCAATACGGTCTTACACTTCAAGATTAAACTCACAGTCAACTTACTTTTGGAAATTACTGCAACAAAAAATTCTTCAAAGCAATCTTTTGAGTTCTGCTTGAACCTTTCACATGCTTTTTTTTTTTTGGTAACTTATCTTTCACATGCTTATATTGCATATTTGTAACAATAACTCTTACATGATTTAACATCAAGCGATAACATTTGTTCCACGCAGCTATAAATTCATTTATTCGTTCAAATGCTCATTCTATTTACATGTTACATTATCTTGCATGAGTAACTTTTTCCGACTCCAAATTTGTGGCATCGACTCTAAGAAATAACTATGTAATCTTTGTTTCAATTTTGATAAAGTAAAGCAAGATGTTAAAAAATAACTTAGTCTATATTTTATTATCTTTTGATAATATAGATGTCAACATCCACGTATTTAGTTTATTATGTACCATACCAATTATTTTTCTCACATAACAATTTGAGATAGTAAGTTCTTAATCTAGAAAAACTCACATGCACATTTTTGCTTTCACGTTCCATGAAACAAAGTTTTGTTTCTTATTTTACCAACTAGTTAAATTTTTTATTAACATTCATTATCCATATATCTTATTTTTACGTGACCATTCTTTTTAAACAACAAATCATTTAGAGAATAAACTTGAGATATCAAAATATCTATAATATATACATTCATTTTATTTTTAATAAATCAATACATAAGTTGAATTATCACATATTCAATGTCAAAACATACATTAGACAAATATAAAAAATTTCCACCAACTATTGGTAGTTCTCTTTGTTTGTTGGTATTTGATTTGGATAATTAAATAAAAAATTTATAGTTATTATTAAAGAAAAATTAGAATATCTACGAATTTTTAATTAAAATTATTTCGCAAATAACTTTAACAAATATTCTTTTGAGATCTCATTTCTTTAACACACATATACTTTGTAAATGTGTTTACCACTCTTTTGCTTGTACTCTTGCATTATTGAATTATTGTGATAAAGTTGCATAGTTTATATTTCATAATTAAAAGTTTTTTAGATTAAAGCGACATAGTTTATAATATTAGATTGTTCAATTGATGATGATGAATGTGTTTTATCGGAGATGATTCTTGCATAATAATAATTCGGTCTCTATGGTTTGATTTTTTTTGATTGTATGCTTTCAAACATTAAGACAACAAGTTTTGAACTTATATATCGTTAATCTATTCGTAAACGCACAATAAACTAATATAGAATGCATTTGAACATTTTTTCTTCCATTAATAACTAATCAATAAAGTTACAATTTATAAGCTAAAAATTTACAATGCTTCTAAAATTGTTACAAAATATCAAAACATTTGTAAAATTTGTAAGTATTTTTTACTAGAAATAATTTCTTTCAAAGTTTGTTAACTTTACCTTGTTACAATATGAATTACAACAATATAAATTTATCTTTCGGGTAATAATCTTAAGTTCCATGATTTTAAAACTAATAAATATTTAATATTTCAAACATATAATTTGCATCAGATATCCTTCAAATATGTAATCACTTTATAAGAAAAACATGCAAATTAAAATTAGCAATATCTTTTTAATTTTAAAAACTTACTCAAAATAAATGTGTTCAGCTTTTAGAAATAATAGTATGTTGTTGTTTTGGTTGTTTATCAACTCCTATGTTCATTTCAGTTTTTGTCTTATTATTTTCTAAAGTGTTTGGATTTTTGCTAAGGCATTGTTCATATTTCAATCACGGTGTATTATTTACGGGTTTGCGTAGCTATGAATATACAACAAACCCTTGAACAATATCCTTTGTTAGATTATGTTTTTTTTTTCAAATTTAGTAATGGGCTTTGAGTTTCATCTGCGGAAATTAATCATTATATGTATGATCACATCTTTTACAAGCGTAGAAGATTTAGATGAACGAAATGCAAAATATAGGTGAAATACGCTCAAAATCGTTTGTACTTCAATTCCTTTTTTATCTCTCTCATTTTTTTGAGATGATGTGTTTGCTAGCTTTTGAACTTTTCCCATATTTCATATGTTTCCATTCATAATTTATGCTTAAGAAATATTTTTAAATTTGTACTATCTAAACAATACTGAAACATCGATGTCCGATTTTGTTGTCAACAGAAAAATAACTTCCACAATAATTATAAATTTTATAAACTTAAATCTATCCGCCAGTCCAGTCATTTAGTTCATGATATAATCCTTTGGGGATGACATTAGTTCATGCATTAAAAAAACGAAAATTAAAATAATAGTGTTTTACCTTTTATCATTTTTTGTGATTTTCTAACAATCACATGAACCGTGTTGTAGGTCTTCACATATCTTAATTTTGAAAACAAAAGTGTTTTACTCAATAAACAAATCATTTTAACTCAACAAATGGATATAAAAGATCATATTCTTTTATTGATATTGCTATCATTTCTTGAAACACTAACACATCCGGTTTCGAGTTTTAGTTCAAGAGATGTTTTTATGTAAAAGTTCTTATATATATGATGAAGAAAAGTTGAACTCTGTTTCTATGTATACATATAAATAATTTCATTTACAATATGCATCTAATATTATTTTTATCATCGAATTATTTTTCTCTTATTTTTGTAAAGTTTTTCCAACGCTTAGAAACTTTACATAGAAGATTATATATGTCGTTTATTTGTACTTTCTAGAAGACCACATTCTTCAATTACATAAACCATATTTTGATCATTCAAATTGTTTTTATCACTCACATTTGTAACATATTATCCAATTTTTTAAAACAACAACTACAATCATCACAAACCAAACAAAATATTCACAAGTGCAATGACAAATCAAATAATAAAACTCTAAAGACAATGAAGCAACTAAAACCATTATATATATATATATATATATAACTTTTGCCGAAAAAATATAGAATCTTCTATATCATTTAAGCAATTAATCCAAACCTAAAATCAACACAGAAAAAATCAAGCAATAACTATTAATAATTTGTATGTGGTCAAATTGTATATATACATAATTGTAAAAGAAAAATACAATTTGTGGAAGTAAAAACATATATATTATGTCACGTTGAAACGATTACACCTTTTTATTATATCCTTGAACATCATCTTTTAGTCCATTCCAACTAACAAACAAGATCATAAGTTTTGTAAAAAGTTTTAAGGATGATGCATTACAAGAAAATCTTAATCAAGGCAAGAATATTATTCGACATTTTTTGAGTAAATGCTTACTAAATTAGGTTTGCTATTTTTTATTACACGTGTACTCTAATAATTCATCATTTTTAATTAATTATCTTAGTTTCTGACTGATAAAACAGAAGTGGAAAAATAACTCTATTGAATTCATAGACTCACAAATGTAGAGTATTTTTTTGTTATCACAGACTAGTTTTTTTTTTTTTTTGTATGTTTGAGAGATATATGCTTATGTTTATAAATTTGAAAGTTTCGTAATTGTTTTTGAAAAGTAATTCTTTATGTAAATATATTTTAAAATAGTGTATCTTTAATAAAGAAAAAATGAAAATTACAAATAGATTATTGTTATTATTATTTGTGGATATGGACAACTATAAATTATAAATAAATAGGAAAGTTTGGGGTTTAAACCTTTAATTCTATCTTCTTTGACCTAATTTACTTCATTTTCTTTTTAACTTCGGCTTTGCGATCGGAGTCTTATCTAATCCGAGACTTCTGATTTTGACGATGTATCTAGCAAATTGCACTTTAACGAAGTGCGAATGTTTCCCGGGTCGAAGATCCTCGTTTTCGGGATCCAACACCAACATTGTTTGACATAAATATGTTTTATTAATCATAAAATTATACTGAATTTTAATTTAAAATAGGTTCTCCCGAGCCGAACGATGTTTAAGAAATGGGCTTGTAGTTTGGGCCCAAAGAGCCTAAAGCCAAGATAAAGCCATAAAAACCTAAAATGTAAGCGAGCTTGCTTGTTGCTCCTATAAATTCATAAACCCTAACTTCATTTTCCTCTCGCAGACGCAGCCATGGTAATTCTTGATCTCCGCCTCTCAATCTCCGTTTCCTATGTTTTAACAAATGAATTCTCCGTTTGCGAGCTTGATCTATTGGTTTAGCGTATAATGGTTCCTTAGGTTTCTGCGTTTCAATAATGGAATCTAGATTTTGTAGATTTGGAGTGTTGTATCTGTATTTCTTCTTTAGGTTATGGATTGCTTATTTGGTCTTGTCGTTGTTGTTGTAGGGTATCGATCTTATCGCCGGAGGTAAGAGTAAGAAGACAAAAAGGACTGCTCCAAAGTCCGATGATGTTTACCTCAAGCTTCTCGTCAAGGTAACAAAACGTAGATAGGTCTATTACATACTTATGTTTCTCTGTCTGTTACATTTGGGTTAGTGAGATTTGGTCTTGTTTTTGGTAAATTTCGCAGCTTTACCGGTTTTTGGTGAGGAGATCTGAAAGCAAGTTCAATGCTGTGATTCTGAAGAGGCTTTTCATGAGCAAAGTCAACAAAGCTCCTCTTTCACTCTCTAGGCTTGTGGAGTTCATGAAGGGCAAGGTTCGATCTTTTGAAACTCTCTCTCTTTATATACATTTAAAGTCTGTCCTTGGTCAATTAATCTAGAACCCCATTTCATGTAGTTTTGTTTCCATTTGGTTAAGTTATAAGTTTTGACATTGTCCTGTTATGTAAGTATATAAGAATATGGTCTGATATAGATTTTGTTTCTGATGGTTAGTACTGAAATGTTGTGGTTATTATCTTCTTTAGGAGGACAAGATTGCTGTGTTGGTTGGAACCATCACTGATGATTTGAGAGTTCATGAGATTCCTGCCATGAAAGTTACTGCCTTGAGGTTCACAGAGAGGGCTAGAGCTAGGATCGAGAAAGCTGGGGGAGAGTGCTTAACCTTTGACCAGCTTGCACTCAAAGCTCCATTGGGCCAGAACACAGTAAGTGAATTTTACATGGGTGTTTGATCTGAATACCTGGGATATTCAAGTTTATTATACATGAAACTGAGCTGTGTTTGATGTGTGACAGGTTCTCCTTAGAGGACCAAAGAACTCTCGTGAAGCAGTGAAGCATTTTGGACCTGCTCCTGGTGTGCCACACAGTAACACTAAGCCATATGTTAGGCATAAGGGAAGGAAGTTTGAGAAAGCTAGAGGAAAGCGAAAGAGTCGTGGATTCAAGGTCTAAGATAACTTTGTTGTGTTTCCTTTTACTTGGTTTCAGTATCGAAGTTTTGGTAGGGAACACTGGTTCCTATTTACCCTGTTCCAGACATTGTTTTAAGTTTTCTGTGTTTCTGTTCTTAATCGACAATTGGATATTTTGCTTTGTCTTTTAATCTTACTACTACTAGCCTCTTTGAGACTTGTCTAGAATTCGGTTTGGATTGCATTGTTCGATTACCAAAAACAATTTCATTCCTTAACTTCAAAAAGCTCTATAGAACCTACAAAGATACATGCCGATGTGTATCAACCAATTTATTATTGTGATTGATATAAAGAACTTGTCGTAACCAGTGTTACAGCAAGTCCTGATCTACGACATAAGCATATTGGCAGTCCAATAAGAGATGTTTCTTCTATGGCGATACGTTGATATTCATTCTTCAAAGATTCATGTTTACTCAATTTTTATTTATACATTCTTTATCGCTATATAAATTGTAGAACTATTCATTTCAACGCATTCCTAAATAAACAACCATTACCCATGCAATGACAATAAAAAAACTCTAAACTCTTATTGTGTGTCTGATGATTAATAGCCAAACACAATTCATATTTTTAGGTCATGAATGATGATAAGAAATCTTGTTGGAGCACCACCTGTACGACTCCAAAATCACTCTAGATATTCTAACACTTTTCACATAAGAAATTAGGTTCTTGTAAAATAGTATTTCCATGATCATGATGAATCTTGTCAAATAAGAACGATCTAAGGCTTCTTAGCACAAGTGTATGTACTCCAACAACATTGGAACACAACTCCATGGTAACAGGAGATGGCTCAAAAGTTCCATAATAGATCTTGGGAGTAAGAACTGGCTTAATGTACGCACCGATAAAATCTCAGTAACCATTTCTCGGGTTTCCAAGAAGAACAGTGTGCGATAACACAAAGTTTTAAGACTAATCAAGAGAATAGAAGTAAAAAATAAGTTCATAAGGCTATAATAACAACTCAAATCCATGACAGCTTAGTCCTCTGGGATAAACAAAACAAGAATCCGAATCACCAAACAGAAACGCAAACTAGAATCTAATCATATAGCATCTTACATTCTTGTTGTTGTTGAGATTCTCTGTCATGGAGACAAAAGCGAAAAATACTAGTCAAAACTTGCGTTCAAGAACTTAAGCAGTTCATTTCTTTTGCTTTCTGCAGCTTTGTCCTCTTTGGACTTGTCAACCTTCAGCAGAATCTGTAGCCAAACACACAGAAGAAGTGAGAAAAGAACAGAAATTTATTGTGAAGGGAGTGATAGACAACCCAAAAGAGAGTTTTAGACTGACTTTTTTCCCTGAAACAGCACTTCTACGCTCACCATCCTCTTTGTCACGGTTCAAAAACTGAATCAGAAAGAACAGAGTAACGGTTTAGCCAAAAAACCATGGACTTCATAGAAACTTTAGATCTTTATGGGTATATCGCTTTAGTACCTTTGATAGTTTAACAGGCCCGCTGCTTCCTTCTCCTTCCCCTTTCTATACAACACTCACATTGCCAGGACCAAAAAGAAAAAAACAAACAAACCGAAAAAAACAAAAAGTCCCCAGTTTATCATGTCACCAACCCCAGCTCCAAGTTCGAAGAGGCCACAAAGAAAGGCAAAAGAAGTATTATAAGTAACTTGTTATCTTGTTGAAAATTTATCTAAGGCATAACAAGAAACAATGGCTCACCTTTCTGTCTCTATTCTTATGCCGTTTATGACGATGACTCTTGCTTCGTTCCTTATCCTTAGCCTGTAAATAAAATATGGTACTTTTAAGCTGAACACCATAAGAGAGAGACATCACATGATTAAGAATTGATCAAACAAAGTAACCTTCTTTGGCTTTTCATGCTTCTTGTGCCTTCGTGACCTCTCGTGCTCACTATCTGAGCTCTCACTGCGACAAAAACACAAATATTACTCTTTGTTTTCTCTAATTTCTGTTTATATCAACCTAAAGAGTTCAATTAACGATATTCTCCATCAAACGAAACCCTAAACCCTAACATTGACGAACAAACTCAAATTGTCAAACAAAATGCTCCGATTTAGAAATGAAATCAAACTAGTTTCAGTTTCAATGAATCTATAAAGCTCCATTAACGATATTCTCATACAGTTTCCATCAAACCAAACCCTAAACCCTAACATCGACGAACAATTCAATATGTGAAATCAAATGCTCCGATCCAGAAATGAAACCAAACGGGAAAATTAGGGTTTTCAATCGGTGAGAGAAGTTTATAAGAAATCAACGGACCTGGATGAATCGGAGTAAGAAGAATCAGAGGAATCGGAGGAGTGCTGGCGTCTACGGCGTTTTTTCGAGGTGGATCGACTCTTCTTCCGTACTTTGAGCGAGTCTCTGTCTCGATCGTTTCTACGGTGACGACGGCGATCCTTACGGCGACGATGAGAGTCTGAAGAATCAGAGGAGACGTCAGAGGAAGAAGATGATGAAGCCGCCATTGTTGGGAGGAAAAATCAAACGGAGAAAATTAGATCTTAAGGGTTTGGTCAAATTTATAAGAAAGATATTTATTCGAAATAACTAGAGGGGTTAATTGTGTTACAAATAAGACTTTATGGTACTCTATGCCAAGAAAAAGACTTCATGGGTACCTTTTTGCAATTAACGTTTTTATTGAAGTCCCATTTTCTTGTCTTTTTTCAATCAATATTTTAGTCCAATGTATGAGAAAATGTCAAAAAGTCCTCAACTGTCAAAAATGCCAAAATCTCTAACTTTGTTTTTGATAAAATAATTAGCTAACTTATATTAATTTTTCATTATAATCTCTAAATTTTGTTGATTTTTTATTTTATTTTAATCGCTGATTTTTGTTAATTTTGCTAAATAAATCACATCGATAAATTGATTAACAGAGATAAATTTACAATGAGATTATATGTTAAACTACACAAAACGGCGTCATTTTATTAAAAATAATATTCGAATCCCTTGGTCTTTCGTACAATCGATATATGCATTACCAACCGTGCTAAGTTGATTTCTTTTGATACCACAAACATACATATGTATATTCTTTAATATAAATGACCAAAGTAAAAAGTAGAGCCAAATCACCACCATCTAATGAGGTTACCTTCACATTATGTCTGCTTTACATTCTACATAAAAACTAGATTTTAACCCGCGGGACGATTTATTTACTAAAAGTAATGATTTTTAAAATTTAGTGATTATGTATTATATATAAAAATTTACAAATAGTATTATTCTATAAGGCATTTATATTTTTATAGTTCACAATTATTGTTAAGTAGCGGTATACCACGAAATTATTTTTGTTTTATACAATCTTATTTAAATCAGGCTGATTCGATATGTCTAATAATCGTGGTGTTAAAAATAATAAAATGAGGATTTAACCCGTATTAAAGCGGCGAGTTAATGATATTTAAATTTTTTATTAATGTTAATTCAAACCAGACCCGCCATATAACCCTTCTCGCAATATAATCCGTCCTGTGCTATTTTTTTTAATATGTTCATAATATTATAAACTTTATATTAGTTTTAATCCGTCCTTACATAGTCGCCATTTATAGCGACCAAATTGTGACTAATTTAAGACTACTTTATGATTTACTGTAAGTAGTCGTTAATTTGTCGCTAAATAGCGACCAAAACCAATAGTCAGGCATGTAGTCGTCAAAAAGCGACATGCGACGATTATTTTGTGGACGGGAGTGGGTTGTCGTCAATTAGTCGCCAAAATAGTGACTACGGTTCCGACCAAAGTTAATAGTCGCTAGTTTGGTGACTAAATTGCGACTCATTCGGCGGGTCGTAAGCTAGTCTCAAATTAGTCGTAGTTTATAGTTAGAAAACACGTGTTTTTCGTTTTGGGGTAGGTGTACCGGTTTTTGGCGACTACGGTGTTTAGTCGCTAATTAGTCACTTTCAAAATGTCTATATAAAGAAAATTGAACAACTCTCTTCATTCATGTCAAACACAAAACGTTTGGAAAAAAAATGTTTGGAAAAGAAAAGAATCAAAGAAAAAAGAAAATTTTAGTTTTTATTATTCTTATAATGGCGGAAAATTATAATTATGGTGGTTATGGCTGTTTTTATCGGGAGTTGATGTACAAGAGGTTCTCGATGAAGTGACGGGAAATTTTACGGCAGAATTCGAAGCGGGTTGAAGAATTCATGACGTCTGCTAATAGCCAGCCTATAGTACAGAGTAATCGAGGTAAATTTCACAATCCTTGTAGTGTGTGCAAGAACGAAAAACATATCGTCTCTGGTAGAAGAGTTATTTGTCATTTGTTTAGTTAAGGATTTATGCCAGATTATTATGTTTGGTATAAGCATGGAGAAGAAATCAATATGGATATATGAACGAGTTATGATGATAGGACGTATCTAAGTGATATACACACCTTATTTTGTATGACTCGAGCATCTAATGATAGCTGTGACTGACCTTCACGACAACCATTATATAATGAATTTTTTACACCTTCTAACAAGTCAATTTCTTTGAATGATTACGTACCGGTTCTTCCATATTCTGATAACTACCATCCTAATGATAGTTATAATCAAATCCCACGTTAAATGCATCGTTCACCATATCCACATGTGGATCTTCTACAACATTACCCACGTCTTCGTGATTCTCACTTAGATACGTCCTATCATCATAACTCGTTCCTATATCCATATTGATTTCTTCTCCATGCTTATACCAAACATAATAATCTGGCATAAATCCTTGACTAAACAAATGACTCATAACTCTTCTACCGGAGACGATATGTTTTTCGTTCTTGCACACACTACAAGGACAATGAAAATTTACCCCGATTACTCTGTTCTATAAGTTGGCTATTAGCAAACGTCATGAATTCTTCAACCCCTGTTTCGAATTTTGCCGTAAAATTTTCCGTCACTTAATCGAGAACCTCTTGTACATCCACTCCCGATAAAAACCGCCATTACCGCCATAATTGTAATTTTCCGCTATTATAAGAATAATAAAAACTAAATTTTTCGTATTTTCTCTGATTTTTGTTTTCCAAACGATTTTTATTTGGCATGAATGAAGAGAGTTGTTGAATTTTCTTTATATAGACATTTTGACGGTGACTAATTAGCGACTAAATACCGTAGTCGCCAAAAACCGGTACACCAACCCCAAAACGAAAAACACGTGTTTTTTAACTATAAACTACGACTAATTTGTGACTAGCTTACGACCCGCCGAATGAGTCACAAATTAGTCGCCAAAATAGCGACTATTAAATTTGGTCGGAACTGTAGTCGCTAATTTGGCGACAACCCACTCCCGTCCACAAAATAGTCGTCGCATAGTCGCTTTTTGGCGGCTACAGGCCTGACTATTGGTTTTGGTCGCTATTTAGTGACAAATTAACGACTACTTAAAGTGAGTCGTAAGGTAGTCGTAAATTAGTCGCAATTTGGTCGCTACAAATGACGACTATATACATAGTCACCGAATATAGTCGGTATACCCATGTTTCCTTATAGTTACATCCCAGCGATGGTCATAACTAGCTGTGTTTGATTCTTGTGTCAGCCAAATTTTTTTTGTTTGTTTCTTCAACAAAACAAAAATTATTCTACATCTTTACAGATGTATAAATAAATTACGGAAATATTTCAACAAAAAAGTTTTATTTACCACATGTTTATTTTGAAATTATTAAATGTACAAAAACAAATTATGATATAAATCGGCCTTTTTAATTTTAAAATAAAAAAAAAATCTTTTGTGGCCACTAAAACTCAGGCCTGGTTGAGTATAATGGCGTTGTAGAGATTAGAGAACTTTTAGAAGAATACCTTATACCTCCTATTCGTCATCCCCCGAATCATATGACAATGTTATTGCTGCATGAACCCGAAGGTCCTCAACGATCATGGTGTCTAAGAAAGTAAGTGTATATTGTATGAAATCTTCTATATATGGATACAAAAGAAAACCCTACCCATTAATATACATCTGGGTTTTAATAAATTAATTACAACATATATACATGAAGATTAAACATGAATTTACAAAACTAGTGAACATGATATATTCACATTAATTTGGCAGACCAATAATACTGATTACTGAACCTGAACGCCTTAAAGTTTGCCTAAATATTAAAACCAAAACAGAGGTTTGTCAAAATATTGTTTACTTTCTAGAATTTTGTTTTTTTTGGCTTTGAGAGTAGAAATCACATGACCTCTAGTTACCCGCAGTTTTTGAATCCGTCTTAACCGATCGAGCTTTGTGGAGAAACTGATGGTGAAACTGAAGGAGAAGCTGAAGGAGAAGATGATGGTGAAGCTGAAGGAGAAGCTGAAGGAGATGTTGAAGGAGACACTACTGTTGAAGGTGTAGCTGGTGGAGAACCAAGATGACCAGCTGGTGGAGAAGTTGAAGGAGACACTACCGATGAAGGTGTAGTTGGTGGAGAACCAAGATGACCAGCTGGTGGAGAAGTTGAAGGAGACACTACCGATGAAGGTGTAGTTGGTGGAGAACCAAGATGGCCAGCTGGTGGAGAAGTTGAAGGAGACACTACCGATGAAGGTGTAGTTGGTGGAGAACCAAAATGACCAGCTGGTGGAGAAGTTGAAGGAGACACTATCGTTGAAGGTGTAGCTGGTGGGGAACTAAGATGGCCAGCTGGTGGAGAAGTTGAAGGAGACACTACCGTCGAAGGTGAATCTGATGACCCTGTTGTGTTAGAAGACGAACCGGAGCCAGTTATGGTAGAATTTGTGGAGCCCAATTCGGTTGGATTGGTTGTTGAGCCATTTCCAGTGAAAAGACCTGGGATATACGGAACACCTTTACCCGGAATCCAAGCGTCACCTTGGATGTATTGAGCTGGAGTGAATGTAAGTATTTCTTCTTCACTCAACTTCTTGATTCCAGGCCAAGTAACCCGTTTTGTGATAGGTGCACCTGGCCCAGTGTTCTGTACCTCCGAGTAGAAAAGTGTCTTAAGACCGAAATCGCCAAGCCACGGTTGCCATCCTTCCGGCGGAATAAAATCTGGGATGAACGTGTTCATGATGATAGTTCTTGAATACTCTTTCCATGGCCTTCCAAGATAAGCTTTGCTATTTTCCTTGACTGCCAAGTAATCCGGTTCACCAACAATCGTACATCCTTGGAGAACAAATCCCGTGGATTCTCGCGGATCTTTACGTCCATGGGCTGTAATGGGGCATGCTTGATTTAGAAGTGGCTTTCTCACCAATAAAGTACAATTCTGGAATACCGCAGCTGCGTCTCCAAAGAGAAAATCGATGGTGCCCGAGATAGTACAGTCGCGGTAAAACTGACGATGGGAATGTGCATATAGAGTATCTTGGTAACCATCAAATTTACAATTGTAGAATATTGACTCATCTGATAGAACCCTAATCGCAACTGCTTGATGCTTTATTGCCCCGGCTGTGTTCTCGAACCCAATGTTCTTGGCAATGAAATGATCTCCAACGATTGCTGCAATAACCATATAATACTCATCAAATCCGTGCCGGGTCATTAAAACATTGTACCTTATGCAATATCTATACAAAAAACAAAATTAATCTCCAATTTTGTAAAACTTGTTCTAAGGTAAGATAAAGTTGTGCTAAGATATAATTGGCCTATGCATTTCTTGGGCCTAATTCAAATAAAAACTTGTACTTAAAAACCACAGCATGTAAGAGAAATCATTACCAACGGTGGCGGTTTTGTAGGTGGTAATACCATCCTTGTAACTTTTGCTGCCGGAAATGACAGTTTTGTCAGGGCCATCGCCGATAAAAACCAGATGTGTCATGCTCCTATTCACCTGAACGTACTCTTTATATATCCCGGCCTTAATGTGAACCACGAAAGTCGTGTTCTTCTTCTTCGGGACATAATTCAATGCCTCGTTGATCGTCTTGTACTGACCACTTCCGTCCTGCGCCACCACGATATCCGGTTTGACCTCGGACATAGGAGCGTTCAAAAGCCTACGTGCTCGCCCATCCATCCACGTAGGAAACTCTTGGGACAACAACCGTCGACTATTCATCTCCGGAATCTGCATTTGTCCCAAGTAATTCGACATCTCGCTGACCATTGCAAGCCCGTTATGCGTTAACTGCACCGCAGTTTTCAATGCCTTCTTAATCGTCTCACCTGCATTCCCTTGTGTCCCTTGAAACCCATCAAGACAAGTTTGCTCATGGCTTATCGTCGCACTAAGCCAAATCCTCAGCTTAATCAACGCTTCATCAACCTTATGAAACTCGAACCTCCCTAACTCCTCAAACGACTTACTAAGCTCACCGATTGCGTAATCCATTAGCTCCTTGCATTGATCCAACGCCATTTTCGTCCTTGGATCCTTTTGTAGGTCAATCATAGTCTGTGACTTCTTTGCCACGTCACTTATCTGTTTCATCGTCGCGTTAAAAGCTGTCTTCACTAGCTCCAACGGGTCTGATGTGTCCTTCGCATCTTTCCTTAGAGTATCCTCACAAGTCTCCTTGTAATCCGTCGGTGCACAAACATCTTTGATGGCTTTAACAGAAGTTGTGATTTCTCCTTCACCTCCGTTATCGGACTTGTTGACGCTAACGCCTATGGTAACAGCGACAACCATGGAGATCAAAAGAACAGAGGAGATAGAGATAATAACATATCTCTTTTTCCTCTTTGCATCATCGTCGTACCCATATGACATTTTTTTGTTAAGTTTTTTTTTTTGGTTTTTTTAAAAAAATTATATATGAACAGCTCGTTTTTGTATTTTTTTTTTTTTTTGAAGAGCTGTTTCTTATTTTGAAGCTTACGTAGCCTCTTTAGGAGTGTGAATTCTGCATAATTTTGAAAATATTTACAAGGATAGTTTTGTTTATGATAGATAAAGAGTTTCGTAGTTTTGGTTGCTATGATTTATGAGGTTTGGCGGGAAAGTCGTTTGGCTTAAGAATGTGAGAGACAGACCAAAATAGGTTTGTGGTTTCCTTACAAATTACTAAACTTGGAATATTAATTAAATAATAATCTTAATTTAAGTTATAATCGAATATAAATATATAGGTGGGAAATTAAATATAATTTTGCTCACATAATTTTTTTGATAACCCAGTGTCCAGACCACACAGTGATCCGACTAGCCCACTGGGCCTAAAAAGAAAAATATTCAAAACTAATAATTTTTCTTGTAAAATTAGCCAAGAAAAAAAAAACTAATTATTAGGTAAACTAACCAAATTTTTTTTAATATATTGTGAATCTATGATATTTGTGTATTATATATAGTTTAGACTTTAGACCATTTTGCATTTCTCTCTTCAACTTTTTACTGTTTCTACCACCATCACCACAACTTCTTTCCTTTACTACTAGGTATATCAAACCAAAGTTTGCGGATCGGCCTCACCAAACCCTGAAAAATATCAGACTCGGATTTAAATATATATGTCCAAAAAAATATAAATTACTACCATCATAGCCGGCCTTGACCACATGCTCATCAAGCACATGCTTGTGGCCCTCAATATAATATCTATTAGAGCGGCTAATTATTGAGGAAAACTTCAGTAGCCGAGTTGCCTCGTGTTGGAGTGAGGTAACCTGAGGTTGCGGGTTCGATCCTCCCCTCTTTTGTTTTCTTATTTTTTTTATTTTTCCCTAAAATTATGTTATTAGTTGGCCTATAATATTTTTTTAGCTTGTGACTACCATCACCATCACCACCACTCATCTCCATCACCAGTTAACCACCACCATCAATGCCATCACTACCACCACTGCCGCCACCTCCACAGCCACCACGATGTCGTCACCACCATCACAACACCACCACCACCACAACCACCATCACGCTATCACCACCACCACAACATCCTTTTAGGATCAGAGCTAGTAGGTGAGGCTCGTGTTTCCAGTGTACCGCATATTACAGATTTCGTTTCAGATTTGAATTTCTTCCTTTTATATTCGTGTAATTTTTTTGGCCCAAGAGCCAAAGCCCGTTTGGGATTTATAAAAAATTATGTTTTTGAAAATAATAAATATGTATATATACCTATATATATACTACTATGGTTATATGCATTTTATATCTAGAGAAAGTATTTTTGAAGTCTGAAATCATTCACATGTTAACAAGAAAACAAACAAGAAGTTTAAATATATTTCAAGATAATAATTAATTATAAGTTTAGATATACATATGCAGTAATTTCCAATATATATATATATATATAGACTCATTACTAGCGGGAAAAAAATATAGAGTCACTACTTGTTCTAATTATGTGAAATAAAAATTCATAGTTTCAGACTTTCAGTGTTCCACAAAAGTAACTGAATTTTTATTCTGTGGTAGAAAATAAATAGTTGCTAGATATATATAATGATAAAATATATATAAGTCTTTCTATCAAATATCTTATAACTGTTATTAGTATAAAATAGATTAATGAAATAACTATACAATAATAAAATAGCACATAAAATCATAAAGAGTACCGCAATCTTTAGACATAACATAAGAGCACCATTATTGGTGGTTTCTTAGATGGTTCTTAACTTTTTTATCTTAGAATTAAACATTGAAAAATAAATTAAAACAAATTAAAATGCTAAGATTTGACTCTTAGCTAAGAGCTTTTGGGAGTGTTAAGAGCTAAAATTTGACTCTTAACTTACAAAAACCAAAATTTTAATATTAAACAATGTTAAGAGATAAAGTTAAGAACCCCTTGTTAATGATGGTCTAAGAGTACCTCCATCAAGGAGTATTTAATACGATTATCTAGCAAAACAAATAGTATTTTAATGAGTGAGTATCTCAAATAATTGAGAAATCCACTCAAAAGTATCTCATTTGAAAAACTCTTTGAATGAGTTTTTCAACTATTTGAGATATTTACACATTAAATTATAAATATTTTTGCTTTTCTCATTTTGAGATACCTAAGTTGACAACTCCTTGATAGAGATGCTCTAAGGATATTCATAAGATTTCTCAAATATTTTTAGAAAATCTCTTCCTAATAGGCTAATAGATACAAATTTATTCATTGAAAAAATCTCTTCCTAATAGGCTAATCTCTTCCTTAGTTTTTTTTTCATATTCGTATTTAAGCTTAAATAGAAAATCATCTCAAAACTAATTATTTACAGACTTACAATTTGAAAAATTATAAAATGTTGAATCTTGGATATTTTGTGGGAATACGTCAGTATTCATGAATGTATCTTGGATATCTTTTACCAAGTACTTCAGTAGTCTCATTTAAGAAAAAAGTGACACTTAAGGTATTCAAGCTTTCTTTTTATGAATATATATATCTGCAAATATATATATTCCTATATATATATAAGGAATAAAATTGTTATTCTTTACAGTTCATAGACCATGTTTGTCATTTTATTCCTTTCTGGGTATTTTTCTCCCAGTCAGAACAAAGAAAGTAAACAATTTGATTACTGCCGGAAAACTAATTAAAGAAATCTCAAATTTTTATTTCTAGTTTTTAGTAATGAGAAAGAACAACTGTAGTCAATCACAAGCTGTCTAAGTTTAATGTTTATGAAACACCTTCCAAGGTAATTTTTCCATATAGTAGAATGCAATTTCATTGTATTTGCAATGACTAATTATTTTCTATAAAAGTAGTGAAGAATAACATCATCCTTCCATAGTAGTTAAAGATGCTACTTTGACTAGTTGGTTTATTGATTATTTATTCATTTTAAATTATTAATATATTTTTACACAAAAAAATAAACACGAGATTTCATAGAAAACTTAATAGTTTGTAACAGTTGTTTGAACGAATTTTCGAGCACTATTTTTTTATAACATTAAACTATCAATTTCCTTAACAAGATGATTGGAAAAAGTATTATTTTAAAGTAATGTTCATAGTATTTTTATGTAATGTAAGCACATGTAAATACGACATATTTAAATGAATAAATAAATATTAATTCTATTATACAAATTTAACCAAAATAAATATCGATGATTTAACAATATGGATTTATTTTGATATACCTAACATAACAAAACACTTAAATGAAATATATTTGAATATATAAACAAAACAGAAAAAAAAAAACTTAAATGCAATATATTAGAATGTTTAAAAAATATCTAGTTATATAAATGATACGTTATATATTTCACAGAAAAATGTTATATTGAGAGACGAAAAGAATCAAAAATTGTTACAGAAACAACCATAAATTTCAAAATTATGTAGTTGTATACTGAGTTATATAACTATTATATTATTACATATTTCACACAAGAATATCATTTTGTAAGTCAAGTAAAATCAACATAGTTAAAGAAACAACCAGATATGAAGTCATAGTAGTTGTGATTTTAATTAATTTTACCCTTGGAGATTTTATACCATAATAGTTAACGAACATTAAGGTTACCTTCTCAATAAATAGCATCCTCATTGCTCCGAATCTATCACAAACAGATAAAGATCACTTATCAATCCGCACAAAGAAAAAAAAGATTTGTGACAAAGAACCAAGCTATGTCTTCTTCAAGCTCTTCCACACCCACACCCAAATCCAAAAAACTCAAAGGCATTGTTGTGGCCATGGAGAAGTCGAAAGAGAAGGCAACAAGGAGCACCAATCTGAAACTAGGTTCTCCTCAAGAGGTTACCTCTGAAAGGAGGTTTGAGAACTCTAGTTTTGGATCTAGCCCTGTCCGAAGAGGAAGAGAGATCATGAAGTTTTACCCGTCAAAATCGAACAAGATCTACACTTGTCATTTTTGCAAGAAAGGATTCTCAACCTCTCAAGCCTTAGGTGGTCACCAGAACGCGCACAAGCAAGAGCGGGAGTGGGACAAAAAGCGGAAGGAGATGCAAGCCGACTACCCTGGGCTCGCCTTTTTTAACCCTTACCTTGATAAGCCTCACATTCTCTTAGGTGGGTATTCACAAGATGCTTTATCAAATGAAAATCATCTTGGGATCACTCTTGATCCTTTTAAACGCTTAATTTACCCATCTTTCAAGAGTGGAGTCATTGGAGGAATTGCGGATATGAACGTGGCTGTCGTTCCTCGTGTGACTCCTACTCGCTTCTTCACCGGGAACACTAGTACCAATGGTTCTGCTTCAAGGGTCCTTGATCCTTTACCATCCTACAACAACCTTTACCCATTAAACTCTAGAAACGTTCTTCCTTTTCCTCCTCCTCAAACCACCAAACTTTCTAGCAATTTGGTTTCGCAAGGAAGCGGTTTGAGCGAGGAGAATTTCATCTCAAAGATTGGAACAAACAACAATATTGTGGAGATTGATGATGATGATGATGATGATATCCAACCAGAAGAAGAAAAAACTAAAAGCGGGGGAATTGATTTATCTTTATCCCTTTGAGTATCTTTTTTAGTTTTATGCGTTATGTAATTTTTCATTTTAGAGGTTTCATAGTTACTAGAGACCTTATATTCACCACATTTCTATATGAAGATGGTTGTTATCCTTTTAAGTTATTGAATTTCATTTTAAATGTTCATTTCCTTGTATCATCTCTTCTTCTAATCACATGTAATTGTGTTCGGGAAAATTCCCAAAAAAAACCTCATTTATTTTTTATTTGGACGTTTAATACCCAAATGTTTTTCGTTGGTAGAAAAATACACATATTAATTAAAATGTGCGATTTAATACCCAAAAAATAAAATGTTATCATTTTCATTTTCAGTTCTTTATTTCTTTCCAGTTTTTTAAATAAAATAAATTTTATTTTTTATAAATTTTTTGCTACAACTGAAAATGATAACATTTTATTTTTTGGGTATTAAATCGCACATTTTAATTAATTTGTGTATTTTTCTACCAACGAAAAACATTTGGGTATTAAACGTCCAAATAAAAAATAAATGAGGTTTTTTTTGGGAATTTTCCCAATTGTGTTCTAGTTAATTTTCTTTTATTATTTCCCAATTTTTTGTTTCTTACTCCAATATCTATATCGCGTGAGTGTTCTACAATTTTTGCAGTTTCCAATACGTCCTGATTAAATATTCATAACCGAATTAAATCCTCTCAAGGTTATGTGCCTTGATTTGAAGTATGTGGAGAAACCAAAACTATTTGTCAGTTTTCTTGAACATCTATTTAGCCAAAATGTTATAACATTGATGTAGTTACATTGTTTTGAAAATAGCTAAGAAGTAGTAGAAACATTTAGGGTCTTTGGATTAGTAATGTACCTCCGTATATATTTATATATATTGTTCCTTTACATATGTCACCATTTTTAGGATATTTGTAACACACTGGTTTCAGGAATATAGTGGTGCATGCGGAGAAGTTTTAAAAAATTGATTTGGCCACCTATGTCACCAAAATGCACCTATCTTTTCGGTCAACTGTCCTGAGAGAACTCCACAGTTAAGTGTGAGCGTGCTTGGGCTGGAGTAGTTTCAGGATGGGTGACCTTTCGGGAAGTGATTGTCGGAACTGTGTGAGTGAGGATAAAACATGGGGAAAGATCATGTGGTGATTTATAGGGTCGGTAAACAAGTCTTAAAGCCTCCCGGACGTAGCAAACCCACCGTCGGACACGGGTGGGCCCACGGGCCAAGAGAAGACGTGGGGCCCATTAAGAGAGGTATGGAGGTCGGGGCGTTACAAGTGGTATCAGAGCCGAACCCAGACGAGTGTGGAGTCAAGAGGGCTCACACCGTCGGGGATGACAGTCTTGGTGCGCAACGAGGACGTTGCGATCTGTTAGTGGGGGTGAATTGTAACACCCCGGTTTCAGAAATATGGTGGTGCATGCGGAGAAGTTTAAAAGAATTGATTTGGCCACCTATGTCACCAAAGTGCACTTATCTTTTCGGTCAACTGTCCTGAGAGAACTCCAGAGTTAAGCGTGCTTGGGCTGGAGTAGTTTCAGGATGGGTGACCTTCCGGGAAGTGATTGTCGGAACTGTGTGAGTGAGGACAAAACACAGGGAAAGATCATGTGGTGATTTGTAGGGTCGGTAAACAAGTCTTTAAAGCCTCCCGGACATAGCAAACCCACCGTCGGACACGGGTGGTGGGCCCGCGGGCCGAGAAAGGACGAAACGTCAGATGTAATTTCCAGTGGTTTCCTCCTTTGCCATTAGCTTTCAAAATTACTCAGCTACATCTGTAAGCTCTCGATTGTCAATTCCGGCAACATGATACATAATTTTGTTTCAGGTTTGCTTGATTTCATTAATATGGTTTAATGTTGGTTTTGGGGTGGTTTGATGTCGGTTTAGGTCGTAAACCGAGTAAATCCAAATTTATGGAGAAATAGATGAGAACTATCGATTCGAGGAGATATAGGTTGAGAAGTATTTTCTCGGGGATATTTAGATCGTGGTCATAGATTGGGCTCTATCTGTTATGATGTCATAGTTCTCGTGGGGAAATAGACCGTTTTTCCTATATTTTCAAGTATTGTTATTATTTGGTCTATAAATAACTAATATTTTGAAAAAATAATTGTATTTCGAGTATTTTCGGTTACCCGAAATATTTCGGTTCGGTACCGTTTCAGTTACGATTTTTTCGGTTATAGAATTTAGTATCCATTCGGTTATTTTCAAATTTTCGGTTCGGTTTGGTTGGGTTCTTTTTGCTTCAATTTTGGTTCGATACATTCGGTTCGGTTTATTTGCCCAGGCCTAGTTGTAATTGAAGCCGAGGGGAAAAAGTGCCCTCAAAGTGTCGAAACAAGCAAAATAAAATTGTTTGCTACTATAAAACCCTACAGAAAAAAAAAACCCTTTCTTTATGAGGCCCAAAACAACGGTTTTAGTGGCTTGGTATGTGGACCGAGCCTAGTGACCTTCTAAAAATAGGCGCTCAAGACGAGTGACTAACAACTGCCGATGAAGAGATCTATATGTAGCTGTTAGCGATGAATGACACGCAGTCATCTATGACAGAGTTGCTGATTGTCTCCTAATGGTAATTGTCGAAGATGATTGACGAACAACCGAGATATGGACATTGTACTTCCAAATGGAGTTTCTCGTTATGATGACCATAAGGGATCATGGCATGTCTATGTGTCCTACTCTGATTCAGTAGCTTTTGAATGTTAAAATTCACTAGTATATTTGAATGATTTATGAATTAAATAGGAAAGCCACTTGCCCAAAGGTGATCGTGCCATTGTTGAGGATTTATCAATTAACTAATGAAAATATATAAATTATGACTAATGTTTTTTTGTTAATCTATATATATAATGGGAGAGTCTTCTCTCCATCTAGCCTATCCACCTAAGCTCCACATAAGCATCCACCTAAGCAATTTTATTTATTTTACATTAAAATACACTCTAAACATTCATTTAGTGCATATTTATGTTACTTATAATTAATAAAAAATTTAAATAAATAAAAAACGAATTATGTAAAATAAATGAGATGTTAAAATAATTATAAAACTATAAAAATATTATTAGTAGTAATAATATACTTCCATTAAAAAAAAAGGATATGTAATTTGTATAGCATATTCTCAAGTGCAACTACAACTTTATAACATGATCAAAAGAAAAACAAGATTGATATTTCATCAATTGAATCAAACGCTTTTAATCCAAAAAATTGAGTATTAAAAGATTAATTAAGGAGAAAATAGTTAATGATATGTCTTGAAAATCAATTCATAGTCCAATATATATAATATGTGAGTCAATAGAAGGTGAAAATAAAGTAGATGTCGAGAGTGAACGAGTGCATCATAGAAGATGACGAAAGAATTGGTAGGTTAAAGTGTTTGAAAATAAATTTCTAAAACTTAGAAATATAATGCACATGAATAAGGTCAAATTCTTTGAGATCTCATGCATTGTGTGAAACGAATGAGTTTTAAAAAAAATACATCACACACTTTATTAAACAAATTATTAGATTCAAAGTTGGGTTTAACCGTTTGGTCGTGTAATCATGAAAATTTAGATAAAATAGGCACATTGATAACTTAGTCGAGAATTCTCTTATGGCACCATGCACATGCTTCAATGGGTATAAAAAGCTTTGCTAAAACGGTTCTAGCAACATGATATTATATATGTATTTTTACACTAGATAATGTTCAGAAAACTGGGTATATTTACATTTTATATGAAATGATGTTAAAATTTAAATTATTATATATATGCTCAAATATTTATCTTTTACATTTAAATAATTATATTTTATACTCAAATTTTTTATTAGTAAAAGAAAATTTAAATTAAAATCCCGCGCAACGCGCGGGTACAAAATCTAGTGTAATTAATTGTTGCATCACCACTTAAGTTCAAATCAGCAAAGGCATATTATAGATCCAAAAAAAAAAACTTACATAGAGTAAATATTTTTATAATATTTTTTAACCTATATTTTATTAAATCTATCAAGAAAATAATATTTGTAACGCCCCGACCGTCCCTACCAGTGGGCCCCACGTCCTCTCTCGGCCCGTGGGCCCACAATCTTCTGACGGCCGGTCCGCTACGTCTGGGAGGCTATAAAGACTTGTTTACCGACCCTACAAATCACCACATGATCTTTCCCTGTGTTTTGTCCTCACTCACACAGTTCCGACAATCACTTCCCGAAAGGTCACCCATCCTGAAACTACTCCAGCTCAAGCACGCTTAACTGTGGAGTTCTCTTAGGATGTTTGACCGAAAAGATAAGTGCACTTTGTTGATATAGGTGGCCAAATCAATTCTTTTAAATCTCTCCGCATGCACCACCATATTCCTGAAACCGAGGTGTTACAATTCACCCCCACTAACTGATCGCAACGTCCTCGTTAGGCCTGGGCATATGGGTAACCCGTTCGGGTTTGGGTAAAACCCGTTCGGGTTCGGGTTGAATGGGTAATGAATTTATGGCCCATTCGGGTATTTCTAAATATTCGGTTCCGGTCCGGTTCGGGTATCGTCGGGTTCGGGTCGGTTTGGGTAATAAGCATGAGAACCGAAAAAACTCGAAAAATTTGGATCCCCATTGGGTTCGGGTCTAAATGGGTAAAATTACCCATAAACCCGAAATATGACTCTAATACCCGAAGTTTTAAATCATTATACATGCTCAAATGATCAAATAAAGAGAACAAAACATCAAACATGACATCTAAAGACTAAATCCAATCCAAAATCACATGACATCGGAATGTTCGGTGACGGTAAGATCGCCGAGAGTGTCGCGACGAGGGTTTCCAGTTTCGATAATAAGACTCAAAAGGAGATTTTAAGCAGAGATTATCGAGGGAATAGGGATTCTAGAAGCAAATTAGGAAACTCAATCGTTAAAACTCAAAAGCTAGGGCTATAAGACTATATGACTATATATCTATATACATATATAAACACATGTCTAAAAGTTTCGGGTTTATGGGTACCCTAAATGGGTAACGGGTATTCCCCGACCCGACCCGATACCCACGGGTAGACCAAAACTCTACCCAATGAAGTAATTTCCTAATACCCTAACCCGCCCCAACCCGGTTTTTTCGGTCCGGGTATTGGGTCCGGTTTTTTTGCCCAGGCCTAGTCCTCGTTGCGCACCAAGACCGTCACCCCCTACGGTGTGAGCCCTCTTGACTCCACACTCGTCTGGGTTCGGCTCTGATACCACTTGTAACGCCCCGACCATCCCTACCAGTGGGCTCCACATCCTCTCTCTGCCCATGGGCCCACCCCTGTCCGACGGCCGGTCCGCTACGTCCGGGAGGCTTTAAAGACTTGTTTACCGACCCTACAAATCACCACATGATCTTTCCCTGTGTTTTGTACTCACTCACACAGTTCCGACAATCACTTCCCGGAAGGTCACCCATCCTGAAACTACTCCAGCTCAAGCACCCTTAACTATGGAGTTCTCTCAGGACAGTTGACCGAAAATATAAGTGCACTTTGGTGACATAGGAGGCCAAATCAATTCTTTTAAACATCTCCGCATGCACCACCATATTCCTGAAACCGAGGTGTTACAATATTGTTTGTGGATTGCGATAAAATGATGAAGTTATTTTGCTCTAGTGGTTGACTAAGAGTTTAGTTAATGTTTTTATTCCAGACAGAGCCGTCCTTAGGAAATAGGTGGCCGCAAGCCAAAAAAATTTTTAGACAAACCAAATACTGATTTATCAAAAAAAAATGAAAAAACTTTAAAATGTACTTAGTGGGAATCGAACCAGAAACCTCTTCTCTTGTAATAATTCACATTTACCAGTAGAGCTGATAATTATTTGTTGGCCGTTTATTTTAATAAACTCTTGGGCGGCCGCAAGCTGGTGTTTGGCTCACTTGTAGTCGTGGCCGGCTCTGATTCCAGATATGAAGTTGAAGTCCCAGAGATTTTTCAACATGGTGTAGATAGAATCGGTCATAGTCCCATGTTCTAAAATAAAAATGTCCACGATGAATATAGTACACATATAACCAATTTGTGTGTACCTTAGTCGTGTGGGTGAAATTATAATCGGTCCTGTGAGTCTGAAGGCACGAGTGTAGTAATATATATTTTTAATTAATTAATAGCCTATACATTTTGTGATTAATTTTATAAATTAAAAATGATTTGTAAAAGAAAAATTCAAACTTGGAACTTCAGTACACAAACTTTTAAGACCACTATTACTACACTACAGATTTTTTTTGTCAATTCCATGGTGGATGAAATACATCATATGCTTTGGGACTCAAGACCAAGCATCCATCGTTTGGGTTTAAGTTCAACTTTCGGTAGAACCATCTATTGTGATCGTCAAGATTCGTTTGCTATCTATCTAAGTATTGCAAAAAATAAGATTAGTTTATCGTGAAAATAAAATAAGAATTTATAATCGATTTAAATTTAATGATAATGTAATGTATATAAAAAGGTGATACAGTGAAACTCAAAAGAGTTGACCGGCGTTTCTTATATAATTAGATGAACAATTCTTGGGTTCATTTTTAGGGGTAAATTTTTTTATTCACCTCCCCCTCTTATTCTAACTAATCACTTCTCGCATAGCATCTAAATTATAGATTTTGAATATAACAATATAGAAAAAGAATTAGTCTCTACAAAAATGTTCTTTTGATTATATTAGATATAATTTTCTTTTAAAAAGTTTATAACATCTGAATTTATGTAAGTAAAAGTTATGCCATTCAATGTGGTTAGTATGCATTTTGTGACTTTTTCATTATAAAACATAAAATTTCAAACAAAAAAATATTAAGAAAAAATCTGATATGTTGATTGACAAAAGAAAATTTGATGTCTAAGAACAAACTGCTTCTTTTTCTGAATGAACAAAATCATTTTGGGTTACTAATTTTTTCCTAGCCACAAGAACTTTCAATTAGATATTTTGTTCTATCTGCACTGGCATCAATTAAATGACAGTATCATTATTAATTTTTGTGACTCATTTTTAACATGTAATCAATAATTGAGTATTATGACTCTAAATAATCAACAATTGAGTATTAATTAGCTGTACATTTAATTTTCAAAGCTTTATGAAAGCAATATAAGCACATAAAATATCATTTAAGGAAGGAAGTTAATATTGGGCATTATTTTTTTCTATATAATTTGATAATAACTTTTTCTAGTTTCACGACATTAATGTGATTTTCAAACTCTAAAGATATTATACCAAAAGTGCTTAAATAAGCTTAATTAAGACCGTTAGATACTTGGACTAATAAATTGGACACAGCCTATCTCTCATCAAATGTGTAAATGCCAGCCATTATAAAACCAGTATGGTTTTGAGTAGAAAACAAATTGTCTTACAATCTAGGGTTTAAGCAAGAAAAAGTTTTCACAAAACAAAGCCACAAAATTGTTCTCAAAACATAAGTAGAACTATGGAGAAGGAGCATTCTAGCCTCTTCTACTATGATCAATACTCCCAATTTTCTCGATCTTCACAAGGTTGTCGATCTTTGAATAACTTTTCTCCCTTCAATAAGTTTCGTACTAGTGCTTGTTTCTTTGATGCTTCTATAGCCAAATCAGATCTCCAACCATTTAAGAAAATTCGTTATAGTTCTGAACATGGTTGTTTGACCATGAGTTTTGATCCCCCTTCTTCATGTCCTTCAACCTCATTTTTATGTGATTTATCACGAAAGCTTGTTCGTGGCAATGCTCATATCCCGGAGCTTTATACAAGGGATCTCATTTCAACCATTGGAAGTCGTGACCACTACTCGGTAGATCTTATTCCAAAGTTCAGAGAAAGCAGTTCCATCATGAATGATTCTAAAGATTGGGGCCTTGATTTGTCTCTTCAGATGTAATCTTATTTTTAAGAAATAATTATCAATGATAATTGTCTTTATTTTTAATTTAAATTATGTGCTTCTTTTGTAACAGTATTTATAATAATAATAATTTGCTACATTAAAGTACTTAAGTTCCACACCACATATCTACATGCATATATCATATATGGCTTTATAAAATAAAATGATTAATTACAAACTTAGATAGTTATGTCCGGTATATCCTTTATAAATTAATACCTCGATAAGTAAATACATTTCTTTAGTCCCGAATTGGTTTATTTAGATTCATTATTATATCGATAAATTAATAACTTTACACATTAATATAAAAATGTCATAGTCTCAATGTTCTTAATTTATTGAGCTTTTATTGTATATGTACATATACTAGTGTTTTCAGTTTATTATTCCCCCGTTTTAGTTTAAGTGTCGTTTAAATTTTTTTTACACATATTAAAACAATCTATTAAAAATTTTACAATACTCCTTTTTTTTCTTTTTTTTTCAACAGCTATATTAGATTGACTCAGATAAACCAATGTTGGGGAATGTTATTTACATAGGTGATATGATGCAGCTGGGTACGAACAGTTCGTTTCAGTTTATCCGCTTTGACATTTGTAGTGCGAGAAACTAAAGATAATGAAATTTTTTTACAATACTCCTTATTTATAGAAGATATACTTTTCTCTTTCTTATTAATGCATTAAAATGATACAGAGTTAAAACTGGAATTTCGACTAAATTTTTACATTAAAAATCTAAAATATTAGACTATGGGCTTCCAACTCAAAACTAATTGGCAATGAGTGGATTGACCCATATATCTTATATACTAGTCAAAATTCATTGCCCTTTCCAATGTGGGATATTATTATCTCTAATATAAAACAATACTTAATTGAAAAATGGAGGGAATATCACTTTAGCATAAGCTATACTATGTTATAAATATTTTCTCAAAATGTTCGTCAAGGATTAACCTAGTGTATATGTCTTTCCAAGTATATTTAATATCAACAAATACTACATATTTCAAATATAATATAAAATGTTGAAAAATGTATATATAAATTGGTCTATGTCAACATTAAGAAAATAAAGTTTAATCAACACTCAAAGTTTATCATTCATTTATTTCAAACTACATCATCGAGCAATTTTAGTTAATACGGATAGGGGTTTTATTTTTATTGTAACTAGTTATTTTTATTGTAAGAACTAAATCTCTAGTAAAAATGGCTGTAGAAATAAAAATAAATAAGAGCGAAAGAAAGTAGTTCGCCCCTCCTTCTATACTTGCTGCTTTCTCAGCATTTTTTGCGACTTCAGAAACTACCAAAACAAGTTTACTCTGCATAAAACTACCCGAAATGTTTTATATAAAATAACTACGCCTCCAATTGAACCAAATAATTACGATTCATAAAACGGGTTTGACTGTAAAATCTAGTTTACTGTATTGCAATTAGGATAATCTAATAACAAAACATGACCCGACGTTAATCAATGTCGTTTCTCGTTTGTTTTCTTTAACATAATCATAGCTAAACGATGTCGCTTAGCTCTTTAATTATATGTAAAAGGTAAACCGAATCCTCATATCTCGAATCTAGAGAAAATCGAAATTAGGGTTTCTCCCTCGGTTCTTCAATCCAAAATTGGGGATATTGGTTTGTCAATCCAAAATCGTGAAATTGGGGATCTAGAGACAAATTTTGATTCCAAGTTAAAGATAAAATTCTTATCGCAAAGTTGATTTATCATAGTGATATGGATGACCCCGATTACAATGAAATCGAAGTTTGAGAGAGTGATGGTGGAAGCGGATATAACAGCGACAAAAGCACATATGATAGCGAGAACGACGAAAGCGGAGACGATGGAGACGATAGATACGATAATGGAGATGTTGAAGTGAATATGAAAGGTTCAAGTAGTTCTATATAGACTAAAAAAATTTTGGTTCTATTTTAAGAGCCGAAAAATTCTTGTCAGACTGTTGAGAAAGTAACAAGTATTGAAACAAAAAATTTCGGGCTGCAAAGCTGAGAAATCAATTGTATCTTTTTTTATAAAATATTTTGAAAACATATATAAATACCGGTTGTTAGGAAAACATTAATTTTCGCTTGAATCGTTGACACCATTAAAGAACTCAACACTGTACATTACTTTTTAATTAAATTTTAATATCATAACTTATTCAAATTATATTTTATTTTTAATAAAGATATGTAAAATGCATATATATCTCATCATAATGTATACATATACACATTTATATGTACACATTCAATTTTCAAAATTGTATGAAAAATATAATTAAATTTATTCATGCATCTAAATATGATAAATAATAGTCAAGAGATAAAAGGATTGTAAATTTGTTTTCTATACTTTACAACCAATACAAAGAGGACTAGTATAATGTTATTGTCATAAATAAATTAATATGTATATTTTACAATAACATGCAAACTAAATGTTTCTATAAAATTTATTCACCTTTTATGTCATGTCAATTTCTTATAATTTAAATTTGTAAATTATTTTTTATGACATGAAAAATTAAAAATAGTAATCTTAGTTACGACATGAGAAATATTATCATAAGACTTTATCAAAGAACATTAATATTCAAATAATTTTAAATAAACATCATATTTTATATAGTATCAAATAAATACTTATTACATGATCCAATTTAAAAATATTATTACGATTAAAAAACATAGATTATATAGGTTTTTTAGGGCTTGATTGGTTCTCCCGCTACCACCCGCAAACGCTGCGTTTGCGGACGGTTGCGGTTGCTAGCGTTTAAAACCAATCATAAAAAACGTTTTATACTACTCCGAACCGCTCTAGACCGCTCCGAACCGCCGAATTCAAAAGCTCCTTCCTGCAAGCGTTTGCGGTTGCGGGCGGTAGCGGTTGGCAAAATTTTTTTTTTTCAAATTCAAATCCTATATATATATTAAAAAAATACATAAATAACAAATAAATTATAAAAAAAATATCAAACCCTATATATATTAACGTTAATTCTCAAAACCCTAATTTTTTCCTATTTACCAAAATCATGACGTCAATCTAAACTCAAGAATGACAAAATACAAACTAAGTATTGTAATAAAATTATTAATCCAAGAATTCAAAACATCTATTTTTTTAATTAGTTTGTCATATTTTTTTTTTTGTAATTTGTTATAATACTTGATGCTGTTTTTTTATGAACCAAATGCATGAAGTAATAAGCACTTAACTATGAAATATATTATTTTGAATAATTATGTAGTAATTTTATATATTTTATTATTATTAATTATATATAAATTGTTTTGTATTTTATCACAATAATATAAATATTTGGTGTTTTTATACTTTATTATATAATTATAAATTATATTTCTTTTGATCATTTTTGATTTAACCGTTGTCGCATCCGCTGGTTAACCAGTCATAAAACTCCCGCAAACGCACCAATTTTCAACCGCTTAACCAGTCGTTCAAAATGCATCATAACGTTTGAAACCGCAACCGCCCGCTTCCGCAAACTCCCGCAGACGCAACCGCACCCGCTGCGTTTAAACCAGTCAGGCCCTTAGTATCATGGTTAAAATAATCTAAACAACAATTGTTTTTTTTTTTTTTGGTAAACAAAGGGGGACAAGTCCCCTATGATTTATTAAAACTGAAATAAAGAGTTACACGCGAACAAAACGTGGGTGCGCAGACAAGTTCACGTCTTCAAAAACAATAGAATTGACCACATCCGGTCTAGACTCAAACATATGAAACCCTAAAGGCAAAGTAAACGCATAGTTTGCTAACCCGTCGGCTAGACGGTTAGCCTCCCTATACACATGCGAAATGCGGACTATCCAGTCCCTCGATAAAAAGCCATAGCACAAACGTACTAGGAACGATAGCGGGTGAGAGTCACTAATCCCGTGTTTTAGAAAACTCACCACTATCTCGGAATCAACCTCCAACTCCAATCTCGTGATACGCTTCTCCCAAGCTATATATAACCCGTAATACACACCCCATAACTCCGCTAAAGGTGCCGAGCATATACCAATGTTCAAAGCGAATCCACCTCCCCAACTTCCATTACCGTCTCGCAACACTCCTCCTGCCGTGGCCAGGCCTGGATTGCCACGTGAAGCTCCGTCGGTATTGAGTTTCATCCAACCTTCACTTGGCGGTACCCATTGGATCAGCCTCTCCTCCCGTGCTGCCCGACTAGTACCTTCCAACACACGCAAGCTCGCTGTATATACTTCTTTGGTTTGGTCCTTAAGAAAGCGCACTCTATCCCTACATTTCCAATCAGTACCAAAGACATTACCGCAACGCCATTTCCAAGCCCACCAAATTCCCATAGCAAACATCGTCGACCAGGGACTACCCTCCGTATCCGCATCATTACCCAAGTTACTATAAAGCCATTCAAGCACAGACTGCGCAGTAAACGGCTGGATTCTTCGTACAGCCACTGTTCTCCGCCAAATCCCCATCATAGCTTCACAATCCCGCAGGATATGCAATATAGTTTCAACACCACTCTTACAAACCGAACAGAGACTTGTGTCACTCAAGTGGCGTCGGTGTCTCTCAGCATTTGTCATGATCACCTGATGTACTACCAACCAAATGAAAGCTCGCACACGTTCCGGTGCCACCACTCGCCACACACGATAAAAAAAACTTACCCATGTTCTGTTTTGGTGAGCTGTCGCGGGTAAGAAAGGAGTAGGCTGATTTGACCGTAAACTCACCATTGACACTCTCCCCCCATGAGTATCGATCCCTAGCTCCCGTAACATTATCCACAACCATCGATGCAAGCCGCAAATTAACACTCTCCGAAGTGAACTGCTTCACATGAGCAAAATCCCACCCGTAACCATTCCGCCATAAGTCATTAACCCTGACCTCTTGAAAACTTGCAGGTAGATCCCGGTTTACCAAGTCACACAATGGTTCATCAGTTAACCACTTATCGTACCAAAATCTAATCTCCCTTCCGTCACCAAGCACCCATCCCAATCCAGGGAGCACCACTTCCCGTATACCACGACCTATACTTCTCCAAGTGGATGACCAGTTGCTCTTAGTTAGAGTCCAAGACTTGTCATGAACATTACCAACTCTGTACTTTCCTCGCAGCACTCTCGCCCAAAGGCTAGTCTCGTCCCTAATGACTCTCCACCCGACTTTAGCCAAAAGAGCTGTGTTCATGTGTTTAGCTTCTCGGATACCCAGCCCTCCCGCAGGCTTCGGTGAGCAAACTCGTTTCCAAGAAATTAAGTGTTGTCTCTTTTTCTCAATAGTACTGCCCCATAAAAATGCTCTTGACAATTTATCCAATGTCTCAAGTGTACTAGCTGGCAAAGATATCGTACTCATCGAATGAACAGGGATTGAAGAAAGGACCGATTTTGTAAGAGTTATTCTTCCCGCAAAACTCAAAAACCGACCTCTCCATCCCGCTAGGCGTGAAGAAACCTTCTCAATAACATCACCAAAAGTCTCTTTGTTAATCCGCTTATGAAGGACAGGCATACCAAGATACTTCCCCAAATCTTTTGTAGCTTTAATACCACTCACAGCACTTATCTGTCCCGCTAAATCCCGATGAACATTCTCCGAGAAAAATATTTTCGACTTTTCTAAGCTCAATTTTTGCCCAGAAGCATTACAGAATCTCTCCAACACTCTTCTGATAACGCGAATCTGAGCAACAGAAGCTTCTGCGAAAAGAATAAGATCATCCGCAAAGCAGATGTGAGACAACGTCGGTCCACCTCTCGATAAGTGGATGGGTTTCCAGTCTTTTGCTGCCACAGAGATATCAATTAAATGACACAATCTCTCTAGGCAAAGAACAAATAAATATGGAGACAAAGGGTCTCCTTGTCGTAAACCTCTCGCCGGTTTAAACGGCTCCGTTTGTTCACCATTCCACAAGAGAGTCATTGACGGTCCCGTTACACAAGCCATAATCCACTTGACCCACTTATCCGGTAAACGTGCCGCATGTAACGTATCCTCCAAAAAATCCCATCTTATACGATCGTATGCTTTTTCAAGATCCAATTTCAAAAGCATCCACCCTTTTTTTCCTTTCTTTCGGCGCATAGAATGAACCGCTTCTTGCACAACTATGATGTTATCCGTGCTAAGCCTTCCTGGTATAAAGCTCGATTGTGCCGGGCCAATCAACTTTGGCATTAATGACTTAAGTCTCAACACCATAGCCTTTGTAATTGTTTTAAAGAGAACATTACAAAGACTAATTGGCCGAAACTGCATAATTCTCTCCGGTTTAGCGACTTTCGCAATCAGAACGAGAAGAGCATCATTCGTCCCGCAAGGTAAGTCACCAGTCTCAAAAAAATCAAGTGCAAATTGAACAACCGATTGTCCAACTACGTCCCAACATTCATGATAAAACACAGGTTGATAACCATCTGGCCCAGGGGCCTTAAACTTCCCCATACTCCGAACAGAACTCTCTATCTCCAGCCCCGAGAACGTCCTATTTAAGAGTGTAACTTCCTCTCTGGTGAAAACTGTGAAACCAAATTGTGGTAGCCGCTCTACTACTGGATCTACATCCTCCAAAGAGTATAAACGGTTTAAATGTGTTAAGATAATATTTAATCAATACTCCTTTTTTGGCTAAATTTAAACAATACTCCTTATGTCCCAAAATATAAGTTGTTTTAGTTTTTTTTTTTGTTCCATTTTATTAGATGTTTTATAGATTTCTATGCAAAACTTAAATACATTTAATATTTTCTTATCATTTATGTTATGCAGTAGTTAAATTATAGTATATTTTAAACTTATATGTATTGTATAATAAACTGTCATAGTATAATAAGTATTTTAAGTAGTTAAATTATATATTTGAAATTACTGAGCTGGAGATATAATTAATTTCGTTATAGTTAAATTTTGTTATCGTGCTAGAAATATGATTAATTTCGTTATACTTAAATAGACAAGACCTTTTTTTTTGTCAACAGCTTTTTTGTAGACAAGAACCTCATAAAGCACGATAACGAAATTATTGATTGACAATAGTTGATCGATTTCTATTAAGCAGATATTATATCCTGATTTCTTCAAAATTTGACATGAAATATCTAATTGATGCTAAGAAGAGTCTTGGAATGAAGATAATGAGAGAGCCAACAAAAAGAAAACTTGAATGTTACATTCTGAAAATAAAAATTCTTATCAAGTTAGCAAAATCAGCGGCATTCGCTTAAACTGATTAACTTATATGGATTCAAAACAAACCGCTACTTAAGTTTCACTGATTTTAGCGTTGCGATTATAAACATTTAAAACCTACAACAGTCTAACCAACACAAGAAACTGTCTTGTTCTTTATGTATTCAGTCCCATCTAATGCGGCAACCACGAGCATGAAGTGTCTCGAGCAATTCCGATGAGAGCAAGAATCGGAGAGGTGCGAGAAGTTTAAGCTTCTTGAGCCTATTGCAACAGGCTCTTAGAGCAAACTCAAACCCTTCTACAGTCACACGGCTCAGATGAACTAAGTCAACATCTTGAACCCGACTAAGATTGCTCATCAACATACATAGAGCCGTATCAGACACCGAGCAATTGCACAAGTTTATCTGCCAAACCAAACACACAACACAAGAATCAAACATGTTTCCAATTAATGCATCCAGATCTTCGTCTATAAATGTTTTCTTTTTTTTGTACCTGTCGTAGGTTTTTTGAGAAGTAAGCGAGCGCCCAGAAACCCGAATCATCAATATTCTCGCAGAGTTTCAGGTCCAAGTAACCCAATTTCTTGCAGCCGCACGCAATTGCAGCTAAACCAACACCGGTTATATTCTTTAGCCCTCGAAGTTCAAGGTGACTTAGATGTTCTAGCTGGCGGATTTGTTCAACCCCGGTGTCAGTTAGTTCACAGCAGTATGATAGAATGAGTCGGTTCAAGCTCTTGCAACCTCGGGATAAAGCTGCTAAACCATCATCTCCAAAACCGGCACAGCTGCACTCAAAAACCATAATCAATAAGAAAACGAAACACGTCTTACACATTTTTCATCAAGAATCGACCAAGAAAGGAAGGAGACTGGTGTAAGGGAGGAAATTTTACCGGTATAGATCAAGTTCTAGAAGCTTCGAACATTTGGAACCAATATGAAAAATCCCTTTGTCTGAGATATTTGTGCAGAGGCCAAGTTTCAATCTTTGAAGATTCGAACACTTTGAGATATATTCTAGCCCTGCGGTAAAATTTTCCCAACGGAACCAAAAACCGTAAGATACCAAAGATAATAAGTTCTAAGACACAAACGGAGGTATGAGTTCACATATATCTTTCTTTACCTCTGTCATTTACGCCATAACAGTCAGTAAGATCGAGTTCTTGAAGAAGCTTGGAGTAACATCCGAGCGACTGAAGACCTTTCTCAGTTATCAAATGACAAGACTCTAGCTTCAAAGTCTCAAGATTTCGGCAAGACTGAGCTACAGCAGAGATGGCTACATCCGTCACGAATCCACAACACGCCAGATTCAATGTTTTCAGGTTTAAGCAGTTGCGTGCAAGACCCATCATCCCAATATCCGTCACATCAACACATCTACTCAGTCCAATCTCCATTAAAGATCTACAGCTAGAGCTTAAGCTTACAAGAGAGGAATCAGAAACATGAGCTCCATCAATCCATATCGTCTTGAGATGCTTCAAACATTTGATGTACTGTAAGAAGCTACCAGAGACTTCCTGTAAACCACAAAGATTAAAGAGTAAATACAGACACCGCATACAACATTTTCCGGATAACTAGACTAATTCAAGGCGTCAATCGCAAACTTACGGATACACAGTGACTGGCTTTAAGAAGTTGAATATCAGGATGACCTCTGACTATAGAGATCAAGCCGGACAAACTCACACGCTCACACCTCGTGACATCGACCTCCTGTTTAATATCTCTTAAACGTTTTAAAAACCGAATATTGAACCGATAAAACCATTGTGTGTGAAGAAAGCAAAGTAATTACCTGTAGTGAAGGAGAACCATTCTCTAGAAACTGTAATCCAGCATCATCTATCAAAGGACAACTTACCATATCTAAAACCTCAAGCTTTGGCAGCAAAGCTATAGAACGAATCGAATCATTCGTGATCTGAATCAAATTCACAAACCAAATCTCACATTGATCACTACAAAGGTAGAAACTTTGAAGAAACCAATCATAAAGTTTTCAAATTTATGACATTTACCTTAAGATACGAGACATCTAGAGATTTCAATCCTTTGCAAATCTTACAGAGAAGATCAATCCCAAGATCAGAGATCTCCATACACCATTTCAAGCTAATCTTATTCAGATTACTACATCCAACAACGATCCTCGCTAATCCAACATCGCTTAAGCTCAAACACTTATCCATCTTCAGCTCTCTCAGCCCCGCCGCAGACGACAGCGCCGCAGCTTCTCTATCACCGAATCCCCAGCAATGAGACACATCAACGCGCTCTAAAGCGTGACACATACGCGCCAACGTCTCAAGTCCTCTGGCTCGAACTGCGGTGGATCGGCTTAGGTTCAGTGACTTAATGCCTAACGTTGAAACGGTGCCGTCTAATGCTAGACGTAAAACGACGTCGTCGTCGAGTTTGGGACAGACGGAGAGGTCGAGGGAAGAGAGATTTGGGTATTTGAAGAGAAGCGTCGGGAGAAACTCGACCCGGAGGATTCGGATCGTGGTTCGACTCAATGAGTCGACTCGGAGGAAGTCTTTGCTGATTAAACGCCATGTTTTCCGACACGGTGGGTCTAGAAATTCGTAGACTCGGACAAGAAGATCTTCCGACAAAACGGATAAAATTGATGGAGACATCGACATTTGCAACAGAACCAAAAAACAAACAAACCCAAAAAAAAAACGAAACTTTTATCTCTTCTGTTGGATTCGAAATCGGAAAAATTGAAACTTTTTTAAGTGGGAATGAAGAGAAACACAGCTCGGAGATAGAGAAGAGAGTGGTGAACCGGTTTTTCTAAGATCCGAATTCGGTTAACGGTTTTCAGTTTCGGGTTCATCACGCCGATTAGTCGGATTTTTCCGGTGGGAAAAAACAAAACCGAACCTCTCTATAGATTTTAATTTTCCTTTTTTGTTCTCATATATAAAGGAGAAGAAAAAAACTGAGGAAGACGAAGAAGAAGAATACGAAAAGACGAAAACACCCCTGAATCTAATTAGTACGGAAACAACTCAACAAGTGTTTTGTTTATTTGGAGTAAGAGATGTGTTTACGCGTGGTTACTTATCCACGTGGCGATATCTCAACGGTTGGTTATGGAGGCTTTATTGTTAGGATCAGAGGATTCGGAGCAGGTGATTATTACACAACTGTACCGAAATTAGGTCTGCACCACTTGCGGGTCCCACGTAACGTGCATCGACCGTACCTATCTGTTTGACCCAAAACTATATGATAAAAATGAAAAATAAATAAATGAAGAAATCATATTCGTTTGTCTGACGTGGATAGTACGCGAGATCGTCGTGGAAGATCACAAATTGCTAATTTTAAAACAATGTCGTGTAATAAGTTAACTAAAAAAACATTAAGAATAATTAATACAGTAATCATTTTAAAATCTTATCTGGAGATTTATTCGAAAGTTTGCAACGTTACACGTAACAGCATAGAGCCATAGACCATGCCGCTTTCACGTTGGGATTTTTCGCTGAAGTATTAAGATAAGGTTAGAGTTTATGTTTTTCTCTTTAATTAATTATTGCATGCACCTACTATTGATAAGTTCTAACCAAAGTAGTTTAATACGTTTCCAGCTTTCAAATTTACATATCGAAATTTTGTGTACTTCGTGTACGGAATTCGTCAGAAGTTGACATTTGTTTAGACGAAGACATGCATACGTGATCAAACTTCTATCGACCCGGATTATTGAAATATGAATATAGTACTTTTTTTTCGAGGTGAACAAAAAATATATACATATACTTCTTTTTCGTAATACGTTAGCATAATTAAATTCCTTGGACTGGAAATATTTCCAAGTCTTTTATTCTCATTGAAATCCAAGTCTTTTATTCTGCAATCTGTATTTTCATATTTTTCTAATTCTGATTGAAATAAATAAACTACCTATATTTGGATTAATAGGTAGAGAATTCACGATCATGGAGGATAGTCGCAGAAATTTTTGGACATGTTTATGCATTGGTCACATACAGTGGCGGATCCGGAACAAAATTTTGGGTGGGGCACAAATTTTTTTATATAATTTTTATTTTAAATATTTAATATTTATATATTAATAAAAAATAAAACAACGTAGACAAAAATTAAAATTGACATTTAAATAAAAAGGGTCAACCAAAAAAACAAATTAAAAATAATATTATTTGAAAACTAATAGAAAATAAAAGAAAAAAAACACCATTTGACTGGTTCGAACCTGAGATGGATTAATAAATTTACATGACACAACCAAATTGCCAAGTCATTTTTTAATGTTCTTAATTACAAGCAAAAATTTATAAATCAGTGTGGGGCACGTACCCCACCACCTCTTCACCTAGATCCCCCCCTGGTCACATATGTTGCTAATGACTAAAAAGTTTTCATTTCTCCTTAAAATTTTATTTAGGCGTGTAACTTATATTTCTTGTTTTTACATACATGTATGTGACTATTGAAATCTTATTTAGATTAATGTGCGCTTCAACAGGAGGTAGAACTAAATATGAGTTTTAGTTTTTCTAATTAATATATAAACTCATATTTGTTCCACCACCTGTCAATACACACTTAATCTTAAGAATAAGATAGTCGGTGGTAACGTTTAATATATATCTTTAACTTTTATATAATTGTCTTATATTTATAATCTTCGTACTAATTGTACATGTAATATAGACTGGTTGAGACTTTTTCAATAACTAGTTTGTCACTAAAATATTTAAAATATGATTGAACGGATAATATCTGGGAAATTAATATGCGATTAGTTGACACTTTCCTGTCTTCATTCGATTTCAATCTTAGGTCAAAGAAATATATTCGATTTTACGTTCATGTAATGTTTCAACCACTCCAAGTCTCCAACCTTAAAAGGTTGTAAAAATTGCGTCTCAATCAATTACACTTTAATTTTCGTTTATTTAAGTAGCTTTTCAAGTTTTTAATATGGTAAAAATAAGAGAAGTTATAGACAACTACTTCTCTAATATATGGTTTCAGGTTGCTAAAAGGACTATAAAATATATGTTAGAATATCCTTGAAAAAATATTTGACTATCTCAAATTCATGTATGTGTTTTTTTTTCTTTTTTTTTGTTCAACAATTAATTATGTATGTGTCTAAAGAACGAATATTTGGAAAATTTTTAGAAACTAGTGATATAAACTTTATTTTAGAAAACCTTTTAAAATGTTTTGCGAGTTAGGTCTCTATGGACAGCCTAAAAGGAGCCATATGTAACATGTCGTAGGCTGGTCCGAGGAATTCGTATTTAAATTTTAAAAATCATATATGAATCCATAGATAAGATGTTAATATATATATATATATATATATATATATATAGATAAGGGGGAAATAGTTTAATGTATTATTGGTTGTGATATACCTGACCAGAATAAGATCTACCCGAAGTGAGCCTAGAAAAAAAGATGACGACAAAGGTGAAAGACTTACCTTGATCTACAAGTTGCGAGATTCTCGCTTCTCACGTTCTTCTACTTCATTGACTTCATTTCGTTGACCTTTGGCTTGTAGAATGTAGAGGACCAATGGACCAAGATTTTTTTATCCTTTTATCCTCTCTTTTAAATAATAGTCATGCTATTTTCTTTCAATGTTAAAGAGAAAAAAAGAATTCGTCATGTAAAATATATGTATACATTTATATCCTTTTATCATATTACAAATTAGAGTTTTATACAACCCAATTGTAATTTCTTTTTTAAAGACGCAAACAAAAAAATCGCGTAGTGATTTGAATACATCATAGAAATGAAGAAGAAATTAAAAAATGTTTTCCAAAAAAATCTTAAATAGCGATAGATTTTAGAATAATTAAGATCTAATATAAAGGAGATTATGAAACGTGGAGAGATATATACGTACGTGGATATGATGATGTGGTTCCTTTCGTATGATATATACATTGATTGATTTAGAACAAGGTGAAGAGTGGTGGGGATTTTTATATAGAGAAACTTATGATGATGATGATCACATTTTGTTGGTCTTGGACTACATCGAATATGTAGATTTTGTTCATATGATGACATTAAATGCAAATATGAGGTCATTATCTTTCCAAACAAAGAATATGAATCTATGCTAATGTGTTACCTCAAATATTATGGTCCATATAAAATTTTCAAAGTAATTAGTAATTACCATACATTATATATGTGCACCTATAAATATGTTTATTTTGTTCTACTACTGCTCCAATTTGCAATCGAATCTACGCATATGTTCTCTACTTGCCAATTTTTGTCACCATATTATGTGTTAAGGTTAGAGTCATTGTTTATTTCTTTAGGTTCCTGTCCTCGCAGCGCCGGTTTTGTACCATTGGTTGACTGAATTAAATAGATAAACTGTATTAAACCGGCTTTTTCCATCACATTTGGGCCTATGGCATTGTAGCCTCTGAAATTACGTAATTTTAGGGTTTATTTGGTTTACGTAAACTGCTGCAAATGCAAGATTTTGCGGAAGCAATGTTTACGATTGGTAAAATGGTTGAAAACATGTGTGTTTGCGGGATTTTTGTTAGCAATGGATACAGTAATAGTTTAACATAAATTCATTAAAGTTCATATAATATGTAATTTACACTATTAAATAAGCAACAAAAACTATTTTATTAAACATGGCGTTTACTAAGTGTTGTAGGATAATCAATAACCACTTAATTAAAACCACATATGGAAACAAGAATGTTTGGAAGACTTTATTTCGCAACAAGGAAAAGCTAAAGTTCTATGAATAAACTCTCTTTTTAATCATAACTAGTGATTGACCCGCGGTACACCGCGGGACGATATTTTATAACAAAAAAAAAGAAATTTTATGTTGTATTTGTTTTGTTAATATTATTTGTTTTGTTTAGTGTTTAAGAGTGTATAAGTGTATTTTGATTGTTAATTATAGATTTCACCCGTAATATACCATCCCGTATTAATATTGACTATAACCTATCCCACCATCAATAACCTCGTCTCGTCAGTGGCGGATCTAGAAAATATTTTTACCGGGGGCAAAGTACTATACCGACTTTTCGAGATAAAAAAGTAATTCATTATATACTTTTTTAGTTTTTTAATATTGCTACATTATAAACATTGTTTCGAAATAAACCGATAAAAATTCTACATTAAAAAGATATTTAAGAGAAAGCTAAATAAGAAAAGAAAAACCAATCTAAACAAAATGAAAATAATATTGATTTTGGAAATACTAAGTCTAGAATAGGAAAGATAAACAATTAATGCTAAGATTAGGGAAGAAAATAAGTAAAAAAGGAATGAAAATGAAAAAAAAAAAAAAAAAAGAAGGGGCATCGTGGGATATGATCATGGTTTAAGGGGTGGCAAGTTGCTTCATTCTACCATTTGACTTAATAAATCTTTACTAAAATTAATGAAAATACAAAAAAAATTGATTTTTTACTGGGGGCAGCTGCCCCCCTCTTCCACTATGTAGATCCGCCCATGCGTCTCGTGAAATTAAACATTATTTTGTCATTTTCTTATAAAGTTCCAATATATATAATATTTTATCGATCCAAACTTCATAATTGTATTTTGATTATTATATCTAAGATTTTACCCGTAATATACCGTCCCGTATAATTAATATATGATTGTTTAAGGAATATGCTTTAAGTTTGTTACTATAATTGATTATTTGTTATTGATTTTCTCATTAAATTTTTTTCATTAATGATTTAAGTCGTTTATGGTAAATCTTATCAAAAATCCGTTTGAATTATTTTTGGATCAATTTAATATCATTTAAAATTGTATATTTGATTTCTATATCTTTGAACATCAAATCTCGTTATCGCAATTTTAGGCGATTTTATGCGGGAGTAATTAGTTAATATCACATAAAATAATCGAAATTTTAGAAACAAAGAATAGAGATTATTGCAAAAGATCTTTCATTAAATATAACAAATTTTTGTTATATTCGAAAATCTTTAAATCGTAACAAATTTAGAATATGCTACATATATTCTTAACCATTTTAGGATAATATCTTTAAAAATCGTTTATTATGAGAAAATTTCCAAAATCTTTTAAGGATTGAATACGGAATTAATATAGTTCATTTTATTTAGGTAAGAAATGTGAATTGCACTTAACTAATTAGCACCTATTTAGGAAACGATTAGCATCCCGAATATATATTTGTTATAACTACATATATTTACTAAATCAATCATTTATTTGCGTCAATATTTTTTTAAGGAATGTCTCAAATTATTAGGATCCGAAATTTGCTAAATAACATCATGTTTAATAGCATTTAAAATTGAATATTTGATTTCCATATCTTTGAATATCAAATCTCGTTATCTCAATATTAGGAAATTTTGTGAGTTAATTTATTGTTTTGTAAAATTTGTTGAAGACAATATTTTTGTTTGATAGATTTTGTAGGGACTAATAGTATAAATAAGAAATTATAAAAGGATTTTTGACCCAAAATCTTCTCCAACAAAGTATATATAGATTTTCAGCCAATATCAAAAGGAAAAAAATATATTTTTAATTCATATTTATCACAAAGGACTGTTGGAAAAAAAAAAAAAAAAAACTCATTAAATTAAAGACAACAGATTAGGACTAAATTAAAAAAAAATACTTACATGTTCATAATTGATATCATCAACCCACGACCATAGTCGTTATTGGAATTTCGACTACATCACAACAATGATATCCACACACAATTAAAACTCATCAAACGAAAAAACAAAGAGTAGATTAAAAATACATGGAAGATCACATGCTCGTGGAGATAATTTGACAATAACATTGTTTTTAAGTCCAGCCCATAATTAAGACATTAAATAGCCCAACCCAAATTAAAGAAACAAATCGAACAACATCAATTATATCGATGGAAACCTCACCGACGAACCATGGAAGAAGACGAAGCATCAATGCAACAGTTGATTGAATATAGGAGTCCGATCTCAGTAATAAATTGTCAGCGAAGCGATGCAGTTGAGAACCGACTCAGGAGCAACTCAGAAGCTAGTTTAGGGTTTGATTCTCGAAAGCTTGAAGACCGGTTCCTAATTGTCGCGTCCATGGAAGAGAGGATGGAGTTGACTGAACGAAATTGTTGACGGTGGAGTCTCATGTTCCTTTCCGATCAGATTGAATAAATCAAGCACTGCCAAGCCAAGATAGTAAGTTTTTTCTGCGATTTCGATCCCGATAGTTGTTGCATAGCTTCAAAAGAAACAATCCAGTTTCTGATCGGTCGGATCTTGCATCTTACACTAATCCTTTCCCATATTGACCAGCTAAATGGGTAGTCGAAGAGGAGGTGATCTCTACTTTGAGGATATTGGTTACAGAGCAAGCAAATCGGGTCAGTTGTAAGTCCCCAACCGATGATGCGGACTTCTCTTTCTTCTTCTCTTCTTTCTCTCATTGCACGATTTTTCTTCTACTCTTTTTTCTACTCTTCTTTCAAATTTTTCTTCCAATTTTTCTTACACTTGATTAACCAAAGATCCGTTTCCAACAAAAATTAGTTGTTGTAAAAGTAAAGAGATGTTACTTTATATAAAAGTAAAAAGAAAGGCGCAAAAAAGACTTTTAGGACCCATCAAAGCAAAATATCGGTTCGTGGTTTCTATTGTGGTACGTTCTCTGATTCTCATCTCCCATCTTCTTCATTTTCCTTGGGATCCTTGATCTTCAATTCTGGGTTTTCAATTTTCGGATTCGGACAGAACACATCTTCGAAGCGGATCAGTTTATGAACATCTCCACAGGTTCTTGCAAGTGCAAGCACTTGTTCGGTCTTAGCAGCCATTTAAAGAGAATTAAGGTGTGTTTGCTGATTCTTTTAGAACGTTGATTTTGTGTGCTTGATGATGTTATGAGACGTCAAGTATAAGGAGTATTTATAGGCTCATAAGTTAGGTAAAAAATTCCTTGATCGCAAAGCATAAAATATTCCATACCGTAACTAAATTGGAATAAAATCTCTGAAATAGTTTTGTATATAGGAATATGCTATCAATATATAATTTGAGTCATAAATCTGTTTCCAAAAATCGATTTCTTGAAGATTTCTCGGAATATTTATTTTGAAAAGAAACGCGGAGATTTTTGTGGAGATGCGTCATTAATTTGTTTCTAAAAATCGTTTAGTTAGAGATCTTGGAGAGAAAGAAATATCGAAAATGGTATGCAAGGAGTAATTATATGAAAGCAGAAATCTCGGATTAGGGATTTTAGAAAGTATTCGGCGAAAATTGATGGAGAGATTTGATCACGATTTTATTGTTTTAGTAGTTTCCATTTGCTAGATATGATTAAGATTATATTTAATAGCATTATCAAGCCATGGTAATTAAGATTTGATTAGGATTAGCTATTGTTAATAGTTTATATTTAATAGGTAAATCCCGAGATTATGGTGATTAAGATTTTTAATTTTGAATATTTGACTTCCAAATGTTAAGATTTGATATCTCGTAATCATAAAAATAGAAAATGTTTTAAGAGCTTATTTATTGATTTGTAAATTTGATTAAGATATATATTTTTTCCAGATTTTATTTGTAGGGACTAAATGTACAATATTGAAATTGTAAAAGGATTTTTGAAGCCAAATCTTCACCAAAAATGTATATATAGATGAGACTTGTTACATTACTTAGAAATAATTTGTAAAATGACTAACCGACCATTCATAGGTAATAGGTTCGATAAGCATTGGATGATGTATACAGTCTTGAAGGGTTGGACATTGCAGTTTGCATCTAGGTGTTACAATCGTTTTGATTTTAAGTACAAATCCATATTTAACATCTCATTAAGGGAATAAGCTCTCCCTAGATATACTATAATATATGATAATGTAACCATGCAATCTAGATTTTTGCATTATATTATAATCTATTTGACATTTTTCATGAGTTATATTCAAACTAGGAAACTTGAAAATCAACAACCATGACTGTTTCTCTAGGAGTATTAGGCCCGTCTTAGGGCATGTGCTGGCAGTGCTTTTGTACTGGATCTTTTTTTTTTTCCTAATTTTCTTTAGATAAAATGGTCTTAAATTTCTAAAATTCTATATAAAAAAAGGGTCAATATTTTTGAATTTCTAACTAACGTTTGAAATTTTTTTAGGTTTGGGCACAAGATCCATTAGAATTTTGAGACAGCGCCTTGAGGAGTATACAAGAGAATCCCTCACAATCGAAATTCGTAAAAAGCGATATTTTACCCTAATTATTTTATGCATCTAAAAATAGCAAAATACAATAGCCACTATATGAAAAACTTGGAGCTTCTCTCTCTTAACTCTCACCTATCTTTCAGAGAGAGAAGAAGAATTCCGGTTAACCGGATTTCACCTCCGGCTTAACTGGTTTTGTTTATATGTAGTTTTCTGACTATAGTCAGATCTAAATAAATTCCAACTTAGCTTTTGTTAAGTTTGGATTTCTGTTTTTCTTTCTTTCTACAGGTTTTTAATCTTGATCCCGGTTGCTTTCAATTGATCTCCTTCGTCTCCCGTTTGCTTGCCTCCTCTCTTATGTTGGATTAACATCTTCGTCGATTGCTGTGAAGTGAAGCAGACCTTGGGTTAGGTCTTAGATGGAGTCTCCTTCTAGGAGATTGGGTTAAGAAGATGAAGAATTGAAAAACTCTTCCTGTGGTAAAATCAAAACGGCAACGGTGGATTTTGATTGGATCTGCAACGGCGACATCTGTAGAAGAAATCCGGTGGTGAAATCTCGAAGCCGGCGGCGGAGCTGCGTCAATCGTGGATCTGACCGGAGCCGTCCGTGTCAAAACCTCTCCTTCTTGCGTGGTTGACATCTGTCACCACGTGGCACCCTCTTTTCTTAATCTTTTCTTAATAGTTAAGGTTAAGCTGCAATTAGGTTAATTAGGGTTGTAAATGGAGGAGTTTGGGCTTTGTATTTCATCACTTGTACTTGCCCACTGGGCTTTTATCAATGAAACTCTTGGTCGACAAAAAAAAAAAAAAAAAAATACAATAGCCACTTACAAGTATGAAGATATTTGGACAAGTCCACTCAAGATTACTATTGCCTTTGATGTGGAACAAAAGCGTTACTTGCTGGTTTAGAAAATATTGGATCAAAATAACGTCATCTCTACAAGACTACATCACAAATTCAGTTACAAGCAATGGAAACCAAATCAAATTGGGCCAGGCCCATTTATAGAAGGACACCCAACATTACAGAACTACCCACTTTAGTCCATTAGAGTGTTCTCGTTTTAGATTTTTTTCTTATGGTATACTTCGTTGTTCCGTTCAACATATGTAAACAACGAGACATTGAGAAGATAAATCAACTCATGATGGATGCGACCAAAAAATCACATTTCGGATTTCAAGATGAAATGTCACAACTGTAACTCTATTTACAACGCAAAGTTTCAAGTCGTGGCATGATGATGTTGTGATAGAGATGACGATGAAGAAGAATGGAGGAAAAGGCAGACCACAGACATATCGTCCATGGAGAATCCTCGTCTCTTTTTCTTCCAAGCCCGAACCGCTTGCTCTACTAACCGCTTAGCCGCTTTAGGCAGCTCAGCCGTTGAGGAGACGATCTCTATAGCCTCTTGGTTAGAGATCACATCCCATATCTTTTATATTCAAACCAAAAAGAAATTAAAAGATTCATCAATAACTTTGCCGATAAACCCAAGTAGATAAAAAAAAGTACGTATATAAAGCAATAAGTTTTATTATGGTTTAAAATTAAATGGTTCTTTCATTTTTTTTTTAATTTTTTTTTTGCTAACTAAATGGTTCCCTCATTTAAAATAAAATTAACTTAAATGGTTCTATTATATATATTTTCGAAAAGAAAAACACCTCTATACATTTGAACTTTATAACTAACTAAACATCAAATCCGATTGGAAACCACCCAAATTGATCCACTATCATTTGAACTTTACAACTAATTTTCCTAAAACCAAAAAACTCAAACTAGCTAGGTGAACCAAAATTGGGATTAAAATTTCCTAAATCAAATATTCCCATTTGTTTTTCTTTTGGTATTATTAAGTCTTATTCAAATGTGGTTATTTCTTTTCTTTTTCAAATTGACCTTTTATAACTTTTTGAATATTTTTAAGAGTGTGGATGGATTATATTTTGTTTGGTTAAAGGTTTATAAGTATTTACCCCATCACTAGCCAAGATTATGAAGTGGTCTTTAGTAGAGATGTGTCTTTGAGTGACTTCAGGGACTGAGACCAATCCATACTCTTTGATGCAGTAGTCTCCGAACGCTCTTGACATTGCGAGCCCCGGTGTTTCTGCGTCCGGTTGCCACACACGGTGGACTCCCGGCTCATCTTCTAGACAGAAAACCCGCCCTTTGCAGCCAATTATCCGCTCCTTCTCCTCTGTTTTTTTTTTCAAAGCAAACCAAATTTATATTTTGTTTGCTACTCTGATTTCTAAGACCACGGAATATAAAACTTCCTTATGGTAAAACTGCTTATGGATTTTAAGAGGGATAAAGAAAACTAACGTGGTAGATTCGGTTTGAAATCAAGGGTGAGCTGAACCGCAACCAAGCTTCCCTCATCCGAAACCGTGGCTAGTACCGCTCTTGAATCACCTACATTCGCGACATAAATAACTTCACCCTACATACACCAAGAAACCATTAATCAATGAACATATATAGATTCTCAAAAAAGTTTACTAACAATTGGAAACTAATATTCATTTTAAGTTTTACCTGTCTGACAATGGTTAGAGCTGTTGTGCCGCTGTAGTAAGAATCGATCTTGCGGTGATGTTCAAGCTCTTGATCAACCGTTGCACATGTTTTGAGATAGGATTGCTTCCATATGTCGAATCTTGAGAGTTTTTTATTAGAGCCTTCGAGTTCAAGCTCGGGCTCTAGGGTGGCCTGAGCAAGAATCTTTTGCCAGTTGCAGAGAAGCGATGAAGGCATTGAGTTTCTTACTTGTTTGGCTACATAGTGACCCCATGGACCGTGTCCATCGAATATCCCACAGAATATCATGTCTTCTTGGCACCCAAATCCCTGTTTACCAAAGATAAATGAGACTTTTACAAAAACAAGTACTTATTTTTCATAAGAGGATTGTGAAAATAGGTCACAACGAGAAGCTATTAACATACTCATAATGCGGTAAATCGCATAAAGGATTAAGCAAACGCAGAAAAAAGCGCGAAAATAGTAACCTAAGAGAGTATTAATGTACCTCCCAAACGAGGGCACAATCCTGGTTAACGCCTTTTTCACCGCGTTTGGAGAAAACAGAGGCTAAATTATTAGATCCTTGTGCATTAACATAACCAGAGGATTTCAGAATCAGTTCTTTCTTCTTCGCCTCGTTCGCCATCTCATCAGCAGCTTCTTTTGCATCGCAGTTTCCATTGTTATTTTTCACTTTCTTTATCGAAAATGATCGAGCTAATCCATTGAACATCGATGAGAAATGTCCCATCTTTTAAATATCCCAAAGATGCCTATATTAAGCAACAACGAGTAACTTTCTCGTTAAGCTTAAGATGATCCTGAAATTGAACCAAAATATATAGGAAACAAGAAATTGTTTAAAACTTGGATAATTCAAAGAGCTAGAGGGAGATAATATAATGTCAAAAGTAGAAATAAATCTTTTTTTGCTTGGAAAAAAAATCAGAGGTTAAAACATAAAAGTAAGAAGATGAGTCATAGTGTTGAGAATCTAGACACTTTAGAAAACAAAAACAAAAATTGAACTTCTTCAAGTGGAATATTCATAAGTCTGACATGGAATTCCATTGAAACAAGCTTCTGAGATTATATTTTGATATAAATATGAAAAAATGATTTTGACTTGAAGGGAAATAGAGTTTCTGTTTAAAGAAAACACATCTAGAGATATTTCTTAATAAGGAAATGAAAAACAAGTTGCAAGATTCCAAGATTCTACTCTTTTGCCTTTTTCCGGGAAAACTAACAAGAAAATAATATGAGAACTTTCTCAGCATGTTGTTGCTTAATACTATTTTTAAATATGAACACCTAAAAGGCGAAAAGAACCAAACACACTTAATCTCCATAGATTTGCTTCAAACACAAGTTAAAAAGCTTTTCTGATTTTATAACCATTAAATAAGATAAAATTTCTAAAGTTGAGAGACAAAGAAGCAAAAATCTTCATTTCACCCAAAGTGACCAAGTGAGGACCAATTTTTTACTCAAAGTTTTTACTTTTTATATCAAAAACTAAAAACCATAGTTTATTAGGATTCAGAAGTTGAACCTAAGAAAGGTTTCTCTTCAGCTATAATTTGGATCTTCAGCTATAATCAGATTCTTCTTACATGTATAAAGAGAGAGAAAGATTTAGACCTTTGAAATGGCACGTAAGGATAAAAGCTGAGAAACGGCGGAGAGATGACGTAAGGTCGGAAAAAGCTGACTTAGCATCCACCGGAGAAGAAGAATTAGCTAATGGAGCGAAGAGAGAAAAATATCAGAATCCATTTAATGGAAAAATTAAGGAATGGAGTTGAAATTATTTTTAAGAATAGTTAAAAACTTTTTTCTGGTACGTTGTTTCTCTCTGTTTATTTTTTATCTTGTGGCAGGAGAAAGGACAAAGAAGTAGCACGACATTGTCGTCTTTGGGTTTGGTCTTTTGTGGTTGATATTAAAATCATAATTATTACATTTCTCCACGATATTTTGTTGATTATGTATGTATTAAAATGTATGGTCTCAAAATAAATTAATTGGTTGATTCGGAACAATATTGTTTGGGATTATACGAAACAACGACAACTACAATTATATCTTGTCGATCGACCATAACAAATTTTTGTTTGGTAAAGAACTTAAATAGAGTTTAAATAGTTTTAAATGGTGTTAAGATTTGATATTACAATTATTTGATAGTAAAAGATTATTGTCAGAAAAAAATAATTAATAAAATTCTGTACATGATGAAATGGGTTATGCTATGGCTGACTATGTCCCAATCGTTACATCAAGGGTCAAATAAAACAGATCCAAAAAAATTCAGTAACTATCACAATTCTTCGAGAATACTAATCAAATATTTTTTACTTTTCACTTATGTATTTCTTTTCTTCAATTATAGTGGAAGTCAAATTAGTTAACTAATTTTTAAGGGCATGTACGTAATAGCATGTGTTTTCCGACATGATCCGACAAGTTACTGTAGCTCATGGCTATTTTCTTAATTATCCTCAAAAATTTGGCTATTTTGTGCATATTCTCTAATTTTTATGCATATTGCATAGGATAAATAAAAGGAGAAAGTGACATATATATTTAGCATTATCTGTATGTAGAGGATGTCAACAGTTCCGTTATGGTTATTTAATTATTTTTTAAAGTTGTTTTTGTGGTTAATTATTAACTTAAATCATATATTGGTACAAAATTAGGTAAGCAAGAGTTACGAAAAATATAAAATTGGACAAGCAAGTAAAGAAAATCGAATTCCATAGTTTGGGAATCCAATCATACATTTATAATGTTATCATTGATATTAATTATTAAAAATTGTTATGAAATATATTACTACTTTTAATTGGCATTGCGTCATATGATTATCGTGGTAACTATATTCCCGCATGTCAACGACACCAATTTAAACTAAAATATTCAAATCTTGTTATTGAAGTGAATATTTAAATACGTACGTGAGCATAGTTGATGTATTATATATACGATAATACGTATGATTAAAATATTATCAATTATTTCTCTAACTGAACAAAAATGAGGTCAATATCCAACCTAATTTTAAATTTATAACTTTCACTTTATTTATGCAGATGTCTGTTTGATTATAAAATTAATTTTGTAAGTTACAATGTTTTACGATCACTTTTAGACTTAGAGACCTTTCTCACCAATTAGAGTTCTTTCTTGGCCAAGTGCTAAAAGGTTTGCCATTGGTAGGTTATCAATCATAACAATAAAAATAAAATAATGGTACTAGAAATAGAATCACCAAAAAATAGTGTTACCAAAAATATATGAAAATATAAATTTTTAAGTTTTTACTAGATTCTGACCCGCACATACGTGCGGGATTTCATATTTTAAGAAATGTGTTGTAATAAATTTTTATTAAATATATGATTATTTTGTTGTTTTAGTGATATATATTGTATTGAAAAAATTATAATGTACACAGAAAAGTAGAAAATGTTATTTATGTTTGCTTATAACACAATAGCAACCATAAGTCATTTTTTGGAGTTTGAAACTGAAGAGTAGATTAGAAAAAAATCTTAGATTGAAATATAATATAAGTTAGATTGATGTAAAAAATATATTATATAGTTCTAGTATCTATAACCTAAACTCATATCAGTTGGTTGAAATATTTGAAATAATAATGATTTTAATAGTATTTTAAAATTCGTAACAATCAAACGGTCGGACCAAGATCAAACTGAATCGAATTAATGGTCAGGTAGATTTTTATTAATTTGTGAACATTAAACTTGTAAACTATCAAACCGTATATAAAACCGTTAAAATGATTAAATACGTTTGCGAGAAATAGAAATATTTTGAGATAGGCGTAATTCCCATTCAATTTTATCATGTTCCATTATATCTTACCCGTTCTCCAATTTATGTCTCATAAGAGAACGCATTTCTAATATAAGACAAATTTTGTATTCCCTATTAGAAACAGGACGTGACGGAAATAAAAATTCTCGATATCCTGTTTGGGACAAACACAAATATAATTCATAGTATATTTTTATATGAAATGATATAATAAAAAGTTAGATTGATGTTAAAAAATTATTTATATAGTTATAGTATCTATAACCAAAACTCATATTAGTTGGTTGAAATAATAGTGATTTTAGTAGTATTTTAAAATTTGTAACAATCAAACGGTCGGACCGAGATCAAAATGAATCGAGTTAGATAGCTTTTTATTAAACTTGTGAACATTAAACTTGTAAACTATCAAACCGTAGATAAAACCGTTAAAATGATTAAATACGTTTGCGAGAAATATAAATATTTAGAGATAGGCGTAATTTCCATTCAATTTTATCATGTTCCATTATATCTTACCCGTTCTCTAATTTATATCTCATACATTTCTAATATAAGACAAATTTTGTATTCCCGATTAGAAACAGGACGTGACGGAAACAAAAATTCTCGATATCTTGTTTGGGACAAACACAAATATAATTCATACTATATTTTTTATATGATGATATAATAAAAATATTACAAAATTAATTGACTTCTTTATTCTTATTGTTTTATATTTTGTTCATAAATATTAACTTACATTTGTTTGTTTTTAAAAATTTAACTATTATAGAACATACTATAATATCATTTATTATTTTGAACATTTTTATGCTATATAAATTGAAAACACATGTTACATATTTGATTTCAAACGTTAATTTGTTTGAATTGTAACTTGTTCTAATCTAAAATCTATGTTTTTATCCCGTCTTATCTTCTTCCATGTCGTTCCTTTTTCGTAATTCCTATTCTCGTTATATTACATTAAATATTATTTTCCGAGTTTATTTTTGCATATCTTTAAACACTATACAATATACGGTTGTAAGTTTTGGGGATTAACATATGTTCTGTTAAAATTTGTAAACATACCGTAAATTAAAACATGAAAACAAATTGAAAAAATAAATGATCTATCAACTAATCTTAACAAAATCAGAAACATAAGATATAGTTTAATGTGAATAAATTTAGAGAATCATTTTGAATTAATTGTAAAAACTATGTAAATTAAAAAGTAGCTTGTAATTAGTTAAATTAGTCATCTTGATTTGAATTCAATAGTTTCTTAAATTTAATATTTCTCATTTTGAAATATTTGCATTAAAAATTAAAATATTTGTATTTAAATTTATTTTAATGTTATTTGAAAAAGAAAATAATCAATTCTAGAAGAATGTGTATTCCAAAATCTTGTAACAATTTGATACAAAATAAAATAATTTATTTGATTTGAAATTGAATAATTTATTTGGAGATATAGTAACTATTATATTACGTTTTAAAAATATATTAAAAATTTAGGTTAGTTATATATATTTAAAATAATGAAAATTACCCATATTTTAAAAAAATATATATTCTAAAATTTTATATCATTTAACCTCTAATTAAATGTTAAATATTTTAATCTATCTTGGAAATATTTTCTAGATATTTACAAATTTGGAATCCAAAAAATTAGTTTTTGAATAAGCTGTATTTTAAAGGATGGAAGTATTTCGTTTAGATTATATACAACAAATATAATAAATGTTTTTTCATATTTGGAAAATCAAAATTGAAAAATCTTTTTTCCATGTGTACCAATCAGAATTAATTAGCATAGTATTGTTAAAGAAATTTTTAAAAATCTAAACGAAATGATAATTTGTTATTAGATTAGATTGCCATTTTCGAAAATATCTAATAATATCTTACGAAAATAATTTAGTTATATATATGCAATTTCGAATTAAATATACACATATATGGAATATATTGGATAATTTAATCTCGTTATTTGTTTTTGCAAAAAATTAATGAAGGATATATTTATTTAGTTGTAGTAGTTGTTTATTTACTAAATTACCCATGTAAAAATTCATTTAGTTAGTTTTAAACTACCCTCACAATGTTGTAGTTCACAAAATGCTTCTCAATTAATAGTATAGATACCACTAACTGTTATCGATTATATTTTACAATCCGTAACTATTAAAGTGGTATACTACGTTACACATTAGGACCATCTACATTAGATATATTCAAGAAAGTGTTTTAACATAATTAAGATAATTTTTTTGAAGAATGTGAAACACTATGTCTAAAGTGTTTTTATTAAGATATTTTTATTGAGTTTGTTATTGTCTTAAGGCATCTATAATATTATATTAGTATTTTATAATTAAATTTATGTTAAGACACCCACAAAAGTTTTGCTAAACAAAGATTTTTTTTGTAACACAGTTTTACTTAAGTATCAATCTATGTCAGATATCAGATACAATGAATTTATATCAAAAAAAAAAGTTTAAGAGATTTTAATGTTTTCGGTTGTTTGAGCTATTAAGAGATTTTAATGTTTTCGGTTGTTTGAGCTACGAATTTTGACTACCGACCAAATAAGATGGGTAGAAAAAGCATGAAATCGATAGAAATGACTTGACAATGATGCTCTCTAACTTTTTAGTAAAGTCTAGTAGTAGTAGAAGGCATTGCACTGATTGTTCTTATTATTCTTAACTCAGATCTTAAAAAAAAAAATTGCTAGGAATAACAAGCAAAGGGGTACCTGTAAATTACAAAAACATGCTTAGCTTTTTTTTTTCTTTTTTTTTTTCTTTAAACATGCTTAGCTTGTTAGCAGCAATATTATATTTTTATGTTTACATACTATTCCCTATGTTTTACGAATAAACGAATAATAAAGTAATTAATCATTAAGGGATATATCTTTGACATTGTAAAACTTCATATGCGTAAAACATTAAAAAAAATTAATCTTAAAAAAAATTAATCTTGAAAAGACCAGAAGGTGTAGTAGGCTGATCCAATTAATCTAAAGTTACAGTTTTCTAAGTTAATATCATGTTGTTTAGGGCTGTTTAATTTAACAACATTGTTCTTGCATGATCAAAATAACTATATTGATTGATCTATGTGATAAATATTATATTATAGATTTTAAAAAAATAAAAATAAAGATTTAAAACCAAAATATAAATATTACAGATTTCAAAACATTTATCAATTTCAAATGAAATAATAACTATAAGGAACTTTTAAAATATGAAACTTAACTGATTATCGAATGAACAATTCGAAAATAAAGTCAAGATAAGTTATCATCTTTGACCCGTTTAAACAAATATCAAATCTTTTTAGCTTACAGAGGTTCAAAAATCGTTGAAAGGGATAAGTGTACAAGATGAATCGTTCCACCTAAAAATGAAATTAATAAAAAAATCATATAAAATATTAGAAAAAGCTAAATAAATATCAATCCAGAATGTAATTCTAAAAATACAACCTTTTACTTTAACTTTTCCAGCTTATTTTACTGGTAAGATGAATAATATATGCATAAATGTTGTATGTTGATTTGGATCACTTTTGAAGGCTCTCATTGATCTTCCGACCTTTAGTGTTTTATTCGTCTGGTTTGGTTCTTCGCTAGGTTCGATTTTTTTGGTGTACATGTTGGATGGGAAGGTTCGTGGGAGTTCTTTTAGTCCCGTCTGATTTACAGTTGGAGTTTATGACCCTATATCTTAGATCCTTTTTTTTATTCATTTGTGTAGTTTATATATTCATGTGTGTTTTCTCTTTTTTTCGAAGCTTTGATTCTATTTTTTTTAGATTATGTTTTCGAAAATTTCTTTGTTTTCCGTCAACGTTTTTATTATTTCAAATATATATATTTTTTGCAATATTAATCAAAAAGATTATATATATATATATACTGTACTTTCTTTCTTTGTTGAGTTAAAGCACAAAGGGAAAATCCAATTTGAGCATGCAAAATTCATATAAAATACGTTGGTCGTAGTAGTGATACACGTTTAACGTAAGGGAATATTCTAAGTATAGATAAAAGTTTTATATAATGTATACTAAAAACAATCATATATATATATATATATAACATTGTACACGTGAAATGGGCCATGTTTTTGAACATAAATCATTGAAACTATAAAATAAATATTTTAAAAGGTGCATATATCATTTTTATAGATTAAAGATCGATTGAGTGTACCACTTCAAAAAGCAATCTTTATAAAAAAAAGGTTCAAAAAGCAATATAAATAAATAATCAATCACAAATATCTCAAATAGTATTGGTTAGTTTGAATGTTATTATTATAAAGTGTTATTTTATGCAATAGACAGCTCACGAAAAAGGGTTTATTGGTCTAGTTCGATTCGTTATCACATCATAACTATATTTCCGGTTTGATCGAAGATTAGAAGGGAACTTAACCGAAATTGGCAATAATTTCGATGAAGCTTCGGGTTTCACATTACTCGAGGAAGGAATAGTCAGTGGGACAATTATGGGGACTGTGTGTGACCGCTTGTGACGGTAGTCTTTTGGTGGGACCAAAAACATGCATAAGAAAACAACAATCACTGAATATTTGTATTCGTTGGATATTGAATCCCCGATATGTCGGCAACAATCATGCAACACCAAATCTTTTTCTGTTCAATTAATTTTTTGACGTGAAAAAATAAAAAAAAAATAAAGTTGATAGTAGTAAATAAAGAAAGAAAGGTTTTTTTGACAGGTTGGATATTTCGAATTTTCAAACCATGCATTAATAAGCACATTCAAAGAATTTTTTAAATATTTTGTCTTTAAAATTTTTATATATAAAGAAATCGTCTATAGTGTATTTGAAAACAGTAACATACTAAAAATAGACTAAAAGATTTCCGTATCTTTCCAATCATGTGGAACTAAAAAATACGTGTTCCCATTAGATCAGAACCTACGTGGTAATGAGTCATATGACCTATGCATGAACACGTGACGAAGGAAACAATTAAACAAAGGATCACTACGCCACCACCAGGCACAGTGCCGTGCTTAGCTTCACCGAGGCCTTAGGCAATTTTGATTAATGTGGCCTTCATTTTTAAAATGAAAATATTAAAAAAATTATAAAATAGTTTTGAATAGTATAAACAAGATAGTTTAACCATTTAATTTTCCTTGTAAATTCTTCATTTATTAATTTTATGCATTTCTCAAACAAAAAGCTCTAATACATAATATAAACTAAATACATATATCTAATTTTTGAATAAAATGTGGCCTTTTAATGCTTAATATTTTGGTGGCCGCAATTGCCTTTAATTTTATGAGGTAAGCACGGCTCTGACCAGGCACCACCAAGACACTCGATGATCACTTCCCATTTTTAAAGGGAAGTTCCGAATCCAATTCGGCGACCGAACCTAAGTCGAAGAACCACATGATGAGAACGGTTCTCGCGGGCCCCATTCGTGAGCCCAACCTTGAGAACTTTTGGATAAAAAAGTTCCACTCTATGGTCGACACGTAGTGCCCAAAAATCACATGTGGGATGGTGCACCGGATAAGTCGTTCTCTACGTAACCTTTTACATTTTTTTTTTTTTTGATAAGAAGGCTGGAGCTTTTTATATTTTCAAACGGAACATTTATGTTCAATCATTACTTTTAAGTTTTTTTTTTTTTGACGGCACATTACTTTTAAGTTTTCTTCAATCCTTTTCTGATAAGATAATGAAATGTATTCACACTAATTTAGTAACAAAAAGAGCGTAGCAGAATTAATATAGATATACTTTTTTTTTTCCAAAAAAAAAAAAAGAATCTATATGGATATACTTTTGGGACTTGGGTATTGGTTAATCCAAAAACAATCGTTATACAGTTTTTGTGTGGTGGGCTAAAAGAAAACAACAAAAAATCGTGAAAAGTTCCGGAAAAATTAACTGTTGAGTGAGTTTTTATGTTATTTTGACAACTGTTGAGTGATTTTTCATTGGCTGATTTCTAGAGGAAAAAAAATCATAGAAAAAGGGAAATTCCGAATGTTGTATGATATTGGGGCGAATAGCTCATAAAGTTAGCATAAAGGCCCATATATATACACCGACTAGTGAAAGTAGGCATGACCACGGTTACGGTTATCACGGTTACGGTTGATTAACCAACGGTTACGGTTAGAAATTTTCTTTAACCGTAACCTTAACCACTATATATAAGGTTAAACGGTTACGGTTAAATACGGTAACGGTTACAACGGTTACGGTTAAATATGGTTACGGTTATTTGATGATTACGATACAGTTAATATCTGCGATAAAATCTTACGAGAAATCTAATTTTTATACTATTTTTAATAAGATGAAAAGTATGTGTTATAAACCAGAATTTTTTTTTCCGAGCAATATAGGATTTCAACATGTTTATTTGAGAAAAAGACTATTTTTTCTAATGTATATTTTTTCATATGCAGTATCATTTATTTTTTCAAAAATCTTTATCAGAAAGTTCGATATTTGTTTTTGCATTATACTCAGTTACATTATATTTTTAAAGTTTTAATTATACGGTTAATAGTGCGGTTAACCGTACGGTTAACTAGTGGTTTTGATACGTTTACGGTTAATTAACGGTTACGGTTAGTATATTTTATAACCGTAACTAATCTATTTTTACGGTTAACGGTTACGGTTTTTAACCGTTTTATACGGTTACGGTCCGGTTACGGTTAAGAAACGGTTCGGTTACGGTCCGAAATACGGTTACGGTTAGCTTTTGGTCATGCAAGCACTCGAGGTGATTTTTTCCAGAACCGGTTCAATAAACCGTTCATGAAACTGAAATTGAGATTTTTTTAGGTTCGGTTTATTCGATACACAGACCAAAACATCAAAACACACTTCGCAGATAGATGAAAAACAAACGTAGAAGGAAACGATGAAGAAGCAAAATATCTTCTGGATTAGGTAAAAGGACCAAGATAATTAGGGGGAAAAACGACAATAAAGCTTAAACCACCTTATTGTTGTTGGTGCCGACAAATCAAAATTTGGTTAATTACCTTGGTCAAGGGGCAACAACAACAATGAGTCAAAATTTGGTCGGTTTGGTTTATTATAAGAGTGTTCACTGTTCAGGCTTAATTTCAACTTACAAAGACATCATCATAGACATTATACAAAATAATAATCCAAATTCAACATAAAGAACAAGGTTTGAATGTTAGTGTCAATATGATCATAGCCCTATACCTAAATAATTAGTATTTTTTTATTTTTTTATAGGTAAACAAAATATGTTTCGGCAAATGCTAGATATCGTCTAGGCAATACAAGAAGATCCATGAAGATACCCTTGTTCTAGCATGGAATTACTCAAATGAAGAACAAGTTAATTTCTTGCAACAACCACTGAGTTCTCTACAATGTACCTTGCCACTTCCATTTTAGCTTGAACTCTCCACGGAATCTGCTTTTTATCTCTACAAACTCGAGTGATGACACCAATCACCGATGCACGGACAATGAACCCTCACTTTTTGTGGTCATATCCAAATCCTGTTATAAAAAAGCACTCACAAACACAAACATGTATAACTTATAAAGTTATAAGAAACAAACAAATATTTCTTACACATGTTAATTTTATATATGTCCACAAAACCTGACTTGGAGTCTTAAGTACGCAAATGTCTAACATATATAAAGACTTAAGGGAATCACCTTTAAAACACTAACGCTTAATTTACATGACACTTAGCATCAAGTTAAGATGCTTAAGTTTACGACCACATATAGCAGGCATTCAAACTCAAATTTAAGACTCGGACAAAAATACAAGAAGCAGAGACTGTTTTTAGAAACTTGAGAAAATAGCATTCATAATTAGGGAAAACATACAATTCAAAGGATTTCTTAGTCTCAATCTTTGCAAACCCTTCACGGTCTCATCTTACATGTTCTGTATCCAAAACTTTATCATCATGTACACAAACTCAAAATTATAGGCTTCTATGAGTTTTTCTTCCGTGGATATAGAAAAAAAAAAGATCTATGGGATATTTTAAGTATTACCAGAGAAGTGAGACTGGTCCTCCTTTAGGAATTATGAGTCGTTTATACTGATCGATTTTATTTTATTGACAACTTCATTATTAGACTACTGGTCGTAAAACCCCTCACACTTGATAAAAAGGTTAATAATTTCAACTCTCACGGACATCAACAAATAAATAAGGGAGAATACAAGAATTACATAAAAGTCGTATGAGTTGACTCCTAATATTCCACCTACAAAACCACACACGAGCCCAAATGTCATGGCGGCATGATGTTTTGATGAGAAATCTTCTATCGGACAAGAAAGTTGCATGATCGCAAGCACCGATAGTGTAAACATCCAACCAAATGCCACCATCACTACTCTGTCCACGCCTTCGAAAGTATATGAAATGCAAAAAATACAAAACATCACGTACAAGAAGACGCGAAGCCGCCCATGTGGTCCTAGTCGATATGTTTGAACTGGAAGGTCTTTGTACATGCACCTTGTTGCCACGCCAAGGAACACTATACACCAAGCACCCGATATTGTGTATCTAACCCTGATGATATTACAATCATAAATTATCCAATATTATGTATTATAAATAACAAAGATTTTCTTACCAATGTTCCCTATCCAAGTACAGAAGCATGAGTGCATAATATAAGCCACAGAGTGAAAGTTGTAAGGCCCCCCAGTAACATCTTTCACGAAAGGAATGACGTCTAGCCACTCCTTGGTCTAGTACTAGCTTCTCATCACCACTCATAATGTTATGATCTTGAATTGATGAATGCACTTAGAGTCCCTCCCTATCTTTATATACTACATAAAGGGTGACAAAATCTATCATATCCAATCAAAATTTTGATGTTCTTTACCAATTTGACATATCTTCTTTTCTAATTTAAAATCTGTATATAATTAATAAATATTTAGCTAGTAATTTAAATCAATATTTAACAGAATTAATGTCAAATAAATAGTTATTTAAAATAAAATATCCATATGTAGTATAAAAAACCCCATAAAAATCTTAACATATCAATATTTAGCTTTTTTATAATTACTAGGAAAGAGAAAAATATCAAACGAAAAATTATAATAAATTAAAATAACTTTCCAAACAATTTTCTTTTTAACAATAAATCAAATATATTTTACAAAAAATTAGGTTAAAGAGATGTAACCCTTAGAAGTATTTATTAAGATTTTTATAATTATTAGAAAACATTATGGTAAAAAATGTCATCATAAATATAAAATATTAAACAAAGAGTAATAATGAGTAGACACAATTTTTTAATTTTTTAAATAATTGAATAATATATTAAAAAAATTATAATAAAAAGATCCAACATTTTAAATTAGGGAGACTCACAAAAATGCCCCTTTTTCAATACCCCTTTTCAAAAATGCCCCCTTTGACTGTCCATTTTTAAAAATACCCCTTTTTATATACAAAATGACTAAATTACCCTTCTTTTAATAAAAGATATCACAAATATATAAGGAAATATAACAAAATTAGGTCCATAAAATACAAAATATTTTTTGGAGGGAAAAGTGATCCCGCAATTTTTTCCGCCAAAACACTTGTAAAAACTTGTAAAACCTTTAAAATACCTTGTAAAATTTTCCCGTAAAATATTTTCCCGCCAAAAATTTTTTTTTGCGGGAAAAGTGATTCCGCAATTTTTTTGGCGTTAAATTTTTGGCGGGAAAAATTTACAAGGTATTTTAAAGGTTTTTTACAGGGTATTTATAAGGTTTTACAATGTATTTTAAAAAGTTTTACAACGTATTTATAAGGTATTTATAAGATATTATAAGATTTTACAAGCTATTTTATAAGGTTTTACAAGTTATAAGGTTTTACAAGTTTTTTATAAGGTTTTATAAGGTACTATACCTTGTAAAACCTTTTAAAATACATTGTAGAACCTTACAAAACACTTGTAAATACTCTGTAAAACCTTTAAAATACCTTGTAAATTTTTCCCGCAAAAAAAATTGCGGAATCACTTTTCCCGCAAAAATATTTTTTTGGCGGGAAAATTTTTTGGCGGGAAAATTTTACAAGGTATTTTAAAGGTTTTTACAAGTGTTTTGGCGGGAAAATTGCGGGATCACTTTTCCCGCCAAAAAATATTTTGTATTTTGTGGACCTAATTTTGTTTCAAATAAGGGTAAAATGGTCATTAAAAATTAAAAGAGGGCAAACTTAAAAATGGACTCTCAAAGGGGGCATTTTTGAAAAGGGGTATTGAAAAAGGGGCATTTTTAACAATTTCTCTTTAAATTATGTTATGTTAAAGAGAGCCAATCATCGAAAAAATAAAAAAATAACCAAAACTGATGGTCATAAAACAAATGGTGGTCAAATATACCAAATGTTGCAAAGGTTCATCAAATAAACAAAATATTACAACGGTTCATAAAACAAAACAAAAAATTGTAATAATTCGTCAAATAAACAAAATGTTGCAACGGTTAAATTAAATGGTTATAATTTCATTTTAATACATTTTAGTAATTAAAAATGAAAAATAATAATTTATGAAAAGTTACATTGAGAGACGCGATTGTAGATAATTAAATGTTATAAGGATTTATAAAATAAACCAAAAATTGCAATTGTTCGTGAAATAAACTAAATGTTGCAATGGTTTAACTAAACGGTTTCAACCGTTTATGAAGTGTTACGATAAAAAGATGCAATCGTAGAAGATATTTATTCAGATTGCAACTTTCTAAAAGAAATACAACCGTAAAATATATATTTAATCTTAAAAAAAATTAAATGCTATATCGATTTATAAAATAAACCAAAGTTGCAATTGTTCGTGAAATAAACTTTTTTTTGGTGAGATTCGTGAAATAAACTAAATATTGCAATGATTTAACTACACGGTTATAACCGTTTATGAAAAGTTATAATAAAACCGTAGAAGATATTTACCCAGATTGCAACTTTCTAAAAAAAATAACCGTAAAATATATATTTTTAGTTAAAAAAAAGGTTTAAAGAAAAGTTGCGATAAAAAGACACAATTATTCACAAATGTAAAATGCATTTATTAAGATTGTTATTATTATACTCTTTTTGTTTTAAATTACTTGTCGCTTAAGGCTTTTGCACAAGAATTAAGAAAACAATTAAATTTTCTACTTTACCCTTGTTTAAGATATTCTCTAATTCTTTTATTGGTCAAGAAATTAAAACACTGAGGATAAAATTGAAATTTTTACCAAACATCTGCATTGAAAATCTAAAACGACAACTTTTATGAAACAAAATTTAAGTGTTAAAACGACAATTAAATTGAAACGGAGGGAGTACAGATTTGTTTGCCAACGACACAAACAATCTTAGTTCAAGTTCCAATCTTACCTAATTTGCCAACGACACAAACAACCTTAGTTCAAGTTCCAATCTTACCTAATTTGCCAACAACACAAACATTCTAAGTTCAAGTTCAATCTTAAATCACAAACAAAGATCTTGTCTTAAAACATAGATTGTTAAGCGCTTAAACAAAGAACTAGATCATCACCCGTACTAAGTACGGGTTGAATTTTATTTATTACAAAATTTATATAATATATATATTAGAACTAAGTTTTAATATATTATAATAGTAAGTGAAAAAATATTAATTTTTTTGTCAGTCCCTATATACAATATTAGAATAAATATTGAATTTTTTCTATAATACTCAATTATGGATAATTTTTTTTTTAAGATATGAAAACAGAAAATAATTTTATTTTTTAAAAAGTAATATTTTTGAACAATGAGTTAATTTATGTTAACAACCACAAAATAGAATTGCATATATTTCAGTTAGATCAAAAATTAAAATATCATAAATGAATCGCATATAAAACATAGATTATTTTGAATTAATTAAAAAAATTAGCTATTATTAAAATTGAAAATTCTTTTTCAATTTATAATTCTTTGGTTGTTGAAATAGAGATTTGTTTGAGCTAATCTAATTACATAATTTGTTTGAGATTTATAATTACGGAATTTACCAATTATTCGCATAATCGAATATGTTATAAACATATATTTAGTATATAATAATACCAAAATCAATCCGTGCGTGGAATCTATATTTTTATTTTAGAATCTCAATATTTCATTTTAAAATATTGCGTACACAATCTATTATTCGTTAATTCTAAAATTGCTTGCGGAATCAAATTTTCAAATATTTAGAGGTGTCAAACCATATTTAAATGTTCTACACTATTTTTAAATATTCCAAATTAAAATCTTTAAATTTTTTTTGTAGTTTATAAAATTATGAATTTCAAAAAACAAATTATATGAAATTAAATATAACTATTCAAATAGTTATAAGGATCAAAACTCATTACATCATATAATATATTATATTTAACCCGCTACCTATTATAAACATTTTTAAAAATAATCAAATTAGAGTATTTATAATTTTTAACTTTTTGAACTATTAAGTATTGATGATATTCTCTAAAAATATCAAGTAAAACTTATTTTAAATGTTGCAAATTAAAATATTTAAATTTTTATTGTAGTATATAAAATTATACATTTCAAAAAAATAAATGTATGAAATCGAATATAAATATTCAAATTCTGACCCGTTGCTCAGTCGGAATTTTGGTTGACTTTATTTTTGTGTAAAAGAAATATATTACTTAAGTCTAAATTTTTGACCCGTTTAATTGTTTCCTTTATAGATTTAACAATTTATATGCGTTTTTAAAAATTCAAATCTTGGCATATGCAGAAAAAAAATTACTTTTTTTTATTATGTAGATGATATGATGATTTATTTGTTTCATATTAATATAATCATATTAAGATGAGAGGTGAAGTTTAATGATTAATAACAAATTAATATGGTAAGTTAGATATCAAATCTTATATGTTCATTTTGATTGGTCATTTAAAAAAAAATAACAGATTTTCGTTTTATAATTTAATTAAATTAATTAAATGACATAAATTAGTATTTTACTTGTTTATCCTTAATAAATTGAATGAAATTTGTTCTAAAAGAAGATTTTTGTAATGGCATTCTTAAGTAAATTCTTACAAAAGGGAAGGTTAGTTAAGGGTATCTTATAAAGTGTACTCCCAAATAATAGTTTAGGATAAAACAGATAAGTGAGTACCGATTACGTCAAAAAAACCATGTCATAAAACCAAAAACTAAGTCATAAACACAACAATTTTACATGAAATTTCTTGATTTATAACGATTCCCTAAATTTTTTACTTGATGTTTTTTTATAAACGCAGTTTGAGACACACTTTACTGTTTAATATGTTTTTCCATGGATAAATGATGCCCTATAAATGTGAAATATGATTAGTTTTACATATATTCCAAAGTCATGGAATCATAATTCGGAGTAAATTGAGCTTTCCTCTGACAGCTGAGATGATTCTGCAATATTCTGCAATGGCATATGCAAAAGAGGCTTAGGAGGAGGACTAAGAGAATCCAAACTTCCTTCCATCATCTCTACAACTTTGTTCATTGATGGACGGTCTGATGGGCAGAACTGAATACACCATAGACCCACCGAGATCATCTTTTTCGCAATATCTTCTTCCTCTCGGGTTAGTCCATCGCCATGAAGCTTTACGTAATCTCCATTTTCAAGATCCTTGTAGATCCAATCTGGAAAGTAAGCCGAGCTATTGTTCGAATCAGCATTTTGGACTCTTTCTTTGTTCCTTGCTCCGGTCATCTCAAGAACCAGCATTCCATAGCTGTACACATCCGACTTGTGAGATACATTCCCATACACTCTTGAAAACAATTCTGGAGCAATGTATCCTATAGTTCCTCTCGTGTCAAGTAATGACAAGACGCTTTCTTGCTTCTCACAAAGCTTTGCGAGGCCAAAATCAGCAACTTTGGGTCGGAGATTTTCATCTAACAGTACATTCTGTGGTTTAATGTCGAAATGCACAATCCTTGTTTTGCAGCCATAGTGCAAGTACTCGATTCCCCGAGCAACACCTAGCGCAATTCCATATAGTATACTCACATTTAAATCCCCCGACTTAGATATGAACTGATCCAGAGACCCATTTTCGAGAAACTCATATACAATCGCTCTTTTGGATCCTTCATAGCAAAAACCAAGCAGAGTAACAATGTTAACATGAGATGTTTGGCTCATGCTTGCGACTTCGTTGATAAAGTCTTCACAATTTCCCATTGAATCCTTCAAGACTTTCACCGCAACTTTACTACCATCGCGTAACTTCCCTTTATATACAGTCCCAAATCCTCCTCGTCCAACAACTTCTGTAAAAGATTTTGTAATTTTCTTGATTTCTCCATAACTATACCGTCTCAAGGTTACTAACGCATCAAGGTTCTGATCTCTCAGAGCATTTGTTTTTCTTCTCTCCCAGAACACGAATGCTAGAATCATCACCACAAATGCCGCTAATATCGACCCCGCAACTGAAAGATACAAAAATACCATTTCTTTAAAGTTCAAAACACTTTTCGAAACATCTAGTCAAACAAGACTAACCTGTACCGATTATTATCAGTATCGAGCGATTCTTGATGTTCGTTCCTACAAAATTTAGCGAACTAATGAACAAGATTTCATACAAAAAGATAAAATGAAACTAAAGATTAGGCTACTTTACCACCAGATATATAAGTTGTAGTACGGCAACTAATACTTGATCCTGATACGTTCTTGCAGCAAACCTGTCTGGACAATTGGAAGCCACAACTTCCACCTGAGGATAAACATTCTTGACAAAATATCTCATTTATATTCTTCAGCTTCACATCAAAACCTTTTCTCAAAACACTTTCAAAATTGGTCAAATTCAAAGCTTCTTCCTCTGGAACGAAACTTGTAGGAACCGTGACACTGAAACTCTCATCACAGAGTTTATGATATGTAGAGTTTTGAATCACAGAGCCAAGACCTTTCACTGGACATGTGAAATTACCAAGGAAATGGCGACGAGGGTCACAAGCGTAGAACACAGTGAGGCTTTTATAAGATGGCAAATTCTGGAAGAGATCTGAAGGTAGAGGTGTTGAGGAGAATGAAGCAGAGCAGAAATGACCTGAGAAATCTTGTCTTGAAAGTGTAAGAATGTTGGATTTGTTGTCTATATCAAGGACAGTATAGTTGTGACCTAAGATCATAAGAGAGGTTGTGTTGAAACTTCTGTTGCAGGTAAGTTCAAGAGAAGGGTTACCGCAGAAGCCATTGCGATTCTGTCCCGTGAAAGGGAAACCGGCAGTGATATTGCCACACTGAAACAGAGTTTCACATAACCCACTTGGCTTTTGCTGACTTAGGGCACAAGGAGGATGATAAAACAAGAATATCAAGATCAGACAGAACCTAGTTGTTGGAGATGCCATGAGATTTGTGAATACTTTTGCTATGATTTAGAAACCAAAAGAGAAAAGAAACTGAATTAAAAGAGCAGACTTTAGTTGACTTTGAAAAAAGATGGGAGATGCGTAAAGAATTTAATTTGTTGACTTTTCTTAAGACATATAAACAAAACGTTTCTTATATTAAACTCTTGGTGGTGGTACCACCACCATTATGACGAGTCAGTTTAGATTCTGAAAGCTCTCAAGAAGTCTGTCTAGCTAGGCAGCATTTCCAGGTACGATAGACAAAACGTCACTTGCAAACAGAACAAGTTGCAAAACTGCGGTAGCAGTTCTGTTTTCATGTTATGATAGAGGTAGGTACTCTCTACATAATGAGAATAAGAATCTCAAATATCAAAAAAAGAACATTTTATACATATGAATTTGGTAAGAGGCTCTGCAGTATGCAAAGAGATCATCAACATATCCTTAACTTTCGAAAAACAGGCGAAAAACTACGCGATCATATATAGTTTGCCTCAGTAAGCCCAGTGCCGACTCACATAGCTTCATCATTGGCATATATACTGTATTTTTAAACACATGAACATTAACAAGGTAAAGAAACTGACTTTAAATCACACATCAAAACCTGATGGAGTCTTAAGGACACGGATGTCTAACATATATAAAGACTTGGGGGAATCAACGCTTCACATGAAATTTAACCTCAAAGGCTTAATTTTACGCTTAACCACCGAATCTATATCCACTGCGTGACACAAGACTGTTCATTCTCAATCCTCCGGATAAACTATACTTGAGCTTGTACAAGCATGAATCCTTAGAGGAATCTAAAGAACTATCAACAAAACTCACTAAGGCATTGTAATCTGGAAATTCATTGGCATCTAAATCCAACAAAGCCAGAGTTTTTCCACTTCTTGGACAAAATACTAGTTTTTAACAACATCTTTTTTTCGGAAGCTGCAACAAGAGCATCTGACACATCAAAGTGTCAGGTACTTTGCTTATCATATCCTCTTGTCTTGCACTATAGTTTTTGAGTTCATCCGATAATCGATTCTCTTTCGAAAAGCTTTCCTCCATTGAACCCATTCTCAAAACTGAACCAAAGATTTCAAAGAGACAAGCTCAATTACTAAATTAGTTGTCTAATCTGCATCAATTATGGACATCTAACATTCAATGTCTATTGTATACTAAAGCTCTTAATATAGCAGGCTTTAAAACTCAAATATAAGACTCAGACAAAAAATAGAAGAAGCTAAGACTGTTTTTAGAAACTTGAAAAAATAGCATTCATACTTAGGAAAACATACAATTCAAAGGAAACTCTTAATCAGTTAAACTCATAATCTAAACTGAGAGAATACATAGATAACAGAAAATAATAAAACGTAGAACAAGTCCAAGATCAGATCTTGGAACAACAAGACCTATGGTGCTTGATTCCATGGCGCAAACTGATCAAAGTGGACAAGTGATGGAGCTTGTGTCTGCATCTGAGGAGGAAACACCATGGGAAGATCAAAGTTACTTCTAAGACTAGATCCTTGTGCCCCAAGTAAAGCCGTACTCGTCGATTGGTCAAAGCTAGAAACAGAGTCAGGGACTTGATAGAAGCTACCATTGTCATGGTTATAGAGAAAGACTGAAAATTTGCTCTGATGTTGACTCAATGATGACGTCAATAGCTCTTTCTCTGTGTTTGACACACCATTCATTAATGGTTCTGTCCATTGTTGATGATGATCCTCAGGAGAAGACAATGGATTCGTTGTGGAGGAAACCACACGGCTCTGACCTAACTTGTTCTGGTTCTCTGGTTGGAGTAACAGAAGCTTATTTTGTAATATCTGTAGACCACTTTCTAACGAATCCTTCATCTCCAAGACTTTCTCCGAGAGCTTATTGTCGTCGAGGATCTTCTTCCTTAGCAACAAAGAAAGGTTTGTGCTTTTCTTGCGTCTCTCTCTCTCGTTTAGTTTGGTAAATCTCTCAGCCATGTCTCGAACCTTAGATTTATCTTCCGGCCATGTCTTGATGAGTTCTCCGTCACGACCGTAATATATAACACAGACTTCGATATCACACAGAGTTGAAAGCTCGAAGGCTTTCTTAAACATGGTCTCTTCTCTCATAGACAAGTTCGTGGTCTTTTTTGCAGTGGAATACAGAGACGATTTCTTGAAACAAGTTTGGTTTCTCAGAGACAATTTGGTTTTCTTCTTCGTCGACATTGAAGAATCCATTGTTGTTTACACAAAGAAAAAAAGAAGAAGCTTTAGTTTCTTATCAACGAGAAAAAAAAACTCTGCGAATTGGGATACTAAGTGGTTCAGGGTTATATAGAATTGTTAAAACTTGATTTCCATATTTGATATTGATTTCACTAAACCAAGAGGGAAAGAAACTGAGCTCTGTGGTTTTCATTTCCTTTTTTCTTAAGAGTATCTTTGCTTCATTAATTGATGATGATTTACTTTTATTAATCTAACCGTTGGGATTTTTAAGTAATGAATTTCCTTTTTTTGTTTGTTGTCTATGAGGAAAATCTTAATTAGATCCGATTTCTTTTTACTAATTAATATCAATATAACCGTTGGAGTAATAGAAAACACTCACACAAAGATTAATAACATAGAAGAAAGAAACAACATGTTTCTTATGTTAAACTCTCGGGGTTTGTGCAAGTCACCACCTAACGAGTCATTTTTAGATTCTGAAAGCTCTCAAGAAGTCTAGGTAAGCATTTCCATGTAGGATAGACAAAACGTCACTTGTAGACATGTAAATTTGCAAATAACTGCGGTGGTGGTTCTGTTTTCATGTTATGATAGAGGTACTAATGAGCATAAGAATCTAAACTGTCATGAAAAGAACATTTTATACATATGAATTTGGTAAGACATATACCTCTGCAGACTGCAGTATGCCAAGGGATCATTAACTCTCGATAATCCGGCGAAGAATTACGGATCAAAGTTTGCCTCAGTAAGCCAACGATATCAAAAAAATACCTAAGTAAGGTACCAACTACATACACCTTGGTTAAAGAACTTGTATTGCTTATGATCATCTTCAAAATTCAGATACTTGAGCATAGGGGCATCAATCAAAAACTCTGTGCCTTCATGATCAAAAACAAGAGCACCAGCTTCCATTTCATAAAACTCAACACCAAGACTGGTTAATGACTGAGAAGTGCACTCCTAAAACCTTAACATTATCATTGAGACTTCTTGAAATGCTCAAATCTTCAAGAACCTGGCAAGACGAGATAAGCAACTGTATAGCTTCATCACTGGCATATATATTATTTTCTAAACGCATGAACCTGAGACAAGGTAAAGAAACTGACTCGAAATCACGCATCAAAACCTGATGGAGTCTTAAGTACACCAATGTCTAAAATATATAAAGACTTAGGGGAATCACCTCTAAAAACTAATGTTTCACATGACACTTAGCATCAAGGTGCTTAAGTTAACGCTTAACCACAAAATCTATCAACCGCGTGCCACAAGACTGGCCATCCTCATTCCTCCGGATACTTTACTTGAACCTTCACCAGCATAGATCTCTAGAGGAATCTAAAAACCTATCAACAAAACTCACTAAGGCATTGTAATCTGTGAATTCTGTGGCGAATAAATCTAACCAGGGAATAAAAAAAACCAGAGGTTTTACACCACTTGGACAAATCACTAGATTTAACAACATCTTTCGTCGGAAACTGCAACAAGAGCATCTGATATATCAAAGTGTCAGGTAATTTGCTTGTCCCTATCTTCTTTTCTTGCACTACAGTTTTCAAATTCATTGCATAATCGCTTCTCTTTCGGAAAACTTTCCTCCATATAATCCATTCACAAAATTGAACCAAAGATTTCACAGAGTCAAGCTCAATTACTCAATTAGTTGGCTTATCTCCATAAATTATGGACATCTTCTAACATTCAATGTCTATTTTATATTAAATGTCTTAATATATAGCAGGTTTTAAAACTCAAATATAAGACTCAGACAAAAATAGAAGAAGCCAAGACTGTTTTTAAGAACTTGAAAAGTAGCATTCATTCTTAGGAAAACATACAATTCAAAGGATTTCTTACAAACTCTTAATCAGGCTAAACTTATAATCTAAACTGAGAATACATACATAATAGAGAATAATAAAACGTAGACCAACTCAAAGATCAGATCTTGGAACAAGACCTAATGATAAGAGAACATCATTGGATCTGCAAACAACGGTGCTTGATTCCATGATGCAAACTGATCAAAGTGTACAAGTGGGGTTTGTGTCTGCATCTGAGGAGGAAACACCATGGGAAGATGATCAAAGTTACTTCTTAGATCTGATCCTTGTGCCCCAAGTAAAGCCGATTGATCAAAGCTAGAAACAGAGTCAGGGAGTTGACAGAAGCTACCATTGTCATGGTTATAGAGAAAGACTGAAAATTTGCTCTGATGTTGACTCAATGATGACGACGATAGCTCTTGCTCTGTGTTTGACACACCATTCACCAATGATTCTGTCCATTGTTGTTGATGATGATCCTCAGGAGAAGACAATGGATTCGTTGTGGAAGAAACCACACGGCTCTGACCTAACTCGGTCTGGTTCTCTGGTTGGAGTAACAGAAGCTTATCTTGTAAAATCTGTATACCACTTTCTAACGAATCCTTCATCTCTAACACTTTCTCCGAGAGCTTATTGTCGTCGAGGATCTTCTTACGTAGAAACAGAGAAAGGTTTGTGCTTTTCTTGCGTCTCTCTCTCTCGTTTAGTTTGCTAAACCTCTCAGCCATGTCTCGAACCTTAGATTGATCCTCCGGCCATGTCTTGATGAGTTCTCCGTCACGACCGTAATATATGACACAGACTTCGATATCACACAGAGTTGAAAGCTCGAAGGCTTTCTTAAACATGGTCTCTTCTCTCATAGACAAGTTCGTGGTCCTTTTTGCAGTGGAAGACAGAGACGATTTCTTGAAACAAGTTTGGTTTCTCAGAGAGAGTTTGGTTTTCTTCTTCGTCGGCATTGAAGAATCCATTGTTGTTTACACAGAGAAGAAAAAAGAAGCTTTTAGTTTGTTATCAAAAAGCAAAAACTCTTAGGATACTAGTGAACACGGTTCATGGTTATTATATAGAATTTGATTTCCATATTTGATACTAAACCAAGAGAGAGAGAAATTGAGCTGTGGGTTTTATTTCCTTTTTTCTTAAGAGTATATTTTCTTCGTTAAATGATGATCATTTACTTTTATTAATCTAACCGTTGGGAAATTCTAGTAATTATAATAAAAATCATTTATTTGTTTTTAACATTAAAGAGGAAATCTAAATTAGATCCGATTTCCATTTTACTAGATATTATCTGACCGTTGTACGTAATTAACATTTTCTATATAATTTTACTAGTAATGAATTAAGGACAGCAAAAACCCCTAAGATGAGGTAACTTCAGCATCAAGAAAAGCCTACATGAAGCAATTGGCTGAGACTATATATCAAAATCACACCCGAATTCTCGCTTTCAGAAACAAACCTAAAGCTCTGCTTCATAGTAATCACTTTGATTCTCCTCACCAACAACCTAAATCCGTAAAGCCTCGTAGATGCATTCCTCAGACTAGTGAGAAAATCTTGGATGCACCTGGCATTGTGGATGACTTCTACCTTAACTTGTTGGACTGGGGCAGTACTAATGTCCTAGCCATAGCTTTGGGCCACTCTGTTTACTTATGGGATGCTTCTAGTGGTTGTAAATCTGTGCTTTGTGACCATTGATGAAGAGAAGGGACCTGTCACAAGTTTAAACTGGACGCAAGATGGTCGTAATCTTGCAGTTGGTCTTGATAACTCTGAAGTGCAGATTTGGGATTCTGTTTCCAATCGTCAACTGAGAACATTGAAAGGTTGTCACCAGTCAAGAGTTGGATCATAATTGGCATGGAACAATCAGATTTTAACAACTGGAGGAATGGATGGAATGATCATTGATGATCAACAATGCTGTGAGGATGAGATCATCCATTGTGGGAACTTACGTGGGTCACACTCAAGAGGTTTGTGGTCTTAAGTGGTCAGAATCTGGACAACAACTAGCAAGTGGTGGTAACGACAATGTAGTATATACATATGGGATCGTTCTATCGCATCCTCAAACTCAACTAGGCAATGGTTGCAGAGGTTTGAGGAACATAGAGCTGCTGTGAAAGCTCTTGCGTGGTGTCCTTTCCAAGCGAGTTTGCTTGCAACTGGTGGTGGTGTAGGAGATGGGACTATTAAGTTCTGGAATACACACACTGGTGCTTGTTTGAATCCAGTAGAAACTGGCTCTCAAGTTTGTTCATTGTTATGGAGCAAAAATGAAAGAGAGTTGCTTAGCTCACATGGGTTTACACAGAATCAGCTTACACTTTGGAAGTATCCATCTATGTTGAAAATGGCTGAACTCACTGGTCATATATGCATCAAGAGTTCTTTTTATGACACAGAGTCCGAATGGTTGTACCGTGGCTTCAGCAGCAGGAGACAAGACTCTTAGGTTTTGGAATGTTTTTGGAGTAACAGTGACCACCAAGAAAGCTGCTCCAAAAACTGCTCCAGAACCATATTTTCTCATGTGAATCGTATTCGTTGAAACTGTGAACACTAATAACTTAATATACAAGTTATTCACTATTCATGAATTTTTTTAGTTAATGTAAAACCAATTATTTCATGTGTATATTGTTGAATCAAACTATAAAAAAAAAAATGACTCCTATTAATTAATGCAAAGACTTGTGGTTTTATCTTATATTTAAAAAATATATTTGCAACACGTTCATTCTCATTCTGCTAGCCTTTCCGAGGACGAGCTAAGCTCAGACAGTCTAACAGCTAAGTCACTAGCTCAAGCTCAAGATTCTCCTCTTCACGATAACTTTGCTGATTACTCTTCGATCAATCATGACCGGTCTGGAGCAGGCAGCCGTAGCTCTCGTTCAGAACACGACAAGGTCACAGTGAGCAAGACGACAGCTATGAGACAGAACTCCATGAAAGAGGTTTCACTTGCAAGGGAGATGGAAGTTAACTTCAACGACTACTCTCATCGTAACAGTGGAGTATCTAAAGATGTTGACATTCACACCATCTTTAACAGTCGTTCCTTAACATAAATCTTAGGAATTATATAATTAAAATTAAATGAGAAATGAGAGTTAAATTTAAGGAACGTTCAGTTAAGAAATGTTTATTCAGGAAAAATGGGTAGAAAAATCCTCACCTTTCCTAAAAACATGTAAAAAACCCTCAATTTTTTTTGTGGGTTTTTAAACCCTCACTTTTTTATAAGTGGTAAAATAAACCCTAATATTAATAAACTCAATTAATTTTTTTTTAAATTGTTATATTAAAACAGTAGGAAACAAAAATATTGAATTTTTTTTTTTTTCAAATTCGAGTTTACGATTTTTCTTTCTTAAATTAAGATTTTTTGCTATGAAAATTCATTCACCATTTAGTTGAGATTAGGCAAATCATTTTATTACCATTAGAATTATGTTATATAAACTACAAAAAATTTATAGGATAGCACATTTGATTTTTTTTTGTTCGAGTGTTCAGGTTTCAGATAAAAATATATAGTTAAATAATGATTAACTAAATGTAATTTATATTATATTTTACTATATCGTAATATGTATATAGAAATATTAACTGTTAGTAAATCTTATTTAGTTTGTCCGATGTAAATATTTTGATGTGGAAATTCATGTACTTTTCGTAGTATTATAAAATTTGGTTTGGTTTCACGTTAGCAAATTTGTATGATCGAACCGAATAAACCTTTATTAACATAAACTCATATTCGGTTCAATATAAGAATTTATATATTTTCGTAACAAAATCTGTGTGGTTTCACATTGATGAGTTTTTGTAACACAACCGAATACAATTAATATTTTTACATCATGACTTAAAAAATTTCAATTTAGAAAGAGAATGTAAATTAGAATTTTAGAAGAAAAATCCTAAATCAAATTGTTTACATTTATTATGTTTTAATATAACGATATGTTTGAATTTAAATTGAGTTTATTAATAATAAAGTTTATTTTACCATTTATGAAAAGATGAGGGTTTAAAAACCCACGAAAAAAGATAAGGGTTTTTTATATGTTTTTTAAAAAGGTAAGGGTTTTTCTACCCATTTTTCCGTTTATTCACCTAAGAGAGGGACATATGTCATTCAAAGAGTGGGGCTTGGTAAAACAAGAGGAAGGAAAAACATTGCCCGATTTTATTCTTATTTTTCGCGTTTCTCTCTCTTTCTCTCTTTTTTCTTTGCGACTGAGTAACCAAAGAGAAATATTCTCAGTCTCAAATCTTCGTCTCCTCCGTTGATTGTTTAAGCCGGTGAATCGGAGGATGGCATCTTCATCATCTCAACGGACGGCGGCTCTCCACGGCGCCTGTGGGTCATATAATCAGCGATTTAGTACTCTGTTTCTCTCTATCTTGATACAAGAATCGGTGGTGAGACTTGTATGGGATAGATATGGCGGCTTCACAAGCTGGCGATCGCTTCTCTCTTGTGAAGGAAAGATGGTCGAAGATGGAAATCTGACACGATGGCGGTCGCTTCTCTCGTGTGGGATCAATTCAAGGGGAAATGATGGATAAAGGGTTGATTGACTCGCTCAATCGGTGGTCGAACTAGATTGTTTAAATCACTCAAACAAGCTGATCCGAGGCTTCAAGAGAATAGAAGTGAATCACTCACTTAAACTCTAATGAATAAAAACACACAAAGACTCAAACTTTGTGAAGAAGAACAAACTTTGTATTAACTTTCAATATTCAATGGTGTTTTGCAATGAACGAAATAATGAGCTTATATAGGCTCATGTACAATATTCTACTACTCTAAAACAAGAAATAAATCACAGCATTAAAGAGATATGGCCGTTGGACATTAATTGTAGAATATGTCCAAATAAGGCAAGTGAGGTGTGCCTTGTATCTTGTCAACTTGGGGAGGAAGTTGTGACATCTTGGAAGCTTCTTGATGGTCTGGAATATCTTAAGTGGACGCTCAAACATAAGGGGAAAGATCCATGGGACATTGATGACAATCGGGTCCAAATATGGTAAGTAGAGCTCAGAATTGATCCGCTTGATCAAATGTGGTGTGGTGTATCTTAGAGCGTGTAGTGAAGCCTCTAAGTGATCTAGATACTCTCCAGGTTTCCATATGTAGCTTTGAGGTGCGTCCAAGTGTAGAATAAGGAAGATTTCCTTGCTTGGCTTCAGTTGGCGCAGTACTTCAGAAAGTAGTTCAGCGAGTAGTTCAGCAAGTAGTTCAGCCGGTCTGTCAGGAAGTACATCAGCTATATGTACTTGTAACATCTTTGAATCAATTGCTTGGTAAATGATTCCTCTATGACTTGATGTTGCCTCGTTAAAAACCTTTCTAGGTAAACCCATTGGGACAAACCCTAGATAAGGGAAAAAGAGTGCAACGGTCAAATTTCCCCAACATTGTGATTCGGCTCGCTGGTCGTTGATTCTTCCTGAACTATCGTTAGTCTTCTTAGGGTTAATTTGCTGGTGAATAATTAACCCTAGGCCTTGTGCTTGATTAGGACTCCATTTGGGCAAGAATACTCCAAAATGCTCCATATCAACCGGTTTGATATATTTACCGGCTGGTTTGGTATACTCCCGGTTTGGTTTGATTTGGATGTCCGCATCATATCTCTTACTCTCTGTTTTTTGTTCGTTTGTTTGGAGAGAAAACAAGAGAAACATTTTACTTTAATCTTCTACATTGATATTACGGATCACAAGGATAGTTCTTACAAGACACAACACATGATACTTATACTACTTGATACCACTCACATTTTGATATTGCTTCTTGTCAATATGTTTCTGAATCTTACTAAAAAGGCAAATCCTTTTTTTTTTGCAGACATTCATAGAAGAGGTTGATTACCCAATGCCAGAGCTTAATTACCCAAATCTTAATTTTAATTTTGGATTAATGAATGAGTAAAATAAGTGTTATTAAGACCAATGGCAAATTGATGTAAATATTATAATATATAATGGAAAATTAATTAAATGAGTTGAGGAGCTATATGTAAACGCGACATGTCAGGCATTTTCGTTAAGCACACCTAAGGGTAAGGTTATTTTTTAAAAGTGCTTCTCAATCAATATATGAGGGATAAAAATAATCAATTAAATTCACGTACTTCTTCGGTATCATTTTTAAGTGATGTCTAAGGTTTTTACACACAAATTAAGAAAACACATCATTTTCATTTAAGTTACCTTTTAATAAAAACATCATTAAATAAAATAATTTTAACCAATAATAAATATAGAGTAAAATATGATTGGTCAAAAAATATTAAATATATTTAATTTTTGCGTAGAAAACTGAAAACATCACTTAAATGAAACAAAATATTTTTGCTGAAACATAAGCTTAAAGTGATACGGAGGGAGTATAAAATACAGAAAAAGCTGATAAACATTGAAAGTTGCTTGTAAAAATTTTGCGTCGCTTGTAAACATTGATAGTAAACATTCAAAACAGTCTAAAAAAAAATAAAAAATAAATAATAATTTCATCTAAATGATTTACAACTTCACTAAGACTCTTATCTTTAAAGTAATTGTTTTTTTTTCTTTCTTTCTTTTATGTGTTTTAGATTCATTGTTTCATAGTATCACTAATTGACTTAAACATGCATAAATAAACTAAACTATATACACAAACATATATATCAAGACTATTAATTGATGAACTAACCTAATTATGATTTTAGTTTATTGGTAAAAGTAGTACATTCCAAAATACTTCTTGCACACTCTTGAAGTTGTTAAAGCTCTATTGTTGATGTTAATTAACCAGCTATAAGAAATGTTTCCCCAGTCTTTTCATTAATTAAACAAGGAATAACCTTTTTATGTATTTATTTAGACAGATTATTCTGAAATCAATAGTTTGATATATATCGGTATATGCAAATATATATACCAATTTGAAGTCAATAAAAAATATATTTACATATACCAATGATCAATTAGGCACACTTCACTATCTGTCTAAGTCATATAATACTATTTTAGGTTTTGATGTTACCTCCTCGCTTCCCAGCAGAAACCATTAGAGGTTACAAACGCGCTTCCCAGCAGAAACCATTAGAGGTTACAAACGATTTGCTATTTTCTATAATGTCATTCTCACTTATCTTAATAACATGAAACTGAACTGAACTCAACATAAAATAGGTAGCACAGTTTGTTATTGGACTTTACGCATCAAGACACAACCTTGACAGTTTGAAGCAGAAGATTCGTAGCTTCCTTGTGCATTCTAAAGAATTCTCTGCTCCGTTATATATATATTGGTTTCTTTAGAGACATCACTTTCATTAAATAAAACAAAATATTTTTGCTGAAACATAAGCTTAAAGTGATACGGAGGGAGTATAAAATACAGAAAAAGCTGATAAACATTGAAAGTTGCTTGTAAACATTTTGCGTCGCTTGTAAACATTGAAAGTAAACATTCAAAACAATCTAAAAATAAATAAAAAAATAAATAATAATTTCATCTAAATGATTTACAACTTCACTAAGACTCTTATCTTTAAAGTAATTGTTTTTTTTTCTTTCTTTCTTTTATGTGTTTTAGATTCATTGTTTCATAGTATCACTAATTGACTTAAACATGCATAAATGAACTAAACTATATACACACATATATATATCAAGACTATTAATTGATGAACTAACCTAATTATGATTTTAGTTTATTTGTAAAAGTAGTACATTCCAAAATACTTCTTGCACACTTTTGAAGTTGTTAAAGCTCTAGTGTTGATGTTAATTAACGAGCTATAAGAAATGTTTCACCGGTCTTTTCATTAAACAAGGAATAACCTTTTTATGTTTTTATTTAGACAGATTATTCTAAAATCAATAGTTTGATATATATCTGGATATACAAATATATATACCAATTTGAAGTCAATAAAAAATATATTTACATATACCAATGATCAATTAGGCACACTTCACTATCTGTCTAAGTCATATAATACTATTTTATAGGTTTTGTTATTCATTCATTTTTTGTTGGGATTTTCTTTTACCAATTTCCTTGAGGTTTAAGCTTTTAAAGTAATAGATTGTTAATTAAGCACGAAATTATATTCACCAAAAACAAAATTTTGTACAAAATTTGACTTAGCAATCTAATCATCTGATTTCAGTCTATATCTTCATATGGATCTCAATTAATATTTAAATTAATCTAATCAAAGACTGTTGTTCGGGGAGAAGAAGTTTATACTGCTCACCAATTAACTCAAGAAGGTTGGTTCGGTTGAGATGATCAAAGAAGTAAGCACAACTCTTGAGAACCTAAGCTTTAAAACCATGAGATTTGGTGAGCTTGAAGAGGAGAAGGGGAAGGATGGATCATTGATGAAGGAGCTCTCAGATTTGATGATGGAGTCATATGACAATCTCGAGAAGAAAGAGTTTGTCAACGCCAAACGAGTGTTCATGATTAAAAACTCTTGCTTCAAATCTCATCTCAAACAAAATCGATGTGGTTAAAGTAAATTTTTTCAGTCTATATATTTATATGATCAATCTCAATTAGGTCTTAAATTTAATCAAAGATTGTTGTGTTGTTGTTTAGGCACTCCCTAGTGTTTTTGGAGATTTCGGTTTCAAAACTTTCAACACTTACGAGGATGCGGCGAAAATCGCTAATAACTTTGGTCTTCTTGGAGAAGAAGTGAAACTAGATGAAGAAGAGTGTGATGTTTTCAGTTAAATATTGATCGTGAAAGACCACAAAGCTTGGATAGTGAAAGACAAGAGGAATGACTTATGTCCTCCTTTTCATTTTCCTTAAGGTAAGGTAAGCCTTTTACATCACAACTCTTTGTTAGTTGCTCTCTCATAAGAAAAAAAAAGTTATGTGATATGGTTGGTTTGTTGATGATACAATCATACATGAATACGTGAAAGAAGATAAGATGAGAGATGTAAAAGGCTGAATATCTTTTGTTTAACATCTCCTGAAAATTTAGAGAGCTTGTGTTTAGAAATTGGTTTTTTTTTTTCAAAGTTTAATTTTTAGACTCCTTCAATCAAAATTTGCTATAAAGAACAATTGAAATGAATTTGTCAAAGGTCTCAATAGAAAACACACAAAAAAGTAGATGATCAAAAAGCTAATTACTGTTTTCCCATAGTTGTGCTAAAGTGTTCTTTTGGGGGATACCAAGTCTTAGTGGGCATTTTCTTGCTAAGCACTCCTTCAAATTTTCCAAACGGAGACCAGTTTTAGTGATCCCAAAATTCAAAGACTTTGTTTTTGCTTTTACTCAATCCTCAAAGAGTTTATAAAGAAGAATACCACAAGTCGACTAATACAAATGATAGAAACAGAGATCATCAAGAGAGATGCATTTTCCGAAGATGAGATAGACATCAAGTATCTCTTCTAGTCTTCTAGTCTCCACTTTAATTTAAACAACAAAACATAAAACCATAGTTGGGTTAACTAAAATAACAGCCTAATGTCTCCTTAAACAAAACAACAAGCCCAATCACCTTTCTTATGTTGACTTAGCTTCTTCTCCTTTGACTCTTCTCTTCACGACGTCTCTTCTGTTGGGGTCGGGTTTCACTCATCTCTTGAGACCGAGCCAAACATCGAAACACCTCATAGTCATCACCTCGGGTACAGCCTCATCGCCTCGGGTACGGTCTCATCGCTTCGGGGTACAGTCTATATCGCCTAGGGGTACACTTCACATCGCCTCGGGGTACAGTCTAAATCTCCTAGGGGTACGGTTCATATCGCCTCGAGGTACAGGCCATACCGACGCCCTGTCCCGAGCCGATTACACCAATTTCCCGAGGCGAAGTCATCAGACTCACCCGAGGCGAAGTCTTCAGAGTCACCCGAGGCGAAGTCTTCAGACTCACCCGAGGCGAAGTCTTCAGACTCACCCGAGGCGAAGTCTTCAGTCATTCGAGGCAAAAACTTGGTAAATATTCACCTCCAAAAAGATCATCTCCGAATAAAAGGGATCATTTCCGAAAATATAGGATCATTTCCGAAATACTCGGAAATGATAAAGAAGAATCTCGAAGGATCAAGTCAAATCAGAAAATCTTCCTGATATCCCCGAAGAATAATGAAATGTTCCTTATCCGAGATATCTAAGCCGACTCCAAGAAAAATGGAAATCTTCCGAATATATCGTTAGGAAGGCGGTTTATCATCTCTATATAATGCGACTCAAGGACTTCGCAAAAGAGGACACAAGAAAAACGCTCGCGACTTCAGACTACACAAAAGCTCTGATATTCGAAGGCAATCACCGCAAAAATAAACACTTTTCTTTTCGAGATCTAGTTCTTTGTACGATCTAAACCTAATCTTTTCATTAATAATATCAAGAACACCATCTTTGGTTACAAGTTTTTCTGTTGTTCTTTGAGATTCTCGCATATTGTATCCCTAAAAAGAACCCTAGGCGAAGTCTTCAGACTCACCCGAGGCGAAGTCTTCAGACTCACCCGAGGCGAAGTCTTCAGACTCACCCGAGGCGAAGTCTTCAGAGTCACCCGAGGCGAAGTCTTCAGTCATCCGAGGCAAAAACTTGGTAAATATTCACCTCCAAAAAGATCATCTCCAAATAAAAGGGATCATTTCCGAAAATATAGGATCATTTCCGAAATACTCGGAATGATAAAGAAGAATCTCGAAGGATCAAGTCAAATCAGAAAATCTTCCTGATATCCCCGAAGAATAAGGAAATGTTCCTTATCCGAGATATCTAAGCCGACTCCAAGAAAAATGGAAATCTTCCGAATATATCGTTAGGAAGGCGGTTTATCATCTCTATATAATGCGACTCAAGGACTTCGCAAAAGAGGACACAAGAAAAACGCTCGCGACTTCAGACTACACAAAAGCTCTGATATTCGAAGGCAATCACCGCAAAAATAAACACTTTTTTTTTCGAGATTTAGTTCTTTGTACGATCTAAACCTAATCTTTTCATTAATAATATCAAGAACACCATCTTTGGTTACAAGTTTTTCTGTTGTTCTTTGAGATTCTCGCATATTGTATCCCCAAAAAGAACCCTAGACAAATTTCAATTGTGCAAGTTTCGACTTCCACATCTTCTCCGACACGTCTTCTTCTTCTTCTCTTTGTTTTGCTTCTTCTCATTGATTCATTCTTGTTGTATAATTGTGATCAAAGGCTCAACTCCAACAATGTGTTATTATAAAAATCTTTCTTCGTTGATTAGAGTGGTTTCAACTTCATTGTTTTGCTTTATCTTACATTAAATTCCCACACCAAAAACCAAAAATTGTTTAGTATTCCAATTTAATAATAATGAAAAAGGTTAATTAAAAACATTAAACAATCCGTAATGAACTCTACTTTGCAGTTTGCGCCAAAACAAAAGAAGGGAAGGGTTCCAAAACGACGACGTATTAATGGTCGTAATAGTTTTGGTCGGTTTGGCTAAAAGCATCTAAACCGGTCTTATCAATCGACTTAACCGATAACACGGTTTTCTGGTCACACACCTCTGTGGCTCTGTCTCCGTCACTAGGATTAATCTTTTGTTTGGTTTCTGACTTACTGTGTGATTTTTATATCTTCCAGTTTCACAAAAACCTAATTTGAGTTGCTTGTAGTATAAGCTAATAAGGCGCAACCGTAAGTCCGTAACTAGGTTACAGACCCATTTTAGTTTGCCAAACAATTGTTCTGCATCTTCTTCTTCGTTAACTTGTCGATTCCAGATTTAGGTTCCAATCAAGAGATCAAACTTCAACAATATAACAAATGGCTCGCTCCAAGGCTCCTGCAAAGAAGCAGCAAAAGAAAGGAATTGATTTCAAGGTTTTTAGGGTTTTAAGTAACATTGTCTCTTTTCTTCGATGAATCTTCTTCAAGTGTTTGATGGAATTGTTCTTCTGTTGATTTCTGTTTTGTCTATTTGCAGAAAATCAAGAGAAAGCTCGGGAGAAAATTACCTCCACCAAATAATGCAACTAACACCGAGATTAAATCCAAAGGTATATACTTTCTCCTACAAATCCAAACTTTTTATGTCTTCTTCTCTTAATAGCTTGAGAAATTGCTTTGTTTTCTATTGCAGCAATTATACTTCATGAGCAAAGTGTGGCAGCAGAAAAAGATGGTTTAGCTACAAGTAAGAAAGGCTTGACCTTGAAGGAGCTTCAGCTACGAACTTCACATCACAATGCTAAAGTTCTTAAAGGTACTGTTTTTTTGTGTGTTCTCATGTTTTTAGTTGAGGAATATACGAAACCGGCGACGTTTGTTCAGTTGTGGTTTTGTCTGTGTAGATACATTACATGGTTTCCAAGACCTTTTCAAACATTATCCAGCAGAGCTGCAATCAAATAAATATACTATCATACATTGTCTTAGAAAACTCATTAGTCATGATGATGAGTTAGTGAGAGAAGCTTATTATGAACTATTTAGGACTCAGATCTTTCGTGCTTGTAAAGAGGTATGTGTTCCTTTGTTTGTTCTTACTGTTTCCGCTTACATTGGTTTCTAGACCTGTTGCTTATGAATCTAACAGCCGATTCTATGTGTGAATCTATTCAGGATAACAAGGGCCTTATAGTGTTACTTTTGATGCCATACATATTTACCGCTATGACTAATTCATCTATTGAAGTTCGTTTGATGGCTTTCAAATTTTTCCACCTTGTTTTGGAGTATTACCCGCCTACCTTTTCCTTATATGCTGAAAAGGTCTCTCCTTTGATTTCTTTAATTATGACATAGACTGTTACATTTCAGAATTTTGCATGTAGTATTCTTGCAAAGACGTTCGTTGAAATTTCTATCTGCTACTTGATGCAGATTCTTGAAAACTACAAGGATGTTATTCAGAAAAACCATTTTTATGTACAAGATAAAAACAAGCTAGAGGTAGTTCTTTCCGGGTTGGCACATTGCTTGTCGCTGTTGCCATGTGATGAGAGCAATACTGATTCACAGAGAAAGGTATCTAATCGTTTTCACTCATATGACTCCAAAGTTCTTGCTTTGCACATGGCATGAAGTAGCATAGTAATGTATATGGTTCTGTTTGTTTTGGTCTCTTGCTTGTTAGAAGATTGAATATATAGAATGCAGCTATATCTACCTCTTGGTGAGACTTTAATATTATCAAAGATAGATGGCATCTGACATCAACTTTCCTTTACTGTCTTATGAAACTAGTTCAGAGATCACCTGTTTTAATAAGATGTACTCTGTTTTCCTTATTCTCAGTGTTTCTTTTTACATTTTGTGCCCTTTTTGATCTTTACAGAATGAAACGCTACTCGCCTATGAGGAAGATGCTGCGAAAGAATGTGTTCGTATGTTCCATCTATCTTCTTTTCTCATCAATAAGTTATGATTTTGCATGTGCTGAAGTTTACAGTAGTCTGACTATTTTTCTACGAGTTCTTACAGGTTTTGCCCATGTCTCTGGGATATTGAAGGAGATTGTTGGAGTCTTAATCAATTGTTTCCAAGATTTCATTCCATTGATTCAAACTCCGCGAGGATTCAATAAACATTCATTTGATTGCATACTCCATATACTTCGCAGCATAGATTATGCAATCAAGTTTTCCATTCGTAGGCACTCTCAAAGACAGGCTACATGGCTACCTGCATCTGAAGAAAATACTATGATGATATTGGATCCGTACATTACATCAATGTTATCGAAAAAGTTACTTGGTTCTTTTCCCCTTAATTGCAAAAACAATCTTCCTGAAAAGGTATAGACCTTCCTAACACTAGTTGATTCCTAGTGGTTATCTTATATAGACCTTCCTAACACTAGTTGATTCTTTGTTGACAGAATGATGAACTCAACAGTGTTTTGACAGAAATCTTTTTGGAAGTAAGTGAATGGAGCAGCCTTCCTTCTGATCTTTCCAATAGATTTCTGGAATTTCTTGAGAATGCCCTACAAGGCAAGGTTAGCTCTCATTACTTTACATTAATATATATAAGTCAAGCTGATTAGTTTCCATCGAATATTTTTCGAAGTCCGTCCCTCTGTCTGCATTGTATCTGATAAACTGCTAATTTCCTTGCGAGCATCTATTTTGCAGATCACAAGGAACAATAAGCTTAGTAAGAGTTTACTTTCACTCTTGCCCTTTGTTCCAAAACTTATTTTAAGGGTGGACCGTGATCGGAGAGATAATCTTATGCAGGTTTGTCAGGAAGATATATTTTTTAGTTCCTTTGATAGCTAAAAGTAACTTCATGTATATATGATTGTTGGTATATTACGTTTATATATTTCAGGCATTTACTATTGCCTTCAACGATTGCAAACCAGAGTCTCCTCTTAAATTAGCCTGCATTTCAGTTGTTAAAGATTTGATTATCCCTGTAAGTGATTTTCTTCATGAGTTCAGTCTAGATACTGGCCGACTGTTCAAACCCGAGTGGAGTCTAAATCTGTTTCTTGTAATATCTGCAGAATGGAGATATCCTTTATCACAATGATCCAACCGTAAATAACTACCAGCGCGCTTGGGTCAACAAACTTCCGTCACTGCTTAACCAGTTGGGTGATAAGGATCCTGTATCTACCAAGGTGCTAACACATGACTCATACAATTCTTTGTCAATCCAGTAACTTCTAACTGTTACCGTTTTTGTAATTATTTTACAGGTTGTTATGCAACTTTTGCTCGACCTTGCGCGAGTTGGGTGTCTAAATGCTTCCCCAACATTTGAAGAAGAGATCAGCAACTTCTTCATTCCTTGTCAGGGAGAAGGTGCAACTCTTGCTGCAAAACAGAAAACGTGTTTTGAGATTCTTAGTGTCACTAAACTAATATAGGTCTTGTCGGCTATCAATCTATCATCATCATCATCTTTTAAATTGTGCAGATGATGAGGCTGGTGGAACTTTTGCAAGTCTCCCTAGGGAAGTCCAAGAAGTGGCTCTCTGTTTCCTTTACTACTTCATCATAGACAATTTCAGCTCCCGTTTGCTGAAAGCAATAGTTTCATGCTGTTTATGTGAGTATCAAATTTCTTTATGCTTTTATTCAACTTTAAAAGTTGCTTCTGTCGAAGACAAGAATGGTAATTGACCAAACTCAACGTATATTGTAGATCAAAAACTTGAACCGGCTGTCTTGTATCGGATAGTGGAAATTCTTCACAGTGCCTATAAAGCTGGATATATCCAGATTACAGATCATTTTAGCTTCTTCATCACCTTAATTACACGTTTCAAAGTTGTCCCAGGTTTTGTCTGGAATCTGAAAGTTTTCTTTTGAACAAAAAGAATTCGGTTATGAGCTTACATGGGAGATGATCATGCTTTTATGCTTTGTGATATAGCTTACCTTATGGCTTTATATTCATGCAGAGAAACTGGAGTCAGCGATTGAGTGTGATGAGAGGGAGATATATTGTGGCACATTTAAACAACTTACAAACCTTGTGTGCTCATGTTTGTCAGAAGTGGGTGATAGCTCTCTTGTCCTCCAGATTCTAGAGAAAGTTTTTGTCGAACAAATAGTAAGTTTGTGAAGACATATTAACATTCTTATATAATAGGATGGTAAATACTTAATGAGTTGTTCTTCTTGGTTGCAGATTTCGAAGCCTGCGTTGGACAATGGGTGTGCCATACTCAGGATGATCTGTGCGTTGGACTCTAAACCTACAAGACTTTCTGAAAGCAGTGTAACCACTCTAAGTGAATTTTTACCGGGATATTTGATCGATATAGTCAATGTGAGCACTTGCCTTTTAAATACTTTTCCGGGTTCTAAATGTTTCAGTTTAATCTTGGGATTGACACATCTCTCTGCGCTCTTCCGCTTGCAGTGTATACCAGAAGATAAGGAGAACTCTTACCTTTACATACAAACATGTCTCTACTATTTATTACCTTGCTACTTCCTGTTCGACCGAAGCTCCACACTCACAGAACAGGTTCTGAAAAGAATGCGATTGATGGTTAGTGAAAACACTAAAGCGCTGGAATCGGTCCAAGACAGGAAGAGCGGTCGAGACTCATTGAATTTGATACAATGCATTGTCTCTGTGATCCTGCTGATGCACAACGACGTCAAAGTTAGGAAGATAATATCATCATCCAAGTCAGAGATCGATTTGATTCTGCGGAACGTTATCACATTGCAGGTATCATTTTCTACTCTCTTAACATCATTGCAAACCAGAGAACCACATGCTAATGAGTTTTACCTCGTAAATGCGCAGTCCTCACGAAGCACGAGCTTGACTGTAGAAGGAAAACATATGATGAAAATTGCGGGAGAGCGACTTAGGATTGCATCCAATAGCTTACTCGGATAATAAGTTACACAACTGTGACATAAAATAATTCATGCACTCTTTACATAGGATGCTAAAAAGATAAGACTTTGTTTTGCTTATTTGAGAAGCACCAATTTTGATGGCAACTTTGTAGGATATTATCCTTTTGTTTAAAGTTGAAGGACTATGATGCGTCTTCACATGAAAGAGTGTGTTATATACAAAAACCAAGCATCTAACAAGCTTAGGTACCAATTGTTGACATCTTAAAAAGTTTTGGCCGCTTTGTCTTCGCTGTCGTAACACATCTAACCCTATTCTAGGACTCTCTGTGGTAGGATTATATATGTGCCATTTTACTTTATCAAAAGCATATGGATGTTCAAATAATTAAGTTATATAACCATACACATAAGTTAAGAATCCAGAAGAAGATTGTATAATAAGGAATCATTCTTTGTACACTCAAAACAACAAATTTGAGATTATACCTAAATGGCACAATAAGAGCGGCCAAAACAGAGAAAGCTTTCTCTCACAATATACAAATAACAAATTTTTTTGTCTCCTTCCTTTTTAAACTCTTTACAAAACTGGTGAAAACATGTTCATGTGCCTAAACTCAGTCTGCGTTTTCCATCTCTGGTTGGTCGCTGCGGCTGTGAATTTACGGTGTTAGGAGGTCTCTTGCTTGGTGCTGGGATCAATGACGGAATTAAACTTCTGCTACAAGAAAAAACATAAATTACCAGTTAAATCAGTAAATTAGCTGCAAATACTTGTAAGAATATATATATTTGTTACCTAGTTTCTGAGAGTTTTGCAGTTCTAGGCTGAATTTTCTTTGGTTTGGGGTTTGCTGAATTTTGGATATTAGAAACCTTAGGAACATTCACTTGAACGCTCAATCGCCACAACAAATCGGTATCTGAGCAATCGCTTGTTGCGGCTTCATCAGATTCATTATCTGTAATACTCTGCACTTCAAAATCTTGTTTCCCACCATTTCTGTCATTTGAAAGATAGTAGCGATCAAGAATAAGCAAATGTAAAGTATAAAATGTAATGTGAGTTACATACAGTGATGGTTGTTGAGGGACCATTGACTGGTAAAATTGCTCAGGGGAATTTGGATTCTGATTTTGAATTAACTCTTCGTGCTTATCAATCCACTCCCCTGACTTGAACTCTCTGTCCTCGTCTTTCGCATTGAGTGACTGCCTCGGCCAAGCCGGAGAAGAAGATTTCATAAGCTCATGGATATCTAAGCTGTGTCTTCTTGACGATGCAGTACTATCGCTAAAAGCCTGCAACCGTTTCAAAGCCTATATGTGTTACATATCTACACAAATGACATAAATTTATAAATCAGCAACTTTGGTTGCTCCTGAAAGAAGGCAAAGAATACCTCTGGTCCACTAAGATCCATGATCTGGGGCCTACTGTTGCTTGATGTGTTACCCATGGTAGGTAATTTGGGTCGAATAGTAGGAGTTTCGAGTGATCTTCTTCTCGATATTCTCTCACGGTTGATTGGTATAGCGGTTGGTTGTACATCATTACCATTTCCTTTCCTCACTAGAGCCATCTTAAGATTAGCAATCTGAAAACCCCAAGAACAGTATCAGATTAGTGATTTGATATACTTGTGGCGAGGATGAACGAAAACAGAAAATGAGTATGCAGAACAACCAAAGTCTGGTCATGGTGTACTTTTTACGAACCTGTTCTTTAAGCTCCTTAACCTCTGAGTTATCTTTGTTCACACGAGCAGCGCCTAACTCAACACTCCCCACTCGTTCAGCAAATTTCAGAGTACTAATAGTTTCTCCGAGAGTGTCAGCTTCTGGACTTATGTGGACAAACATAAGCGTCTTGGCTGATCCTCCTGTATAATGTATAAAAATCTGTTGTATAAGATTCAAATGCGTGTCTATACACAAATGCAACAAGTTAAGAGGGTTTTGAGAATTTCACCGAGGGAGTCTTGTAGCAGCTGAGTGAGTTTGCTGTTTCTGTAAGGCACATGAGAAGTCTTCTGGGAAAGCGAAGAGATGACATCTCCAAGAGCCGAGAGGGACTTGTTGATGTGCTGAGCCTCCTTCAATCTGTCTCCAGTCACCTCAGACTTGTCCACTCTCTCGCTTCCTGCAAGATCAACTAGATGCATAGAACCATGAAGGATAGCCCCAGATGTGAGGTCTCTGCCTTGAACATGAACAGTTACACAACTGCCAAAGAAATGAAGAATAGGGGTTAGAAAGAGGTATGCAAGAGAGTACTCATGAGAGAATAGAAGAATGGAAGGAAAAAGAAACCTGTGAGATCGACTACTTCTGTCATTCATAGCTGTAGAGCTCACTGCACGGTTCATTTGTCCTAGTTCCATCAGCTGTATAACGTCATCCGTCGATGAGACAGGCTCTAGACTTGCTTCCGGCACATTAATTCCATTGTGAGAGTTGTTTCTGATCTCTAATGTAATCAAGAGTTAAGAAACAAACAAAACTGAAGTATTTCAGAGTTTTTAAATGATGAAGACAAAGTTAATCTTATATTAACCCAAAGGATATCTTTTAGTCTGGCCATCTGTGGCAAGTAGATCTCTGACTTGCTCGTTGTAAATTTCCAGCATCTGAACTGAGATTTCGTAGCTGGTTGTGTCTTTTCTTTGATTTGATAGAAGAAACAGATCTGCCAGTGCCCTGTAGTTAACACCTAGGCTCTCTTCAGTCAGTTCCTTAGGCCCTGTCTGGAGTATAAAGATAAATTTAAAACCATTGTATATTGAATCAAAAAGAATCTTATCATCTTAAAAAGATTGGAAGACAAGTATAGTAGTAGTTCTTACCATGGTAAAAGTTTTCCCTGATCCGGTTTGGCCATAAGCGAAGATGCAGACATTGTAGCCATCAAGAACCGACCGTACTAAAGGTTGCATGTCTGAAAACACTTCCTCTGAAGAACAATGGATTCATGCCTTAATGTTATTCACAGCGCAACAAACTAAACATTATAGAGACATAAAAATGAAAGCATTCTAACCTTGTGTTGCAGAAGGACCAAAGACTTTATTGAACATAAATGGTTTTTGCCCTGCTTTCCCATACTTTGATGGCACTCTGATGGTGATGGTCCCTTCGTCTATGTGTTCCACGGCACTTAAACCACCATTTGATTGCCCAGGCAAGAATGGCCTAACCCGACAGTACACCCGTATGTTTCCTAAACATTACCAAGTATAAGGTCATTACGCAGATTAAAGGACCATCTTAGTGATTCAAGATATTCGAAATATGACTGACACAAATCAATTTTTTCTGTCAAGTTACCTTTTAGATCTTGCACTAGATTGTACAGTTTGCGGTTTTCTTCAAGAACCCTTTTGTATCCCGTAGCCGCATAAGCTAAACCATTTAAATGCTTGCCTGTGTGACCAAACCCAAAAGGATGACATATTAAATAATATTCACTGATTGAACATTGAAGCCTGAACAAGAACATAGCAAGAACATGATCTGATTTGGCACCTAGGTGAAAGAAATCTTCTTGATACTTCATCTGTAGTAATTGCATTCCCGCTTTTGTAGAATTTAAGGTTTGTTTTAACTCCTGTATGCAATAAAACAATGTTTAAATTCCCTTTACTTTGTGATTGCTACACCGAGAATGGAAGATAGAATCAGAAACCACTATCATAATATGGTTGTTAGATCCTCCAACCAACGCCATACAAAATGGAACTTACCTGGATGTGTTTTTGTTGGTTCAGAAGAATCTCTTGTTCTTCGTAATGTTCAAAATGTGTCCTTTGAAACCTTTTTTCTACAACCTGAGACGGACTGTCTTTTTCTGATTCCTCATGTTGTCTTGCATCACACTGCTGAGACCGGACCACTGTCTCACAGGATGAATCATCTTCTAGAATAGGCTTTGATCTTGATTTCATCTGAAAAAATTGAAAGACAGTTTCATTGCATCAATGAGCCAGATCAATCAAAACCTCATACTCACTGTACTTAAATTCACTTTCCCTCACCATTTCGTTGTGGATTGATAAACGTTGCTGGACTTCTTCCATAACTTTGTTCAACACAGACTCTACAACCTAAGAATTTGAAGTAGGAAAAGAATTCATATTCCCGAGCCTACGAATGCTGATAGATAGACTTCAATTCATATTATATGCCCTAAGAAGCTTAAACATGCAAAGCTTTTATTAAGCAAGGGAACTACAAGAAAACTATAAAGGTAGAATTGTTACATTTGGAATATCTTCATGCTTTTTGTCTGCAATGAATGAGCGAACAAGCCCGTTTATGGATCTAGAATCACCCTGCAAAGTATAAACACTTTTATCAACAACTACAATCCATGCTATAGAAACAAACATTTCCACTATGCCGGAATTTTACACTTACTTTTTCACTATGTTCTTGTCCAACATCAGAACTCAGAGTTGGATCAGTTGATGAGATATCCGTAGAGTGGGTTCTTGATATAGAACTCACAAATGGTTCTGAACTTTTTCTCAGAAATGGTTTTCTTGATCCAAAGTTATTTTTCATGTTGGATCCATACCTCCATGGACCATTTTCACCTTTCAGTTTCCACTCGCTGTAAGATTTAAGGGCAAGAATGCAGTTCACTATCCTTATAGACTTGCCTCCCTAAGAAAAACATATGTTCAACAAATCAATCAAATCAAAATCAACATGTCTCTATCTTCATAAATCTTTAGTTTTTCTACCTTCTCCATATCTGAAGCTTCAAATGATGGCAACCCCATTTCCTCTATGGCTACTAAAAAGTTTCTGATGTTTTCAAAGTATTGGAAAGCTGAGAGTGCAGCTCCATCTACAACATCGTCCGGTGCTTCAACAACCTGTAAAGAGATGTTAATTCTCCACATGGATCAATATATGTAATCAAATACAGTAAAACCTCTAGTAATTAATACTCCTTAAATTAATAACGTCTAATGAATAAATTCTTCCGGTCTCGAGTTGGCACCAATGTAAAAAATGACATATATCGATAAAATATTAAGATAATAACTTTTTTTGAAAATTGTATGTAAGAATATGGTCTAATCAATATCATAAATTGATAATTGTATAAACTTATCAATATATATATTAAGAACATTTACTGAAATATGACTCTAGTATTGTTTATATTTTTTAAATATGTATAATTTTAGTAGAGTTCATTTCTAATATTTACTTAATCGAAAAAAGTTTGTGTCGTTTTCTAAACTTAATAATTATTTTTTCTACTTGTAATTGGTTTTAGAAAGATATTAATTATAAAGAAAAGTTTGTTTTTCAGATATAAATTTTGTAAAAAATTATAAATTTAGTAAAATATCTTTATTTATCGATAAATTAATAGAATTTATCGATCTCGGCATTATTAATTTATAGAGATTTTACTGTATTTAATGAGTCACATAAGTTGATATCAACAGATACTTAACTTCTTATGTAAAACTACATCTACTACACACCAAGAACAAATCCCAGAAATTTTACCTTTGACACTGATCCAGGATTAACTTTGTTAAGAACATTGCAAAGTACGATTCCGCTTCGCAATCCAAGTCTAAAATCTTCTTCAGAAGGCTCAGCCGGAAAATCTTTACCATTGGAAACTCCGACCATATCTCTAAGCCACCCAACAGCTTCATATCTTCTTAAAGCTACATAACAAATATCAGTGTTAACTTCATCAACATCAAGACTAGAAAATCTCGATAAAACCAATCCGTAAACAGAAAAATTCCTACATGATCCTCTAAATCATCGATAAGATTGATAATTTCCAAAAAATATCGAATTTTCACCAGATAAAATCGAATTCTCCAGATATCTTTAGATTCATCAACATAAATCACAAAATTCTACTTGTTCTCCCCAAATTTCTTTGAAACCTGAAGAAGAACGATAAAAGGATCTAAGAAAAAGAAAAAAAACCAAGAAGACTCACAAGATTCATCAACTTTCCGGGAAACGAAACCAACGTCGCTTGATCGGCTACTATGTTGTTGAAGAACATCTTCAACAATCGATATAACGGAAAACGAAAGATCATTGTTGATCTCCGATGTCGTCGCCATCTGCGATACAAAGAAAATTATGAAGAAGAAGATGAAGAAGATGAAGAAGATGAAGAAAAGTTGTTTTGAAATGAAAATTTTCCCTCACTTTCTTGTGGGCTCTCACTTTTTTTTTGTTTTTCTCTCTCTATTAGGGGAGAAGAAGAAAGAGGCGAAATACGCTCCGAACCTGACTCCAAACGTCCCAGATTTGTTTCCTTTTCTTAAATTAAAAAGAAGGAAAATTTTAAGGTGATTAATTATTTCTTAAAAAAAAATTCAAAACAGTAATGTATTGTGGTTGTGGAATTATTAAATAATTTTAGCTTTTATGATTAAAACAATACTTCAAACCAAAAAATTAGTAATCGTAAGATGACGAACCGAGTAATCTCCAAAATTTAAAAGAGTAAAAAAAATTTTTTTTTTAATAATCCCAAAATTTAATCATGGAATATAAAGGTGCAAACTGATTATACAATTAGAGTTGTAAATGTTAGGAAAATCAAATATTTCTCAATATTTTATACCATTTATTCTGAAAATCTGGACAAATAAGGACACTTATTCTACTAAAGACAGCTGAGCAAATTGTAAAGAAAAAATATCCCAAAAGCTATTTTCTATTAATGAGTGAAATAAAATTATTTATCTTTTTCTTTTATTCTATAAAAGTTACAACTATTTTCCATTTATGTAAATGAATAGCATTTTTGGACCCTAAGAATATTTGTGTAAATAGTCATTTCGATAAAGATTTGTTTTCAAATGAAAAAAAAATTGATTTTTTATCATTATCTATTGACCAATCGGGTTATGCCATGTAGATATCAAAACCTACAAAAAAATTAAATATAAATTTTTCACATCATTCTCATTTGGGAGACTCTCAAACTAACATATAATTTAGCAGTAAGTTGGTGCAAAAGTAAGCATTGCCTATATTCATCATAGATTATATGGATCGTTAACCACTCTAAACATGTTACTCTTGGTGAAAATAACCACTCTAAACTTAACATAAAGATAATTAATAAACAAAAAAAGATAATTAATAAACAAAAAAAGATATTAAACATAATTACTGAAAGTAGTATCAAATTATCCAAGGTATGGAAGGCAATAGAGACCAATAGCTACATATTAACTCAGGAGTATGAGACTTATCAGAAGATACAATATTGATGTCTCAAGTAATATTCGTGGTATACTAATATTAATATATATATGAACCAAGTTACTTTTTTTTTTATAATAAACTCGATTTAGAAAGGACATGCATTTTCAGTAGTTTTTGAAAAATTGGTATGAATATATCATATGCAAATTTGATAAACTATTTGAGAATATAGCATCATAATGTTACAAATTAAGTAAGTAGTGTGCGTGAGATTGTGAGATGATGATTTTTTGTTCTCTCATGTGTTAGAAAGAGGAAGAGAGAAGAGAGACCTTGTGAGTTTGGTGAGAACAGGGGACGGGAAACAAAAGGAGATAGCTAGGGAGTGGTGATGGTGGTGGCCGCAACGGCGGTGATGGCGAGTGTTAGTGATGGCGGTCGTAGTCGTTCAAGTTGCAGCGGCGTAAGGAGTCGAATATGAGTGGTGGTGGCGAGAGTGACGAGGAGATGGATGGTGCTAGTTGGACATGGCCGAGCAACTAAGAAGAAGAAGAAGAAGAAGATATTCGGAGTGATATGTCTACAAGGGTATAATCATATATACTATGCATTAGTAATCATACACAAAATATCACAGTTTTTTTTTCCTTTGTTGTTTTACTTAATTATAGTTTTTTTGTTGGTTGTTTTTGCAAATTATCCTTTAAAGTTCAAACCTAAGCTTCGGATCCCAACTATATATATACTCCCTCCGTTCTTTTATCAATGATGTTTTAAGCTTATATTTTTGTTCTTAAATAGATGATGTTTTTAGTTTTCGATGCAATATTAATTAGTTAATAAATGATATTTTTCTTTTGAAATAAACAAAAATTAAATGATTTCTTAATCTGTTATATTCTCCTAAAACATCATCTATAAAAGAACGGAGGTAGTATGAAAAAAAATAGCCGCGTATTTTGATCGACGTGGCTAATTATAAAATCAATGGTTTAAACTTTAGATTAATGATTAAATTAAAATAAATACTTGGGCCGAAATCAAATGGCCCACTTAAAAAGGCAGCACAGAAACATGCTGGCTAAAGTGAGGATTAGGCACACACAAAGTTTCAGTTCATAAAAAGCACACATCAATTTCTGAACCTCCACATTTTTCTCTTCTTTCAACTTTTTAAAACTAAAATGATTAGTTTTGCACTATTTAACTTACATGTCATCTCCCTCATAATTCGACAAAATATTGAATTCTTTTTTCATGAATCCAACATCTATAAATATGATGTTATAAGAGTTTAGCTAGTGGGGATAATAATATCTACATTACATATGTATTATTATCCTATCTTTTAGAGAGAAAAAAATCAGTGTCTCTTTATTGACATTGAAGATACAGAAACTAAGTACCAACTTTAAGAAATGAACAGGAGCCTTTTTGCCAAACACAGTGAACACACCAACCTGTAAAAGTATAGCTTTGCTTAGATAGTTCTTTTGATATATTATGCATTGTATTAATTATGTGTGTGTATGGTATACGTTTTAGTGGTCCAATTCAATGGATCTTAATAAATATAAATGGATTATTGTCTCCGGAATGGGACCGTTTAATACTAGTTTTGTAACAATTAAGACCCCTAAGTTCATAGTTGAGGCAGTTATTAGCTTTTTGGGGAAGAATTTAATTAATAAAGTTATTTAAAACTCTGCTAAGTGGACGAAATCATTTCATTTGCTTCCTAATTACTAGTAGAAAACACAGACCAAACATCCCTTTCACTAATGACATGTTTATCTCTGTTTAGATATCTAAGGGTGTTACTTAGTTATGATATAAATAGAAAATGAATCCACACATGATATATTGTTATTTGATCATAGATTATCAACTATAATTATATGATATTAAAGTTTTATCAGTGACTTTAGTTTAAAACTTCTAAATTATAAGTTATTCAACTAATAATCCAAACATTTCACTGATATCCAATCTATAGCCCAAAGATTTTGAACTCCCACACATCAAATTTTATAAATGATAATCTCAGAAATTTTGAAACATATATATAGCATCGATTTTAAACTAGAAATCCAAAAAAAAACTCTTCTTCTTTTCTTGTCAAGAAATACTCTACACTAATTGAGTGGTTTTGTCAACCAACTCCAAAAACCTAGAGGCTACACACACGAACCAATCTTAAATTATGAAATAAAACGGATTGGTATGAGATCAATAATATGTATGTATGGGGCTATTTGAATTGATAAAAATAGATATAAGAAATCAGATAATAAAAATGCTTAACATAATTATTAAAGATTGGACACAAGACGACAAAAGAGGTTAAGATGATAATGATTTGATGTACTTGGAAAAATACTTTTGATTTGTTATGGCTTTGGAAAGGGTCCTCAAGTGTATACTTTATCTTTGGGATTGGAACATTTTAAATAGTAAACAAGGTCTACTGTCTCTCCCAACCTAAACACTTTGGCCTTGAATAGATTGTTGTGGTAACATAACAGCGATTGTTGTGATAGCAACCAAGTATCTATCTAATCGATTATATATAAAATATTATAGTTGTAGACTAATATATGCTAGTAAGATTATATATTCTTGGATTGTAAATTTTGGTAGTTTCTACACTTTAAAGAAATAGATGGGTCTTTGAAGATCAATTGGATGAAACAATGCTTAAAAGAAACTGTGCTATTAAGTTCTCACCTTCCAAACAAAGTGCCCCTCAAGGTTTCAAGTTCGAGTTTTGCTATTTGAGAAAAGACTAATTAACATCTTCGTTACAAAAACAAAATGCACATACTAATTAAAAAACACACACTACTGTTTCATGTTCTTAAAAACATTTTTTTTTTAGTACTAATCGATCATATGATTTAAAACTCACAAATCTATACAACTCTCTTTCTAGAAGTATATGGTTGTGCTTCTTCTTTTTTGGCATAACTTAATTGGGCCTAGAGAAAAAAAAAAAAAAAAAAAAAAAAAAAAAAAAAAAAAAAAAAAAAAAAAAAAAAAAAAAAAAAAAAAAAATTGGGCCTAGAGCATCCAGCCCATGTGAATAATAAACACAAAACTCATGCCGTTGAAAGAAACCAAACCAGCATGATGATGATGTGTTGATATTAAAAAGTCCCACATCGCTTACACCCAAAGCAATGACTGGGGAAGCAGGAGTATATATAGAGAAGTGACCAGCTCGAGCTACTTACTTACCTGGACGGGGTCGACTCGCGATCAATAAGACGAGTGGCCTAGGCTAGTGACCGCATTGCACATACCGTTGGGGTGCTATGCTTAAGGTCTTCCCTTGAGGAAGAGCCTACGTCATTATTTGTGGCAGAGGGGGTTTGCGTTCGCGCAGCCCCTACCATTCATCTTTAGTCTCAATCCTTTTTGCTTTCAGTGAGAAACCTTTCTTGTTGGTGGGCATAATATAAAGCAGAGAACTTATGTAGTCATGACGTATACAATAATACCACAATGAAAGTATTTTCATTATATGTACACAAAAGAGTCCCACATCGGAAGAATATATTAGCTTGGTAGGTTCTGTTTTGCTATAAATAAAGAAGCTCTCCTGCTATTCAAACTCATCTTTGCGCTTGGGGCAATGACGCAGCTAATGAGGTCTTAACCGAGGCGCGTCTATTGCTGGTTGAAAACTATTTCCAAACCCCCTCCTAGGCCTAAGCTTGTCTTGGGCCTTCGAGAATTTCTGGAAGAGCTCCCTTCGGGGTAAAGCTCTACAATTCTTAGTTCAATATTTGTTCTGAAGGTTTCATCCAAATTCGTAACAATCTTTACATGTAATTCGTTTGTGATATTTCTAACCCAAACAGTTTCATCAAACTTCAATACAAAACACCATAAGAACAGAAAAGTAGGTGCAAATATATGATCAAATACATACATTTTTTTTTGTTTTTCTAAGACCTACAAGGCTACAGACAGTTCGAGTGTTCATTAGAGCAAATATGTGTTCATAAGTTAATAATACTCATTATCATGTCTCTCTTTTACATTATTCTGCTTATTCCCAAACCCTTTCCCAATTCACTTGTTGTGATAACACAACAAAGCCGTTACATTTTCCAATCGTTGAATGATCTAATCGTAGAGAAGTTACCGGATTATTTCTCCTTTATAAGCCGTCTTCAAGAATCATAGAGCTCAAAATCCCTTGAACGAACTCGCTCTGTTTCAACTTTTCTCTGTGATCCTCTGCTGAAAGAGACTGCTTTTCAACATTCCTGTAATATCCGGATCAAAACAAGAATCATTAGAGCAAAGTCTACAGTAGATAATAAGAGCTTTAGATTATTGGTAAAACAAGGGATCAACTAAACTCCATGAAGCCTCATAAACAGTAACTTTGTGGGATTGCGTTGATCCCAAATCAAAGTTTGATCCAAAATACGATATTTCAACTAACAAGAATGATAAAGAAAAGGGCACTGCAATGAGGATATCTAGATCTGTAATCAACCTGAGAATGAGGAAGCATACCGTTCAGGCAAACTCTGATTCGATGTTTTCTTGGCAGAACTTGTTTCTGCACATAGACTTGACTCAGATATGAAAAAGTCATCAGTCATTGGTGAAATGAACGAAGACAGCAAAGGATCAGCAGCTATACTGGCAGAAGAAGAGGATACAGCACGCGATGTTCCTTCAAATAAGCTCTGAAAATTTCCATCAGGAAACTCTCTCTTCAAGATCGATAGCATGGATTGAGCCCCGCCTCTTCTTGATTTCCTTTTCCGCGTCACGTAATATTTCGTTAAGGAATGAAAACACACTCTTTTGAAGAATCACATAAGTAAATGATACTTTTAAAATATAACTGGTTGAAGGAAAAAAAAAAAAAAGGATATCTTGAACATATTTGCATGTTGTAGGGTTATATGAGCAATCATATCAGAGCTCACTTTCACCGCACAAACAGGACATACCTACAAGATTAACAATATCAATCTCCAGGATATAAATAAACGCAGATTCGAAAAAAAATCTTGCTATTGTAGCAATAAACAAGTGTCCTATAGTTGATTTCTTCTCTAAGGAACCCTGAGTGGTAATTTCAATCCTATTCCAACGCATTTCATTAGGATACTTTCACTTTCTTATATCCAATACGAGCAACCACTAAACAAAGAACAGTGCTACGCCAAATCTACCAAGAATCAAGTGATGAAACAATAAAAAGATTTTGAATCAAAATGAGAAAAAGGTTGAATACTGAATCATATTGAGGGCATATTTACCCCATTTTTTGCGTCCACAGGATGATCTTCATCAATGTGGCAGCATAGAGACACGATATCAAAATAGTCCGAGCAGAACGGACAAGCATACTCCTCCCTGAAGTCATCTTCTCCTTCTATCTCCTCAAACCCCAAGAAATTGTCTGCGTTTTTACAAATAAAGAAACTAGTCAAACACCGCAAAACTACAACGCCAAGAGAACATTCCGAAACGCTACAGCTACAAAACAAAGCCAAGGAAAATAAATGGGAATACTAAAAACGCGTTCCATTCTCGCAGTTCCAATACAAATGAGTTTAATAAGGAACATCAAGATATCTAATAAACGAATAGAAACTAGTACATCATAAAACCTTCCCATGAAACTAAGCTTCGAAAACGTTTTACCAACAAAAGGTTTTGTATTTTCTTGTTGGTCAAACAAGAATCAAGATTCCAACTTTTTGACAAGTTCATACCAAAACCTAAAAACAAAATCTTCGTATATACAAAACACACGTTTAATCAAATCCCTAAAGCCTCACATGAGTAAAAAAAAAATGCCTCAAAGACAAAAATTTTTTTCCATTTTCCTCCAATTCAATATCAGCAAAACAAACATTGAACATTCAGACCAAGACACAATCATGTCTTGTCCCATTTTTGTCGGAAAATCAGAACAGTAACAAAAATGTCAAATCTCTTTCATTCAACATCGATCCTTGATCAATTAAAAGAAAATAAATTGACGATTTTTGCATTAGAATCAAGATATATTAAATCAAATCTCAAATCAAGATTATTAAGCAAAGAACAAATTATATTTTTTCTCAAACTCACCAGATCGAGACAAGAAATCGAGCTGATATCTCCTTGAAGCCGATGCGAGACGATCACTCCAAGAATCAGAATCCATTTTTATTCCACAAAAACTATTTCAAATCGAAACCAAAGAATCCACTTTTCAACAAACAATAAAAATCAAATAAATTCAAGAATAAGATCAATAAATTAATTGATCTTTGAGTCCGGATAAAGAAAAACACAGGATATTCCGATTCAAGAAACAAAAGATTCCGGCGAAATGCAAAGACGAAGACGACGACGACGATTCTGCGTCGTTTTTTCTGGAATTTGTCTTTGTCTTTTTTTTTTTATGGCTTTCTTTGTTTTTTAATTCTTTGGATAGAGAGTGAGAGACATAGGAGATGAGTTTTATTACATGTATTAATTAAACTTTTTGTTTTAATTAATCCCTCGCTTTCACAGCCCGCACGAATGCATGCCGTTTAAACCTTTTACCCGCCGTGTTTTTCCATTTTGGAATATCAAAACGTCATGCTGTTAGTAGTACACTTACGTGTCGAAATATTATTGGTTTCGTTTTGGTAATTTGGTGAAACACAAGAACTTAGCCGCGCAACAGTTTTTTTTTTACTGTTTTAAAGGTTTTTAATTTTATTTTTAATTTTGGGAAAATAATAGTGAAAAAACCTCATCGGAAAAGTTTTGATCTCGCCGGTTTCCGAGCACTCCTTGGTCGGTGTTTCAATTTTGGCGCCACAATTCGTGTTGTCTTTATTCTCGGCCGATGATGAAGCCGCGATCGTGTTCAGATCTATAGCTTCAAATCGGAGCTGATTTCGAATTTGAATGTGAAATTGAGATTCTAGGGATTTTAATTTTCGACGATCATGGCGACGAGGAATCGTACGTTACTGTTTAGGAAGTACAGAAACTCTTTGAGGAGCGTCAGAGCTCCATTGTCGTCATCTTCATTGACGGGAACACGATCCGGCGGCGTTGGTCCAGTGATCGAGATGGCGAGTACTTCGTTATTGAATCCGAATCGTTCTTATACTCCTGTTAGTACCGAAGATCCTGGAACTTCTAGGTACTCTTCTTCTTCTTTGTCAGTGAAAATGTTGAAGAAATTGATCAATTAGGGTTCCTGTTCTTTAGAGTAAATTGTATAGTTAAGCTCAAATTCTTGAGCTAAGATTGTTTTTTGGATTCGTAATGAGAATGATAATAGAGATGAAGCAATATGATGTTATGCTGAAAGTTAGTAGTTACCGGAGATTTCTTTCTTCGTTGTTTCAGTAAAGGTGCGATAACAGTGGGATTACCACCAGCTTGGGTTGATGTATCTGAGGAGATATCGGTGAACATACAGCGTGCAAGGACTAAAATGGCGGAGTTGGGAAAGGCTCATGCCAAGGCGTTGATGCCATCGTTTGGTGATGGTAAAGAAGATCAACATAATATTGAGTCTTTGACACAGGAGATAACTTTTCTATTGAAGAAGTCTGAGAAGCAACTTCAGAGGCTTTCTGCTGCTGGGCATTCTGAAGATTCGAATGTTAGGAAGAATGTGCAGGTAGTGTTGAGTTGATGGGAGCTGCTCGTTACATCTCTTAAACAGATGTCCTTTCTTTTTGCTACATTTACTATAACTATCTGAGATTTATCCTATGTGTTTTTTTATAACAGCGGTCTCTTGCCACTGATCTCCAACTTCTTTCTATGGAGCTCCGCAAAAAACAGTCAACATATTTGAAACGCTTGAGACAGCAAAAAGAGGTATGAAGCTAGTAGCTCTTTAAAAGTAGCTATTATCGCTCTGGTCAATTCTGATGCCAGAAACTTTGTGATGTTGCAGTTTCTCGTTTGTCGAAGTTTTTGTTTGTGTTTCGGTGCTGCACCGTAATAAAACTTGTTGACATGGATCTCATAGATGATAGAATAATTCTGGAAATTATATTATTCTGTCCTCTCAAGAAGCTTTGACTTGAAATGTATGATCATTTATCAGGATGGGGTGGATTTAGAGATGAATCTGAGCAGAAACAGATATAGACCTGAAGAGGATGACTTTGGCGATATGGTTGACTCCTATACCTGTTTCACTCTTTCGATTTGTAGCCATCATTCGTCTTATGTCATCTTTATTGACGAAATATATTCTCGAATTCTGTTAAGTTAAACGAGCATCAGATGTCCAAGATAAAAAAGAGCGAGGAAGTATCGGTAGAGAGGGAGAAAGAGATACAACAGGCAAGTGCTTGCACTTTGTCTATGTTCTTAGTTGTTTGTAGCTCACCAATGTTTTTTTCTTTTCTAATCAATCATAATCTTTTTTGTTCTTCTTGTTCTGTGTCATTGTCCAGGTTGTAGAATCAGTAAACGATCTTGCTCAAATCATGAAGGATCTTTCTGCACTTGTGATAGATCAGGTAAAACTTATTTAAACCCATATTCTCTTTCTCTAGCTTCTGAGTCTTCTCCCTTCCGAAAAAAACTCACAGCAACCTGTTTCGTTGCAGGGTACAATAGTTGATCGAATAGACTATAATATCGAAAACGTCGCTACTACCGTTGAAGATGGCCTCAAACAACTGCAGAAGGTATAGTAGTGTACTCTCTTCAACATCAATGTCCAGTTATTTGTTTGTCCCAATTCAAAATAAAGTGGATCGCATAAAACTTCACAGGCAGAGCGAACGCAGAGACATGGAGGGATGGTGAAGTGTGCGTCCGTGCTTGTCATCCTCTGTTTCATCATGCTGCTACTCTTAATCCTTAAGGAAATATTCTTGTGACCGGAACAACTTCTCTTGCACAGAAAAGGTGAATTCCATGGACCATCATCCTTGGTTAGATCAATAAGAAAAGTTCGATCCTTAATTCGTTCATTCTTTAGACCCGAACATTGCATGTTTTCTTCTAGGAATTGTTTCCATATCTGTAGTGAACACACTGTCAGAGGATGTTATTAAGAAAAGAAAAAAGAAAAGAAGACAGTTTATGTTCTGCCTTCATGGCTTTGGTTTCAACTTCTTTTGCAATTACATTACTAAGATTTTTTGCAGAGTTGTGAGTACGTAACATCATAGTGTAGAAGAAGACCATAGATAGTCAGAGGTCAATGTCGGAGGAGTTCAGAGTTCTGTGCACCAATGCCAAGATACTCTCTTCACGCTTAAGTCAAGTGTTCTTTTTACAATGTTTAACATTACATTCATATAGTTTACATATCTCTAAATATTTTCATTAGTTTTGTGCAAATATCTTATCATCAAATTCAAGCCCGAAGAAAATTTATAATATTTATTTTTTAAAATTAATTTAATGTAAATACTGAGTTGTGTGAATTTATCAATAAACGACTGATAAAAGAAAAGAATAATTTGTTAATTTATGAATCAAAATAATATGATAAATGATTGATAAAAGAAAAGATAATTTTATGCCATGAATGTTTATGTTTTTCTTTTTTTTGATGGTGTAGATTTTAGTTTCTTTATAAACTTTAATGGTAGTTTGTTTAGTTGTGTTTTGATGTTGATGGGTTATATTTTTAGGGAGAAACCCCAATATTTGGAATGAATTGTGGTTTTTCTTCGAATTTTTTTTAAACCACTCTTTTAGGAAAACATTTTTTTTTCCAGAAATTTGAATGGGTACACAATAGATTTTTGATTGGAAAAAACAATAGCCAAAAATCTCAAGCTTTAAGGTCTTGTAGTTTTTATGGGCCACTGAGTTATCAACAATAGAAAAACATATGAAATCCATATCCTTTTTAATCTGACCTAACATAAGTTAAACTAAACATAGTTGTAGTTAAGATTAGTTCATCAATTAAATTAAAAGAGGATTAGTACTTTAGTAGATAACCCATAAACGAAAGCTAAGTAGTTTGACCATGCATGTGTACGTATATATATAGCAGTACTAGTATTATTTTTTAGTGTATAGTCTTTTACTTTCTTAACTCACACACAGATTTTTATTTCCTTATTTTAGAATTAAATTTGTTCTCTGAAGATAATTCTGATGTCAGAAAGCTGCAATTCTCGCCATTTCTCATGGCTCATGAAATCTTGTTTACCAAATCCCTCCGACGCCAAATCACTCGTTCCGATCCACCACCCATCATCCACGGCGGCGAATTCTTCAGCTACAATCGCTTCTCTACCTGACGATTTACTCCTCGAATGTATCTCCAGAGTCCCTTCATCTTCAATTCCTTCTCTCGCCGCCGTTTGTCGCCGTTGGTCTCGTCTCCTCCACTCTCCTTACTTTCTCCACCTCCGTCGTCGTTTAGGTTTGCTCCGGCATTCTCTCTTCGCGATCTCCGCTGTTGATTCAGGACTTTTCGCTGCGGATTTGCAGTTTCAGTCTGAGATTGCGTCGTGGAAAGTGTCTCTTGCGGTTTCGAGTAGGTCTGTTTGTGTTGACGGTAGTTTATCTCATGCTCGTGCGGCGGCGATTGGTCCTAGGGTTTATGTTGTTAGTAGAAATGCTGTTTTGAGATACGATTCGTGGATGGGAACGCTTAATTTGAGATCTCCGATGCTTTTTCCTAGGAAGAAATTCGCAATCGCGGTGGTTTCTGGTAAGATCTATGTTGCTGGAGGTGGTGGTGGTTCGGAAGTTGCGGCGGCGGTTGAAGAGTATGATCCGGAGTTAAATCGGTGGGAGGTTGTGACTCAATCGGCGAGGAAGAGATATGGTTGCATTGGAGCAGCCGTTGACGGAGTTTTTTATGTGATTGGTGGTTTGAAAATTGGGAACGAGACTTCACGCGCGGTGGCGGCGCGTGCTTATGCGAGTTCTATGGATCTTTTTGATGTGGAATCGCGTCAGTGGTTGAGGAGTCGTTCGGTTCCTGGCGGTGGATGTGTAGTGGCGGCGTGTGCGGCGGTTGGATATGTGTATGTGTTAAGCAGCCATGCGGTGGAGCTTTCGTTTTGGCGATTTGACGCGCGTCGTCGTGGCGGAAACAGCGGGTTTGGAGAATGGCGGAGGCTGAAAAGTCCGCCGTTACCGGCACAAGTGCGGTTAGACGGAACGGTGCGGTTTAGCTGTGTCGGAGTGGAAGATAACGTGGCGGTGGTTCAGGTGGTGGGATGCATTGACGATTTGCTCCGGCGGAGTGGGAGGAGTGAGAGAGGGCTTAGAGAAAGCCTTGTGTTGCTGTACGATACGACGGATGGAGAGTGGAGGAGAGCGGCGGATTTACCGGAGATGATTACACGCGCCGCCTGTGCGTGTGTGGAGTGGTAAGAGCGCAGACAACGGCGCTGGATTAAGGGTGCGAGAAGTGGAAAGAGGCTAACGTACGCAGGATTTATTAAAGTGGGCAAAAACAAAATGATTATGATTGGTGCACATGTTTTACTCTATCAAAAGCAACAGCGTCTTGAGCTCGTGACCTCTATGGCTGTTTTTGTTTCCCAATAGACACAAAACTTTAGTACTTTGGATTTGCACTCAAGATTTTCTACTCAAAGATACAAGATTTTGTAGTTTTTACTTTAATTTGAAGATAGTAAATTAACAAGTAATATTTTCTGGTAACATCATCTTTGAAGAATGAACTAGGTATGGATATTCGGTTAACTATTCGGTTTTGGTTCGGTTAGGTTCGGTTTTGGTTAATTCGAATATGGTAATATAATAACCATTCAGATATTTTGGAATTTCGGTTTGATTTCTTTTCAGTTCGGTTCGGGTCGGATGTTAGCATAGATAACTGTAACTAATCGAATTTTTATCGGATTCGGACTGGTTCGGTATTTTACCGAAATTAGCCAAATATAACCGAACAACATACAAAAAAGAACAAAAATTATAAAGAAAATTAAAATTTGGTTCAATTTTGTAAAAGAGTATTTAACTTAAAAAAATATAACTAACAACATTTGGATATGTTGATTCATTAAAATATTTGATTGTTTTGAGTCTAAAAATAAGAAATATTTTGAGTTTATAATTATAATTTTGGATATTATTTTTGAATATCTTCTAGGTTGTTGGATATTTCGCTTAACCGTTTGGGTATCTGTTCAGTTCGGTTCGGTTTCGATTAGTTTGGATAGGAGATTTTACTAACCACTCGGTTATTTTAAGAACTTCGGTTCGGATAAGGTTAGGATAAGGTTCGGTTTGGTCAGTTATTTGGTTATCGTTTTTTTTTTTGTCCAGGTCTAGTTTGAACCAAAGAATCAGCCACATATGCATGTCAATTAGGATCAAAGCCCATGGACTGCCCCGGTTTAGTCCTGAAAAATATTGGGCTTGGGTTTAAAAATAAAGTTACATCTGTTGTTTTGGCTTATTGATTTTAGGATCAAATTAAATAATTGGTTACATAATTGCAGAGTGAGATACATCAACAATAGAATGAGTGATGCATATCCCAAAAGAAGCTTATAGCTATGTCTAAAATGTTTCAGGCCTTCTTGTTCTTGGCCATGACAGCAATGATATCGGATGCAGTGTGACAGCGGAGGACGAGATCAGAGAGTGAGAGCTTGAGATCAATGGTGAGTTTCTGGAACACCTTAGATAAGAGTAACACATCTGACAAGGCTCTGTGAGCGTCACCTTCCCTTGTAAGACTATAGTGTTCTTGAAGAACTTTTAACGATGCTTTTGGTTTAACCGTTGGGTCTGCAAAAAAAGATGAAGAATAACCCATTTCTAGTTTATAAGTCTCTGACATGAAAACAAGTAAACATGTTTGTTCTGTTTAGGTTTAGAGTACTCAGGCTTAGTTTGCATCTCAGTGAAATAGAAGCAGAGGGATTTTAGTATGTTACCTAAAGACTTCATGTGCTCTCTACCGAGTGGGAGCGAGTCGAGTAACAACCAATTATGAGGAATCTCATAAGAACAACGGTTAAACTCGTTGATCAAAAACCGGAAGTCAAATGATTTGCCGTTGTGTGCAACTAACATCACATAACCTCCAGGCTTCTGTCGACTCTCAACATACCGTAGAAATATCGGAATCAGCTCTTCCATCCTACCAACACAAAACCATCATTAGTTTGATCCAATGGAAGCCACACAAGCATATAAACAAACTAATCACAGAAATTCAAAGAGAAATAAACTGGAAAAAAAGAACTCTACATGATACAACTTTATCTAAAGACCATATCAGTATACCTTGGAACTTCGGGTCGAGAGACCATATCAGTCCTGATTCCGTGGATATCTGTATTAGTTATAGGAACATCACCCGGGTTGACCAGAGTCTGAAATGTGCTGTACCCACCACCAGCTAAATCCTGAGCTGCAATTTCAATGATCCGCTCATTCTTCCGATGCAAGCCAGTTGTCTCAAGATCAGAGACAATAACCGTGAGGAGCTTAGGCAGATCTTTATCTTGCGCAAGCCGTTGCTGAAGATTACCAAAAGGTTGTACCTTGGTTCTACTCTCTTCATCTATAATCCTGGTTAGAGGAACTGTTCCTCCCAACACACTGCTCTTAGTGTTACCTCTACTACCTTGTGTAGTTGTACTCACGTTCCGTCTGATCCATCTTGCTTTACCATCAACCGAGGAAGCTCTAACATCAAACAGCTTCAAGCTTGAGCTGTTCTTGATCCAACCATGAACACGTTCACAGCAAGAACTTCCAAATGAATGGATTCTGAATCTAGAAACTTGCGAGATTGAGACACACATCAGATCCTCTCTCTTTCTCTTCCCCAAATAAACTCAAGAATCAAAGAGACAATGTCTCCTCTGTTCGTGAAGACAATTGACTATTCCGATCTGTAGATCCAGAGAATGAAAATCAGAACAAGACACACATATAAACACACATTGAATACAACTTTTAAACAGTTTCATATCTAATAATTCCCTTCTGATCCTAAAGAGGAGTAGTTTCACAACATCATTACAAAATTTCTTCAACACTCTATAGAAAAATTTAATAACTTTGACTCAAATTTTGAGTTTTTTTTCTATATAGATATAGAATGGAACAAGCTAAAGACAATAGAACACAATTTACTCTATAATCTCAGCATAAGAAAGAAGAAAGCAAGCAGAGAAAACGTAATCCAAAGCATGAATTTTTAAATTTCAATCAGAAACCTAAAAGAAAACAGACTTTGTCATCGTTTCAGAGACTTTGAATTTCAAATATTTATCTTTGTTTCGACATCTAGGAAGCAATAAAAATCATAACTTTCACCTAATTGTGTCAGCATCCAGACAAATCAAATAGGGTAAAAAAAAACGAATAATTCAGATTTAACAGAAACGAAGTTTCGATTTTGATTCAAAAACAAGTGAGGAATTACAGAAATGAAGAAGGGAATCGAACAAAATCTGAGCTTTTTTTCTTCTAATCGTGCATCGAGGAGACCCAAAAAGAGACGAACTTTGTCTGTAATTTGTGAGAATCGAAATGACCCAGAAGGAGAAAAAGAATCGGAAAGGAGAAGATACTTGCCTTGTGTAATCCAAACTCGAAACAAAACTGCATTTGCTTGTACGCAAATTTTAAGAATTGAGAGTTTAATAGAGAGAGGGAGAGAGAAAGAGAGAGGGAGAGAGAAAGAGAGATTGAAGTAAACAGGTCGCGTGAGAGGGAGAGTGGGAGAGAGAGAGAGAGACCCGTTTTATTCGGATCTTGTGACCCGATCCGACAAATACGGATCTACGTGGCTTAAGTAGGAAGCGTCGTATATACATATGTTTCCACTTTTAGCAAATTTCATGATCCTACTTTAATTTGGTTTTTTACATTATGAAAGTATTATCAAAATTAACTATTTCTAAGTTTACATTAATATTAAATTAATTTCTGTCATAAAAGGTAGTATGCATTATGCTTAACTTACTAAAAGGTTTTTGTTTTTTAAGTACTAAAACATTGATCCAATCATCGACTTATAGGTTTAATAGTCCGCGCTTTGCACGGTCAACTCAGTGTAACAATTTATTTTTTACTCAAATGATTAGCAAATTGTATTTTTTTTTCTTTAGCAATTAGTTATAAATTTAGATAACAGTATTTTGTATATATATTGAGTCAAAAAGATTTTTCAAAAAGATATTGTAGAGATCGTGGGAATACGGGGAAGAAAAACAGTTTTTTAATTTTTCTTTTTTTATTGTTGTAAATTGGTTTTAAAATAAAAAATAAAAGAGTAGAATTTGAGACTTACATGTGTCAAATGGAGAGAACTGCAGTTATTTAGGAAGTGACTTGTGATTTATTATAATAAGATATATATATATATATATATATATTTGTTTTTAATATCTCAATTTTTTTAATAATAATGTTGTTTTCAAAGGAAGGAATATTCCTCTTGTTTTGGGAAAAACATCCCAGCAAGTCACTTGGTTCAACTTGCGTATATGACTTTTTTTTAGTTAACTTGTTTTTGTTTCTAATGTATTTCTCTAAAGACAATGGTATATTAGACTCATGAGTAAAAAACTCTTATGATAACAAGACCATTTCTTTAATCTTCAAACTTTCAAAAATTAGTAGCAATGCTATTCCAAGCCCATTAGTTATAAGATTTGGATTCAATTTTGGGGTTACAATTAAGTTCTCATGCCATCATGCATGTAAACTAGAGAAGCCAAGACCAAAAAAGTGGATCTACGAACCACGTTAATTCTTTTTCGTACACTCTCACCACATCTTGATTCTTGGAGATCCCAAGAACTTGAAATCTCTCCAGGATCCTCTTACATGTTACATATAACATTGAAACATACCAAAAGAACACAAGTAAGTAGGCAATACGCCAATACCATATATACGGAAACAGTACCGGCCAAAGATGAGTAGGAACACAAGAAGACACCTTAACATCGCCTAGGTTAATCTTGACCACATCTAAATCATAATCCATATCCATTTCCAAAGCTACACCCATTAACTCTATGCCATTATGAAAAGTTATTTTTGCATGTTAATAAAAAAAGTATAATGAACACTAAATAAAAAGTTGTAGTGAACATAATTATGACATACGCGTGGAAAAGAAACCAGTTTGGTTTTTAGATTTTAGATTTTGGTTATGGTTTTTAGATTTGGCAAATGAGTAAATAATTAGAAAACAAAAATAAAATCACGTAAAATTTTTTATAAACTCATAAAAGTTGTTTTTGGATTTTATTAAGGAATTTGCAAAAACTCTCAAAATCTAGATTTCCTTCTTTTTAGGGGAAATAATTTTTCTATAATCTTGATAGTCAAATGGTTTTTAGAAAAGAAAAAACCAAAAAAACCTTGTTAAAAACTACTACCATTCAAGGTCGTAGCTTTCTTTTTCTTGGTAATGGACAGTCCATGAATCAAGGCATTGAAGGTAGCCCCAAAAACTAGTCCTCACCAACCAATCTACTGTTCTATATTTTTGGTGGCCTTGGGCATTTGCCCTTTAATTTCTCACTAAAGATAAGCACGGCTCACTGACTCAGGCTACGTACACCATTGAATATTTGACAATGTCTAGCTCACAAATTTTTAAAATCAAGTTGTATCCCCATTTCCGTGACTGGCTAATGATTTTCGTCAAATCTCGTACCAAATTGAATGAATAAACGTTAGTTATTAATGGAAAATTAATACAGTTTGAATTTTAAATTTAGTGGGGTATATATTATCAAAGATTCACCAATGTAGTTACAATCCAAATCTTAAGTTTAATAGAGCTAAGACCAGAAACTAAACTTTCTGGTGGCTCTCGAACCCGTCTGGCTCTCTATTTACACATATAGTAACATTGTATCATTTTCTCAACTAATTATTTTTCTTAATTAATTTCACAACATTGTTTCGGAAAAATTCAGATCAGTCCATACCATTTCGTCTCACAGTGAAGACTAAAGTGAAGTACGTGAAGATCCCCATACAAGTTTGCTTCCTGGTTACGAGCTTTAAACCCTAAACGAAGAAGGGATGGTACCACAAAGTCAATGCAAAGCCCAAACCGAAATGCTCCAATCTATTCAAATACATTTGTGACATTATGATCCCTACGGATCAGAATTTTGTTACAAAGTTAGGCCCAACTTATTTCGTTAAAATTTAAATTATTCATATGTCCTCAAAAGAGTGACCCAAAATACTAAAATAGATATAGAACGTGAACAAAACAGAGGACAAAACTGTGTGTTTTTAACTTTCTAGCGAGAGATACTCTGTTTTTTTCTCTCAGGAAAAAACAGAGCTACAAGACAATAACAGTAGACACAAAGCAGCTTGTTCTTCCTCCTTTAGACTCCTTCGTTTCTTCACCGCCACGCCACCATGTGATGATAATGATGATGATTTTGGTTTTATCTTCTTGGAAGCTAAGCCTTGGTGGCTGTGAATAATACGAATACCCAATAATTCTGATCGTCTCTGTTTCCTAAATCTGATCCCACATGCATTGCAAAGTGACTGCAAATCCCACCACAAATACCAACAATAAACAGCTTAAGAATACTAGTTGAATCATCTTAAGATCAAACAAAGTTATTGACATAGTAATTGAAGGTAGAAGAAGAGACCTTGGGACCAGTTGGTCCACCTCTCCACATTGGTGTCTTGGTGGTCTTACAATCACTGCAACACCTAACTGTCTCCTTCTCTTCTTCCATTCTCGTTGACACGTAAGAAGATGAACAAGATAGTAGCTTTCTTGGATCCATCAAATCAAAAGTAACCAACCTTGGTGATCAAGAACTCTTCAAATTTTCTTGACAACTCTTTCACTATAAACCCTAGAGGATTGATATGGAGAAACTATGGCAATATTGCTTCCTATTTATAAGTAATCAAGAAAGGCTTAAGAGCTCCTTAAAAAACACCTCTCAAACCAAGGTGAGTATGGTAAGAAGACGAAACTATCCTCGGCTGCTCTTTTGATGAACAATGATTATGACCTCAGACCTTTCTGGTAGATGGATGACACAAAACAAAACATCTCCCAAATCATTGTCGGGTGGAAAGCCAAGTGGGAGTACGCACGACCGGGATCTATGGAATTTATTTATAATAATGATGAGAGAGTGTGTATTAGACAAAAGAAAGTAAAAAGAAACCACAGATTTCTGCGAACTTGTTCACATGAAGACAGAGAAAAAAGAATGAAGCAAAAGCCACCAATGTTTTCACTTACTCATAGACTTTTTTTGTGATAAGGAAGCCACTAGTCTTCTTCCCAAATCAATTCAAGGAAAAGCAAAAGTACAACATTATTTAACGTGAAAAGCTTTATAGAATAAAGTTATATATATTTTCTTGGCATAGCCAAAATGATTATGGTTCTACACTTTGTTGGATGATTCTCTCGAACCATTCTTATTTTACATATCTATAAGTCGCAATACTGCTATACGTTGGAAATCTGAACAAACCATTTTGATTGGGGCATCTACAACAGTAGATATTTAAGATGATTATCTCAAATTAATATTTATATATAGACATATAGTTTTATTTTTCATTAAAGATATATGGTCGACGCAAAGATTATTCATGTAACATATCACTTTGCACCACAAGAACAATCAATAGAATATGTTAAAAAAAAAATAAGAACAATCAATAGCCGAGTTAATCTATCAAAAGGAAAAAAATAAAAACATATATACATAGCTTTCGTGTCCCACAAGAAACCTCCGAATCTTCTGTGGCCTATAAAAGGTTACAAACCTTGTGCCACAGCTATATTGATTCAGGGGAAAAAATACTTCAAATATAAAAAATTTATATTCCTTTGGTCATATATGGCCCTTTGAGAAAAGAGAAATAACAAACATGACTTCTTGACAGCGGGGCGACACACCATATGGTAGGCAAGAAATCTTACAAGCCTTTCCTCGGGTTTCTGGCAGTTATGTGTCTCCGGACTTCTTTAAAAGCTGCCCTGACCTTGAAAGCTGCCTTAACCTTACACCACCTGGCTCTTGGAGATCCCAAATTAACGTTTGTAAGATGAACATCGAACATACCAGCTTCTTCCGTCCCAGACACGGTAAGATACATCGTTTCAACGGCTTGGTGCGTACCAGGTGACCAGTTTGTGGTCATGTCATAATGGTGATGATAAGCAAAAGCGTTCTCATCCTCCTCATTCTCGATACAACCTCTTGTCACTACAGTTTGTGATTTTCCGGATACTGGATCGAGTTCACTTACTTTGAAGCTGTTTCCGAAAGTCGGTAAGAAATTTTTGTTGATATGAAAAGTCGTGGTTGGTGAGTTATCGAAACTCATCAACACATCAGGGTGGACCGTTGAGCTTGCAGCTGCGTGGCAAAGAGACATCGAAGAGCTTGATGGATCTAAACTTCCTAAATATTCGAAAAAATGAAGATTAAAAAATTATTAATTAGTCTATAATAAGATATAGATATATCAAAAGACTTAACACCATGAGTGTTTTAAATTGTATACCTTGAAAGGCGATGTGCTGCGATCCAGAACATGTTATGCCAAATCCAGGATCTTCCGTGCACTGTAAGGACCTTTGCGGATGACCTGTAAAGGTCCTATCGGTAACCGCTGTAATGCGGTGAAGGTTTTGATAAGCTTCGGCCCTTAATTGGTCTAGAATTGGCTGATGGTTGGTTAGCTGATTGACGTTTTGGAAATCGTAACCACTTGTTGACACTTTTATCAACTCATAAACAGAGTTGAAGAGAAGAGTTACGCCCGGAGTGTTTGCATTGTAAATGTAACACTCTTTTTCGTCCAAAACGCAATCCATGGCGTGTGATACAATTTTCTTCCATGTTTTCTTTGAGATCCCTACACCAATAATCTGTAAAATAAAAACGAAACAATTTTGTGAATGGTTAGAAGATTATAGACATCAAGATTCATTTTAGCTATATTAGGTATATATATAATCTTACGTTGTGTAACGCATTTGGATTTACAGTATACAAACGGCGAAACTCCTTGACGGTATAAATCTTGTGTTCAGCCAAACGCGTGGCCGAAACGCCATTTTTCGCTATTTTCTCTAGTCTCCAAACCTTATCATTGGGGTACGGAGGATGATGTTTTTTATAAGCTGCATAACCAAAAAAAATAAATAAAGAAACCGATTAATAATTCACCCCAAACGTTTTAACCGCGATTGCAACCGCTGACCAAACGCAGTAACCGCTACTTACGTTCTCCTCTTTGGTCTCTACATCGAAAGGCTTCACTTCTCGCCTCCACGGCTCCATCTCCGGTCAACTTAGCACCTAACCGGAACTTCCCACTCCTAGTCCAGCTCGAATTATCCGAGAAAGCGATATCTCCGGCGATAACTCCAACACCGTTTTTAAGCATCACCGTTAGATCTCCGATGAGTAACGGACGTCTCCCTTCACGTTGCTTGAGAATAGTCCGTTTGAATCCCTCAACGGTCCCGTTTTCCTCCTTGGAATCAGCGTCCAACGGCACGAGCTCGACCCGAGAAGACGAGAACGGTCCCGAACTGACTCTGGCATTCGTGGCTGCGTCCACGAGCTCGATAACTAGCGGAGAACCATCCTTGGCATCGATCTTGGACCCCGTGAATATCGATGACGGCGGTGAATTTATGAATTGCAGCTTCAATCGTGGACGTGACGACGATGGCGTTTCTGAACGCGAAGAAAGAAAAGGTTGAAGCTCCTCTTGGACCTAAATCAAAAGAGTTTCGAAAATCATTAACTAATTGGCATATAACGATGAATATAATTAAACATATGACGTTCATGTGCATACAAAAATATATAGTGTATGGTTGGTAACATAAACAGCTAACAAAATTTTAGCGGTAAAAGATAATAGTAAGACATATATAGTACTGGGAAAGTACTGCCTTTCTTCCTCATTCATGGAATGCTCTTCCCCTGCATCAGCTTCTCATGGATGGCGTGGCATTCTCATTGGACGTGACCTCCTTAAAAAAGGGCTTGGCTGGTCAGTCGGGGATGGGAGTAAAATCAAAATTTGGCATGAGCCTTGGCTCTCTCTGTCCACTCCACAAGCCCCGGTTGGACCTCCATCTGCCACACAATCGCAACTTCTTGTCAAGGACCTGCTATTCCCAGATTCTAATGAGTGGAACCCCGTGGCAATCCGCAACACCTTACCTCAGTATGAGGATACTATCAGAGCGATCAACACAAGCAATTCAAAACTGCCGGATTCACTAATCTGGCTGCCGGAGAAGTCAGGCGTCTACTCAACTAAGACAGGTTATCAGCTGGCTTGTAAACAGAGCATCACTGGTCCAAACTCTCCCCTTGCTTTCAGTTGGACTAAGAGCATTTGGACAGTAAAAACAGCACCAAAGATCAAAACATTCCTGTGGAAGGCAGCCCGAGGAGCTCTTTCACTTGGATGCAATTTGGCAAAAAGAGGGCTTCTGAATTCTCTCTGCTGCAAAAGATGTGGCGAACCAGAGGATGAAGTCCACATCTTCCTCAACTGCCCTTTTGCTAGCAGAGTCTGGGAATCGGCGCCTCTCCACCTGCAATTCGCTCCAGGGAGATTCCTTAGTTTTCAGGCTCTATTACAACGAGCTCTGTCCTCACCAACATTACCACCGTCGGGTCTTGTGGTCTCCCCCTTAGCTCCATGGATAATGTGGAACCTCTGGAAGGCAAGGAATTTCCTCATCTTTGAGGGTCGCTCTTTCTCGGAACAAGACATCGTTCTCAAGTCTCTGAAGGAAGCAAAGGATTGGCAAGCAGCTCAGTTGGCCTTGCCAAAGACTGTGAGTAAACCCCTGGCTAAGACTGTTCCATCCAGCAGGGAGTTGGTGCATACATGCTTCACTGACGCAGCGTGGAGTGCTTCTACGGGTGTGTGCGGCCAAGGATGGATCTTTCTTGACCCCCAAGGTAACGCACCACTACGTTTCTCGACTTCACGCAGTTTTGTAGGCTCAGCCCTAACCGCAGAAGCATTGGCAGTCCGGAGCGCTCTAAATGCTTTAAAGACGGTGCCAGAACTCTCTTCGATCAGAAGGCTTGAAGTTCACTCTGACTCACATGTCCTAGTCTCTACCCTCAACTCTAAAGCTAGCTCAAAAGAGCTCAAAGCAATCATTCACGACATAGCCTGCCTTGGTGCAGAGCTGTCCTCTATCTCGTTTCATTTCGTTCCTAGGTTGAACAATGTAATCGCTGATTCTCTAGCTAAGGCTGCCCTGTTTGCAGCGAATGCTTTCTCCCCCAGAGGAGTGTAATCTCTTCCCATTAATATCATTAATAGTTTGCCCAAAAAAAAAAGACATATATAGCCACATCAAATTTTCATGATTGGTATTTGGTAACCGTTAAAATGGTATTGTTCAATACCGTTACACAAAAAAAAACATTACCAATCAAACCCATAAAACATATGCGATTTCATGATTTCGTTATATGTTTATAATTTGATATACTATAATTACTAGACTTGTGACTAGTTTGTTATACTAGATACTGGACTTAGGGACCAATGTTGATCGAGGAGCCCACAAAATTTAAAACAAGACAGAACAGAAGTAGTCGGTAAAACTTGGTGGCTATATATTAGGAACATGTTAATCTAAATAATCCGTGATTAGTTAAGATAATTAATTAGGTGGTTTAAGCAGAGTAAGTTGTTAATTAAAAACGATTGGAAAAAAAAACTCACAATTCTTCTCATCATGTTCTCCATCTGAATCATGAATTGATTATATGACTGATTTCTCATCACTTGCTTCACAACTCTGTGGTTTACATGAGAAAACGAAACTAGAAAATTAGAAACCTTGTCCAAAAATCAACCGGAAAAATAATAAAGATTTGTTTGGTATAAGATCAAGAACTCACTTCTTGAATGTTAAGTTACGAGCTCTTAAGCCACTGTAACAACCACCCCCATGAAATTTAGGGCTGTTCCGAATCTTCATTGATCACTTTTAGTTTTAGAGATTTTTTAAAAAAAAAAAATTAAAACTTCAAACAAAAACACTTTGTGTTTGTGTGAGAGAGAGAGAGAGAGAGAGAGAGAGAGATGAGGTTGAGAAAGAGTGAATATTGGAATATATATATATATAGGGCTTAGAAGATTGACAAAGTAGCACTTGTAATTTCCAAGAAGATTCGTTGCCGAGTTTAGTAGTGCTATTCATTAACCAGGCTAATGTTAGTTAATTAGTTTTTGTTTTTGTTTAAGTTAATTAACACTAAATAATAGTAAATATAAAGACACTTGTGTAGTGTCATATAATTATTCGTTGATAAATCAATTGATGCTTGAATCATTTCGAACAAACTAACATCAGCTTGTAATAATACACTAATGTACACTCGAATAACTTACAAAGTAAGAGGAAAATATAACTGACCCACTTATTAAACTAAAATGTGATATATCATTAATAATATATCATTGACCCACTCAGGGCCGGCCCGATACTGTTGGGTGCCTAAAGCAAATTTTTTTTTTTTGCCCTTAAAAATATAAAAACAAGGGCTAAATGTTACTACCAAGACTTGAACTTGTGACATGAAGGACAATTAAAGAAGGAGCCAGCCACTGGACTAAAGGGAAGTTTTATATTTTGATGCCCTTAAATTCTTATATAATATTTGGCGCCTAAAGCCCTTGCTTGTTGGGCTTTAGGTCAGGGCCGACCCTACCCACTTATACAAATATATATAAAACATGTATAGGAAAACAAATCTCGTAAGCAAAATTGTAACATAAACTTACGAAAAATGTAAAAGTGTCTTAAATAATAATATTATTAACCATTTTCTTAGATTTTTTAAAATCATTACCATCTCTAATTTTATAAATTCAGATCTATTTAATTTCTATACGATCAGTTGTATAGTTTGAGGCTAGATAGATATGAGCCGTATGTTTGTTGTTGTTGTTTTCAGATATGGTCGTGCATTTATGTTTGAGAATTTCAACTTAGTTAATGTTACAATCTACGCGTTTTAGATTTATTACTTAAACGCTTTATTTTGTCCGTTTCTCAATCATTGACTATACCTCTTATGGTATAATCAAACCCTACTCATGCATAAATTCCAATTAATAGTACTATAACATGTACATCCACATCTACATGTTATAAAGGCCTGATTGGTACCGGCTGTAGCTTTACATTTTTTGCTGTAGAGCTATGACTGTAGGTTTATTGGCTGTGGCTGTAGATTTTATTGCTGTAGTATTTTGGCTGTAGAGTTTAAAATTTTGGAAAGCTATAAATTATGTTCTTTAGAAAAAAATGCTTTCTACAGCCAAAAAAACTAATTAAGGAAACCTTTTGGCTGTGAAAAAAAAAGGAAAGCCAAAGCTTCTAAAGCTTGATTGGATCCATTTTAAAGCTTTAGAATTTTTTGTGCTTTGTAAATGTTCTATGTATTAAATTGAACTATAATATGTTAGTATGGTGCACAATATATATATATATATATATATATGTTAGTAAACCCGTACTAGATTGAATATACTTAAAAGACAATTAACATTCGAAATGAATGGTGCAGTCGATTGATAACATTCAGTTGATTACTCTCCTTCCTCTCACGGAATTGGTTTCTTGACTTCTTTCACCTAGCTAGCTACTCTTCTTAAATTTTACTTCGCGATTTTTGTAACTTTATTCAACAGTTCCAAAGTTGCATTTATAACTCTTTCTTTTAGGTTTGTTTCTATATATAAATCGCGAGAATTTCGAACTTTTAATCCATAAAAATTTTTGCTACCCGAAGCTAGCTTTTAGCCATTCTTATTTTAAAATTGTCTCATCGTCCCAAACTTCTAAAGGAGAATTGAACCCGAGACACAAAAAAATCAATGCTCTTGTATTACCACTAGACAATCGTCCCTTTTAAGTTAGTATTGGTAGTCTAGTTTTTAATCAATTTCGGGATATATAACAACTTAACATGAAAATAAGAAAAACATTCAAAACGATCAAAGCTATATCTAAATTCTTATGTTTTAGTAATGAAGATTTGGTCACTTTTGCTTTTATCGTTGAAACACTTTTGATCAGGGTATTAAATACTTTATTGTGTTTCTTTCAAATGCAACTATTATTTTTCAAATGATCTCTCTTTTTTGCTAAATAAAAATTAAACAATTTTTAAAATCGATTGGATAATCCACCAAAATTCTGTTCACAAAATCTAAAGTACAAAAAAAAAAAATTGCTAAAGATGAAAATTTCAAAATTAACTGTAGTCCGATACATGAATAACCTTTGGTCTAATTAGGCTAACGAAAATTGAAATGTTCAATTATATCTCTTTCAAAAAAAAGAAATGTTCAATTACAGATTATTTGAAAATATATAAACCAGCCAAAAATGAGCCGTGCATTTATGTTTTGAGAATTTCAACTTAGTTAATGTTACAATCTACGCGTTTTAGCTGTACTATTACTTAAACGCTTTATTTTGTCCGTTTCTCAATCATTGACTGTACCTCTTATGTTATAATCAAACCCTACTCATGCACTGATTTAATTCCAATTAATAGTACTATATTAGTATTTTCTTAATTTAGGGTTAGTTTGATCATAATATAAAAGTCTAGTCTCTTTGTATCATATTAGAATTATTTTTCTTAACAGTATACTTTTATATTTAAACTTACATGTCTATATTGTTAACTAGAGAAAGAAAATTCTAGAGATTAAATTGGATAAAATATTGTGTTCATAAGTAATGTACTATGTATAAAAACATATATAAAAGGATATTAAGTTATAATATACAGTAGAAAATATATGTACATCCACATCTACATGTTATAAATGTTCTATGTATAAAAATTGAACCTGGTATTTGGTGTAGAAGCTATAATATGTTAGTACACCCGTAGATTGAATATACTTCAAAGACAATTAACATTCAAAATGAATGGTACTCTCACGGAATTGGTTTCTTGACTTCTTTCACCTAGCTAGCTACTCTTCTTAAATTTTACTTCGGTTGTACTTCGCGATTTTTGTAACTTTATTCAAAAGTTCCAAAGTTGCATTTATAACTCTTTCTTTTAGGTTTGTTTTTCTATATCTAAATCGCGAGCTAGAGTTTTGAACTTTTAACCCATAATTTTTTTTGTACCCGAATCTAGCTTTTAGCCAGTTCTTATTTTAAAAATGTCTCATCGTCCCAAACTTCTAAAGGAGAATTGAACCCGGGACACAAAGAAATCAATGCTCTTGTACTACCACTAGACAATCGTCCCTTTTAAGTTAGTACTAGATCATGACCCGCACGTACGTGCGGGGTTTCATATTTTAAAAAATTTCTAACAAATTTTAATTCAGTATAGATTATTTTGTTGTTTTTAACTTTTTATGATATATATTTTAGTGTATTAGATCTGGATCCACGTACGTGTAGAGATATTTTTATAGAAATCGTTAAATAGATTTTAAAAAGATAAAATATTTTGTTGTGTTAATGAATTTCGTAATAGTATAAATATTATAAACTTAGAGTAATGAACAAAATTCAGTTACGTTAATGCATAATTATAATTTAAGATCAGGACTAATTTAGTTGCAAAAGTTAAATAGTGTTACATTTTTATTTTCTTAATTAATCAAAACAGTTCTAACAGTTTGATTACATATGTTAAATAGGATATGAATTTGGTTTTAGTTTAGGTTATTTTATGTATATTAGCTAGGCGTAACTATTTTGGAACATGAAAATATACCGTCCGGTATCTGTCATAAATTCTTTGTCCCATAACGTGTCACGTATACGTAAAATAAAAATATTATGGTCCCATATCTGTCATAAATAGAGTATGTGTAACTGAAAATGTATGTATAAGGTTATATGTGTAAACAAATTTATTTTATATAGTGCTCATAACCCGAACTCATGCCAGTTGGGTATTTAGTTTGATTTTTAATATATGTTCCCCTGCCATCTCGTCTCGTAATTTATATTTCTATTTTATTCCATTAAAATCATATTCCAAATTCTTGTTTGCTTACCTTTAAATACTATACAATATTACAATATATATTGTGAATTTTGCGGATTAATATGTATGCCGTTAAAGTTACAAATATATTTTAATAAATTTATTAATGTTTCTAGCTAAATTTTGCATATTTTTTGTTTTCATTGTTTAATCATAATTAATTCGGTTTTTGGGACTAAAATTAAAATTTGAGATACATCTATAAAAAAGATATGATATTGCTGCATAATTTGTTTTGAATGCAAAATATATAATTAGTTCACATTATTTCGAAAACTGTGTGCAATATATTAGGGATTTGTTGGAAGATCCGGTTGAGAAGAGAAAAAAGAAAACACAAAATATTTCGAAATTAATATGTACAATCTTTTGTTTAGAGATTTCCGAAACTTGCTCTAAACGAATGTCATAATGATAATTACTTTAAATTTATCATTATTTGAGTTTATTTCATAGTAAATATAAATATTTGTTAATATCTAATATCGTTTTTTTAGAAATTTTGAAATAAAATTTTGTTTTATATTTCAAAATTTGTAAACATATTATAACAAAACTGAGTCTTAAATATTTGTATTTAATTTTTTTACAAAATTTTAAATTCAATCTTAAAATCCTCCATTGATAAAACTTTTTAAACGATAGTGTTTTTAATTTTGAATTAAAATGTTATTATTTTTCTTTTTTATTTTTGATATAGAATAGTTTATTAGGATTGGTTAGAATTTAGATAAAATTTTAGTTGGATATCAAATCTTAGTTTTTTTATTCTCATTGGTTAACAACTTTTTAGAAAAAAAAAATTAAATTTTCGTCCATAATTAATATGAGAGAGATAGTGAGTTTAATTTTTTGGAAACTAATAATTATTTAAAGAATTTTACTATTTTTTATTTAAATATATTATTTTGTGATTATTATTGTATCTTTAATGAATTTATTTAAACCAAAAACCAATGGCATTTTTGTAATACTTTACACTTTATAAGGTTATTTATGTTTGAGTGCTTCCCAATTAATAGTATAGATTGGTAGTCTAGTTTTTAATCAATTTCGGTATATATAACAACTTAACATGAAAATAAGAAGCACATTCAAAACGATCAAAGCTATATATCTAAATTCTTATGTTTTAGTAATGAAGATTTGGTCACTTTTGCTTTTATCGTTGAAACACTTTTCATGGTATTAAATACTTTATTGTGTTTCTTTCAAATGCAACTATTATTTTTCAAATGATCTCTCTTTTTTTGCTAAATAAAAATTAAGCAATTTTTAAAATCGATTGGATAATCCACCAAAATTCTGTTCACAAAATCTAAAATACAAAAAAAAAAAAAATGCTAAAGCTGAAAATTTCAAAATTAACTGTAGTTCGATATAGGCCTGGGCAAAAAACCCGGACCCGAAACCCGGACCGATACCCGAACCGAAAAAACCGGTTCGGGGTGGATACGGGTAAGAGGAAATTACCTCATTGGGTACAGTTTTTGAAAACCCGTGGGTATCGGGTCGGTCTGGATAATACCCGTTACCCAAACAGGGTACCCGAATACCCGAACATATAATTAAATATCAAAAATATTAATTATATATAATTTTAATATAATTTAATTATATAGAATTACAATTATAAATCTAAATATGTCAATTAACTTTAGATTTAAATATCCAAAACAACCAAACTATCCAAAAACTATTTGTTATGTTTGTCAAAATTTAGCAAAATGTATTCAAATATAACTAAATTTATTAAAATTTAACAAATTTTTAAGGTTTTTTTCGGGTACCCGGTATTTTACGTATAAAACCCGACATTTTACATATAAAATACCCGAACCGAACGGGTACCCATATTTTTTGGGTATTTATAGGGTTTAAAATTTTTTACCCAAACCGATCCGAACCCGACGATACCCGAACCGGACCGGAACCGAATGTTTAGAAATACCCGAATGGATCGTAAATTCATTACCCATTTAACCCGAACCCGAACGGGTTTTACCCGAACCCGAACGGATTACCCATATGCCCAGGCCTAATCCGATACATGAATAACCTTTGGTCTAATTAGGCTAACGAAAATTGAAATGTTCAATTATATCTCTTTCAAAAAAAAGAAATGTTCAATTACAGATTATTTGAAGGGTAAATTGCAGGCAAGGGCATAAGACCATCTTTTAATTTCATGGTTTGGCAAAGTGAGAATTGGTTTTCAAGTTTTGACAATTTAGCCAAAATCTGACCATTTTACCCCTGCCAGCGTAACGATGTACTGTTCACTGTACGGTTCAGTTATGCGGTTCAGTTACGTACACTGTTCCGGTTCAGTTATGCGGTTCAGTTATGCGATGTACTGTTCACTGTACGGTTCAGTTACGTACACTGTACACTGTTCAGTTATGCGATGTACTGTTCACAATTTTCTTATAATCTTTTGTTTTTTTACATTTAATTTATTTATTGATTTTGTAAATCTAGTTTATATTAGCGTATTTTGAAGTCGAAAAACTAAAATACAAACTCTATAAATATTACGTACACCGTCTCCACAATAGTACATAATATAACTGAAGTACATATCCATTTTATAATCAATACTGTGTATACCGTAAACTACATACACGTAAATAGAAAAAACTCAAATAAGAACATATTTCTACCAAAAATATCTTACCAATTTCATACAAGTTTTCTACGAACTCAATTAAAAAAAAAATTAATAATTTGTTTTCAGTAAATAATTGAAATCAACTATGATCAACACACAAATTGACTCTAATGAGACTCACAAAACTCCAGCTCTGTTACGCAATTTACATAATCATATGTCAAATACGAGAAGCAGTAGAAACAAACCTCACAACTAAAGAAAAACATTGAGGAATAGTATGTTTTAACGTGACACAGAGCCGTGTGTGGTTTGAAAATCTTAAACACTTGTCAGTAGATGATTCGCTTTTCCATTTTATAAATATTTATTGTTTTTATATTTTTAGTTAAAATTCTTTTTTTTCTATCAGACCCATTTTCATATTTTTATTTCTATTTTAAATAATATTTTATTTATTACCATCGAAGACTATTCACGATTAGCAATATCATAAACACATATGTGCGTAACGATAATAATATATACGTACACGGTAGTAATGTGTACGTACACGATAGTAATGTGTGTGTATATATGTACGTAAATATCTAAATAATCTGTGAAGATTTGTTGTGGAAACGGCGACCGCCTAGGAAACCGCCATGGAAACAAATCATAAGGACCTTGTATTTCTGTTCGTTGAAGAACGTCAACATGAGAATCGAGAGCATGGATTTATCATGGGCGATATTTACAACCAAAACAATGCCATCGTTTCACGCGGGAGATGGAAATGTTTGTATGGTTTGCGATGTAACTGATGGATCGCAACCTTTTGATTTTCAAAAAAACGTATTGGAGTTTCACAAAAGAGATGATAGCCAAACAAGAAGATCAAATTAGACCAAAGACGAAGACGATCAAGGAAAATAACAGATTGATAAATTTGTTAGCGTGTAAGGCTTACCTAAGAAAGGAAGCAACGTGTAATTTCACTTTTTCGATTATTTCGTTAAACGTAAGTATTGGTTGTATGGATTGTAGAGCTCTCACTTATATGCTCACCGATATATTTGTAATCTCTCGTTAAGGTTAATAAAGAAAGACATTAAAAAAAAACAAAACAAAACATTCAAATCATGTATGAACAACATATGAAAAAAATACAGTCATACAAATAACTGACATAATAACTTAATTTTGATGTCAAAAAATTAAATTAATGTTGTACCATGTACGCTCCAATAAATATTTTTGTGTACGTACATAGTATAAGACTTATGTGATTTAGGCATTTTTAGGATGTAACTGTTTGGAGAGGTCGTATGATGCGGACATTAAACCTGTTGATGGACTAGCTGAGCTATTTGCTGAAGGACTCCCTGAAGGACTCGCTGAAGGAATCGCTGATGGACTCGCTGACGAACCATTCTTACACTCTAACAACCATCAATTGAGCGCGGGCATGAAAATACAACAGCAATATGGAAATTTTATGAAGAATCATCGAGCCACCTACAGTCATTATCGAGTTGGATCAAACGATGGTCGAGAAACCATCAATTTACCTTACCTGAAGACCAAACCGGAACCAAACAAGGAAAGTCTCTTACCACGTCTTTACTGTTCCATTTTGAAGCCTCTAGCTCGTGTGGAAGCTTCTAAAAGTCTGAAGACACGCTCCTTGCCATTAAAGGAAGAAATATCCTCCATTGAAGCCATTACGCGTTGAATTCTTGAACTACCTCTTGATATAGGAAAGGAGTGACTCCGATCGTGTATCATCTGGTATCAGAGCTTAAAACGCTCCTATCTATCCAGGTTTACTCTTTCCTTTCTACAAATTTCAATTCTATTTTCAATTTCATAAACAAAAAAAATACCAAATAAAAATCGTTTTGTTCATTTTCTTGTTCAATTTTTATTAAATTAGAAAACCAAATAAATATTTTCCTTGCTTTTGTTTCAGTATTTAGATTCACTTAAAAAAAAAAAAAAAAAAACCATAAAAATTTTCTTATTTGTTTTACAAGTCGTTTGCTATTTTTTTTTTGGATTAAAACCTGAAAATTAGAAAGAAAAAAAAAATTGTTGTGTTACTAGCTGATTTAGTTCTCGTGTTACTTTTTGAACAAACTTTGATCTCTTGATTCGAATTACAACAAGTGGACTGATTTTGTTGTTGAGAAATATGGGATAGGACATGTGATGCTAACAGAAAAATTCAGTTGATTATTAGAAACGTATACGTATACTAATTAACGTGTACATGATAGAAAAAACATCGATTATTTTGGAGAGAAATGTGACGTTAAACAATTTGTGAGTCATAACGAGGAGGTAAGACATGATTTCTAGAAGAATGTACGTACATTACTAATTATGTACACGAGGAAGTATATGACGGTGGATGTTTGAAGTACACAAATGCAAATTGACATGGTAGATGTAAAGTGAATGGTAATTGTGAGGATTTTCTCTAGTCTTCGACGATTTAGTAAACGCCGAGTTGATGAGACAAAAGTACAAATTAGTACGAAAATACATATATTGTTTGTTGGGAGTGTATTTAAAAACATTAAAAAATTTAAATAACAGCGGCTTCATCTCCAGTAGGAACATCGTAGAATAGATCCCACCATCGCCAATAGTAGTTTATTATATCAACAAATATATCTCATAAAAATTAACTCACCAACAAAAATGTACGTACATTATTACACGTGTACATTATTAGAGCATGCGGTTGAGTTTAATGCTCTTGAAATAAGTGTTTGTGCCATTAAGAGACTTTATCATCTTATCTATATTTTTCTGCCTTTGTTTTGGATTGACTAGTGACAACTTCTTTAACCACAACGCTGAATTTTTAGCTAACTTATCCTTTAAATAAATCTGTCCCTCAACTAAGTCGCAGAATTCCATGGGCACAAAATTTTGCATGCCGTTTTTCCCCAAATCCAAGCAAGGAATATCTTTGTGAACAATGTCTCTTCCATACTTTATTCTGAAATACTCAACAATGGTCGTTTTCCTTGGCGGCTCGTTTCCCTCTTGATCAATAAGATCAAATTTGATGTCTTTTGTGTCTTTCAAACTCAGCCCTACAATAGTGAGTTTCTGCCTCGGATTCATAATTTCGGCTACTGTCAAATTCAAAAATCACATAAAACATCCCAAAAGGAAAAAGCTATTGATTAAGTCACATAAATCTGTCTAATGATTTCATAATTAAGTTCTAAATCATTAATTGTAAGTTTCTATGAATTTTCCCTAATCTCAATTCCCAATGAGTTCTTAAACAAAACAAAAATTGAGTATATACCACGAACGGGTTCAGAAACCACGACGGTGGTGGACGGAGAAGCTGAATTAGAAGAAACCTGTGGCCTACGACCCCATGCGCCTCTACCAGCGACTCCTCCTACTGAACCGGCATAACTCACCGGAGCCTCTGACGACTGCGGAACTACTTGTGGTTGAGGTTGTTGCGACTGCGGAATCACTTGTGGTCGAGGTAGAAGGAAATTACCACCAACGCTTCTAATTTCTTCATCTCCGTGTAGGAATCGATAAATCAAACGATTCAGATCAACGAGCCAGATCGATCATCAGTGTAAATGAAAGAAATTGAAGTCCCAACTGTTCTTGTACTCTAATGAGAAAAGCGTATGAAATTGAAAGGCACCGTAAATTCTTCCAATTTTTTTTTTAAAAAACATATGGAAAAAAAATTAGAAGCGTAACTGAACGAGAACAAAAGAATTCAGAGGGCAAATTGGTCCAAAAAAGCCTAAATTGCTAATTGGTGAGAAGCCCATGTCACTTTGCCAAAATATGGTTGAGAAACTCATTTTTACGTTAAACGTGAAAATAACTTTTATTTGAAAATATATAAACCAGCCAAAAATGAGCCGTTGACATAAGCGTTGACAAGACTATATCGTACGTTGACCCAAAAAAATCACGCTTTAGGTGATGCCGTAACGTCTTTATGTAATTTATTTATGATCAAAAATATTAATTGTTTTTTTTTTTTTTGTCATCCGAAATTAATTAGAGCTCAAAAGAGTAATTCCTGAGAAATGTTGTTTACATAAGTGATATGAAGCGATTCTGTACGAATTTTTCGTGCCAGATTATCCGCCTTAACATTAGCCCTACGAGAAATTAAAGATGAAGAAAAAGATGTAAACTCCTCCTTGTCGCTCTAAAATTCCTCCAAATACACTGAAAACGCCGGCCATTCGGTTGGAGAAGACACCATCTTCACCAGGTCTGAACAGTCTGTAAAGAACGCTACCTCTTGATTATCTGCACCAATCATACACTTCATCGCCCAGAGAAGGGCCTCGACTTCGGCATGTAGTGGAGATAGACTTCTACGGAGGTTCGCAGCTCTCATGGTTGGCGGCTCTCCATTCGACGATATACAGAACTAGCCTGTACCGGAGAACTTATCATTTTATTTCCATGATCCATCCACAAAACAACGGTATCCCGAATACTCCACCTCAAGTGAAACATCCCTCACTCGATCTTGATTTACCAAGTCCACTGAACCATGATTTTCATTATGGAGCTCAATTTGAGCTGACTGCCACAATTGTGCCTCTTTTTCCGATAATCGTAATACTTCTACTGGGTCTTTATCTATGTTTTCAAAGATCTTTTCGTTCCTTGCTTTCAAAATATACCAAATAATCCATGGGAAGGCTGATGAATCAACTTCCGTAGGTACTCTCCAAAATAAGTGATCCAAATTCGTAAAATTAGATTCCGTGGGGAAAATCCCTATAGCCGTAGGAATCTGTGAAAGTGCCCAAATCTGCCGTGCCGGGTGGTACTGAAAGAGTGTATGATTGATCGTTTCCTCTGATGCGCCACATCTGGCACATCGCGTGTCACAATCAATTCCTCTTTTCCGCAAATTTTCTGTAACCGGTACACATCCCGTTAAGATTTGCCATAAAAAATGACGTATCTTAGGGGGACACTGCACTTGCCACGAATATGCTTTTAACGGGTTGATGTTAGGGCCAAAAAAGTTTAAATTGGTCTCCGACTTTTCCATCCGTGTAGAATGATATCCCGATTTGACTGTATATTTTCCAGATTTTGTAAAATACCAACCCAAAGAATCTTCTTTTGTTGGCGCACCCACATGTATGGCGCTTATTAGAGCGACATCTTCTAGAGTAAAGATCGCTTTTAAGAGATCAATATTCCAAAAGTTCGACCTACTATATATAAGGTCTTTAACTTTTAAAGATGGGTCAGTAACTTAACCATTACTTTTTGCTGGTCTCGGAATTGAGCAGGAATCCAGGGATCCTCCCGCACCGAGATGGATGTCCCAGATCCGACTCTTTTAATAAGTCCTTTATTAACCAGAGATCTAGCTGAACATATACTCCGCCATCCATAAGATGGAGAATATGATTTTATATTTTCCAAAGGATTGGATTTCCTAAAATACCGTCCTTTAAATACCTTTGCGAAAAGAGAATCTGGAACCGTGATCAACCGCCATAATTGTTTTGCTAGTAAAGCTGTATTAAAATCGTCAACGTTCCGAAATCCTAAACCCCCTTCCGATTTGCTATTGCACAATTTATTCCAAGCCATCCAGTGCATACCTCTGGAAGCACCATTTGAGCTCCACCAAAAATTAGCAACCGCACTAGTAAGTTTAGAAGTGATTGTTTTTGGTAATCTGAAGCATGACATAACATAAGTTGGTAATGCTGCAACTACCGATTTTATCATCACTTCTTTTCCTCCTTTTGATAAAAATTTTGCCGACCATCCATTAATCCTTGTTTGTAGTCTATCTCTGACAAAAGAGAAGATTTTTGTCTTAGATCCTCCTAGACTCTCCGGCAATCCAAGTTAAGAACCCATTCCACCGATATTAGTGATACCTAAGGTAGATTTGATTTCTTCCTTAATATCATCATCTACCTTATGTCCAAACTGAATCGAAGATTTTAAAAATTAATCTGCTGTCCCGAGACCGCTTCATACTTCTTTAAAATTTCCAAAATTACCCCACACTGGTCCTTGTTAGCCTTGCAAAAAAACATGCTATCATCCGCAAATAACAGATGTGAAACAGAAGGACTTGCATTTGCTACTTTGATACCTGTAATCAATTTTTCTCGTTCAGCTTTCCGAATATTCGCAATTAACACTTCTGTGCATAGGATGAATAAATAAGGTGAGAGCGGATCTCCTTGTCGTAAACCCCTTTCTGGTACTATTAGTCCTTTAGGTTGTCCATTAAGAAGAACTCTATATTGGACCGTTGTAATACACCACATTATCACTTTAATCCATTTTTCACAGAAACCCAATTTTCTTAAAACCTTCTCTATGAAAATCCATTCCACCCTATCATAAGCTTTACTCATATCCGTTTTAATAGCCATGAATTTACCTTTACATGACGGGTTAGTTCTCAACCCATGGAACATCTCTTGTGCAATGAGAATATTATCTGAAATCAATCGTCCTTCTACAAAAGCCGATTGTGTTTCCGAAATCAGTTTTGGTAGCACCGTCTCAAGTCTTTGGCAAAGTATCTTCGATATAATTTTATACCCAACATTGCAAAGACTGATAGGCCGTAATTCTGTCATCCGTGTCGGTCTTTCCGTTTTTGGAATCAGACAAATATTAGTCGTATTTAACCGTTTATCAAAAATTTCATCCTCTAAAAAGGAATTGACCAGAAAAAGAAGGTCTGTTTTAATAGTAACCCAAGCCTTTTGGAAAAACAAGGCTGTCATTCCATCAGGTCCTGGCGCTTTTTCCGGATGCATCATAAACAGAGCCGTTCTCACCTCACATTCTGTTGTGGGTGCCGTTAGAAAAGTATTAATCTGATCCGTAATCAGAGTTTGAACTTCTGCCAAGGATTCCTCAAAAGCCTCAGGCTTAGTTGTAGTGAACAATTCCTTAAAATAAGATACCGCTATATTTTGAATATTTTTATCCTCTGCAGACCAAATCCCGTTTTCATCATGTAAACCCGGTATTCGATTCCTTGTCCGTCTTTGTTTTGTTAGTGCATGAAATTGAAAATTGTTCCAAAATTGAAAATTAATTAATGTTTTTTTTTCCACATCGACGCGTTCTGCTGATGGACAGTGAGTGTCCTTCTTTGATGAATGCTGATTATAACCAAATTAAACGATACAAAACCGTTATCTAGGAAGAAAAGAAAAGAAAAACTGAAGACAAATATAGTAGTATCAATATGTATATAATTAAAACAGGTAGGTATTTCATGAAGTCTACACGATTTTTTTTAATAATCAAATTAAAAAAGTTTATACAATTTCAGTTTTGTATTATCCAGTGGTGCAAAGTAAATTTGTTACATGAATACTTTGCGTATACCATATTTTTATAATAAAAAAGAAAGCTATAGATAATATATACGAACCACTAGAACAATCAATAGCCGAGTTCCATTATTAGAATGTTATGATATACTCTATCAAAAGAAAAAAAAAGAAAAAAACATATACATATCCCATTTAAATACATAGCTTTCGTGTACGGCATATAAAAAAAAGTTACAAACTTTGTGCCACATCTATAATATTCAAGGGAAAAAATACTTCAAATATAAAAATGTAAATTGATTTGGTCATATATAACCCTTTTAAAAAATATATATAACAAACATGATATACACAAAGACTAATCCTCGAAATTCAATGGCCGGGATCCATTTATCTAAACCCTATTCACAAATATATACACATTTTCGTGCAACGCAAGAAACCGCTGATTTTAATACGGTAGGCAAGAATTCTTACAAGCCTTCCCTCGGGTTTCTGGCAGTTGTGTGTCTCCGGACTTCCTTAAAAGCTGCCTTGACCTTGAAAGCTGCCTTAATCTTACACCACCTGGCTCTCGGAGATCCCAAATTAACGTTTGTAAGATGAACATCGAACATACCAGTTTCTTCTGTCCCAGACACGGTAAAATACATCGTTCCAACGTCTTCGTGCGTACCAGGTGACCAGTTTGTGGTCATGTCATTATAATGGTGATGATAAGATAACGCGTTCTCATCCTCCTCGTCATTCTCGATATAACCTCTTGTCACTACAGTGTGTGATTTTCCGTGTACTGGATCGAGTTCACTTACTTTAAAGCTGTTACCGAAATTCGGTAAGGAAATTTTGTCCATATGATACGTCGCACTTGATGAGTTATCGAAAGTCATCAACACATCAGGGTGAACCGTTGAGCTTGCAGCTGCGTGGCCAAGAGCCATCGAAGAGCTTGATGGATCCAAACTTCCTAAATATTCGAAAAAAAAAGAACAACAAAAAAATTATAAATTAGTCTATAGTAAGATATAGATATATCAAAAGACTTAACACCATGACCTTTTTAAATTGTATACCTTGAAAGGCGATGTGCTGCGATCCAGAACATGTTATGCCAAATCCAGGATCTTGCGCGCACTGTAAGGACCTTTGCGGATGACCCATAAAGGTCCTATCGTTAACCGCTGTAATGCGGTTAAGGTTTTGATAAGCTTCAAACTTTAATTGGTTTAGAATTGGCTGATCGAGGTTTTGGATATCGTCGCCATTGAATGACACTTTTATCAACTCATAAACAGAGTTGAAGAGAAGAGTTACTCCCGGAGTGTTTGCATCGTAAGTGTAACACTCTGTTTCGTCCAAAACGCAATCCATGGCGTGTGATACAATTGTCTTCCATGTTTTCTTTGATATCCCTACACCAATTATCTGTTAAATAAAGAAGAAACAATTTTGTGAATGGTTAGAAGATTATAGACATCAAGATTCAATTTACCTATTTTAGGTATATTTATAATCTTACGTTGTGTAGCTCATTTGGATTTACAGTATACAAACGGCGAAACTCCTTGACGGTATAAATCTCGTGTTCAGCCAAACGTTTCGCCGAAACGCCATCTTTCGCGATTTTCTCTAGTCTCCAAACGTCATCATTGGGGTACGGAGGATGATGTTTTCTATAAGCTGCATAAGCAACAAAAATAAACAAACGGATTAATAATTCACCCTAAACGTTTTAACCGCGATTGCAACAGCTGACCAGACATAGTAACCGCTACTTACATTCTCCTCTTTGGTCTCTACATCCAAAGGCTTCACTTCTCGCCTCCACGGCTCCATCTCCGGTCAACTTAGCACCTAACCGGAACTTCCCACTCCTAGTCCAGCTCGAATTATCCGAGAAAGCGATATCTCCGGTGATAACTCCAACACCGTTTTTAAGCGTCAACGTTAGATCTCCAGTGAGCAACGGACGTTTCCCTTCACGTTGCTTGAGAATATTCCGCTTAAATCCCTCCACGTTCCAGCTTTCTTCCGTGAAATCAGCGTTCAGTGGCACGAGCTCTACCCGAGAAGACGAGAACGGTCCCGAACTAACTCGAGTGTTTGTGGTGGCGTCCACAAGCTCGATCATCAGTGGAGAACCACCCTCGGCTTCGATCTTGGACCCCGTGAATATCGATGACGGCGGCGAGTTTATGAATCGCAGCTTCAATCGTGGACGTGATGATGGCGTTTCTGAATGCGATCGCTCCATTGAGACACATGATGAAGAGTAAAAAGTTTGAAGAACACGATGTGTCTCCTCTCCGACCTAAACCAAAAGAGTTGAGAAAATCATTAACTAATTTGCATATAACAACGAATATAATTAAGCATATGACGTTCATGTGCATACAAAAAATATATTGTAAGGTTAGTAACATAAACCGGTAAAAAAAATTACCGGTAAAAGAAATAGAGTAGTACTAGTAACATAGCCAAATAAGACTTTCATAATTTTTCATGATTGGTAGCCGTTAAAACGGTATAATTCTTTAGCGATACACCAAAAAACATTACCAATCAAACCCATAAAAACAAGTGATTTCATGGTTTCGTTATATGTTTTTTTTTGTCAAGCAATTTTCGTTATATGTTTATAATTTGATATATACTATAACTACTAGATTTGTGACTATTTTGTTATACTAGATAGAGTTACTAGACTTCGGGACCATTGTTGATCGAGGAGCCCACAAATTTAAAACAAAGACAGAAGAGAAGTAGTCGGTCAAAATTGGTGGCTATATATTAGGAACATGTTAATTTAAATAATCCGTGATTAGTTAAGATATTTAATTAGGTGGTTTAAGAGTAAGTTGTTAATTAAAAACGATTGGAAAAAAAACTCACAATTCTTCTCATCATGTTCTCCATCTGAATCATGAATTGATTATATGACTGATCTCTCATCACTTGCTTCACAACTCTGTGGTTTATATGAGAAAATGAAACTAGAAAATTAGAAACCTTATCCAAAAATCAACCAGAAAAATAAAGATTTGTTCGGTAAGATCAAACTCACTTCTTGAATGTTAACTTACGAGCTCTTAAGCCACTGTAACCACCACCCCCATGAAAAGTAGGGCTGTTTCGAATCTTCATTGATGACTTTTAGTTTTAGAGAATTTTTTTAAAGATTTAAAACCTTGAAAGATTTTGTCTTAAAAGTAAAAACTCTATGTGTGAGAGAGAGCTAGAGGGACAGAGAGATGCGAATGTGAGAGAGTGAATGAGGAAATATATAAAGGCATTGAGTATTTGACGAAGCAGCACTTGAAATTTCCAGGAAGATTCGTTGCTCGGAGTTTACAAGTGCTATTCATTAACCACGCTAGAGTTAGTTATTTAGTTAATAAATTATAATTAAAAATAAAGACACTTGTGTTTCTGACAAAAAATAAATAATAAGACACTTGTGTTGTGTCACATATTGATTCGTTATTTAATTGCTGTTTGGATCATTTCGTACAAACTAAAATCAGCTTGTAATAACATAAGAAGAATATATATATATTGATAAATCCTATCGGCTGATCCGGTCAGCCCCGGTAGAAACGCATCGAAGTGCTTCAGAGTGGACTACTCCCCGAAGGGCCACCACACTGTCTGGTCATATGGAGAGATCATATGAGAGTATAGGACATGCAAAGTCTAGTCATTTCTATTAACCGCATGTGTTGCCACTTTAATTTAAATCCGATGGAATACATATTTGTGGGAACAAAATGAATGAAAGATCACCCATTTGTCAAACAAGAATTAACGAGGTTTGCAAGAATCAGCAAACCTTTTTTCCTTCATAAGAATAGATTAAAATATAAACTTGCGAAAGAAATGTCTTCAACTATAAACTATAACAAAATTTTTTTGGAGATTTTCTTAAATGATTAATTTCGATCTTTGATTTTGTAAACGCTCATTTGTTCAGTTTCTGTGGTCAGATATGAGCCTGCATTTTTGCATCACGTCGAAATGTTACAATCTACGCGTTTTAGAATTATTACTGAAAACGCTTTTGTCCGTTTCTCAATCATTGACAGATCTAATTAATAAATACTTAACTCTTATGGTGCTACCTTGCATGATCAAAACCCTACTGATCATGCACTAATTTAATTCCAATTAATATATAAAGTTTATGGTCTCTCCGTATCATTGTAGATTCTTTCATAAAAAGTATGGTTTTAGCTTATTTTTTTGCGCAAAATTTTTACTCACAGTTTTATATTTATGTAATACAAATATAGCATTAAAAAAATTGTGGTGTAAAAGCAAGAATATCTTACTCAAACTATATAACTAGATCGAAACACTTGAAAGTTGAAACAATGAAAATTCTAAGTGATTAAAACAATATCTACACTTTTATGTTTTGGTAATGAAGATTTAGTGATTGGTTTCAAAACAATATCTTAACTTCTTTTTTTCTTGCAAAACATTCGAGGGTTTAAATATTTTAAAGTGTTTTCAAATGAAAATATTTATTTTTAAATTACTATGTATTTTTATACACAATAAGAGAATTAAAAATTGATTGGATAGTTCACCAAATTTTCGTTCATAACATCTACAATATAGGAAAAAAAATGTAAAGATAAAAACTTCCAAATCTAGGTAAGTAAAACTAGATTCGGATTTTTACCTATATAACATTATATTGGTCTAAGTGAATGAATAATGAACATTTCAAATACAGAATTATTTGAAATTCCATAAACCAGACAAAACAGCCGTTGACATAAGCGTTGACATGACTAGATCGTCAACTAGAAGTACATTGACCCCAAATATAGCCACGCTTAGGTGATGCCGTAACGCGTTTTTCAAGTAATTTATATGATCAAAATATTAAGATTCAAAATAAGTTAGTATTAATGGTTTCAAAATTGAAAGGACATATTCAGAAAACTAAAGTAACATGTTTTTCTACATCGACGCGGTCTGCTGATGGACAATATTCTTCTTTGATGAAAAGTTGAAAACCAAACAAAACGACACAAACGATTATCTTAGAAAGAAAAAGAAAAAAAAAACTGAAGGGACAAATATAGTAAAATTTGTATACAGTTTTAAAACAGGTAGATATATTATGGAGAAGAAGTCTACACGTCGATTTTTTGGCCAATAAACAATGTAGTTTTGAAGGTTCAAAATTTATAGAAAGTTCAATAAAATAGGTGTTTTTTAATAACCAAAATAAAAAAGTTAATACAATTTCAGTTTATTATTATTATTATCAATTAAGAGGAAAAATTATGTTGGGACTTGGGTATGTAAGTGTGTTTAACTGTCAATTAGAACAAAAATTAAAGGTTCAAAATCTCTTGTTTGGTTTTATAAAATTATATCTTTTATAATATACTAGGACTCAGGACCCCCGCGACATCGCGGAGGATTATATTTCAAAAATCATTTAAAAAAATATCAAACGAAAAAATCATAATGAATTGTAATAATTTTGAATTTTTTAAATAACAAATCAATATATATTTTACAAAAAATATGATAAAGAAAACCCTCACAAGCATTTATTAAGTATATTAATATTAGAAAAACAATAATTTGTAACTAAAAAACTATTCCCAAGTGCAAAAAGCTTAAACTAATAAACCAAATATTACAATTGTTTGATAAATAAGCCAAAACGTTCAACGTCAAATAAACCAAATGCTATTGTGTTAAATTAAACGGTAACAACAATTCATTTAAATATATTTTAGTATTTAAATATTTTTTAAAAATATGACGAACTTATCCGAGAAACGCAACCGTAGATATCAAATATTCCAAAAACTGCAACGGTTCGTCAATTATACCAAATGTTGCAATAGTTCATCAAATATACTAAAGATAACAATGGTTCGTAACACAAAACCAAATGTTATAGCTATTTATAAAATAAACTAAAAATTGCAATTGTTCGTGAAATAAATTAATATATAAACCAAAGGTTGCAATTGTTCGTAAAATAAACTAAATATTGCAATGATTCGAATAAGCGGTTTCAACTATTTACGAAGAGTTACAATAAAAACGCAACCGTAGAAAACATTCAGAATGCAATTTAAAAAAAAACATAACCATAAAATATATATTTTAATTAATAAAAACATTAACGGAAAATTGCGATAAAAAGACGCAACCGTTCAGATGTGCAAATGGTATTTATTAGATTGCTAAAAAGAACTGACTGTTGGTGTCGGATCCCGCACCAGTAGACCGGGACCAACCAAAGATCGCCACGTAGTCAGGATGAAGGCCCGCAAAGGATGAAGGCCCGCAAAGGATGAAGGCCCGCAAAGGATAAGGCCCATTAAACCCAAGGTGTACAGGATATAGTCGAAGTGGGCATCATCACGAAGGTAGCTCGAAGTGGTCCCATTTCGGGATATGACCCGGAATCAAAGTCAGGATGGTTCAACGTAATTTGGGCCAAAAGGCGAAGCCCATGAAGATCAGAATCAATTCAAATTCAAACGTTGAACATTAAACTCGAAGACCAAAACGGACACATTTAAGAGAGAATAATTGTATTTAATTGAGAGTTAAATGTCGTTTGTGAGTATAAATAAGAAGGCTAATAGTCATGTAAGGGGATAGGCAATTTTTTCTAGCAAATACACTATAGTCATTCCCATTGCAATTCATAGCTTTTTCTTATCATATTTTTGTCCTCAAGAATAATCATTCCCACTAAATAAACAAATATTCAAGTGTGTGAATCCGACGTCCACATTTTGGCGCCGTCTGTGGGGATAGAAGATTCTTGAGTTGTCAGATTTCTCTCACTACATTTCCGAGATAAGCAGCAATGTCTGGAACAAGCATCCCTGACTCGTCAGTAGCTGAAACTCTCAAGGCCATGCAGCAAACCATGTCAGAAATGTCGCAAAAGTTCTCGGATGTGGAAAAAGCTGTGGACACACTTAAAACAACCTAGGTATCTCTTGGTCAAAGCGTCAATACTATTCAATCCCGTGTTCGTTCTCTAGGTGCAGGAAATACTATGGGAGTCCGAAGAAGTATGTTCAATACGCCAAGCTCCCGTGTACGAAATGAAACCAACGAACAAACAACTCCTGACCCAGCAATTCAACCGGTGGAAGAAGAGACGCAGCTTGGAGATGAAGACCAGCTTGTAGATCAGTATGATCAAGAAAGCTTCGACCAGCTCGAAACCATGAGAAAGGTTAGCCAGGAACTAAAAGAAATGAAGTCAAAGTTCCACCATGCCACTAGTTCGGAGCCGGACATCAACCGAGTCATCGAGGAAGCTAGGCGAACTCCTTTCATTCCGCGAATTGCAAATTTGAGAATCAAGGATTCTCGGAAACTCAAACTGGACCCTTACAGTGGATTAGAAGACCCAAAGAGCTATCTCGCAGCTTTTCTGATTGCCGCTGGAAGAGTCGAATTGGATGAAGCTGACGAGGATGCAGGATACTGCAAACTCTTCTCGGAAAATCTTTGCGGTCAAGCACTAATGTGGTTCACCCAGCTGGAACCAGGCTCAATCAACAACTTCGACGAATTGTCGGCTGTGTTCCTGAAACAATATTCCATCCTCATGGATAAAAGCGTTTCAGATGCCGACCTTTGGAATCTAACACAAGGACCAAATGAGTCACTTAGAACTTTCATCACCAAATTCAAAGGGGTGCTGTCAAAACTCCCAAGAATCTCGCAGCAGTCAGCTTTATCTGCCCTACGAAAAGGTTTGTGGCATGACTCAAGGTTCAAAGAGGATCTGATACTTCACAAGCCAGACACGATTCAAGACGCACTTTTCCGTGCAAATAACTGGATGGAAGTAGAAGACGAGAAAGAAAGTTTTGCGAAAAGGAACAAACAAGCAAAACCAGCGGTCACCTTCCCTACCAAAAAGTTTGAGCCTAGGGAGAACCAAGGACCAAAAAAGTTCGGATCGCAACCCCTCAACAATACCGTCGGGAAACAATTTCAAGGAAAAGGAAGGTCGAACACTTGGATCCGTGACGAAAGTTTGTATTGTGACATCCATAAGGTAACCGGACACTTAACCAAAGACTGTAGTGTCCTCAAAAAGCACCTCGCAGAGCTGTGGGCCAGTGGAGATCTTTCTAAATTCAAGATAGAAGATTTCGTGAAAGAATATCACGAGGCAAAGGATACCCCTAAAGATCAGAATTTAAAAAGACCTAGGCAATCCAACGAAGAAGAACCTAGAAGTTCGAAGGGAAAAATCAATGTGATCCTTGGAGGTTCCAAGCTTTGTCGAGATACTATCAGTGCCATAAAGAAGCATAGGCGAAATGTTTTATTTAAAGCGAATTTAGGCGAAGAAATTGACTTTCAAGGCGCGTCAATATCATTTGACGAAGAAGAAACACGTCACCTCGAAAGGCCTCATGATGATGCCCTAGTCATTACCCTAGACGTTGCCAACTTCGAAGTATCGAGAATTCTCATTGATACGGGCAGTTCGGTCGACTTAATCTTTTTAGGTACTCTGGAAAGGATGGGGATCAGTCGGGCAGACATAGTGGGACCGCCGTCTCCTTTGGTGGCATTCACAAGCGAGTCGGCCATGTCTCTCGGGACGATCAAGCTGCCAGTTCTTGCCAAAAATGTGTCAAAGATAGTAGATTTTGTTGTTTTTGATAAACCGGCAGCCTACAACATCATCCTTGGGACTCCATGGATTTATCAAATGAAGGCAGTCCCCTCGACGTATCATCAGTGCATCAAATTTCCAACTCCTAATGGAGTGGAAACAATTCGAGGAAGTCAAGAAGCTTCACGAACATGTTATCTGACCAGTCGTCGACTGAAGATCCAATAGCAATTAACGAAACCTGCGAAGAAGGGAATAATTCCAAGATTTCCTAGTGGGCAAAAAGAAGATGATGTAGTAATCGAAGTAGTATTGGAAGAAGACAAACCAGATCGGAAAGTCCGAATTGGAGTCACTTTGACTGGCGAAATAAAAGAAGCTTTGATTGAACTTCTAAGGAAAAACAAGACGTCATTTGCATGGTCGGCGGCTGATATGCCCGGCATAGATCCAAGCATAATTTGCCACAAATTGAACGTGGATCCAAGTTTTAAGCCTGTGAAACAAAAGAGAAGAAAACTCGGAGTAGAGCGAGCAAAGGCAGTAAATGATGAAGTGGACAAACTATTAAAAATAGGATCTATAAGGGAAGTACAATACCCGGAGTGGGTAGCAAACACTGTCGTGGTCAAAAAGAAAAATGGAAAAGACAGGGTGTGTATCGACTTCACCGATCTCAATAAAGCATGTCCGAAAGATAGTTTTCCGCTCCCGCATATAGACCGGCTCGTGGAATCTACCGCTGGGAATGAATTATTAACTTTCATGGATGCCTTCTCGGGTTATAATCAAATAATGATGGATCCCGAAGACCAAGAAAAGACGTCATTCATCACGGACAGAGGTACTTATTGTTATAAAGTAATGCCTTTTGGTTTAAAAAACGCAGGTGCAACTTATCAACGGTTGGTCAATAAAATGTTCCATGAGCATCTCGGGAAGACAATGGAAGTCTACATAGACGATATGTTGGTTAAGTCTTTGAAAAAAGAGGATCACATTAAGCATTTGGAGGAGTGTTTCGAAATTCTCAACCAATATCAAATGAAGCTGAACCCGGCGAAGTGCACTTTCGGAGTTCCATCCGGAGAGTTCCTTGGTTATATCGTGACAAAAAGAGGAATTGAAGCTAATCCAAACCAAATTAATGCCTTTCTAAACATGCCATCCCCGAAGAACTTCAAGGAAGTACAGCGCTTGACCGGTCGAATTGCAGCCCTAAACAGATTTATTTCAAGATCAACGGACAAATCTCTACCTTTTTATCAAATTCTTAAGGGAAATAAAGGGTTCCTTTGGGATGAGAAGTGTGAAGAAGCTTTCGGACAACTTAAAGCATACCTCACTACTCCACCAGTGTTGTCTAAACCCGAAGTGGACGAGAAGCTCTATTTGTATGTTTCAGTGTCAAAACATGCAGTTAGTGGAGTCTTGGTCCGGGAGGACCGCGGAGAGCAAAAGCCGATTTACTACATAAGTAAGTCAATGACAGACCCAGAAACAAGGTACACAATGATGGAAAAACTCGCACTTGCAGTAGTAACTTCAGCCCGGAAGCTACGTCCATACTTCCAATCGAAGTGTTAACCAACCAGCCACTCCGAACAATACTTCATAGTCCAAATCAATCCGGACGATTGGCAAAGTGGGCAGTGGAACTAAGTGAATATGATATAGAATATAAAAGCCGGGTCAGCATGAAGGCTCAGGTCTTAGCAGATTTCCTAACCGAACTACCAGTGCTGGGCACACCGGAGCAACCAGAGAATCAGACTTGGAAACTGTATGTAGACGGATCTTCATCAAAACAAGGGTCTGGGGTAGGAATCAAGTTGGAATCTCCAACGTCGGAAATTCTTGAACAATCATTCCGTCTGTTGTTTAATGCTTCCAACAATGAGGCAGAATATGAGGCACTAATTGCCGGACTTCGACTGGCACAAGGGGTTGGAGCTGAAGAAGTGGTTGCTTATTGTGATTCACAATTAGTAGTTAATCAGTTCAATGGCGATTATGAAGCAAAAGACCTGAGAATGGAAGCATACCTCGAAGTAGTGAAAGAACTTTCCAAAGACTTCAAGAAATTCGAACTAATTCGCATACCTCGAGGAGAAAACACAACCGCAGACGCACTTGCCGCATTAGCGTCAACATCAGATCCTGAACTAAAAAGAATCATTCCAGTTGAATGTATCGCGGAACGAAGCATTAAAACTGACAAAGAGGTTCTCGTCGTTACAAGGTCTCGAGCGGCAGCGCGTGAACGTGGCGACCCCGAAATCGAGTTGCCACCTGTTAAACGGAGGAAGTCGAAAAAGCGCAACATGGAGCCAGATATACTCCCAGAAACTGCTATAGAGACGGAACCGGTAATCGAAGACGACCATCCCGAACCAGACCTTGAACCAAATGAACATCCCGCACCGGAACCACGAGTATTTCATGAGATTGACCAAATTCCGGCTAAAGATTGGGGGGCTGATTAGAGGGAGCCAATAAAGCGCTACATCATGACAGGTGAGCTCCCGAAAAACAAGTGGCAAGCCAGGAAAAAGAGAATCGTTAGCGCGAAATTTTGTCTATCAAAGGATGCATTGTATAAGCGAGGTGTTAGCGACCCCTACCTATTGTGCATCTTTGGGCCCGAAGTCGAAATCGTCGTGAGAGAAGTACACGAAGGTCTGTGTGGGAGTCATGCGTCTGGAAGGGCCATGGCTTTTAAAATAAAAAGGATGGGCTATTATTGGCCCACTATGATCACGGATTGTGTCAAGTTCGCTCAAAGGTGTAAACGTTGTCAACTCCATGCACCATTGATCCATCAACCTTCGGAGTTATTCTCCTCCATTTCTGCCCCGTACCCATTCATGAGGTGGTCGATGGATATCATTGGACCATTGCACAGATCAACTCGAGGAGCACAATACCTATTGGTCTTAACGGATTATTTTTCAAAGTGGATTGAAGCTGAAGCATACGCTAGCATCAAAGATTCGGCGGTGAATACTTTCATTTGGAAGAATATCATATGCCGACATGGGGTTCCATACGAGATAGTTACTGATAATGGGCCACAATTCATTTCGCACGAATTTGAAGCTTTTTGCTCGGAATGGGGAATCAAGGTCAGTTATTCCACTCCACGGTATCCACAAGGAAATGGCCAAGCCGAAGCTGCGAACAAAACAATATTGAGCAATCTCAAAAAACGCTTGAGTCACCTAAAAGGAGGATGGTATGATGAACTCCAACCCGTCCTATGGGCTTATCGAACAACCCCTAGGCGACCTACTGGAGAAACCCCGTTCTCTCTAGTTTATGGTATGGAAGCAGTAGTACCGGCTGAACTCAATGTGCCTGGTCTTCGCCGAACAGAAGCACCATTGAATGAGGAGGAGAATTCAGCAATGCTCGACGACTCGCTGGATACCATTAATGAAAGACGAGATCAAGCCTTAATTCGGATACAAAATTACCAGCAAGCAGCAGCTCGATACTACAATTCCAAAGTCAAAAGTAGGCCATTCTTTGTAGGAGACTATGTGCTAAGGCGAGTTTTCGACAATAAAAAGGAAGAAGGCGCGGGCAAACTCGGCATTAATTGGGAAGGACCTTATATTGTTACCGAAGTGGTTCGAAATGGTGTTTATAGGTTGAAAGACTTAGAAGGCAGTCCAGTCCAGCGACCTTGGAACGTGATCAATTTAAAGAAGTTTTATGTTTAATAATACGCATTTTATTATGTACATGAACTACGGTGTGGCTTGATCCTGAAATGGGTACGTAGGCAGCTCGAAAACGAGTTCAGCTATTATTGAAAATTTGTTTTTATTTCTTAAAGAGAAAAAGCTCGACTATGCGAACGTACAAGGCAAATATGATTCGACTAGGCGAATGCACAAAAATTGGAAGCAAAACATTTATTCAAACGAACAAGACAAAGTGTCGATCTTCGCACACTTCGAGTTAGGAAAACCCTCCCGGAGAGCAGAACACCTGAACCCCTTGACCTGCGAGGTCAAGAACTGGCATCATACAATCCGGGATACGAGCAAAATCGGAGATTCCGAGCTCAATCCACTCTCCGGGGTGGGAACTAAGGATGTGAAGATCCCTTGATATCGCAGTGATCCTGCGTTGCATTCGATGAATCTTCTTCCGAAGTTTTTTCTTTTCAAGCGATAGCTTCCTGTGTTGAATTGCAAGCGCTTTGATAAAAGCCATCGCGATCTCCCGATCTCTATCTGGAAGGTCCTTGATCAAAGCGCATGGAGCTCGGATCTGAGATCTGAAAAAGCCGCGAAGTGGAGAAAATCGTCTACTTGGAACATCTTCATCTATCATTCTGATCCTGGAGAAGTCCGGCATAGATTCTGAACATCGAAGGTTAAAATCCATATCTGCAGAAGTAAGAAGAATAGTAAGGAGTGAGGGGAAATTGAAGCTGTAGTTTATAGGGATGTCGTATCCCTAGCAAGCTGCGGATTCAGCCTGGAAATAGAGTGATTCGCGGAAAGATTTATGCCCTTAAACCGATCCTGCATTAAAAGACGTATCTCCAAGAATGATATGAGAATTAAAGGAGTTGCAGGTGTTTCCATAAATAAAAGGGGCCGAGGCCCATTACGAGTTCAAAACAAAAGAAAAAAGAAAGAAAAGAGAACAGAGTTAGGGAACATTTATGGAAGGGGCTCAGGAACAAGCTCCTTCATCACCGGTTTAATGTTCGAAGTGGACGCCTTGTTTTTGGAATTCACTTCGGAATCATCCCGAACACGTTTCCGATGAGAGCTGGCCTCCTCCTCGTCTTCTTCTTCGCTATCAAGTGGGGCGGTATAAACTGGGGCATTCACCGGTCCCTGAACTTGACCCTTAGCACGGAGATACATCCGAAGCATCCTCGGGATCTCTGCGATAGAATCGAAGTTCCTCCACTCCCATTGAAAGGGGTCACTCTCTAAGGCTCTCACCTTCCTCTCCACTCGAGCAATGCGAGCCTCGAGTGTTTGCCACTTAAGGCCCAGCCGCTGCCTCTCGTCGCACAAACGGCGATGTTTGTCGACAACCTGTCACCAAAAAGAGTAAATTAAAAGTAAAAGGCATAAGGTTTTGGTCAAGAGAGTTGAATTTTGACCTTGTCCATGAAGTCGTAAGCCTCTTTCTTTTCCCTCGAAGGGAAGTGGAACACAGCATGAGGAAAGAGAACGCCGGCTGGCTCGAAGCCATCGCCGGACAAGAACAGAGGGCTGCCAAGATCGATGGGGACCACATTTTCGTTCTCAATTGTTAAAAAAATTATCGAGAGAATTTTGGAGTTCTTTGGAAAAAGTTAGAGGCAAACTTGCCTCTATTTATAATAGGTCTAGGGTTTATCTTGAAACCGTAAATTTAATGATGATAGTGTGCCCGAGTGGTTAAAACTGTTTTTGGAAATAGAGAAAGGAAGTTATTGCCTTAAAGACGTGCGGCTTTCCCTATTTCTCAAGGAAGGGAAAGAGCAACCAACGCATTTAAGGCAAGAGGCCCATTAAGCACAAAAGTTTTTAAGGCCCAAGCCCAACGAATTCACCGAGTTGACTAAACCCGAAGTGGGGAACTCGCGTTAAGCCGAGCTCAGTTCTCGCATTCCAAGAGAAGGGCCTGATCAGCCTAAAAATCTCGAAAAACATAGCCACAAGGCCAAGAAGTGTTAAAAGCGGACTTTGCAAACCCGCATATAATTTTAACCAAATCCCCTTGGGATCTAAACCTAAAACAAAGAGGTTTAAAAGCCTCCTCAGGCAAATATCTTGTTCAAAAGAAATTGATAATAAGGCCTCCTTAGGCAAAAGCAGAAACACAAATATTTAAGTCTCAAAAAATATATAATAATGGGACAAGCCCCAATTCGGAGTGGACGCAGCCACTACGGGTCAGCAGACACTTCGGCCTCCATTTCGGTTGTCGGGTTTTCACCCGCCTCCTTGGCCGGGACTTGATCAGAGGAAGTTCCTTGTTCATTCCCTGCGGTACAAACATCTCCTGGGATGACCTTCGGTGCAGCAGGGACTTCGGATGAGACGACGCCCTCCGTCCCACTTGAACCTATAAAAGACAGTTCGGGTCAAACAAGAGGCAAGAAGAAGGTAGTAAGCATCAAGAACTAGCGTTTACCTGCCCAGTCTAAACCTGATTCACTTAGGGGAGGAGATTCAATGAAAAACTCCGCGAAATCCTGAGGGTTGAAGGACGAAGCGGGAAGAGCTGCCAGACGATTTTTCTTTTCGGATAAGTTAGACGACAGCTCGGATCTCTCTTTCACTTCGGAGAAATCTTCTTCGTGGATTTGATCCAGCAAGATTAGGTTGCTCTCGTGCTCTTTGATGTCTGACTCCAGATCCGACTTAACCTTCTCAGTTTGAATAAAGCGGATGGCCCCTTGAATCAACTCCATCCCTCGTCCCTTTACCTCTTTTCTGGCCTTCGACGCCGACCTTGCCAACTCGGAATCACGCAACTTGGTAATCGCGTTGTACTTCGCGTGAAGTTCAATGAGTTGGTTATTCAGGGTGTCGGCAGCTGATTCGGATTCATGAAGTCTACCCTGAACGCCAGAAAGCTCGTTCTGTAGCTGGTAATTCTGGTCGTACTGGTCCTTCAGCTCCCCCTTTATCTTCTCAAGCTCAGATTTGAGGCCGCCTACTTGATCCTCCAGTTGTTGCTTAGAGCCCGAAGATGAGTGGAGGTCGGTCTCAAGAGTTGTAAGCTTGCTTCTCCACGAATCAATCTCCTGTTGCTGGCTAAGCAACAATCCTTCGTAGTGTTCAACCATGTCGTTGAGCTCGCTGTTTGCCTGGCATTTCGTATAAACTCAAGATGATGAATCAGTTGGAAGGGTAACATAAAAAAGAAGTAAAACTAACCCGAGATGAGTGGTGCGCATGAAGCAAATAGCGTTCGCGAATTACAGGACGCCACTTGTCGAATTCTGGCAGGATTAGACCCGACCGGGTCTTAAAGCACCGAAAAACGCTACCTTCTTTCTCCATAGCTGTGAAGGAAGAAGAAGGGGAATTGTAATATTTTGAATCAGGATGGAGTGAAAACCCTTAAGAGTGCGTAAATCGTTACCTGTAAGTGATTTGATCTGGGGGACAAGAGCAGGTTTTGACTTCGGGGAAGCATCTTGAGATCCAGAACTTTCCTTCTGAGGAGATGCGCTCCGAGCGGTCTTCTCGCCATCATGTTTGGGAAAGGAAGACATGTCAACAGGAGCAGGAGGACCCATTGTTTTAGATGGAGGGGACGATCGAGGTGAACGGTCAGTCCGGGCCCTCGATTTCTCCCTACGCGGAAAGGAGTCACTGCGAGATGACTTGTCTCTCTTCTTGCGAATCAAATCCTTAAGCGGTGCGCTGCTAAAGTCATCTCGGGGAGGTCGAGGAGAGTCATGACAAGGAGATTGGTCTCTCCGAGGAGAACGATCATTACGACGTTCATGGCGAGGTGTTAATCTAAAAGCAACGACAGATCTAGCCCCCTCGGAGCTGTTGTCGTCAACCAGTAAGGTCCTGCTGTAGTCTTTCTTGTCAATGGCGGCCGCAAGGAGCGCCTTGTTTTCATCACAAGCCTCTGTTATCGGCTTGGAGAGCTTCTTACGCTGGGCAGTGAGGGCCCGAGCTGACATTCCTTGAGTTGAAGGAGGAGGCGGAAGACGATGAAGTTGATTGGGCGGACTCATCCTGAGTTTTCGATTGGCTTCAATGAACCGATCGAGAGTGAAAGAATTCCAAAGGGTTTCCCCTCTAAGGATTGTCTTGAAGAAATTGACGAATTCTTCAGTTGGGAGAGTTGGAGCAATGAAGGCTGCAAAAATGAAACAACAAATTTGATTAGCAAAATAATAGGGTGATTGAGAAAGTGTCTGTGACCTAATTTCTACCAGGCTTTGCAGACCACTTCGATGGAAGTACATCAGAAAGACTTCCGATCGAAGCATGAGTTTTCTTAATCAGGAACCAAGGATGGTGCCAGTTTTCATCCTTGTTCGGGAGATGCGAGATGATGTTCCTGTTGGCGTTCGAATACGCTGAAAAGTACCCCGCTTTCTTCGATGAACTTCTCACGCTTAGAAGTTCGTTCAGCTCGGGGACTCCGATAATATACCCAGCTTCCGCTGCAACGGTTATGATCCCGAGGATGGTTCGGAGGAGATTGGGGGTTAGCTGAGGTAAAGCGATTTCAAGAGCCGCCAGGTATCGGACTAAGGCTTCAGGGAGAGGGAATGTTAGCCCACAACCCTTGAAGTAAACCTCGTATACACAGAAATAGCCATCACGGTGATCCTCCGGGGACTCCGTAGGATCGGCCAACTTCGATCCCGCCATCACGTCAGGTGGAAGTCGGCAAAGTTCTTTCGATCGTTGAAGGGATTGAATGGTACAAGTAGATCTGTAGTGAGGACCGGCGATATCGTTAGGACGGGTGCAGTCATCGAGGCTAGAACGTTTCTCGTCATAAGACGGAGACTCAGGTCTGTCGGAATCGGAAGACATCGAAGGAAATGGAAAATTCGAGTTCCGGAAGAGAAAGTTTGGCGAAAGAGACAGAGAGACTTGGCAGAAAAAAAGCAAAGAAATTTTTTACTAAAAGATAAAAATAAAAAGATGGTTACCTCACGCAAACTAAGTGGCAATGATGGAACCGCCTTGGGAGTCGTGGGGGAAGTGGAAAGGTTTTCCCCGTTTTAATAGTAAATAATTAAGATACGGTTATGATGATGACAGATGTCACGCGATCAAATATGGGTAATGCCGAAATTAAAGGACCGACGAGATCTTGGCGGGAAAATCAGAAGGTCCCATAAGCGCGATCTTTGGTCATTAAAACGTTTAAGTCTCCCGAATTGGAATAAGCACTTCGAAAGACTTGGGGGGCTAATTGTTGGTGTCGGATCCCGCACCAGTAGACCGGGACCAACCAAAGATCGCCACGTAGTCAGGATGAAGGCCCGCAAAGGATGAAGGCCCGCAAAGGATGAAGGCCCGCAAAGGATAAGGCCCATTAAACCCAAGGTGTACAGGATATAGTCGAAGTGGGCATCATCACGAAGGTAGCTCGAAGTGGTCCCATTTCGGGATATGACCCGGAATCAAAGTCAGGATGGTTCAACGTAATTTGGGCCAAAAGGCGAAGCCCATGAAGATCAGAATCAATTCAAATTCAAACGTTGAGCATTAAACTCGAAGACCAAAACGGACACATTTAAGAGAGAATAATTGTATTTAATTGAGAGTTAAATGTCGTTTGTGAGTATAAATAAGAAGGCTAATAGTCATGTAAGGGGATAGGCAATTTTTTCTAGCAAATACACTATAGTCATTCCCATTGCAATTCATAGCTTTTTCTTATCATATTTTTGTCCTCAAGAATAATCATTCCCACTAAATAAACAAATATTCAAGTGTGTGAATCCGACGTCCACACTGACCCCTACACACACAAAAAAAAAAATCATTTGATTCTAAAGTCTATACGAGTTTTTTAATCTTTTTCTTAATAATTTTTTTTCTGTTTGACATTTTTTTTGATAAGGCACTATTTAACAGTTTTTTTATGTTTACTTAGTTGTTCTCCTTAATTCCTTTTTTTTTTGGTTTTAATGGTAAATGTTCGCTTTTCTTCTTTTTGTTTGTGCAGAGTTTTCCTTCTCCACGTAGAAAATATTGAACTCTTCAATTGCGGACGTGTTGCAGTGAACAATGTTTTGAAAGATACCTTTATTGTCATATTATAAATCATTTTAGAAATGTTTGTTCTTCGAATAAATGTACGGGTCATGTATGAGTCAGACTACGTATGACTGTAGATCTATATTTAGATTTTCTTGTTTTTCTAAAATTAAATATTAGTGAACCAAGCATCCAGGAAGTTTCTGAACTAAGATTTTCTTTTAGATAATAACTTTGAATCTTATTGTACAAGAACTTCTTTCAGTAGCACGACATACCGTTAATTCATACTTGTGTTTAAATAAATCAAAATATTAGGGAAATTAACCCTTAAAAAAAAAATTAGGAAAATTCAGCCAAAAATAAAAAAATAATGAAACAAATGGCAAAACTAATTTTCAAAATTTCTGGATACTTTTTGGTCCACATGATAGAGATTTTAACGTTTTTACATTATGTATAGGTTGGATTTTTTTTTTTTTAAAGTGTATTTTTGTAGATTTTGAATGTCAAATTTATCAGAAATTCTAATGTCTTGGATGTAAAACAGTTAGTTATAGATTTGTATATTGTGGACATAGTTGTATATTTTGGAGTTGTTCATGAAAATGTTCATCATGGTCACATGTGTTGTAACTAGTTAGATTCATTCGATAGACTAATGTTTACAATATTACAATCAAATATTTATGTAAGAGATGGTAACAAACATTAGAAGTTTTTCTTAAATTTAAAATATTAATTCAAACTAATTTAAAACCTTCCAAACTATTGTTTTGTTGTTTCGAATAATGCTTTACAAAGAGTCATAGTACAATCAAATTACGTATTCTAATCTTTCGATCCCTATCTCATTTATCTCGATTTCCTTTCCAGTATAAGTAATGAGAGAGTATTTATAGAAAAAACATTTGACATTTGTTTTGATACAAGGTTTTAGTGTAATTGGAACGATCAAGTAAACCTAGTTATAGGATTGTAATAAATCGAATGTAGTGCATTTTTAGAATGTGTGATGTGACGGATTGTTATGATAGAATTAATTGATTTTGTGATTGATGTTGCTTCGGCTGGGTGAGCATCCTTCACGTAGTTGAGATATACATATCTTTGTATGGATGCATTTAAGGAATGGTTGGTTTCATATAGCTCAAACAATTATTTGTGAGAATTGCTTAGAAAGATGAAAAGCACTAAAAACACAATATATCACCATTCGTTTTTATATATGAATTGTTACATGTTTTTAATTTTGGATAAACAAAAAAACAAAAAAGAGATCTGAGAACTGTACACAAACAAGTGTCTATTTTCGGCGATAACAACAAATAAAATTACAATATTAGAAAGTGGTGGACAAAATGCTTAACGGTGGTCGACAGAAACAAAAAGAATTGCGAAATGGTAAACTATTTTGAGTGTAATAATTATGATTTCTATAAGCATTACATTATGAAAACTGAGATTAATATATTAGAAAGTTGAGCCCGAAAACCCATTTCGTGGTTCCCAAAATACATGGAAAATAACTATTACGATTTGGCATATTAGACCTTTGCACTGTTTACTATAAAGTTTTTGCCTTTTTCTATAACTGAAAAGTTGAAATGTATGAATCCCCATCTCTCAATTTGCTACATATTTCTCTATCTATATAACTAATTCAACTGAATATTATTCACATTTTAGTATATAACAACAGTTCATAATTGATATGTGACTAAATTTTTTTTCTATCTAAACTACTACTAACTAGAAATTAACCCGCGGTACACCGCGGGGCTATATATTTTTTAAAACAATTATTTATAAATATAATATATTGTTTTATTTGATTTAAATGTATATATATTATATATATTACCTCGCGATACACCTCGGATCGATTTTTTATAACTAAAATTTTTAAATTTTAAGTCGCATTTGTTTTGTGAATATTATTTGTTTTGTTTAGTGTTTCAAATTACATAATTATATTTGATTGTTAATTCTTGGATTTCACCCGTAGTATACCGTCCCGTATTAATATTGATCCAAACATGTCCCACCATATAACCCCGTCCAGTAAAATTAAACATCATTTTATTATATTTTTTAAATAATTTTTTTTTAAAAAAAACATACAATTCAAGTCAAATTAAAAGTTTGCTTTAAAAAATGTCTATTGTAAATTTTAGTGAAACCCATGATTTATTTCAAAAATATCTTTGAAAATCTAAATATAGATATATTATATATATACATTTTTGCATCCATTTTATAAAATAAATCCTAGATTTTGAACTTATTTACGATCAAATGCTATTGTCTTAAATTCTTAAGATTTTAAATTTAAAGCAAATATATTTAACAAACGAATTCAATTAAGAAACGAATTCAATCCTAATTTGTTTCCATAAATATCGAAACTAATCTTCTGAACTTACCGAATATATGTGATCACAATTACTAACTCCAACATAATCCATTCTCTGATTTTTCTCCACAAAATATTCATCACAACGATTTTTTAGAAACTATTAATTACTTTTCAATTTCGTGATATTAGAATATGGTGCAAAAAAATCCAATTACATATATTTTGTTCCATTTTAGTTAAGGTATATATAAGCGAGTTCCGATTAGGTCAATAATCTTTTGGTGGCCAAGAAAAATTTATTTACAACCTCAACTAAATTAGAATAAAATCTTTTTAATCGGATTTGTTTTTTTATAGGAATATGCAACTAATCCGTTTTTAATACAATCTAATAGTTTTTATTGTCGAGATAATGAATTCAATATTTTGTCAAGTTTTTATGGCAAATAATTGAACATTGAAATTCAGTTCAAAATCTTTACTTAAATAGAGAATATATGATAATTGTCGAGATATTAAGGAATATTTTTGCAGATATAGTTAGCAACTCCAGGATTTATTTGCTAAGTGTACTCCAAAAATGTATATATAGATTATAAATAATAAACAAAATTCGATCCAATCCACAAACTGTTTTGTCACTTCTATGCACCACATTCCACATCCATTTCAATCCTATATAATAACTTCTCTGTTTTAATATATATATATATATATATATATATATATATATATGATGTTTTAGCTAAAAGCACATATTTTAAAAAATTAATTTTTGTTTTTAAAAACTACTCTCTTTGTTCTTAGTTATTTGGTGTTTTGGGTTTTTTACTTGTTCCACCAAGATTGATGTTTTGTAAAAACATCATTATTATTTTTATTTGCGACCAATAGTAGAAGGAGAGAAGTAAAACTAATATTATTAAATTAACAAAATAATAATTAAAAAATAGAAAAGTTATTTTTTCTTAATTTGTGTGTAAAACTCAAGATATCATTGTTTTAGGAACAGAAGGAGTATCATTTAATATTTAATTTAAGAAAATTCAACTAATGATATAAAAAAACTGCATAATATAAATAGTGATATAAAATCAAACGCATTTAAAAATTGCATGGAAAATTGTAAACATCTTATATTTTGAAACAAACTAAAAACTCTAAAACATTCTGTATCTATTTGGATTATTAATATGAAGCAGAAATTTATAATTTACTGAAACATGCAAACAATAAATTCTGGGACAACAAAAATAAAATGAAATAAAAATAATAAAAAAGGAAATACATTTATTATTCTTTTCCAGAGGTGGAGTGAGAGACTGGGAAAATTCAAAACACTCTGTTGTTTCTCTCTCTCCTCTTTCACTCTTCGCCTCTCTTCTCTCGTCACATCAATCCACACTGTGAAGTATCTGTTTTTTTCTTCTTTTTTAATTTCTCAAGTTCTCTGCTGCTACTATTGGTCTCTGTCTTCTCTACCCAAATCCCAAATCACAAATCCCAAATCTTTATAATCTAATCTCTAACCTTACTTCGTCCTGGATTGATTTAACCTTTTCTCTGATCTGACCCATTTCTCAAGACTCTCTCTTTCTTCTAAGATTCATTGGTGTTTTAACCTTTTCATCGATTCCAATTCTCAATTGTTGTCTGTTTGAGGAACACAAGACCCCCTCTAGTGTTGTTGGTCGCTTCTAGGACTAGATCTTCTCGTAACGCTAAAGTTTAGGTTTTTAATCAACTTTTGTGTGTGAACAGTCCGCAGCATTTCTGGGTTTTGGTTCCTGAGGCTGCATTTTGCTGTTAACGTCGGTTGATTTCTCCACAAGGGTCTCTGGAATTAACCCAATTTTGAATGAGCTCATAAGTTAAAGTTGAAGTCTTTGTAACCGATAGGTAAAATTGGGTTCATGTTTGATCTGATTTCTTTGAATTTCTTAAACAAATTCAAGTTTTTTTCTTTCTATGTTTTAGATTATTTATTTGAGTTGGTCTTGTCTTTCACAGCTCTGTTCTCTATTATCCTGTGGTGTCCACTTCTGAATGTGGATTGAAAATTGAACTGTCTTAATCTTCATTTAGTTCAGCTAGAAGTTGGAAATTTATGTCCGGTTTGTTTTGGTTATCTGCTGTTGTGGAATCAATATTATATTTTGCTGTATCATGCTAGTTACATTCCAGGAAAGTGATTCAGTGATTGTTATATGTAGATGAATTAAAATGGAGGTTGTTGAGAGGAAACGATCCAGAGGAGGGTTTTTAAATTTATTTGATTGGCATGGAAAATCCCGGAAGAAGCTCTTCTCCGGCAGCAGCTCGGAACTCTTAGGTGTGTTTGTAGTATTGCCTTTGTAATGCTCACAAATAATTAGAAATGTTTAGTTCAGTTCTTGACAAGTCTGTGGCATGTAGAAGGGTCTAGTCTAAGACAATAAGGATTTTGTTATGGTTAAAAAGACTATGCTGTTCTTGTTCTCAAGATTTCTATTATTAACATGTTTTGATTCTTTGATTCATAATGCTATGTATATAAGAAAGTTCATTCTTCTTGTTTTTGTTCCAGAAGAATCAAAGCAGACAAAACAGACTGCTCAAAACCTCTTGAAGTCGAGGGTTTCTCTTGTGAGTTATCTTAATGCTCTTCCCTTGTCTATGTCAGATGGCTCTCATCTTAGTTTAGCGGATGAGAGGAACCAACTTTGTTTGGTGTTGTCTTTTGTACAGATTGAGGTTGATGAGATTGGAAAGAGTTCAAATTACAACCCGAGAAGTGACTCGAGCTGTTGTGCATCTTCTGTTACCAGTGATGATGGACAGGGGACAAGAGCCCCGAGTGTGGTTGCGAGGCTTATGGGTTTAGAGTCTCTACCGGTACCAAATGTCCAGGAACCTCGACTTAATCCCGATCTTGATCCGTTCATTCTCAGATCTTCACGAAACACTAACAGATGGGATGCATATGAGAATCTTGGTTATGTAAATCTCCGTAGTGACTATGATGGTATTTCCTGGGACCATTTGGATTCAAGAACGAATAATGGGCGCAACCAACCGATTGAACGGTTTCAATCTGAGACTTTTCCTCCCAGGTCAGCTAAACCGATATGTGTTACCAACAATAGACACCTGTCTCCTATCCGTAGTCCTGGATTTGTCCCGTCCAGGAACCCTATTTATGTAATGGAAGCGGCTTCAAGAATGATTGAACCAAGTCCTAGGATGGTTGCTAGAACACGGTTTTCGCCATCTAATTCTCCTTCATCAGTTCCTATGAGGATTCAAGATTTAAGAGAGAAATTAGAAGCTGCACAGAAAGTATCTAGCCGTCAAGTCTCTAATGATACCTTCAACCTTAAGTACCCAAGTGGAAAGCACAACGAGAAGAGAACCGCAACATCACTCATGACACCGTCAACTAGTAAGTTCATGGGAAAAAGCAGTTCTGATGGTTTGAAGGGTAAAGTGAAGCCATCTTATGTATCCGCACAAGCAAAGGCCAGTACAACGCCCTTAAGTGTCACCAGAAACTCTGCAAACCAAAAGGAGAAGGCAGAAACTAAAAAATGCGTAGCCAAAAGCCAGAATGGTCTCAGAGGCTCTCCCATTAACTTGGGAAAGAGTAAGCAGAATAACCAGAAACAGAACTGCAGAGACAACCAACCTTCAATGACCTCTGTTTTAAACCAAAAAGGCAGCAAAATAAATAACAAAGTTGTAATCAAGGTTCCAGTGGAAAGTGGATCGATATCAAAGCAGTCAGGTTTAACAACGGCTTCGACGGAAAAGAATACTTCTTTATCTTTGTCACGCAAAAAGAGTCTTCCCCGGAGCAAAAAGGTCCCAAATGGGATGCAAAAATCTGGAATCTCCGATGATAAACGGACCAAAAGAAGTGAAAATTTGATCAAATGTAACATCACCATTGATGGTGGCTTGAACAAAGGCAAAGATGATCGGAAAAAGGAAATGGATGTGATTTCATTCACATTCTCATCCCCCATCAAAGGTTTATCATCTGACTCCCTATCCTCCACTCAAGGAATTGGTCAAGACACAGACTCTCCAGTTAGTTTCAATATGATTGGCGGCGATTCCTTAAATGTTCTGTTGGAGCAAAAGCTCAGAGAGCTGACTTCTAAACTTGAGTCTTCTAGCTGTAGCCTGAACCAAGAAGAGTCTTCAAGTTCCATTTCAAAGGATGAGGTGAACGGGATGGTTTCATTTTCATCAGAATATGAAAAGTCGACCCAAAACGGTCTGGATAAAGTTTTATCGGAGAGTGAATCTGTTTCTGACTGCACCTCATTCTATGACAAACAAAAATTCCAGGTTAGTTCCTTCTTAATGTAGCTAAGAGATGAAGTATCCAATCTATATGGAATTTCTAATTTGTCATATTTTGCATTCTGTAGTTTTAGTACCTTAGCACTGTTTCTACATGTAAATATCAATGCTTTCTAACTAATTATGTTTTGTGTAATTCTTCTGAAAATAAAGATACAAGCAGAAGAGCACGAAGTTAGCAGCATTAGCACTGTGACGGAAGCAGATGATCTCAGAAGCTCCTGCAGCAAGGGTTTCTCAGATTGCAGACAGACCGCAGAATATGGTTCGTTTTCTTAATACTTCACAAGAACATTTTTATTTTCTTTCTCCCACGATTTTAAATTGTGAGTACTACACCGAAAGTCAACATTATTCATCCTGCAAAACTTGAATCCTTAAGATACATGTAATGTGCCAAAACACTGTTTGCATTCAATAAGAACAAGGGGCGTTGTCTAATGGCATAAACGGAAGCTTGATTTGCATCTACGTTTATCCTGTCTAACGCTTTGGGCTTTACAGGGACAATACAGTCCTCATCAGATCAAGAACTCACCTGGGTTTCAAATGAGTCGCACCAAGCACAAGACGAGTCCGAGCTCTCAGAATCTGTAATAACACTGAGTTACTCAGAAGCCGAAGAAAGGCTTGACTGGGAGCTTGAGTACATATCCGAGATCCTCGGGTCTGACCAACTGATGGTGAAAGAATTTGCTCTGGGGATGGCCACTGACGTATTACCTGCCAGCCTCTTTGATGAAATGGAAGGCCGAGGAGAAGCAACAGCAGCCAAAATCAAGAGAAAGACACTGTTTGATTTTGTCAATAAGTGCTTAGCGCTCAAATGCGAGAGGATGTTTATGGGTAGCTGCAGAGGGCTATTGGGCAAAGGCGGGTTTTTGTTTGAACAAAGAGATTGGTTAGCAGAAGAACTGAACAGAGAGATTCATGGGTTGAAGAAGATGAGAGAGATGATGATGGATGAGCTTGTTGACAAAGAGATGAGCAGTTTCGAAGGGAGATGGCTTGATTTCGAGAGAGAGACATATGAAGAAGGCATTGACATTGAGGGAGAGATAGTCTCTACATTGGTTGATGATTTAGTTAATGATCTTGTCTCAGGTACTCAAAGAAGAACATTGAGGCAAAGGGAAGGGCTAGTTTCTACTTAAGTTGAGCCTGATCTTCTCTAGGCATTCTAGCTGCTTCTGGTGTGTCTTTTTAGAAGCTTCTTCTAACAGTTTCTCTGACATGAGAATTGAGATGAAGTTAAAGTAGCCAATATCGAGGAGCATTTTTCTCACAATGTAATTCACGAGCATTCCTTCTTCTGTTTCTACTTCTATTGAAAATGCAAATAATATGATCATTTTCCTTCATCCGTTCTGATGAAGTGTGAGCGAATCTAGCAACAGTGAAACTAATACGCTAATATGTTTTTTTGATAAACCCTATCGGCTGAATACGCTAATATGTTGATGAAATTACAAACACAAAACGAGAAACAACTTTATTTTGTTGTCTTATGATTTGGCTTTGGTTATATACCAAAATAATAAAATCCAACCACCAATAAATTACCCTAATCATAAAAAAAAAAAAATAAGTGACAGGATAACTTTCTTCATGAAGGAAGAAAATAACGAAAAGAGAATCAAGAATAGTGGTGCTGTTTAAATGGAGACAACAACAGATGACAAAGGTCAAAGTGGTTTCTCTGTCCTCTCAGTCTTCTTGTTTGTCATAGCCAAAGGCAAGCTCGAAGATCTTTCCATAGTCATCCACAAAGTGAACATCAAGCCCTTCTTTCACATTCTCCGCCAGCTCATCAAAGTCTCTCCGGTTTGCCTCCGGAAATATTATTGTTTTAATCTGACTCCGCCTCGCGGCTATAGTTTTCTCCTTCACCTGTCATTTTTATGTAAGAAACTTGCAGCAAAATTCTGTACAATGTTAAAAAAGGCTCTAATAGAATAGAGTGAGAGAAGTCCGGAGTTACTTACCCCACCGATAGGAAGAATCCTTCCAGTTAGTGTGACTTCTCCGGTCATTGCAAGATCCTTCCTAACGGGTTTCTTCGTGGCAAGTGATAGTAAAGAGGTGATCATGGTGCAGCCTGCACTTGGGCCGTCCTTGGGTGTGGCTCCTGCAGGAACATGGAGATGAAGCTTGGAGTTTGCAAAGAACTGATTCTCTGGTTCTTTCTCTAGCATGATTTTTCTGGCGACTGTGTGAGCAATTTGTGCACTTTCTTTCATCACATCACCGAGCTGACCCGTTATATTGAGGCCACCTTTACCTTCCCCTTCCTCCACAACAGTCGTCTCTATGTACAATGTTGAACCACCCATTGATGTCCAAGCTAGACCCATCACAACTCCTACCGGTGTCTGCTCATAGAGCTTCTCTGCGTGGAATACCGGTTTTCCTACATAATCCGCAAGGTTTGACTCATCAATCATAACCTTTTCAATAGCTATCTTCTCGGTTTGGGCCACTTCCTTTGGTTCTTCAGCAGAGGACACAGGGTTTTCTTCGACAGTATGATTCTCTGGGGATTCGCCAACATCGGCCACAATTTCAGCTTCTTCGGGGTCAATTGCAACTGGAGGCTCTTCGGGAACTGCTCCTTCACGCACTAATTTAAGTGCAATCTACAAAAGAAAAGTAAATGGTATTAGATTTTGAGGGCTTGAGGAAACAATTCGGAGTCTTGTAGCAAAACTTACCTTACGGTAAATCTTCTCGATCTGTTTCTGGAGATTCCTAACACCTGCTTCTCTGCAGTAATTTTCTATCAAGGAAAGAAGAGCTGCATCACTCACCTCAACCTGCGAATAGCACGATCAAATTGAGCAAATCTTAGGAATATATTGACAATTACTTCTTTTTAATTTCCCCAGAGTTATAAGAAGAGACAATTGGAGAATAGGATGAAAGTGAGACCTGTTCAGGCTTTACACCACAATCTCCACGTGCAGTTTTTTCCAAATAGTCTCTTGCGATATGAACTTTCTCATCAGTGATATACCCCGCAATAGAAATCACCTCCATTCTGTCTAGCAGAGGATTTGGAATCATGTCTATCACATTTGCTGTGCACACAAATAAAACCTGTAGGGAAATGGATCAGCAATTAAATTCAAACAGCCTAGAATTACATAAGAAATAATGGTATTCATATCCATCAACTGGTGGACAGAACATCATGAAGAAAAGAAAAATGAAATTTGGTCCTTGACCACATTTAATAACCTTTGATAGATCAATAGTAACATCGAGATAGTGGTCCAGAAAATTTGCGTTTTGCTCTGGATCCAGAAGCTCCAACAAAGCACTGGCTGGGTCACCAGCATGGCCTCTCCCGAGCTGCAGAGGAACAATAAATCAATTTTATTGCAGAGAATTTTGTATTTGGTTATTGAACAGAATTGTATTGATGAATAAAAGAAGCTTCCCAAAACTACAAGATCTTACCTTATCAATCTCATCGATTAGAACAAGAGGATTTGCTGTCCCCACACTCTTTAGACACTGCACCATCTTTCCTGGCATGGCGCCAACATATGTTCGACGATGCCCCTAAACATGTTATTACAAGAATGGTTTATCGTCAGTCGCACATGTTTGACTAATATTTGCAAGTAAACCAAAAAAAAAGAGGTATACCTTGATCTCAGCGACATCTGCTAACCCTCCAACAGAGAACCGGAAAAACTTGCGATTAAGAGCACGTGCAATAGAACGACCAATACTAGTTTTACCTACTCCAGGAGGGCCCGAGAGGCATATGATTTTCCCTGGTGACACATTTACTCAAATTTAAGCAGAGGAGACAAGTTTTTCTTCAACAAGATCAAATCAGAAAAGGGCCACAATTACTGGGTAAGTATCAAACCTTGCGAAGTGCCTCTAAGTCTTCCCACCGCAATAAATTCCAGTATTCTTTCCTTTACGTCAGATAAGCCATAGTGATCCTCGTCAAGAATTTTTTGTGCCCCCACAACATCAAAATTTTCATCACTGCAAATTTAACAAAATAGATTCCTCAAATCAGTGAACACAAAGCAATTACAAATATTGCCATGAGATAAGAGCTCATCCTGTCTCTTTATTAGTCTCTCATACCAAAAGACTTACTGATTTACTTAAACAGATAAAAATATATATATAATATATCAAGAGTAGAAAACCTGTAATTTCCCCAAGGCAATACGGTCAACCAATCAAGGTAGTTACGCGTCACGTTAAATTCGCTTGAACTCGCCTCTAACAGCTGCAGCTTTGTAAGCTCCTCTTCTATGACTTGTAATACATGTGCTGGAATTTTTTCCTTGTTGGGCTCAATCCTTTCCTTAAACTTTGCTGCAGTAAAGAACAGACTATAAGTTGCAGTTGTCTTACAATTAATAGTGCACTCCAAACTCATACCAAAGACACTGGCGTCTCATGAATACATTGTGATCCATGAGGCAGTGAAATTATAAATTTCTAAACTGACTACATATAATTGAAGATAGTTTACGTTAGTACTGACCAGAAAGTGCAGATTTGTCATCTGTCTCCACACCAAGCTCCTGCATTGGATCACTTAAATGAATCAAACCAAATATGTATATACTACACAGACATGGTATGTGGATGAAATAGCAAAGCATATTTTGTGAGGCGGGCTGAGTAATACCTTCTTTATAGCCTTGAGCTGCTCATTTAGCAAGTACCGACGTTGCTCACCGCTAATTTTTTCTTCAATTGCTTTTGCTATGGTTTCCTATAAAAGGCACAGAAGATAAGAATCTTATCTCATTCAAACAGTTAGCGGATAAGTAGTCCCTTAGTGGGAAAGACACGCGAATAAGGCAATGAAGTACCTGAATCTTGCTAATTTCCATTTCTTTTTTCATCAATTCCAGCGTCAACCGGAGACGTTTGTGAACCTGTGTCAATAAAAACAGAGTGAGAGATTGACCAAGAATGAAAAATCATACAATTACAACAATAATGAAGCTACTTACATCCAGTTCTTCAAGAACTTCTTGAGCTTGATGCCTATTTGCACCACATATAGCCGCTCCAAAATCGGCTAATCGTGGATAAGTGAAATCACCTATATGCTACACAAGTTGAAAAACATCTACTAAGATACGTGTACCCTGAGAGACCTTTTTACCAGCACAGGTGAAAATTATGAAGAGAACATGCCTGGGTATATGTTTGAACGTGATCTCTCCATAGTGAACTTGTCTTTAGTACATCCCTCAGAGTTGAAATAACTTCAAAAGATGTTGCCTTGATGACATCATCGTCCATGTCAAAGGGATTATCCTGCACAGAGAGTAAGAAAAGGCTCCTGACTTCAGAGTTTCAAAAAGGAAAAGGAAAATCAAACAGTAGTCTCATATTATAAGAGGAAAAGTATAGAAGCAGAAATGTACCTTCAGATGATCGACTTTGACGGTAAGTGGTTCTTCACTCACCTGTACGAAGGAAATATTTTTCCCTTAACAAAAAGTGACTTGATAAACCAAAGAACACATGTGAAGATGTACTATCAAGGCTTTGGAACTTTGAAATTCTTTCTTAATTGAAAATTCTACCAAGTATGAACTATGAACGCTGTTACTCTACTGACTTACCATCTCTGTTATGCGAAGTCTCCTATGACCAACAAGGATAACTTGGTCCCCTTGGATACTTGAAATCTGGAAAATCAGTAAGGAAATCGTAATGCTGTTCATGATTTTTGATTTAATCACACGGACACCAAACAGATGTTGAAAAGCAGTAGCAGCAACACAATACCTGAGCAAGTGTGCCAACTTCGTGAAGCCGGTTAAGCAAATCTTTCCCTTTCAGCTCATTTATGTTTTTTTCCGCGTCAGTGCTTGAAGATGAATCAGCTGATGGGTCATCCTTTAGAAGGAAAGCTCCTGCATATGGAGCTTGTCGTCTTCTGCTCTCTTGTAAGGCTGCGAGTACTTTAGGATCCTGCACGCCAGAAAAAGCACATGCTGGTCAGAGAAGCAAAACCTGACATCTCCCAAACTATAAAAAATCGTGTCATTGCTACAGTTTGACAGAAATAGTTTTTAGCTATTTTGTACCATGCAGGGAAGATTACACTTTAAGAAACGATGGGGTAAACTATCTAAATCTGTGAATCAAATGCGGCTAAAATTGATCTATATGTCGAAAGCCAACCAGCAGCTATTTCAAAGAAGGTGTCAACTCTGATATGTCTGTTCTCTTCACTTTTGATTGTAACTAGGTAATCAATAATTCAGAGGAATTATGTCCTAACAGGTAACGAAACCAAGATTTGTACTTTTTTTATCGGCTCTAGTTCTAAGGCTTGATACAGCTCCATTTAGAGAGAATCCAATGAGATTTTGAGGACTAAACAAGGCCAAGTAATTTTGGAGAATGTTTAAAGACCAGAAAATGAGACATACCTTGACATAGATTGGCATGTAAAAACCAGGGAAAAGCGGCCTATGTGGCACCGGCAATGCTAAAACCTGCAATTAGACAATTAAAACTCCATCAGGAAGAATATAAATCCGCTGAAATGGAAATGATTAAATGTAAAATGTTCACAAAATCCACTAATTTGCTTGACTATTAACTAGAAACCACCCAATCCAGATTCAAAAATGCTCTAAGCAAAACAAAACCACCATGGAACAGCATACAATACCAGACGCTACAACTTTCTCCACTAACAGAACAACAAAGTGAAAAGCATCTCACAAGCACCATCCACTCAGTCATCACCAAAGTTTACAACTTTGTAATCATCTCAACAAGAATGAGATTCTCCTATACAATTAAATTGCCAACGATCCAATAAAGCATATACAAATGCACCAACAAATTTCGATAGATTTCTCAAACCTTACATTGGGTTTAGAACCAAAAAGTCATAATCCTACGCAATTAAACTAACCGTTAAACAATCTTCAGGCCTAGGGTTAGTGGACACAATCGCAGACGACGATTTTGAGTCAGACCCTTCAGAATCGGACTCAACCGCCTTAGCTTCAACCTCAGCCGCCGCCTCTCCATCGGTAGGCTCAGAACAGAAGAAAGCACGATGACCCAACGAAGCAGATCGCCGATTCCACCCAGTGATTTGACTCAACGCTTTGAACAATGGAGACTCCACTGGAGAAGACCCGACCCTAATTGCCGGAGTCAAATGTTGGACTCGAGAAGCGGACGAAGTGAAGAGCTTTAACATGGTGGGAGAGAAAGAAGATCTGGGATAATAACAATTTCTGAGATTGAGGTTTATAAAGTTTTGCCTTTTATGCAAGAAACCATTGGAGAATTCTCGAGAAGAAGCCTGTAGACGAAGATTAGTATCAAAGCCCTTCATAAACCCCGACGAAGCAAAACCCCAAATTTAAAGGCAGTGAAAGAGAGACCAACACCATTTTGCCTTCACAACAACAACACGACGTCGTTTTAGAGTCGGTTTATTGATTTTTCCGGTTATCGGAAAATCAAACCGGTCCGGCTAGTTAAAGTTGTGAACTTTATCTTCAATTTTGCGATTGATGATGCGTTTAAAGAGATTGAAGAAAGCATTGGTTCTCTACTGATCATAACAACAACAATAACAGAGATTCTTAGCCTAAGTACTGAGTACTGACTACTACTGATTCTAGATTACTACGAGAAGCATCGTGATTTGGCCCTAGATAAGTTAGTTCTCTACAAATCCAATAACAACAAGATTACACACTTTCTACAGAGATTGATTTATACGATCAAGTGTTAGTTGAATCATCTTCCAGCTCCTGCTGCTTTGAGGAAATTGTCAAAGGGACTAGCTGGAGGTAGTCTCATCATGGACCATGAATCCTGCAACATTCCAGATTCTCTCCCATTGATGTTACCATCTTCTACTACCTGTAACACCGCGTATCAACATGTAAGCCTTGTATGATAAAGGTAAGACCTTTTTCACTCATAAAGTAGGTTAGGGTATGCAAAACAATTGAACTCCAATTTGAAGGTAAATTATATAACCAACTTAGCTGTTACATACCTTCTCAAGTGCAGATGATTCCTCTGATGAATTTCTGTAGAGCCCATTCATCTGGCGGTTCTCGGTGGCCAACCACCTTGAGAGTTTCTGTCTAGTACCGGTCCCAAAGGTTTCACAGCGGTTAGTCATTGTGTCATAAGGAAGCGGTGAAGTAGAGACAGATGACCCAACCACTTGACCAGCGACCTCAAGTGCCTAGACAACAAATTACAAACCAATCATAAAACAACACAGATATATATCAGCCAGTTTCTTATTTATGTCGAATAAGGTCTACACTTACAGATTGCATGAGCTGGCCAATGCTGATAACTTGAGGTATAGATGGTGAAGGAGATCCTCTTGGGGGGAAACGCACAGAGAATTCACTCGTCACTTCGTCTTCAACCATTGAACCTGCAGGTATGTCCTGTGACAAAGAAATAGAAGTGTTTACAGTTCTGAATATTATGATAATCCCAAAGAATATGGAACTTCAGAGAATAGTTTACCTCATCGAAGGACAGCGATTCCTTAGAGCTACTTTGGTTTGGTTGAGGTTCAACGTTTGGCCGTGATCCAAACATAAAGGCATCATCAGGTGTAAATGGCTCCAAGATTTGCATCTTTACATCAACTTCCTCAAGCTTAACAAGAGTATATACAAAATCAAATCAGCACAAGAATCACCAGGTTTATACTCTTTTCTATTGATCATTTAAATCTTGGACAATTACACACAAGAGAATCAAACATTGGGGCTTCAGTGCTAATGTTCACTGAGAAACAGAAAATATAAGATTTACCTTTGAAAGCTTCGATAGAACTTTTGCGACAATATCGGTTATAATAGTGTTGGACAGTTCTACTTTGCTTCGCATCTCAAACAGCATTGAAGTCGCCATCTGGCTATCGCTTGAGGACCCAAAATCTTTCATATTTGCCTGTGGTCTCACGTGAAGTTGTAAGTCATCTCCAATGAATAGATAAGGATCCACCTGAAAATTTTGAGCATATAATCAAGTGATACACAATCTCCCTGGATAAATGTAATAATTGAAACAACACATTGAGAACTCACATCACCAGGAAGTTGGGCCTTCAGCATTTCGCAAATATGAGGAATCTGATATATTTTGGCAGCGAACATCAGCGTACTTGTGGATAAAGCGAGGATTAACCGCTTGCAAACTGAGGGTAATGTGCCTGACAATGAGAAAAGTTTGACTGCACATAAGCGATTTTGAAAAACATTTACCAGTTTAACAGAGTAGCATCAATCAGTACCGTTATTAAGGTCCAAAGAAAGATTCCTCAATGAGAAGAGAAGCTGAAAGGCTCGAACAACAAGCCCGTCATCAGGATTCTGTAATTAAACATAATCATGAGAGGCTTAAGTATAGCACCATGAAAGTGAAGACTTCCTCTATGAAAGAAAAATATTAAGAGAGTCAGGGAAAAGGAGAAACTTTTATGTTAACCTTAAGTCGCAAGGACAGAAGCACCAAGCTGAAAGAATGAGCAATAGCTTCAATGTTTGAAGGTAAGATATCAGGAAGTGCTGATTGTATCCAAAATGCAGATAACAATTGCCCGATTTGATCTTCGGTAAACTTCATCATTGATGGTAACTGCATCACCAGACAGTATCAGATAATTGCATAAACATATGATGGTCCTATAGCACATAACATCCAGTTGTAAGGAAAGAAAAATGTTACCATATCAGCTAGATTGATAAACCCGGTAGTCCTATCAATTATGGAATTCAACTTGTGAAATTTTGGGGACGACTTGTAGTTCTTAAGATCCTCGTGAGAGTTACTGTAACCATTCTTCTCAATCTTGACGCCATCCTTTTCCTTCCTGAGCTTGTCTAATCGAGCAGTGACAGATGTGAACGCAGAGGTTGTATCGCTCCTCCAGTTTCTTGATTCATTAAGATAGCCAGAAGCTCTCACTGATGCAAGTCCAGCCTGAGATTGACCAGAACTTTGCAAGAGAATTACAGAGAATATTTCATGCGCTCCTACACGGGTTTCCACATTTGGATGCAGCATTGCTTTTAGAAGTGCATCAAGAAGTGTGTCAGGGAAGACCTGTATGAAAATTAAGAAGGAGTAAATAAACTGTGAAGATAATGTTAAACACTCAGAAGAAACAATAAATTTTAGTTCACCTGTTGTGACCGCATAGATGGCGATAATGCTGAAGACATTGCATGAGCAAGTATCAACAGTGATCCAACCGCTGCACGTGAAACAATTCCTGAAGAAGGAAGCCCCTCGACTGAAACAGCCATCATATCGAACAAGGGCTGCGTATCAACAATTCCTTTGGCTATCTCCCGCAGACAATCTTCAATAGAGTTTTGAAGCATCACGTTCAAGTTGAGTTCCTCATCTCCGATTGATCTAGATGTCGCCTGAAAGCTTTTCCTTAGGTGCCGACACAAGTCATTAACAAAACTTATGTCCCTGAGATACGAGCTGGTCCTGATCAGCTTTGCAAGACAACCAGCAACTTGTATGATATAAGCCTTGAGCTCAGGGTCATTGGCAACATGCTTATTGTCAAGATAGCGTACAACAGTCGACAACACCAACTGCTGACTCCCTAATATATAAAGAAACATAAACTATGAGTACACATACGTGTCTAGACAAAAACCAATATTCTAACAAAAAAGACAAGACATAAAGAAGATACCAGAGGTTTCCATCAAGTATACTGCATCAGACAGAACTATCATGGCCAGGCCATTTGGGGGAGTCCACTGGCGTCTAGAATTAAAATAGCTGAACATAGGATCCAAGATTTGCCGCAGAGTTGTGCTTTCTTTAGCCAGGTCAACCATCCTCTGGAGACAAATCTGTGCCCAAACTTTGGGCATCTCAATCTCTTCTCTAAAACAATAAACAATTAAGAAAATTGAGAATAAGGGGCCTGACAAATAGAAAAGGAATCACAGCAACAATTAGAGGATTAAGTCAGTTACTTAGTCAATAGAGTCGGATCTTTTCTTGCAGTTCTCGGTCGGACAATCATGTAGCTAGGGCTATTACAAACTGTTGTTCCTCGGCCTTCACATCTAATCACCTCATTCACCCAGTTACAATTTTGCTCTTCTCTGTCTTCATTGGTCTGAACAATCATGTCTGCCTCGTAATTATCAAGAATGGCATGTACAATCTCATCAACAGTAGCAAAGATATGAGAAAACTCTCCCATATACCACACCTGATGAAGAAGCAAACATAAGAAACACTTATTAAACCGGACAGAAACTTTTGTGAGTAAGATTGACTGAATTTGGAAAATTAAAAGAGCTAGTTCTAGTACCATCGCTGAAAGGCATTGCAGGCCAGATGCTCTCAGACACTGCTTTTGATGTTCGTCACCTTCTTCACGAGCCAATGAACAAACTTTGAGCGCAAATTTTTCAATGCTGTGAGTATAAGTTCCATCAACCTGTTCATACCAGATGAAGAGTGAGAAATTTCACCTTTTCAACATGGACTAGCATATGTGTAGAAACTATGAACTTTATTCATTGTTAAATAACTCAAAGCCTCCAACTTAGGTATGCATTCTAGTTCACCTAATATTCTTCAATAACATATTACCTGACTGTAAATGAACCTCGTCAATGTTTGGCATCCAAGAATGGTCGGTGTGTCCTGCTTTGAATTATCAAGTAATTCCGTAACCACATTCAGCAAACTTGTAGCGAAATAAGCCCTTAAGTAAGAGAAAAAAAAAATAACACATGAATGTTAGTGATAAGCAAGACTCATCAAAGGAATGCTACAATAGATGTTGCTAGATATTAGAAAGCTTACATCTGATCCTTGCAATGGCAAAGCATTTTGTTGTAAGCCTCAGTGACAATATTGATGAACTTCATCTGTTCAGATCGAAGGTCCTTGTAACACCTCTCTTCAAGAAACTTAGCAATCTGTGACAACCACAAAACACAATATGCTGAACTTACACACACAAGAGTACTTTCTCACCAACTATAGTAAGATTCAAAAACCAAAACTATACCTTAGGGATACGGATTGGGTTCTTCGCAGCATACTCGCACAATTTGACAATCTTTCTCTCATTTGGTGCACCATCCTACAGAAAAATCATGAAAGTAAGTTCAATATATACCCAAACATGTTTTCAAATTCACAAATCAAAACTCAAATCCGATGAAACTTTGTCATTTAAAGTTGTTACAGTGAAATAGTTGCTCAGAAGCAAAGATTATACCAAATTACAAGTGAAAGTGGAAACTTAAAACGAATGAGCTACAAGGAGACACTTACAGGGGATTTGGGGAAGATCTCACCAAGCAATTTCTTGTAACGCTTGACAGGCTGTCGAGATCTCGACCTGAGAGCAGGACAGCAAACGCACATACTCTCGCATGCCGGAAAGACATTCCTCGAGATAAACCCCATTTTTCACTGCAAACACTCACAGAAGAAAGAAGATAGTGTTAGAAAATCAAAAGAAGAAAACATAAAGCTTCAAACTTTTGTAAACCCTAGAGGACCCAAAGTTACTAAACAAAGAAGAGCCAAAAAAAATCAAACCTTTCTGAGTGAAAATTAGAAACTAGACCTCAACCCTACTTTTTGAAATTCAAAATTCAAACTTTAACATCGAAGATAAAAAAAAAAGATGTCAGAGGTTCAAACATCAAAAACTAACGAAACAGAGTATGAATCAATGCGTTTGGAGATAGAGGAACAAGATCAAACACAAATGTGCATATATACCTATTTCTAGAACAAACCCTAACCAAAAATTTAGCTTAATTTCTACGGTAATCGAGTAAACAGAACAAAAGTATCTCGAGAAACCATGAAAGAAACTTAAGAGATGAGAGATTTGAAGACACGTACAGAGCTCCAGGGGACGGATCTGAAGAGAGAAGCGAAGTGAGAAACTGGTTTTGAAAGATTTGATTAATCTAGAAAGAAAGAGAGACTCTAAAAAGGCGCGTGGATTTGGATACAAACTGCAATTAGAGAGCAAGGAGAGAGAGAGCACGTGAGATGTCACAGATTTTAATGTTTTTTTCTTTTCTTTTCTCAATAGAGAAAAAAAGCAGAACTAGGCTATAGATAGTTCTGTCTTGTGTCAGAATGTTCCATCGATTAAAGTCCAGAAGCTAAACAATTTGGTTGTTGTCTTGTTCACAACAAAAATCCTCACAAATTTTTTTTTATTTTACTCAATCAATATTAGCTTCAAAGTTATCTCTTTCTTTTTGTTATCGGAAATTGATTTATATTATTTTAGAAGAATATTTGAAGGAATACAAACTAAAAACGGAGGAAAACAAGATTTTTCCGGTGAATCTCGCATCGCTAGCTAGTTTACAATGAAATAAAGATAATCATATGATTATTTATTGATGTTTAAATTCACAGTAGTGTTGTGAAATCTACAATTTTGTGGGTGTTTTTACTTGACGAGTTAAATGTGATTTATATGAAGAAGATCTATACTATTAACTAGGAATCACTAGATATTAAACAACATTATGAAGGGTAAAATATTACATAAGATGCCATTGGTTTTAGTATTTTTAAATAAATTTATTAAGGATACAATAATAATCACAAAATTAATATATTTAAATAAAAAATAGTAAAATTCTTTGAAGTAATTATTAGTTTCCAAGAAATTAAACTCACTTTCTTTCTCTTATTAATTATGGACGAAATTTTGAAATTAATTTCTAAAAATTGTTAACCAATGAGAATTGAAAAACTAAGAATTGATATCCAACTAAGATTTTATCTAAACCAATCCTAATAGACTATTCTATATCAAAAATAAAAATAAAATATTACATTTTAATTCAAAAACACTATCGTTTAAAAAGATTTATCAATGGAGAATTTTAAGATTGAATTTGAATTTTCGTTAAAAAATTAAATACAAATATTTTAAGATTCAGTTTTGTTATAATATTCTTACAAATTTTGAAATATAAAACGAAATTTTATTTCACAATTTCTAAAACGCCATATTAGATATTAACAAATATTTATATTTACTAAAAAATAAATATGCATTTTATTTTGAGAAATTGTTAAAAATGCCCCTTTTTCAATACCCCTTTTCAAAAATGCCCCCTTTGAGAGTCCATTTTTAAGTTTGCCCTCTTTTAATTTTTAATGACCATTTTACCCTTATTTGAAACAAAATTAGGTCCACAAAATACAAAATATTTTTTGGCGGGAAAAGTGATCCCGCAATTTTCCCGCCAAAACACTTGTAAAAACCTTTAAAATACCTTGTAAAATTTTCCCGTAAAAATTTTTCCCGCCAAAAAAATTTTTTGCGGAAAAAGTGATTCCGCAATTTTTTTGGCGAAATTTTTTTGGCGGGAAAATTTTTGGCGGGAAAAATTTACAAGGTATTTTAAAGGTTTTACAGAGTATTTACAAGTGTTTTGTAAGGTTTTACAAAGTATTTTAAAAGGTTTTACAAGGTACTTATACCTTGTAAAATCTTATAAAAAACTTGTAAAACCTTATAACTTGTAAAACCTTATAAAATAGCTTGTAAAATCTTATAATATCTTATAAATACCTTATAAATACGTTGTAAAACCTTTTAAAATACATTGTAAAACCTTATAAATACCTTGTAAAAAACCTTTAAAATACCTTATAAATTTTTCCCGCCAAAAATTTTCCCGCCAAAAAAATTGCGGAATCACTTTTCCCGCAAAAAAAAATTTTTGGCGGGAAAAAATTTTACAAGGTATTTTAAAGTTTTTACAAGTGTTTTGGCGGGAAAAATTGTGGGATCACTTTTCCCGCCAAAAAATATTTTGTATTTTGTGGACCTAATTTTGTTATTTTTCCTTATATATTTGTGATATCTTTTATTAAAAGAAGGGTAATTTAGTCATTTTGTACATAAAAAGGGGTATTTTTAAAAATGGACAGCCAAAGGGGGCATTTTTGAAAAGGGGTATTGAAAAAGGGGCATTTTTGTGAGTCTCCCTTTTATTTTTGTGTAGATTAAACAATGAAAAGAAGAATATGCAAAATTTAGCTAAGGAAAGAAACATTAATATATTTGTAACACGGAATATGGAACACGGTTTTAATGGAATGAAATGAGAATAGGAATTACGAGACGTGATGGGAGGAGAACATAAATTAAAAATCAAACTAAATACTCAACTGGTATGAGTTCGTGTTATGAGTATTATATAAAATAAATTTGTTTACATACATAACCCTATATGTATGTTTTCAGTTACACATATTCTATTTATGACAGATATGGGACCGTCAAAATTTTTTTTCACATATACGAGACGGGTTATGGGACAAAAAATTTATGACAGATACATGACGGGATAGATTTTTTGTTCTAAAATAGTTACGCCTAGCTAATATACATGAAATAACCCAAACTAAAACCGAATCTATATCCTATTTAACACATGTAATCAAACTGTTAGAAATGTTTTGATTAGTTTAGAAAATAAAAACGTAGCATCATTTAACTTTTGCAAATAGATAATATCTTATTTTTATCTCAAATATAATTTCGCACGAACGTATAGGTTCGAATCTTAAAATATAACTATGCACTAACGCAACTGAATTTCGTTCATTACTCTAACTTTATAATATCTATATTATTACGAAGTTCACTAACACAACAAAATATTTTTTATTTAAAATCTATATAACAATTTCTATAAAAAAATATCTTTGCACGTACGTGTGGATCTAGATCTAATACACTAAAATATATATCATAAAAACAACAAAATACTATATATTGAATGCAAATTTGTAAAAATGTTTTTAAAATATAAAACCCCGCACGTACGTGCGTGTCAGGATCTAGTAAAGTTGTGAAGAATAGATACATTATTAGTTATTACCTTATCAAATTTAACCTAGATCAAATAAAAATGTAACCTAAATCATTTTTTATTTACACTTCAATATTTTGGAATTGTGTATATAAACTAGGAAAAGACCCACGCTTTGCGTGGACTTAATACTATATTATGTTTTATGTATATTGTGACATGCATTTAAATTTACTTTCATTCTAAAACTCATTATTAATACATTGAAGTGGGTTATTTCTAATTTTGTATGTTAAAAGTTAAATTATATTATTATTAATAATAAAAAATTAATATTTTAAAATTTTCATTTATTTTAATTAGTTTGTTTTTATTTAACTTAAATATTAATTATATGTGACATAAATATAAACATATGTGAAATTAAATGAACATTGTAATTAAAAGTTAAAAAAAAATGTTTTGCTGATGTAGATACATTAGATAGAGAGGTAGCTCTTGAATTATATATACTAGATAATAGATTTAAAAAGATTATATAAAATTTTTTAAAAAAGGAGCTCGAACTACAAAGACACACAATATTCGCTTCATAACTTACATGAGAAAGGAAGTTTTTAATAGTACATTGCAAATACGAAACAAATTTTATCTCGAAAGTCGAAACTCACCATAAAAATATCCCACACAACAAACTATGAAAATAGCTTTTAACATCATTTATGCCAATAGCAAGAAAGTATAACTTTTTGTATATAATGTAATTTTTTTGTATTTGTGTTTTTATCACGGATCTCCTGGATGAACCGTAAGAGAAACGAAAGACTTCATCGCTTATAACTTCTTTTATATTAAATTATAGAATTTATTATCATCTTTCTTTGAAATATTAGTTATATATTGACAACATATAAATAGTTATATTATTTGAGTATCTTATTATATAAGCTTAGTTGATGAGATGTTGTACGAACCTTGTAGACATCATGTTTAACTATCTTAGTTAATCAAAAGAATCTTACAAATTTAAAGAAAAAGATTAACTCGAAAAGAAGAGAACTAATTACCGAATAAGAACGGTGAGTTTGGATCTATTAAAATTCCTTTGACGGTTAGCGGATACTCAACACCATATAGATCCAGGAACAAACATCCATCATCTACATCCATCACGGATGAAGATGTGTAATCGATGAGGTGTTGAATGGAAAAATCTTCTTTAGCAGTTAACTCACTCTTTAACCTAAGATTAGCCGTCAATTGAGCCAGCTAAAGGGGATCAGCAACAAATCACGGTAATCAGAAACATGGACAACATAAAAATTAAGTAAAAATATTACAAAAAGGAAAAAAAAAACATATATTGAACCCACATATTACTTATTGAAAAACAAAACTCAAATAGATAATATTGAAAATTATTTTAAATTATTAAATATATCTAGTTGGAAAAGAAATTGAAATAAAAAATATAAATTGTAAACCCTCACATATTGTTATTTATTTATATGACTTCCTATTTTACACGTGTTAAAATCTGATCGATAGACTTGTCACGTGTTACGATTACATGCGTTAGTAACTTTATATAATAAGATATTGGACATTAATTTACGTTATGAAATATTTTTAATTGGAAATAGAACTGAAATAAATAATATACTAAATTCTCACATATTTCATTTTATTTATATATTTTTTTCTGTTACACGTGTCAAAATTTGATCGATAAACTTGACACATGTCACGATCATATGAGTTACTAACTTTGAAAACCAAACTTTATATAATAAGATATATATATATATATATATATATATATATATATATATATATATATATATATATTATTGTATAATCTTGTGATATGTTTCCGGATAATAGTACAATGGTTTATGTAATGTACTTTTATAAATTCTTAAGTTAGATAGACATTTATCATACAAAAATCTTATATATAATCTCCATTAGCTCTAAAATTATGTTGTAAACTTTACACCATAACGAATTCTGAAACAAAAAACACTCTAAATTTATTTTAGAAGCTAACTTATAAAATATTATAAACGAATGAAAACTCATTAGTTATTGTTTATCAAACTGGAAAAAGAAAGAGAACAAAAAATAAACCAAAGCTAACCTAACTTTATACTAGGGCTGGGCAAAATATTCGTTAGATTCGCTTTCGATCCGTTATTCGATTCGATTTGAAAAATCCGGATATCCGTAACTTTACGAAGCAAATCAAATACTAAAAATAGGTATTCGTCAAAAGCGGAACAAATCACAAATACTATTATTTAAAGGGAGACTCACAAAAATGCCCCTTTTTCAATACCCCTTTTCAAAAATACTCCCTTTGGCTGTCCATTTTTAAAAATACCCCTTTTTATGTACAAAATGACTAAATTACCCTTCTTTTAATAAAAGATATCACAAATATATAAGGAAATATAACAAAATTAGATCCACAAAATACAAAATATTTTTTGGCGGGAAAAGTGATCCCGCAATTTTTCCCGCCAAAACACTTGTAAAAACCTTTAAAATACCTTGTAAAATTTTTTCCCGCCAAAAAAATTTCCCGCCAAAAATTTTTTTTTGCGGGAAAAGTGATTCCACAATTTTTTTGGCGGGAAAATTTTTGGCGGGAAAAATTTACAAGGTATTTTAAAGGTTTTTTACAGGGTATTTATAAGGTTTTACATTGTATTTTAATAGGTTTTACAACGTATTTATAAGGTATTTATAAGATTTTACAAGCTATTTTATAAGGTTTTACAAGTTATAAGGTTTTACAAGTTATAAATACCTTATAAAACCTTATAAGTACCTTGTAAAACCTTTTAAAATACATTGTAAAACCTTACAAAACACTTGTAAATACTCTGTTAAACCTTTAAAATACCTTGTAAATTTTTCCCGCCAAAAATTTTCCCGCCAAAAAAATTTCGCCAAAAAAATTGCGGAATCACTTTTCCCACAAAAAAAAATTTTTGGTGGGAAAATTTTTTGGCGGGAAAAATTTTTACGGGAAAATTGCGGGATCACTTTTCCCGCCAAAAAATATTTTGTATTTTGTGGACCTAATTTTGTTTCAAATAAGGGTAAAATGGTTATTAAAAATTAAAAGAGGGCAAACTTAAAAATGGACTCTCAAAGGGGGCATTTTTGAAAAGGGGTATTGAAAAAGGGGCATTTTTAACAATTTCTCTTATTTAAATAGGCGGATATCCGCTCCGTTCCGGAATACATATATAGATATATATATATATATATATTATAGATAATTATACTTTATATAAATTATAATTTTATTATTCTTATATAAAACAATAATTTCCTAATCATCGAATTAATTATTTGAGCTACTAGTTTTAAAAATTAAAAGAAATGTATATATTTCTGATGGATCGGATATCCGGTAAATATTTGGACTTTAACGAATATTCGAACAACCGGATATCCGGTCACTAACGAAGCAAATACAAATCGGAAAACTAAGTATTTCGATAAAGCGAATCGAATCACAAATACCACCAAAATTCCGGATATCCGCTCTGTACCCACCCCTAGTAATTGAGGATCACCATCAACATTAATGGACAGAATCATTGATGACTAGTGTCTCAAGACTCTCAACTCTCAAGTATAGAGCAAGTTTTCAATCTTTCTCTATTAACTATGACAATGGTAGCTTCTATGAACTCCCTGACTCTGTTTCAAGCTCCACCACATATAGAGGAACTAATATCCATTGTGAGCCACTCGTCCCCAAAAAAGTTAAGCTGGCTTTTGAATCTTATAGGAAACTTTCAGGATGTTGAGCATATTTGTACACTTCAACATGAAACATTGTTCTCATTTACGAAATCTTCCTGACATGGTCACTTTAGAATCTCACTAAGTTCTACATCTTTCTGGCTGCTTAGAGCTTGAGGAAATTAAGTGTCTTTCCAAGAAACATGATCAACATATATTTTGGTAGAACCACCATGCGAGAATTGCCACAACTTTTCTCAAAAGTCTAGAATTCTTGAATGCTCATGGTTATACGTATCTGAAGTCGGTTTGTTTTTGGACTTTGAGTAGCTTCCAAAGCACCACACTGTCAGTAATTGTTTCAATTTTGTCACAGGTGATCACTGAGTTCTTAGAGAAAGGTGTATCAAAGCACCAGAAGTCATTCCTGCAGACGCGAACGTAGTCAGAGATCCTCCTTTCTTTTGCAAAAAAGGTCCTAATGTAATGACAAACTTAGCTCCTTAGACAAGCTTGATTTGAACAAGGAAACAGTTATTTTCTCTATAATGGTTGTGTTTTGTTTGGTTGAATAAGTTTTTTAAAAATATTTTAGACCGAGTTAGATATGTCCCTCTTGTTATTAAGGATGTTGCCCACTCTCTAGGCAAATATTGCAAAACTTATGGCAACAAAATCATAAGCAATCCTTCTGCATTGTTAAGAGCTTCTTTGGCTTTTCAGAATTTCCCCATAGATTGCGTTATTAGTTTTCACAAAGAATTTGATTCCATCGCATGAGCTTCATTGTCATTGTTCAAGGCCATGCGTGTTAACAAGATAAGTTCCGCACAAGACTTTCAGGGTGCTCAAAGATGGCCTCGAACAGCATTCTAACAATCATGGCCCTGTTTTTTTCTTTCCATAATTTGAATCTAAAAGGGGAACACACGAAATAGTTTTCGCAGAATGTAATCGAAACTTTAATATGGTTTAAGCCTAATATGGTTTAATGAAAGAAATAAACAATCTGGGCCAACTCTAATTTGCAAAAAAAGGAAACACATCAAATCAGAAGTTGAATTTCATGAGTCGGATCTCATACAAATTCGGCAATCTTGGCCTTGAATTCTTCCAGCAAATCCTCAATGCTTTTCACCGAGTGGGCTGCACTGTCTCTCAAACGAACACTCACCTGAAAATGTGAAAGGTCCAACAAACAAGTAGTCTTTAAATATGTTCAGACAAAACAAAATTTAATTAAGCTCGAGTGACTCTAAATAAGGATGTGCCGTCTAACCTGTCCTGTAGCAGCCTCAGTTTCACCCACGACCAGAATGTAGTTGTACTGCGCAAGCTGAGCTTCTCGCACCTACAAACACACCACAATCATCATCAGTTCATCACTCAAGTCAATCTTAGGAATCACCAGCAAACCAAAGAACAAAACTTGGAACATGAACCGAAATTGTTACCTTTTTATCTATCTTTCTGTCTGTTAAGTCCGCATCGATATAGAACCCAGCATCATGAATTTCCTTTTGCACCTGTTTCAATGAATGTAAGAAAAGCCAGAGATTAGACGCTATAAGTAAGTCAATAGAAACAACGTGTTTACTAAAAGAGTGCAGCATCAGCCACAAACGTAACCTTTTCTGCATATTTCTGAGATTTCTCTGATATAGGACAAACTATGGCCTGGCGCGGACTAATCCAGAAGGGCCATTTTCCTTTGTAATGCTCCAACAATATGGCAAACATACGTTCCACAGATCCCAACACAGCTCTATGTATCATTACAGGTTTACCCTTCTTCGCTTCATCCTCAGCTGCGTATTCCAAGTTGAAGCGAATCGGAAGTTGAAAATCAAGCTGATTTGAGGGAACAAGAAACATAAAATCAAATCCTGCACTGATAACAGCAAGAGAAATGCATAGACAAGAAAAACTAAAAAGAATTTAGGAGTATAACCTGTAAAGTAGCACACTGGAATTTTCTATTCATTGCATCAGAAACAGTGATGTCTATCTTTGGGCCATAAAATGCACCATCTCCTTCGTTCAACTGCCAAAACAGCACGCATTAGAATGAATGCAGACTTTGTGAATAAACTTGAGTATTCAACAACAAGTGCCAATACCACTAACGGCTTTCCAAAAGCTTCTATAGCTTCTTTGAGATCCGCTTCAGCTTTATCCCATGTTTCCAATTCTCCAAGGTACTTCTCTGGCCTCTGAAATTTAAATTAACGTGCAAATAATAGAAACATGTCACGCAAAGACTATAACATTTGGTAGATGCACTGGTGAAGAAATCATCAAATATGGTACCGTTGAAAGTTTTAGCTCATAGGTAAACCCAAAAACTTTGTACACATAGTCAATGAACTCCAACACACCCTGCACTTCTTCCTTAACCTGCAAATATATAACATTACTTATAACCAAAAACAGGGAGACAAGGAGCTCCGACATTGCCAGATAAGAAACATATATCACAAACCTGTTCCGTTGTACAGAAGATGTGTGCATCATCCTGAAAATAGTATGCGAACATTATATTAGGTAACAAATATGCATCATGGAAAGGGAAATATGATAATTAAGTAAAGTATAGAAGGATACAAAATGTACCTGCTGGAACCGTCGGACGCGAGTCAACCCACTAAGTGCTCCACTTGCCTCATTGCGGTGTAGCACTCCAAAGTCAGCCAGTCTCATAGGTAACTCTACAGATCAGATCATATAAGCAAAAAGCTGGTGTCAGTCAAGATAAACGATAGACAATTTCTTTAATAAGATGTATAAAGGGGAAACATTAGCCATATTTTCCTCGGTGATAGGTTACAAATCACAAATTACACTTTGGAGCAAGTCTCCTGTCATTGAAAAAATCAGCACCGAGTAATCCACAAGAGATTTTGGACAGTCTGTTATGGAGTGAACTTTAATTTCTACAACTAATATCATTCATAGATATGTTTTTGATGATATCGAACAGCACAACAGGAACAGAGTCACACCTCTATAAGAGCGAACCCTATGCTGGAATATCAAGCAGTGCCCAGGACAATTCATTGGTTTGAGCCCGAACTCTTGCTTTTCAATCTACATAAAGAACATTCTGATAAGTCATTCATACGTAGAATTTAGCTTAGGGAGCTGCTTGCTAAAGTAACAGAGTCAAGGAGACTCTTAAGCTTACATTAAACGTAAACATATTCTCCTTGTAATTATCAGCATGTCCGGATGTTTTCCACAGGTCCATGTTGTACATATTTGGTGTAATGACCTGCCAGTGCAAATTTCTTTAGCGATCCCCACTCATCAAGTATATTAAATATGAGATTAGAATAAAGAAAAACCTCTGTGTAACCCCTTTGCCAGTATTGCTTCTTAATGAAGTCCATCAACCTGTTATATACACGAGTGCCGAGTGGAAGGAAGAAAAAACTCCCAGGGCTGAAGCTCAAGGATGGTGAATATATATTAGTATAGTGAAACCCAAAGCGGAAAACACAATATATTAGCAAGGAAGTACCTGAGTTGATGACTAAAGAAGAGTTCCTGCTTTTGGCCCAATAGTCTGTGGTCATACTTTTTGGCTTCTTCTAGAAATTGGAGATATTTCTGTAACGACCAAGTCAAAAATTATAGATATTATGCATACTTATGACACAGCGTAGCTGCCATAATAATTAAGAAATATGAGTACCTTCAGCTGCTTCTGGTCAGGATATGATATCCCATAAACTCTTTGTAAGCTCTCACGTTCTTTGTTACCCCTCCAGTAAGCTGATGAGGCCTGAGAAAAATATTTTGGTCAGCATAAGAAAACAAAGTAGAATCTGTAGGGACGTAGCTCCTAGAGACACAGTAGCAAATCACCCTCAAACATTTGAACGCTTTCACAAAGGAAGTGTTTGGTATGTGCGGTCCACGACACAAATCCACCAAAGGGCCACATCTGTAGACAGTAATGGTCTTGTCTGCAGGCAAATCATTGATGATTTCAACCTAGATGATTAACAGCAGAATAATGAGTCCAAACAACAACTTCAAAGAGGAAAGAAATGAATGTAAGGTTAGAGGAGCATAACAAAAATCCAATGATATTTATACACAGCTTAACCCACCTTAAAATTATTCTCAGAAAACATCTCGAGTGCCTGATCCTTGGTCACTTCAATCCTTTCAAACGGTTGTGCTTCCTGAGATGTAAATAGAAGTGAATCAAACCAATGGAATATATGACCAAAAGTTGGGTGACATATATCATTTAATTTTCACTAAAAGGTTTGAGAAAAGAAGAAAAACTATTGTAAGAAAGCTTCAAAATATCAGACTAAAGAAGAAACAATACCTTAGCAGCTTTTGCAGCACCTGCTTCGATGTTAGGAAAGTGATTCTCGCTAAGGCCCAATTCACCATAAAATCCATCATAGTAGAAACCCTGCAATAACAAATCCATTACTAACATCAGCAATAGCTCATTGTACAACACTTCATTCAAATACCGAGAACCAGACAAATGGTTTCCTCCTTTCTTTTTCTAATCTAAGAGCCAAGAAACATACAAACAGAGAAAACGAGCTTCACAAATGATCGAACATGATATAGAAACAAGTAACAATAAGCATAAACAAGCTCCTCTTACCTCTCCTCTCGTTGTACACGGTCCTATGCACAGCTGACACCCATACTCCTGCTCAAGAGCCTGCACTAAGATCAAACCCACATCCACAGTAAACACATCGTTCGTTCACCACAAGCAAAACTTTCACTAATCAGATAAGATCAAAACTCATTTACCTGACCAAGAATGTGCGCACTAGAATGCCAAAGAGTATCTCGACCTTTATCGCTATCAAATTTGAAAAGCTCAAGCTTACAATCACCTTCCAATGGCCTACTCATATCCCAAAGAACATCATCAACAGCAGAAATCAACGCAGAATTTGCCAAACCCTTTGAAATCTGAGCAGCGATATCCATTGGAGTTGTCTCCCATTTCTTTCCTTCTTTCACATTCCCATCTGGTAACGTAATCCTAAACACACACAACACCAGAAAATCAAAATCGAAGTCAATCTTCTAAGAAACAAAGTAAAACCTTATAAGATACAAATCAAAATGATATATAAGAGCATCGGTATCGTATTTTACTTGATCGGATCGTGTGGAAGAGACTTAAGATTCTCGAGTTGATTCGCTTGGATCTGCTCGAAGAGTCTGATACGTTTGGGGATGACGGCGGAGAGATACGCTTCATCCTTTGGTGCTGCCATTGATGGAACAGTACAAAACGAAGACGCAGACGAAGACGATGAGAGAAATGATAGAGACGAAGACGATGAGAGAAATGATAGAGACGAAGAAGTTGTGTAACGACGAATAGAGCGAGCCGTAAGACGAAGGAGCATCAAACTTCGTTGTCAAAGGTTTATGTTATCTGAGTGAGTCTAGGGTTTTTTTTTTCCTTCGTCAGGGGTGAAAGAAAACAAAATCGAACCAAACCGACTTAAAATTGGGTGATTCCAATTTTCCGGTTTTCGAAACTGATTAGCCGGTTTAGTACCTTTTTTTTTTGTTTAGATGAGTAAGTTGGATAAAAATATTTAGGGGGTGTTATTGGTTTGTGATTTAAATAGAGTTTAGTGACTTAAAATGTTAAGTAGAATATGTTGTTATTCAATCAAGATTTTTAAAAAGTTTGTTAAAGTCTGGTGTTATTAGTTTAAGATTTATAAAAAGTTATAAAAAATGTTCATAAATCTGGAGTTATTGGATTCTTACTTTTATAAAGTCACTAAAAGTTTTGTGTTATTCAATTAAAACAAAAAATCTATGATTGTTAATGAATTAAATTATTGTGTTATTGGTTTATGACTTTCTACACTTTTTCACAAAATAAAGTCATGAAAAGTATCATCAAAATAGAGAGATTGTTTGAAAAAATTTACAAGATTGTGAAAAACTAATCAACAAGATTATAGAAAACTCTCTAGCAAAAAGTTTAGAATCTTTCATTTATTTACTTTCTATGATATTATCAAAGTCTTCAAAATTCTTTGTAAATTAGGAACCAATAACACCCCTTTAAGGTGTCGAAAAATACTATTCGAAATTTTGAGTTTGAATTTATACACAAAAGTCATAAAAAAGAGTAAATTTGGAAAAATACCCTCTTTGTGTTTACACTTTGAAAAATACCTTTTATTTATTTTTCTCTAGGTTTTTTTTTTTTTTTACTTTAAATAAAGATTTATACACTGAAAGTGAGACTACTATACAAAATATTTCAATGTAAAAGCTCCAAATCAATTTGAGAGAGGGTCGAAGGAGAAGAGTCGTCTTTGTTCATCGGTGGGATTTCTCAGCAATCTGCAGAATATCAAAGAGGCTGCAACAACTGATAAAAGAGACAGAACTGCAAGAAACCCGAAATGGGAAGCGTCATTTGCTGCTATGGCTACACCGAGCATCAGCGATTCAGCTAGACTTGCCACTGAGATCTCTGTTGCACCGATGAGATTAGCCTTGGACGATGGAATTCCGGTTTGGAGAATCTGAGCTCCCACAACGCCGTATGACATGTGACCTAGCCTCGATAATACCTGCATTTGTTTGTTCCCTTTTAGTCAACACCAAAACCGTATCTTACTGGTAGAGAGAGTGAAGAAAGAACTTACGATCATGGACAAGAAGAAGAAGAGTGGGCTTTTCTGGGATAGAGAAGAGCTACAATACACAGCAACAGCAACAGCAAGGAGTGAAGCTTGGAAAAACAATCCTACAGCACCCGCCTGCATCGTTTTAAAACGCAAACGCAATAACATTAATCAGCTTGAACGCAATACAAGCTCAAGATAACAAATGGCGGGAAAACATTTCACCTTTAGAATGCCAACTCGTTTGACCAAGATTGCTGATAAGAAGGTTGCGGCGACACCCATAACAGCGCATAATCCACTGAAACCACCAATAACTGATGGATTCACACCTGTTAAAAAAGACAGATTGCTGACTAATTTGTGGGAGTAATAGCACAAATAATCTCACGCGATTAATTAAGGTTTTCATCCAGGCACTAAAGAAACGTAAGGGACCGAGTTGAAGTAGCATACATCGTTGTGTTAGAAATGCAGTCATCAAGCTGCCTGGGGTGAGGACGATGTTAAAGTAGAGAAGGACATATGCGAGGCTAGCAGGAAGAACTGGTTGTTGAATATATTCTTTCCATCCGAGCTTGATAGTTTCCATGCCAATATCAACTGATGACAAAGCAAATGGTATCTGTCATGTCTACATGCTCAAATCATATAATATGCTTATCCAAGCAGTATAAATTAAAAGGTCTCCTTACAAATACTGTCGGTACTAGTACGAGGTCCTTCAGCAGAACAGCTGCTCAGGGAGCATTTAGGACGGTCCAGAACTCCAGAGGAGAACTTGTTGGTCAGCCATATAAGAGCTGTCTGAAGAAAGTAGATTTCTTCAATTATAAGTGCAAGACGGTAAGAAGTCCTATATAAATTGGTAAAGCGCAAGTGGAATTGCTTCTAGGATCTGAAGCAAAACAGCATCACTCCAATGTTGATGACACAACACATTTATCTAGTTAAAGAACTAATAATACTGGACCTAGGCTAAGCTCCAATACTTAATCCAATACATAAACGAGAAAGACCGTCTTTTTGATAAAGAAAAAAGAATTCCACAGTTGACTCATAAGAAATAGAAATTATTCTATTACACATAGTTAAGCCTCATACAACACAGCAGCTTTGTGTTTCCTTTATTTAGCTTGGACGAAAGAAGAATAACCAAAAGTTTATAGGGCATTGCAACTTACCATGGTTGGCAAAGAACCCACCATTAGTGTGGCAGCAAACTTTAAGCAGGTCACAGGGTCATATTTGGACAGGAGAATGCCAAATAACATGGTCCCAGCGATCTATTTAAGGTTACAATTATGTCATTTGATGAATTACTGGTGTTCCAAGGGCATAAAGCACATAGATTCCATAGAGAGAATTACTATACCTCGCAAAGCAGATCTATTCGGTGGAGAACAGCATTTGCTTGTGCAAGAGCGATTGGTCTGTTTATGCCCGCCAACTACCAAATGATAAATTAATTACTTCAGTCGGTCTTTCTTTTGATGAAAACAGGTATACCTATGGCATCACAAAGAAAGCATACCAATACAACCCAATCACGTTCAATGGCTACTCCAGATGCTATTCCACATAGACTGTCAATGGCCCCTGCGAATAACAATGCAAAAAACCAGGGCTGCAGAAGAATTGATGACGCCGATGTGGAAGGAACTGTGTATGCATGAATAATCATTCCTGCAGATACCACTTGAGCGGCTGCCTGAACATGAAGATATAAATTATGTTAATGACACTTAATTGTGATGTCTGATAATAGAAGTTGAAGGAAAGTAACAATGAAGTCATTTGTGATGTTTTAATTCAGAGTTTTAGAAAAGATTACCTGAATGACATTCAGCGAGATATACGTAGGAACTCTCGGACTATAATCCATAAACTTTCCAACCACTGGACCCCCAGCAATTATCGCCAATTTAGTAACAAACCCCATGACTGCCACAGGTAGTAAGCTCGGATGTAGCATCGCAATGGCGGAAGGCCAAGCGAAATTCCAAAGTTGTTCAACCAAATTTCCAACCAAACAACTTGCATATAAGACTGATCAAAACAAGAAAACATCCTCATGTCGGTAAATGCCAAAAATAATATAACCATGGCATCTAATACGATGATGAACTAGTGTGAACTCTAACCATATAACCCTTCAGGGTGAGCAGGAGTGGCTGCAATTACAGTCTGCTCCTCCTCAGACAATACCTAAAAACCAAGAACAAGAAACCAAAGATTGATTAGCTCAACCAACACTGTAGAAACTCTTGATTCTTAACCAAAAAAGGGGAAGAACATACAGGCAATGCTGTTAAAACGGTATCTACGTAAGTACACTCTGTGAGTAAGCTCAGCGATTCAGTAACGGCGATATTGGTATCGAGATGAACAATGGGAATTGTATGATCCTCAATTGGAGTAAGCAAATCCTCGTGAATGTCATCATCAGTAGTAACAAAATCGTGACATACATCAGTGTTTATAATCGAACACCTTGAACTAAAACTGTTTAACCTATCATGAATTCAGAAAAAATGAAATTAGCAAAGCCATAATCAAAAATAGTTATAATACATATTGAAACCAGAATTCGAACCTTCGAGAACATGAAGATGATGAGCTGAGACTTAACCATCTACAAGAAGGGAAGCGATGATAACGAACTCTAGAAAAAGCCACCGGCGATAGAAAACGGCTTCTGTCGACCGGAAAATGAAACAGAAAATCGAAAGACGGGGAATGTCTGACCAAAGCCATGGAAACAACCATTTCAAAAATTGATTCTCCTCTTCTCTTTTCTTCTTCAAGCAATTGAACTTTAAGGAGTTGTAGTTTGTACTATTCGTCTTCTCCAAACTCATGCAGCCTCTTAATAAACTCGAATTTAACCTCAAAATCTTTCTCTCTGGGATTTTTTCCCCAGTGGCTTAATCGCCACTAGATTTTCTTCAAGCTGAGGGGAAAAAAAACCAGAGAGAGATTGAAAAAAAAAAACCTTATCTATGGCGGTTCGTCGCGAAGCACGCCGTTTAAGCGAATATGCTCAAGTGGGGAAGAAAAGGCAGAGAGAGTTTTGTGTAAGGGAGATTAAGCCACGTAGATTTGTTTATAACCAGTAATCCATAGCCACCTGGCTAACCAAATCATCCATACTGAATTATACAACTCGTTGGGTTTTGTTGGTTCGGATAATTTGGGTTTTGGTTGACTCGATTATGGAGAAAAAGAGTAAGTTAAACCGAAAATAAAATCGGTTTGGTTCGGTTCGGCTAGATAAAAGTTCGGTTATAATTAAAGAGATTAAATTTTGAGCCGTAATTATAACGGTTCGGTATTATGGAATTCAAGGAATTCTAGTTTTGGGTTTTTCGGTTATTTAGTTTAGTTTTATGAAATTGCGGTTCAATTTACCAAAAAGTCGTTTAAAATTTGGCTAATTTTGTTGTTTTGGTTTTAGTGCAATTTTGATGAGAATTGGTTGAGTACTAAAATATAAAGAATCGAAATTTCAATACAATGAACCAACAATAATAACAATTTGGGTTACTCGGGTAATATGTGAACCAAATTGAAAACCAAAGTTTTTTTTTTGTAAAATGAAAACCGAAGTTATATAAAAAGCGATCGAAATGTACCAGAATCGAAACGGAAAACCATACACATATAGTCGATTCAAGTTTGGTTTGAATAATTTGCCAAGCCTAGTCTTACAAGGTAAATGAATTATCTAAGAAAATAAAAAGTCTTCATAGTTCAAAGACAATAATATTCAACAAGAAAGGAAAGATACAAGTTATATAAAACAACTAGAATCTAACAAAAGAAAAAGTTAATTATTTAAAAACGAGGAATATTAGAGATCCATTGATCTTGGTCAATGAAATTAGAGATAGAGAATTGTTGTTTAGTGTCAAAAGAATGAAGTTTGTCACTCCAAGGAACTCTTCCTGAAATATCCGATCCTACTCCTTTACACTCAACTTCTGCATATGTGAAACTCATCCTAACCCCCAAAGAATAACATCAAAATTTTATTATATAGTTCTCATTCACATATAATTTGACAATGGTATATATGATATATTATAGATAGAGATGTACTTACTCGTATCTACCATAGTGCCAAGGGTCCCAACCCTTAGGGTGGACAACGGAAGAGAGATCGGTTTGGATGAAAATGACTCGGCTGAATGGACCGTAGGCTCGTCCAAGATAGACACTGGTAGTCCCTGAAACACTACCTCGTAGGAACACGAACCCACTTGGGTCCGAAACGCTGCTTCTTCCTTGAGCCGTTATGTACCCAACCGCCACTTCTGATGCCAATGCTCCTGCCGTTGCGTTTATATGACAGTCCTGTCAAACATTTTATACGACTCATTTTTTAGTTAATGTACATGTTTCACATATATAGATCGATCTTAATCTTTGGTGTCTCAAAATCAACTTGTTGACTTATATTAATAAAAACTATTCAGCAAAAAAATCAGTCATCGATCCTAGTCAAGTCACATGTTTAGTTTTGTTACAGAAAAAATAAACATGCTACAAAACTTTAACCAAGTTTGTTTCTATTATTTTGAATGACTGAAATGTTACTTTTTCTAGAACAAAAAGTTGAATTTAGTACAGTTCTAAGAAAGGTCTTTAAAAAGTGTGTTTGTTCTGTGAATGTAACAACAGTCTTGGTGTAAATAGTGATCAAGTACGGTTCTCGTGTTTGCCATTGAAAATCGAAGTGTAATAGAGATATTAAGTATACATACCTCATAAATAGATTGGCCACTTCCAAAAATGAAATCGATAGCACCTTGGATGTAACAATTTTTGAAGTGATGTTTGCCATGATTATCCCACACTGTATCTTGTAACCCCACGAAATCGCAGTTGTAAAACGCTGATTTATCGCCATAAACCGAAATCGCAACCGCCGGCTTTATTTTCCAATCCATACCGTTTGCTTTCGTCGTTATACTATTCAAAGGATAATACGTGTTCTGCCACAAAACATATAAAATTATCATCATATTATTGTTTCGTCAAAAAGATATGTTTGTGTTCCGTTCCGTTACGTACCATGATTGATAAGTTTCGGACGACAATATGGGGTGGATATGAAGTGAAAGTTGAGCTGACGTCAGTGGCTTCGTGACCATTGTACATGATGGTCGTGACTCTTTGTCCCTCTCCTTCTACTATTATGCATGGTTTGTTATATGGTATTATCACCTTCTCTCTGTTTTATACATTCATTATCATACAAAACTATATGTTAATTTAATGTTAATCTTACTATAAGAAAAATAATAATTGCAAATCCGTTGACGAATTAACGACTCGTTCTTTTAAATCTTTGTAAATTCGATTAATTAGGGTTCTAGAACTCTATGAACCAGAACAACACAAACTCAAGATTTAATGGAAAAAAAAATCAAAGATTTAATTAGGGTTAATGTTTTGATATCAACAATGCTTTAATTTTCTTAAAAAAAAACAAAAACCTAGCTAGAAAAATATTAAAATAAAGAATATATATATATATGTAAATATGTGGAGAGACCTATGATTTGAAGTCAAGTGCTACTAGTTCATTGTTTCTACACCAAAAGCAGTAATTTTACTTTCAAAACATATCAAACGCTAGAAAATTGTGGTCAAGAACGCTGCGTTCTAAAATTGGAAAAAGAAAAACAGTAGTGAGTTGTTCTTTACTTACACGTAAACACCTCGTTTTACTTTGATTTTGATCCATAGAGAATTCAATTCACCAACCGCATCAATGGCAGCTTGAACCGTACGGAACTTACCTGACCCGGCTTGGTCGACGATGATTGTGTTCACGACTTTGTTGCCACAAGTCTGATCAAGAGCTGTCAACGATCCAATACAAGAACTTAGAAGAAAAGCTATGAAGATGAACAAACAAGACATGTTTATCTAACTATCTTTTGTCTGAAAAAAGAACAAGATGATGAAGAAGAAGAATAATAAGAAGAAGAGGATGCGAAGGAGAATGGAAAGTTATTATAATTATGGTGAGGGTTGAATTATTTAGTTTCCTTAAACAGATTATGGTAATTTTCCTATTAATATAGAATATATTTTTTGGATCTATATAAACTTGCTTGTTATATACCATGGTCAACCGAAAATGTTATCCAATTGATAGAATGTTTTTATTTCTTGAACTTAATTAGGCCTAATCGAATGGCTGACTCTATTTTGTTTTATAGAAACTTTAATTAACAAGATAAAAATGCTTGTGCCTTATGTAAATAAAATCTAAATTTAAGCTAAATATATATATATATATATATATATGGATATATCTTATTTGAAAAATAGAAATCTTATTACATGAATTAAAGTTAGATACGTAGATATGTATGATAAATATGAAAAATATTTGTGTTCGATATCAAAATGGTTAGTTAGTATAATGGAAAATTTTATATTGCATTTTTTATTTAAAATGGAAATTGAACCATAATTGTTTTTGCGTGTACAGATGGTGATTTTGGATATCTAATCTCTGCTATGGAATATTTGTGTCTACAAAAGAATTCAAAATCTTACAATACATGATCGGCTGATCTGGTCAATACCCAGAAAAACGGACCGAAGTGTTACCATGTTGACTCGTCGCCAACACCTAGATGTTGGACTACCATACTGCCTAATCTCGAGTATAGAATGCTTTCTGACTAATGTCTGGGGTATCCAATTAACCTAATCCCAGATACCATGTGAATTGTTTGGGCTAGCGCAGACTTCCTATACAAATATGATTTTTGTTTCCAGGGTGAATCGAATCTGAGTTGGTTCCTTCCAACCTTTCCCTAATTTTTCCTTACCACTAAACCACAACCGTGTGGGCAAGAAAAAAGTATTATCTTTTGATTTATAATAATAGCACCTGATACTTGAAAGCTCAGAATTTTATTACAATGTCGAATTTTTAATGGTAAATTTTGTTTGAAAGATGTTTAGTTATAAAAACTTACTATGCTAGATTTTCCTTGATTTCAAGAACCAAAACTTTGTTGAACTTTCATTAATCAGAGGTTGGAGATGATCAGAATTAGATTGATGTTTTTCCATTTACAAGAGACTTAGCCAAATTGAAAAATTATGAAACCGGCCCTTAAGGATCCAAAAGCGGTTTTGGACTTGTGAGACCAAGACAAACAAGTGCCGTAAGTAGCTTTTGACATATTTCAATTTAGAACCGAGTGTAATCTGAAATAGTCTGGTCTAGTGTTGCTAAGACTGATTTTGGGAAAAGCAACATCTAATTCAGAATTTTCTTGTTGAAATCTTTCCGATGGTATATAAAAAAAATTAAAAAAGTAATATTTTGACTAAGGATTCGTTATAAGTAAATTGATTGGTATTTGTGGTTGTTTACAAGATTTTTGGTTCAAGGTTTAATCCATATGAAAATAAACTCACTTAAAATATTATACAATGGTATAATACTTTTGAAATATTTATTAAAGCTTGAATGGTTATATTAATTTGAATAAATTTAAATTGAATTATTTGATGCATAGAAACCTATCTCAATATAGTTTACTAATTGTTATGATTTGCATTATTGGATTATTTGATTGTCTAGAAATTTATATGATTGTAGTATTGCTAAATGTTTTGAATCAAATTTTCTTTTAAGACCGAATAAACATGTTATTTTAATTTAGTTAGCTCTAGAGGGCAAATATAACGATAACATTGTCAATGGAAGTACTATGTAAATTATTAGTATTTGGTTTTGGCACATCGTTAACCGCCATCCGCCAGCATCACTATCCTTTTTGGGGGCAAAATATTATTTTAATTAATTAAGAAACAACTACAAGATTGCATAGAGAGTGTTTTGCTAACGCATCAGCTTCTCTATTCTTGTCTCGAGGGACAAACTTGAAACAAATTGCATGAAAAGAGAAAGAATAGTTAGGATATCATGGAAAATCCCGTGGAACTCCTTCAATTGAGACTCCAAAGTGATGGTTTTGATCAATTGTTTTGAATATGAAGTTATGGAGAGTTTTGTGAAACCTAGACCTGAAGCTTGGTTAAAGGCCAGAAGCATTGCCTGTGCCTCCGCCAAAAGTGGTGATCGGATATGGGCTGATGTCGTAGAGGCTTGTCGGTGAAGTCCCGAAGCTCGATTTGTGAATATCCAGCCAAAGCTCCGCCATCATCACTATCCAATATGTACGTTATGTTAGTATATGATTCTGATCACCAATTGGTCGGCTTTACCATTACATTATTACATTGTTACATACCTCCAATTAATATAACAAAAGTAAACAAAAATAAACATGAAGTAAAAGTTTAAGACAACACATCTTATTTTCTTAACTGAGATTATTGGTTCATTCAAAAATATAAATTTGTATATCCTATATATATATATATATATATATATATATATATATATGTATGTATACATGTAACAAATATCTAAAATTATCACAAAATTTTAATATATATCAAAATTTAAATGATGTTTCAGTCGATTCTTTATTTGTGATTAACTTATTCTTAAATCCAATTTCTGCTTTTTGAAGTCTTAAGATAAGGAAATTTCATCTTCCATTGTTGTTTATGTAAAATTTTTAAACTACATCATGACATTTTATTCTTTATTTCCCTTTCATATTTTCTCCAACAACAATATAGAGTGAAAATTATTTATATCTTTTCATGTTTTTCTTCTGAAATATTATTTAAAATTTATTCTGTAAAAATACAGAGTACAGTAAGAAAAAATTAGAAATTTATATATTATTTTCAAATTTTAATATATGTAAAAATGCAGAGTACTGTAAAATTATTTTCATATTTTAACAGTTTAATAGACCGAGTCCTATGTTGTGCTCACTCACGCCTTAAATGGCAAGAAGCCAAGGTCACTCATCTGCCTTTTCTAGCTTCAGACCATGCCCCTCTATACGTGCAATTGAGTCCGGAGTGTGTTGGGGATAAAAGCCGTAGACCTTTTAGGTTCGAGGCGGCGTGGCTTGAACACCCAGGTTTTAAAGACATGCTGAGTTCCTCTTGGAGTAGTGATCTGAATACAAGAGAGGCACTAAAGCGGTTGAGGAAAAAACTAAAAAAGTGGAACCGTGAAGTTTTTGGTGATGTTCAGGCTAAAAAGGGTAAACTGCTGTAGGAGATTTCTGAAATTCAAGGATTGGTTGATCAACAGCCAACAGATGCGCTGCTTCTGAAAGAAAAAGAGTTGTTGCAAGAGCTTGATGTAGTGCTGGAACAAGAAGAAATCAAGGGAGAAGTGGGTAGATCATGGAGACAGGAACACGAAGTTCTTTCATACATCGACTGTGATACGAAGAAGGAGAAATTGCATTGACATGTTAAAGAACAATGAAGATAGGTGGGTTTCTAATGGTCCAGAGCTTGAAAAGCTTGCAATGGATTATTTTAAGCGACTTTACTCTCTTGAAGATGTTGAGCAGACTGTAGCCGGATTACCACAGAGTGGTTTTGTGGACTTACAGAGAGATGAGAAGCTCATGCTGAGCAAGCCCTTCACAGCCTTGGAAGTGGAAGACGCAATCCGGAAGATGGGGAAGTACAAGGCTTCAGGGCCTGATGGGTACCAACACTACAGGAAAATGAAGCATCTGTAGCGCCCGAATAACGCTATATAACGCTACTGTAGCGTTTTAACAAGCGCTCTATCATCGCCCGTCATAATAGGTCGGAGACATATTATAGCGGTTTTTCGTTATGCTACCATAAAGTTAGTTATTACAGCGCTTTTCTTTATGCTATAATTAATAATATAATAGCGGTTAATATTCGATATTATATACTACTATTGACAGCATATTTATTTTGCTACATATAAAATGACAATAGCAGTTAATAAACTGCAATTGTTTAAATTTATGGCATTTTGTTTTGGTGCAATATTTGACCATCCATTTCCAGTTTCAATTCTGTTTTGATCAAATTATTTACAAATTAAGATTATATAAAACAGATTTAAAACGACAAAATGAAATTCATATTAGATAAACATGTCAAATTACATGATCATGCCTTAGCAAGTACTGAATTCACCAAAATAACAATGTTGGTACTCAAACAATTTAGACAAACATGATTTTATCATTAGGCCAAGCCACCATACTACCTACTGCATCGGCAATGGTTTGAATTTCAGAGTTTGGTCTCCACACAGCTGCATCTCCAACCTTGGACACTTCTACCCAAACCTTGCTCGCATTGGCACCAAGAGGCATATGATGGACTGTGTCAGATGGATTAGATGGACATACTCTTCCTTCTGCTACTTTTTCCCTGGAGTTTTTGCAATCTAACAAGATGCATTTCTTCTCTGGAATAGAAGACCTGTTTTGCTTGGGCTGCCAGAATGTATGGATCCTGAAGAAATGCAGATTGGTTCAAATGAAGATTCACAAGAGTGAATCCATCTTCTTCTTTCACTCCATTCCCTTTGTTTGCCCAATGACACTTGAATATAGGGACCTGAAACATATGATAGTCCAACAGAATGATCTCCTTTATTACTCCAAAGTATGTAACTATATCAGCCTGTAGTCTAGTATCCTTGGCACTGGATCTACACATTGAGAATGCTTCATATGTGACTCCACTGTTTTGAGTTTTCCTTTTCATGTCATCTGTATGAAATCTATGTCCATTAATGACAAACCCCTTGTATGTCTGGGCAATATGTCTTGGTCCAAAGGCCAACCATCTCAGTTGCGTTGAATGCTCTGTTGAGTTTGTAGGGATCTATAAACATTAAAAACAAGTCAGTTAATAATAGTATTATATATACTTATGAAATTAAAAGCAAATATGTTCACCTTCTCCTTTATCCACTCTAAGAACTGATCTGCATGCATCTTCCATAGTAGAGTTTCATTGCTCATACATCTGGCATCAGTAGCTTGCAGTTCCTCTAAATGCAAGCTGTATTCAGTTCAAAGAAGAAGTATTTTACAGATCATTTAAATCAAATAATAAAATAACAGAAATGGGTTATACTTACTTAATGTATGGATCCATAACAGCCATGTTCATCAGAACATATCTATGAGCTATTTCTCTCTCTTTACTAGTAAGTGTCACTTGAGTAGCTTTCTGCAGTGTCCTGCCCTCAAGGATCAGTGAATTACTCTCAACATCTTCATTGCGGTTGACTGCTTCTGGTAATGATAAGGAATTCTGTAGAAACTCCAAGCAAAAGGCCATACACTCTCCAGCTAAGTATCCCTCAGCCATACATGCTTCGGGCCTTGCAAAGTTTTTCACATAAGCCTTTAGAGTTTTCATGTACCTAGAACACAATAAGACAGAAAATATGTCATCAAATTTAGCATACACAGTCATTACAAATTAACAGAGACTATAAGGTAAGATACTACCTTTCAAATGGATACATCCATCTAAAGTGTACTGGTCCACCAAGACGAGCTTCTCTAGCCAAATGTATTGGTAGATGAAACATGATATCAAACAGAGATGGAGGAAAATATCTTTCAAGCTGACACAGTGTCTCAACTAATTCAGACTCCAATGTGATTAGCTTCTCAGGGTCAATAACACGCTGACACAACCTGCTGAAGTAGTTGCATAATCTACTTATAACAACTCTAGGTCCTTTAGGAAGCAACCCTCTCAAAGCAACAGGTAACAAGTTTTGAAGAAGCACATGATGGTCATGAGACTTCAATCCACCAATGACTGGTGGATCAACAGATACACAATTTGAGATATTGGCACAATATCCATCAGGCCCTCTAAACCTGGCTAGCCTACTACAGAATCTCCTTTTCTCTTCCTTAGACAACCAATAAGCAGCAGGAGGTAAGTATGTCCTCTTTCCTCTTAACTGTGTATGCAAGTTACTACGAATCCCCATATCTTCCAAATCTTTGCGTGCTTTCAAGCCATCCTTTGATTTGGCATTTTGCATCAAAATTGACACTAAGGCATCAGACACATTCTTCTCCACATGCATCACATCAATGTTGTGACGCACAGGCAAATACTAAGACAAAAAAAAAACAAGTCATTACTAATTGGCACTGCTAACAAAGGTAAGGAAACTGTTAAGTGAATTTACCTTCCAATAAGGTAATTGAAAAAGAATAGAGAGTTTCTTCCATCTCCATTGATCAGTGTCTTCATCATACTCATCTTGAGAAACCATATCATCTTCTTCCAAGTCTGTTCTTTTCCTTTTACTCTTTCTCTCCAAAGGTCTCCCAAAATCATTTCTGAAATCTTTGAGTATTTCAAATATTTCTTCTCCTGTCTGAATTCTACTTGGTGTCCCTTCCTCTATAGTGTTGTCAAACCAGCCTCTTCTACGCCTGTAATGATGCCCTGGACTGAGTCGCTTCCTATTGCTCAAATACACATGTTTTCTACTAAACTTCAACCACTTAAATGGTGTATCCTTCCCACAGACATTACAAGCTTGTTTTCCTTTCACTTTACAACCAGCTAAGGTCCCTAAGGCTGGATAGTCACTGATACTCCACAACAACATAGCTTTAAGAGTGAAATTTTCCTTTAAGAAGGAGTCATACACCTGAATACCTTCACTCCACAGATCCTTTAAGTCATCTATCAATGGTGCTAGATATACATCAATGTTATTGCTTGGTGCAGTAGGTCCAGGTATCAACAGTGTTAGCATAATATTCTCTGCCTTCATACACATTGTTGGAGCCATGTTGTAGTTAACTAGCAAAACAGGCCAGGTACTATACTTAGTATTCTGAATAGAGAATGGGTTCATCCCATCAGTTGAAAGACCTAATCTAAGGTTTCTTGGTTCATCAGCAAACTCTGGCCATTTATTATTCACTTGAGCCCAAGCAAGTGAGTCTACTGGATGTCTCATTGTACCATCTTCACTTGCATTATTAAAATGCCACCTTAAATCCTCAGCCATTTTCTTGGATCTAAACATTCGCCTGAATCTATCTTTGATTGGAAAGTACCTAAGTACCTTAGCTGGAATTCCCTTCTTCTCTTCACCCGTGTGCTTATCCCTTTCCCATCTTGAAGCACTGCATCTTGGACATCTATCTTTGAGCTCATACTCCTTTCTGTATAGAATGCAATCATTCTTACAGGCGTGAATGGTTTCATATCCAAAACCAAACACCTTCAAGAATTTCTTGATCTCATTTGTTGATTTTGGAAGCACATTTTCTCCAGGGAGCATATCATGCACTAAGCTCAAAAGTTGATCAAAGTAATTCTCTGATATCCCACTCTTCACTTTGATGCGGTACAGCCCCATGATTGCAGACACCTTTGTATACTTGGGACATCCAAAGTATAGTGGAGTTTCAGCCTCCTTTAGCTTCTTCCTAAAATCAGATTCCTCTTTTGTTTCTGCCTCCTGACTATCATCTCCATTCTGATTCTGAGAATCAGAATGGTCTTCTCCATCATAAAAAGCTGTTCTAATAAGGTCAAAAGCTTCAAACTCCCTTCTGGGCTCAGCATCTGATTTATCAGTCCTTATATCCCCATGCTTACTCCAGCATTCATTTCTTTTGTATTTCTGATCCATTCCCTTAATAACTAGATGCTCCAAAACTCTTTCTACTGGTTGATGACACAGATTCCGGCAATCCTTACATGGACAGAACATTTCTTTTGGATCTCCCAAACTCCTTGCTGATGAATAAACAAATGTAGTTGCTCCTTTCTCATACTCGATGCTATTCCTTGGCAGCCATACCCAAGACTTATCCATTTTACAACAACACCAAGCTCCAAGCCCATATATATGATATATTATATATATTAGACCAAAGAGCAACCATATATATATATATAACTTCTCAGAAACAAAGAGCAAACACATACATAACAAAGAACAAAGTAGTAAAATACTTTGTTTCTTATAATATAGTGGCATATATACAAAGAACAAAGTAGCAAAATACTTTGTTTAGTTTAACAAAGTTTTGTTTTAACAGATGTTGATTTCGAAAACAAGTTTGGTTTTGACAAAACAGTAGCTCAATTTTCATGACTAACAAAGAGAAACATGACTAACAAAGAGAAACAAGTTTAGTTTTAACAAAACAGTATGAAAATAACAAAGAGAAACACTAAATCAATTCAAAACAGTTGCTCAATTCGAAACCAACACACATGCAAGTTTGAAACTGACAAAGAGAAACACTAACAAACCAAATAACATGCAAGATTGAAACCAACACACAAGCAAGTTTCTGGAAACGGCTATTACAAACAAATCAAAACAAATAACATGCAAAACATCGAAATACCTTCAATTACATACCTGTTGATTCACCGAAAGCTTCTAGAAACGGCTATTGAAAGCTTCTGCAACTCTGAGTACCTTAAAACAAAACCCTAAATCGATTACAATCCCAAATTGAAGCTCAAATATGATAATTTCACAAACAAAACCCCAAATCGATTTTCAAAACCCTAACCTTTACAATGTACGACCAGATCTGTGACTGAGAGATGGAGAATCGAGTGAGAAGAGAGATGGAGACTCGATTAACTGAGAAAAGAAGGCGGAGAGTCGAGTAACAGAGAGATGGAGATGGAGAGTCGAGTAACAGAGAGATGGAGATGGAGAGTCGAGTACGTAACAGAGAGATGGAGAGTCGAGAACAGAGAGAGATTTACAGAGAGAGATGAAGAATCGAGATGAAGAATCGAGAGAGATGAAGAATCGAGAGAGTGTCGAATCGAGAGAGATGAAGAAATTTAGGTGAAGAGTCTAAACAGTGAAGAGTCTAATTGTGCCTTAGGCAAATTTTTTCCCACAAAATTTTTTTCCCAACAGGCGGGCATTTTAATCGTTTACCGCTAATAGATTCAATAGCGTTTAATCAAAAAAAGTGCTATCAAATATCAAACCTAATTCTAAAAACATTGACCCGCGTCCTTTTATTTCTCCGAGTAATAAATTATAGCGTTTTAAATTTACCAAACGCTATAACATATTACGGTGTTTGTTAATCATAGCAAAACAGCCTTAATTGCTATATTCTTATGCTATAAATGCGTCATATTCTTGTAGTGCAACCTATTTTCTACCAGAAGTGTTGGGATACAGTTGGAGATTCAGTACTGAAGTTTGTGTTGGATTTTTTCAGATCAGGGGAGCTACCAGAGGAGACAAATGATGTTTTGGTGGTCCTGATTCCGAAAGTTGTAAAACCAGAAAAGATTACTCAGTTTAGGCCTATTAGTTTGTGTAATGTATTGTTCAAAATCATTACAAAAACTATGGTGGGGAGGCTTAAAGGAGTAATGACAAGACTGATTGGTCCAGCTCGATCTAGCTTTATCCCAGGGAGGTTGAGTTCAGACAATATTGTTGTGGTCCAGGAAGCGGTCCACTCGATGCGTAGGAAAAAAGGCAGGAAGGGGTGGATGTTGCTTAAGTTGGACTTGGAGAAGGCCTATGATCGGATACGGTGGGATTTTCTAAAGGATACACTTAAAGCTGCTGGGTTCTCGGAGTGGTGGATAACATGCATTATGCAATGTGTTGTAGGACCGGATATGAGTGTATTATGGAATGGAGAGAAGACAGAGGTGTTTAAACCGCTTCGTGGATTACGTCAAGGTGACCCGCTGTCTCCGTATCTATTTGTGTTGTGTATGGAGAGATTGTGCCACTTGATTGACGCGGAGGTGGGTGCTAAAGCTTGGAAGCCGATCAGTCTTTCAAGGGGAGGTCTTAAACTTTCACATATCTGTTTCGCTGACGATCTAATCCTATTTGCAGAGGCTTCGGTGAAGCAAATTAGGGTGATAAGACGGGTATTGGAGAGATTCTGCTTAGCCTCAGGGCAGAAAGTGAGTTTGGAAAAGTCTAAAATCTTTTTTTCTGACAATGTTTCCCGTGATCTATGCAAACTTATCAGTGACGAGAGCAGGATTAAAGCGACACAGGATTTGGGACGGTATTTGGGAATGCCAATTCTCCAAAAAAGGATTAACAAGGAAACTTTTGGAATAATTCTAGAGAGAATGTCATCGAAATTAGCAGGCTGGAAGGGAAGAATGCTGAGTCTGGCCGGGCGTATTACACTCATAAAATCTGTTCTCTCCTCGATACCAGTGCACTCAATGAGTACTATCAAGCTGCCAGCTTCTACTTTGAGTAAGCTCGACAAGATCTCTAGAGACTTCTTATGGGGAAGCTCCGCAGAAAAAAGAAAGATACATCTTGTGTCTTGGAAGACAGTTTGTCGACCGAAAAGAGATGGAGGGCTGGGTATCCGGACTGCGTGTGACATGAACAAGGCTCTCTTAGCGAAGTTGGGATGGAGACTCTTGCATGATCAATCTGGTTTATGGGCAGGGGTGTTAAGAAGCAAGTACAAAGTGGGGGATTTAAGAGACCAGAATTGGATTGTGGCGAAGAGTAACTGGTTGTCTACTTGGAGAAGTGTTGGAATTGGTTTAAGAGAGGTGGTTCTTAACGGTTATAGCTGGGTAATTGGAGATGGTAAGAATATCCTTTTTTGGAGAGATAAATGGTTAGCAGATTTGCCATTGATGGATACCGCTACACAGGATGTTCCTGCGGAGTATGAGAGGCTAACAGCCAGGGATTTATGGAGGAATGGGTCTGGTTGGGATTTTGGCAGAATCTCACCTTTTGTGTCTGAGAATAAACGGTTAGAAATGGCAGCTTTTGTCTTGGATACGGTAACAGGGGCGAGAGATAGGTTGGCTTGGGGGGAAACATGGGATGGTCTTTTCACTGTTAAGTCCGCATATGCTATGTTGACACGAGATGATTCACCAAGACAGAACATGGGCAGCTTCTATGATCGACTGTGGAGAGTTACTGCTCCGGAAAGAGTGAGAGTATTCCTATGGTTGGTTGGTAATCAAGTTATTAGGACCAACAAGGAGAGACAGAGGAGACACTTGAGTGATACCGATGTATGTCAGGTCTGCAAAGGAGGTGTGGAGACGATCATGCATGTTCTTCGGGATTCGGGATTGCCCCGCAATGGCGGGTATTTGGTCCCGTATTGTGCCCATTAGTAGAAGACGAGCTTTTTTCTCCAAATCTCTATTAGAGTGGTTGTACGATAACTTAAGTGTTGGTGGAGGCGCAGAGAGTGAGATTTGGCCAACAATGTTTGCGATGGGTATTTGGTGGAGCTGGAAATGGAGATGTGGTAATCTTTTTGGCGAGAATAGGGTTTGGAGGGACAGGGTGCGATTTATTAAAGATCGTGCTAAGGAGGTTCTGGATGAGAGAGTGGCGAATGGAGGAGCTTCTGCTAGACCTGTGCGGGTGGAGAAGCTAGTTGGATGGGTGGCTCCGGTTTCTGGTTGGTGCAAGCTAAACACGGATGGGGCGTCGCATGGTAATCCGGGTATGGCTACAGCTGGAGGGGTGCTGCGAAATGAAGAGGGGGGCTGGTGCGGAGGTTTTGCGTTGAATATAGGACGTTATTCTGCACCGCTTGCGGAGCTATGGGGAGTGTATTACGGTTTATACATAGCTTGGGAGCAGGGGATCACGAGACTGGAGTTAGAGGTGAACTCGAAGATGGTGGTGGATTTTCTCACGACGGGGATTGGAGATTCTCATCCCTTGTCATTCCTAGTACGTTTGTGCTATGGCTTCTTATCGAAGGACTGGATTGTCCGAATACTCTCATGTGTATAGGGAGGCTAACCGTCTTGCAGATGGGTTAGCGAACTATGCGTTCACTTTGCCATTAGGTTTTCATTCACTTAGCTCAGCTCCACCGTGTGTTGATTTGTTCATGCGGGAGGATGCTTCTGGTTCTGTTTGGGCAAGACAAGTGCCTTTGTAATTCTTTTAATTTTCAGTTAATAAACCCGGGAGATTTTCTCCCGCGGATCCACCAAAAAAAAGTTGACAGAATAAATATTGGTTATTTTCCAATCCCTTTCATGGAAATCTTTGTTAATTCTTATTACTATTATATTTACATAGTTTTCTATATTTTTTGTTGTCCAAATACATCTTAATATTTTGATATATTATTATTTTTAATATATTACTATCGTCACTTACACTTATAAATAAATAAATTTTATTTATAAATGTTTTAGATTATTAGCTGGACTTGAGAAACAAAAAGAATGATTTTATCTACACTAAAAGAAAGATAGTACTTTCCACATAATATATTTTTTACTTTCTAATGATTTTATGAATTGTTATAAATACTACAATGAATACACGATTATAAAACAACTTTTAAGAAATAACTTTCTAAGTAATATTGAATATTTAAAAAATCTAATATCTGGATATAATAAATTTAATATTTATTTTTGTATATGTTATTTTTTCAAATCCTCAAACAGCCTTTGTGTGGACAAAATAATTATAATTCAAATTAAATTTCAAAATTAATTGTAACAATTATTTATAAAAAATTTGTATGCCTTTAACTATATAAGATAAGTATGGTAAACATCCATTGTTTAGATGATAATATCGGTTTTAATTATTTTGTCCATACACATGATGATCAAGGTTTTTTTTTTGGTAAACATATACAAGGATTTTTAAAAAAAAAAACTAAAAATAATATATTTTTTACATTTACTATACACATAATATACCTATTATAAGGATATAATATATCAAACAAATTCAAATAGGTAATTTATTAGATTTAAAAAAATAATTTATAGAACCATTAGACACAGAAAATATATTATGTGGATAGTATTCTCTTTATTTTAGCATTGATAGAATCATGATTTAATTTGTACATCTTTTTAAAAAAACTCCAGCTAATTTTATATTATATAAAATAATATTAGTTTTTTTGTCAACGATATGATTATTATATGGGTTTTTGAACCACGATAATGACATAATAACTAAATTAGGCTACTTGGCATGGTCATTTTCAAACTAGAGTTAAGATGTAATTTAATCCATATTCACTCATAACAAAAATCTATATAAAGTAAAAAATCTGCATAATTTTTTCTTTCTAAAGTGCATTTTATATTACAGTTTTCATTGTTTCAAGCGAAAATATTCATAAGTTTGAAAATGATATATGTTTAAGAAAAAAACTAGAATGTTGAGAAATGCAATTATGATATAAATATTTACAATTTCTGGCCATGGAACCAGCTGCTGGACAAAACCTCACCAAGGATGGAAGCAATGCAACTATGATGGATCTTTCTACAGAGGTTTCCGTAGCAAAGCTGGCTGGGTAGTGCGTGATGACCATGGCTTGTTTGTAAGTGCAAGTCAAGCAAAAGGAATGCTCACGAATAGTGTTCTTGAAAGCGAGTTACAAGCACTAATCATCGCTATGCAGAATTGTTGGAGCCACGGCTATACGAAAGTATGTTTTGAAGGTGATAACAAAGAGGAATCAGACATCATAAACGGGGGAAGATCTCACTTTGGTGTTTTCAATTGGATTAGAGATTTTCAGGCCTGGAAAAAAAGATTTCATGATTGCCGGTTTCAATGGGTCAAAAGGAAGCAGAACAAGCCGGCAGACATTATGGCTAAGAATCGCATATTCGCATCCCTCAAGATTTACAATTCATTTTCTACTCTTATGTACCTGCTGTAATCACAGATGCTTTATAGTTGGATTACTCCTCAGATTCAAAATTAATAAGAGTGACGATGTTAAAAAAAAAAAACTAGAATGTTGTGAATTTGTGGTTTATGCACAAACACTATATTGAAAAAACATTAACTGAGGTCTTATATGTTTACATTATGCAGTAACCAATTTAAATTCATATTTTAGAAATTTTCAAAAAGAAAAAAAAAAATTCAAATTCATATTCGTTCAACTATTATTTGACTTAAAATGACGATGCATAGACTATAAATAGCTTCAGTCAGCTATCTCCCGATGCTTCTGTAACTATCTTTATAAACTCTAAAATATATAGTTACATATCCATTTATCATTAAAGGACATACAACAAAATACTTTCACACAAATAAAAAGTGATTATTCTTAAAACCTAAAATATATAAATAAATAAAAAAAGTCTAACATAACTTATTCTTACTAGATCTCATTTTGATCATCATTCACTTCCCTCTAACACAGAGAAACAAAACATGGTAGCCTCAAAATCCCAATACATACCAACCACCATGCCATCCACAAGCCTCCTCCTCTTCACAAATTCTTCGATCCAAGATTTATGCATTGCAAAATTATTTTCGTTCAGATGCTTCCACAATGTAACTTGATGGATAGTGTTTGTATCGAGATCTTTTACCAATATGTCGGCCCGACAAATCATAAAATTTATGCGAGATATGTCATTTTCTGAAGCATCTCTAAGCATAGTATCCCGAATTTGTTCCATTGGAAGTTGTAACTTACCTATGATTTCATCAATTGTTAGGGTCTTGAGGATTTCCCAAGGGAAAAGAGTTATGGGTCGGATCTCGACCTCTTGAGGAAATAGTGGATAATTAGGATCTCTTGAGTCAGCGTTTTCTTCTTGGTGTTTCGTTTGAAGGAAGGTGTAGAACAATGATTTGATCATGTCTGAAGTTATTAAAAGAGAAAATTTATGATAATTTTGATTGGGAAGAGTTTTGATTGTTATATAAGATGGATCAAAGGCTTGTCCATGCAAAAAAAAGTTATCTATATTATTTATTGATAACTTTTTTTTTTACTTTTTTTTTTAAAAAAAATCTTTTGGGTGAATAGAAAGTTGGATGATTTGGATACCCAATGATAAGAAGAACAAAATTTGTTTGTGAATTGAGAGTTGATATGTTATTATATAGTGGTGGGTAATTTATTGATTTAGGTTTCAATATGTATATTACCAGATTTGAAGTCGAGTGATGATATAGCGACAACACATTATTTTCAAAATATGTAATGTATTATGTGTAAGGAAAAAGGAAATGTTTTTCTCCTATATTTTACAAAATACTTTTTTTATCTAAATATAAAGTATTTTATTATTCCCTTCCATTTTATTTTTATGTTTACACCAATTGTCATGAGTTCACTTGATCCTAATTATGATCATTGATATACTACCCAGCTTGTAGAATGAACTCGAGTAAACAAAATTGGATTATCTAATAGAATCAGGATTGATCCTAATGTGAAGTTTCAAAACGAGTTCATGTTGACGAATTAAAATTACAATCAAAATGAGAATGTTTGACGCGGCAAAAAGGAACGTTGTAAGCAGTGGAGAGAAGTTATTATGCCTTACGGATTCCCACAAGACAGATACATTCAACACTTCAAAAGTTACTGCTCCTGGATTTGAATCACAGAGAAAACAAGTACATGAATGCAGAGAAATTGGTACGGTGTTTCAAGTAATTCGCAACATTGCTATGCCTAGATCATTCTGAGAACAACTCATTCCACTAGCATAACAAAGTATGAGAGGAACTCATGATTCGATGAGTACAGGAACCAATCACGCCTTTATAGCATCAGCTCTAGGTTTCCATAGACCTAGCCTGTATTTGTGACTATATTTCAGTATCAGTTTCCTCTGCAAAACCAGAAATTCAGAATTGTCAAAACAAGATCGAGTAAAATAAAGATATGAAGAAATTGAGACAACAAATCCAAACATGGTATTGTTCACAAAACCTATTAACAGCAACATGAAAGAAATATATTGTAGTGAGTGACAGGAAGTGTAAACAAGCCGATATTTCCAAGAACAGATAATAGTACTATAGGTACATACATCTCAACTAATCTCTTTGTCTCTAAAAACTTAAAGAGCTCAAACTTTTCCTTCTTCTCTCATTAATCTCTATAGTTACTTCACTAAACAACGTAATGGAATAAATTCAATGGTATTGTTCACAAAACCTATCAACAGTAACACGAAAAGAAACATGTCTTAGTGAGTGACAGGAAGTGTGAACAAGCCTACATTTCATATTTGGATAATAACTAACAAGCTAAACTAAGGTTCCAGGACCAGATAATAGAACGATTGGTACATATATCTCAATCAATCTCTCTGTGCCTAAAAAGTTACAGAACTCAACTTTTTCTTCTTTATACCTTAATATCTATAGTTACTCCACTAATGGAACAAATTTTAAAGTAACAGATTATTTCATTCCTAACATATTAAAACCTGTGAACCTAAGTAACCCACTTTTCTACAACAACAATATAACCAAATGCCTGTTGAAAACTATGTATCTACACAGAACAATAGAGTCTTGAAAACGTACATGTTTGCAAGGGATACCGAACTTCTTGAGTCTAAGCGTACGAGTCACGAGCAGTTTCGGAAGATCGCCTAACTCGGTTTCAAGTTTAGCAATATGAGTCTCAACTCCTCCACCAATCCCACTCAAAAACTCAGGAATTCCAACTTTCACTACAATAACATCACAAAATAGCAATCAAAAACCATTCACAATTAACAACAACATTACTGTTAAATGATCCACAACATCTCTCTGTAGCTAGTCTTCCCCAAATATCGATCACTGCAACTGAATCTACTCAGAGTGAAATTAATCATCAATCATGAACCTCCACACACATGAAACTTCCAAGAGCCCTAAGGTAACGAATCACGCAAATTTTGCATCCACATTTCTCCGACGCAAAATCCGAACAAAGAAAAAACATTTACCGGGATAAGGAGCGGCGGATTTGGAATAGAATCTAGGGAAGTTAACAGTCGACGGCGTTGGTTCGGCTCTTAGAACAGATCTCGCGCTCTGTATCAGTCGCATCCACGCCATTATCGGAGCTTTTTCCTCAACACTTGAGAGGCTTTGGGTTTAGAGTCTCTCTGATGGAGTTCCTTAGTACGACGTCGTTTTCTGAAATAAGTTCACCGTTTGTTTATTAAACGACTAAGCCCATTACATCTTTGGCCCATTAGTCTAAATCATTTTTTTTTTTAAGTCACGAGTTTAACAAAGTTTTGTGCTCTTATATGAATTTGGTGAGCCTTAGGATTTTATAGACTATGGTGGAAAACCAGCTTTTGTTTATCATACTGATTTTGGATAAGAGGGTTTGGTGGACTTGGTCGAGGAAATCTCTAGGTATGCAGCCTTGTCATATGCATTTAGTTTGTAATTACCACATTGATTGGACTGCGGAAGTTACAACTCAAAACAGCGAGGTACCATTGTACCAACACGGCCGATTGAACCTTATTACATTTTTTATTATGATCAGCAAAAGAATGATTTGAGAAAGGTTCAAATCAGGAAAGAGACCACATAAATATGTTTAGTACATCGTGGTATTATTTCACTCTTATGGATAGTGAAAGCATCATGCACTTGGAAACTTGAATGCCATTACTTTTTTTCTTTTTTTTTAAGATTATCAACATTTATTTGTTTTTGTCTTTTAATTAATAACACAGTGAAACTATTCATTTTATAATTTTAATTTTTTATTATGTATTTGTTAGCATCTGCTATAAACTTTAGGTTGCTTTGCTAAGTAAAAACACTCAAAATCGTTGAAGAATCAGAATGTGAAGATTAAAATTTCTAAAATCCCATTACGACTTCGATTTTATCAATGAAATAGGTTGATAGTTGTCACGCTACTATAACATTAAAAAAAAAAACACCTTTCTTAATATAGAAACCATAGATCGTTTAGAAGATATGGATGAACAAAGATTTTTCGAACCTAAAATCTTCCCAACATAAACATAATCATTGCTTGAAAAAAACCAAAACTAAACACAAATGATCACAACTCTCGAGTGAGCATCACGCGCCTCTGACTAACATAAATTTCTCCGCCATTGCGTCACTAGCACACGGTGACGCAGCTAAAAATTAAACCCAAAAAAAAAAATTCCAAAACTTTCCGGTGACTAAAACCGTTCACAAAAAAAAAACTTAAACAAGATTATGTGAAAAAAAACTAGACGCACTACAAAAAAAAGATCATTTTACATCATTTATTTTGAATATTTGTATTACTTATAATTGATGTAAAAGAATTTTACATCACTTAAATAATTGATTTATATATTATTGATGCAAATAATTTACATCATTTTATTAAAAACTGATGCAATTATACATAATATTTGCATCGCTTGTCATAACTGATGTTTATTTTGAATCGGTTACAAAAAATGATGTTAATGTTTACATCATTTTGTGCAAGTGATGTTAGTGTTTGTAACAGTTATTATAACTGATGTCAATATTTCCATCACTTATAAATAATTGATACTAAAACTAGTATCACTTTTCATAACTGATGTTAATAATTATATCATTTATGATAAACGATTTACTAAATACATCATTTATAATAATTGATTTAAATCATTACATCATTTTAACAAAATTGATGTTATATTTATGTCGATTTTCATAAATGATTGTAGTTATAGTATCATTTATAAAAATTGATGAGAATATTATTTTTTATAATTGATAAAATCATGTATTGAAATGATTTCACATCGTTTATAAAGTGACACAAATTAAAATACTAACAACGTGTTTTAACATATATTTTTTTAATCCAGAAAAAATAATTAATTAAAAACAAAAAGAAAACAAATTTAATTAATAATAAAAAAAAAACTGAAAAACAAATTACATAATCAATCCATCGTGCAAATGCATAAATATAAATAAACTAAAAGTAGATAAAACGTTTTGCTAAATAAATTTTGATCATAACTAGCATTTATAACTCTTAAGCGCTTAAACATTTATCCACTGGCACCATTATCCTTTTCCTGGAAAATACATCATTCAATGTATTAGTTTATTATACAAATATCTGGTATCTATGAAATTGTTATGTAAATATCATTTACCTGAGGATTAGGCGGATTTGGAATGTTTACAAATGGTGGATTTGGTATGTTCGCAAAAGCCGCTGCAAAATTTATAGCCCATGCACTTGCCTGAATATTTAGTTTAAAACATTAGTATTATATATAGAATTATAATAATGTAATTTAAATTTCAAATTATTATTATATTTTATTACCTGTTCACGAGTTGAAGTACCAAGTATTTGTTGGAAGAACTTAGACATTCCATTAACTTGATCACCTAATGCCTTCACTTGTGCCTTCAGCTGGACGACCAATTCAGAATTTTCTGTCTCTTGTCTTCTAGGTGCACTTGAATGTTTCACTAATCTTGAAGGTGTGGGCCCACGACCTACACAACGTACTCGTCCTGGACGCTCTGGACCGAACACCTGACTATATTCATCATCCAAGCTAGCTGTAATATTGTTTGTGACTTGCGGATTTTGACTCAACAACGTCGTAAGTGCTTCCTAAAAAAAAGTAGAGAATGATAAATATTTCATCCAATAGATTTTCATAGTGACTGGAATAACGCATCTCAAAATTTTATTTAAAGATCACTTCCAAAAACTATTGACCAAAATTCATAGTAACTTTAATAAAACTAACCGCGCGTATTTTTGCCTCATCACATACAAAGCTTCCATCCTGTTTCTTGCGAGTCTCAATGAAAAACTCCGCTCGACATGGCGTTTTTCCAATCTTGGTTTTCTGCGTTAAACAATATACAAAATCAATAATATACTAGGATTATATATATCATACCTATGTAACTCACAATTTCGTCTCTTTTTCTTGAAAAACTCTTCCTTCCACATAAGTGAGGCATGATATTATTTTTCTGGTTCTTTGTATTCCGCTCTTGCATTTTCTGAAAGCTCATATGTTAAAAAAAATTAATTGCATTTGATATAGCATGCTTCCTATAAATATCCAACGAATAAACTATACCTTCCACTTTTCGGTGAATCTCATGTGAACCAAATGAGACCATTGATCTTCAGGAATTTTGTCGGGTCGATTCTGCAACGTTTCATTCAGATTACTTTTTTTGTAATCGTTCCAAACACGTTGTTTGACATCCTTGCATCTGCTACCTAATGCACCCATCACATATTCTTTTCTCATCATCGGATCATCAAATCTGAATTTGGACTGAAATGATATAAAATGAAACGAGTCATCAGACCTAAATATAATCTTAAAACATCCCATGGTTTAAAAAATCTATAGATAGATGTTACCTGAATTACTTCCCATGCTCTTGTTTTTATGTGAGGACTAACCAACCTCCAATCGGTGTAGTTGATGGGTAGCAAATGGACATCATTGCTTAATTGCCCCAACCATGATCCAAGTAAACCTCCAGAATCACCAATTGGCTGACCGGTATCTTCATCGAAATGCACAATAACTTGGTGGTTTTGCATTTTCCAGACATCTTTAGATGTCATCATTTTGCCTTCTATGTTTCCATCGACATCTTGTTGATAATTACCACATATATATCAAACCAAAATCGAATTAGTAAATAAAATCAAATTAACATACATGCTAAAGCAGATTAGTTATAAAGAAGTGCAAATTTGACTAAATATATCAAAAGCCAAAGCAGATTATTAGTATTACCTATCACTTCAATTTTCCATTTGAAGCTTTTACATTCTGGAGCAAGTGCGGGAGGATTATTGTAATTTGTTTCCAAATGTGGTAAATCATCTGGTGCTTGTGTTTCTGAATCCATAAACTCCATGATCCTAATCAAGGAATAAAAAATTGTTAGCAATACATATTTCTGTTACAAAGAAAGAAATATGATCCTTGATTTTCAGCTTTTTCTATGCTTCCTATGATTCTATTCTACAGAGAAAGGAATTCTTAGTTTGATGACAAAAATATGAGGCAACGATCAAAAATAATCATATGATAAAAAAAAATATAAAATAATTCATCGAGACAAAAGAAAAAAAAAATGTAAGCCACGTTAAGCCACTTTCATGGAATCTCACGTTAAGCCACTTTCATGGAATCTCACGAAATCAAAACATATGATTTTAGATTCTAACGAATTAGCTTCGAGAATTTTGGAGATGAATCATTAGCAGAAACAAAAAAGAATGATCGAGCCACGAAGATTAAAAACGACAAGGAAAAAAAAAACGTGTGGTTATAGCTAAACCAGACTGTAAGCAAAAACCTAAAAGGAGATGATTAAACAAATCATGGTTTGTTCAAAATCCAGAATTTAAGTTAAAGAAGAAACATTTTAATCATATAAAAATCAAATCACAAAAGAATGAAATCGATGGTGACTATTTACCTGATTGATAAAAGAAGACGACACACAAACACCGTCACAGCCGCCGGAGCTACAAACGGAAATCGTCAGTTCTGCCGCTAACATTTCACAAAGTTTACAGACAGATTTCAATAACATGACAGTTTACACGGTTATATTCACAAATTTAAAAGAAATTTGGACTGATCTAGTCAAAAAGAAACTTTGATTGATCTACGCCAACTATATATGTTCTAATGGCAATACTTATATGATCAAGAAATAAGTATGTTTAGATGATGAGAATGCAAATAGTTTACTGAAAATTGTACTAAGATTATACTACTTGAACAGACAACCTAAATAGAGGAAAAAAAACTCACTTTGTGTTGATAAACCTTCTGTTCAATGTGAATGGTGATCTCTGGGAGACTGGATTAAGCTCTGTGACGGTTCCTCCCAAGAGAATATTTAGAAGCCCTAAATCCAACAATTTATTAGTGATCTATTTATATAAAATATTATTACTTATTAAATTGGAAAATTAATTCCCGCTGAAATAAAATGTTAAGCGGGATCTGAAAATTTTAGATTTTTTTTTCACTAAAAATGACCCGTATCAATATCTTATTGCAACAACTTATATTGATTTGTCCTATGATATTGTATGATTAATAATTTATAATTTTTAGTGAGTGCTTACCATGAAATAAGTTGGCCTAAATCGAAAACATCACGTACGTTTATATCTTCTCGATCTTCTGTAGTGTATCTCTAAACCAGCTCCAACCTAGACCTCGGTGGCTGCGGCAACTTCTTCTTGTGCTTCCACAGAAGCCTCCGTCTCTGCACTAGCTTCCTCCTCCGGAGTCTTGCCGTTGGTCACTGGTGGATAGAAAACCAGGTTACAAGGACACACAAGAAGCTTAAAATCATACCTTGGATCGTTAGAACATAGTAAACGGTGGCACAAAGCTGTAAATCCAGCTCTTGTCTTATCTATTGCACCATTGTGCTTCATTTCTAAAAGCACTTCCAAGAAGTGGTCTCCAATTTTTTTCAAGTTGCTTCAGACCTAGGTCAAGTTGTGATTCAGAATTTCCTATCACTAAATCATTGGGGACTGCAGAATCTGTATCACCATTTTCTAAAGGTCTAAGCTAGGCTGCTGGGTAATGGAATCTTTCTTATAATGGTTCCCAAAAGAAGACTCACCTGAAGAAAGAAAATAGTTTTATATGTAGTTACTCAAAAAAGAGCAGATAGTCGAGAAAAGTATTACGAAAAAAGTGATGCCAAAGTAAGGATCTGAGAGAGCAGCGGCAGCATCATCTTGAACATCCTCATACAAGCACAGAGCATCTGCAGAAACCACCCAAAGTGCTATTTGTTAATAAATAAACCATATAACTAAGAAAAACTACAATAACAAGGTCTATGAAAACAAAATATATAGTAAAGGATCTTACAATCAACGAATTAAGAGAACTCCTATGGAATTGTCTTAAGGATGTTTTATTTCTTCACTAGTACCAGAAACTCCACCAACAATAATTGAGTAACAACAATTTGATGAATAAAGAAATAGCATAGGCTAGGAATGATAGAAAAAAATTATTAACAAGAAAAAAAATAGAAAGAAAGAACAAATTGACTAAGCAACAAAATATCTTAAACTATCAAAAGCCCGATTGTTAGAAAGAAGATAACTCATAAACTAAAGTGTGCAAAGACTATGATTTTAGAAAAAGAAAACCAGTACCCAACACATATTCGAACACGGTAAACATATGTCTAGGAAGTAACGGAAATTCCAGGAATAGATTCACCATCAAACTGTTCTGAATCATTTTGATCACCCATGTCATATACGTCTCTAGGTTGAATATGAACTGCATAATTCCATTCTTCTTTGCAAGGATCAGCTACATAATACACCATCTTTGCCTGAGACGCCAATATGTATGGTTCATCCTCTGCATTATCTCCAGTATGTAACAAACGTGAAAAATTCACCATATGATGATCATATGCATCCATTTTGTATCCTCGTTCCGTACGAGTATCAGCCCACTTGCACTTGAATAATACAACTTTGAAAACCTCATAGTAGTTTAACTCTATAACTTCAACCAAATTTCCATAGTAAGCTACAGTTCCTGTTATTGGGTTAGGGTCTCGAGAACTAGCATAACTCATAGTCTCAGCAGCTACATAAACGCCACTATTTTGGGTTTTCAGGTCAGCATCTCTTTCTATTGTTCGGAACTTGAAACCATTAACATTGTAAGCAGTATACTTCACAACTTTTTCAGATGGACCCAACGCTAAGCATCGTAAATCATCAGTTATCCCATCTAACTCGTTTACCTCTACTTTCTGTTTGATCCATTTTGCAAAATTAAGATGCATTTCTCGGTCAATGTCATTAGCACGACTCCTCTTGCTCTGTTGAGATGGTTTACTCCACAGCTCACTTTTATACTTCCTAAATAAACAAATATCATAACTTCTATATTAGAGAACTTTAATCAACCATAATTAAATTATTTATTTTTGAATAACAGAAACGTACTCTCGTAAGGGATCAAGTAGTTGACAATTGACCAATATATGTCGATGTGCTTGTTGCCTCTCTACATGATTAAGAGTATAAACCTGACCCGCTCCAACAAATCTTCCAAGGTTTGGAAAAATAAATGGAAGTTCTGAATTTGGTCTTATACTGGTCTGAGCTAGAGGTCGATCATCAACGCGGCCATAACGATTAAATCGTGTCTCTATATCATTCAGATACATTGAGCAAAACGTTACACACTCATCAGCTAAATACTGCTCGCATATAGAACCTTCAGGCTTGGCACGATTCCGAACATATGATTTGAAGTGTCCTAGAGCCCTGTAGATAAGTGAATTAAGTAAGTTTCTAGTTATGTGTATATATATATATATATATATAAACATAGAATGTTAAAAAAAAATACCTCTCAATCGGATACATCCAACGAAATGGAACTGGTCCACCGAGTTTTGCCTCTTCTGTAAGATGTACTACTAAATGTACCATCACAGTGAAAAATGATGGAGGAAAAAGCATCTCCATATGACATAAAGTCAGAACAATGCGGTCTTGTAATTTGTCAAGCTCATCGGTATCGAGGACCTTTACCGATATATCTCTAAAAAATTGACAAAGCTCGACAACGGCTGAGGTCACATCTGTTGGCAGTAGATTTTTAATTGCGACTGGCAATAAATCTCTCATTATCACGTGACAATCGTGGCTTTTCAAGCCTGATAGCTTTCGACTTTTAACATCAACACAACTTGATAAATTAGAAGCATAACCGTCTGGGAGTTTTACATTTTTTAAGACACTTAAAAAATTGTCCTTCCCATCATTGTTCAGAGTAAAACAGGCTGCTTTATACTTCTCATTATCATCAGGCCACAAGTCAGCACGTATACCTAGCTCACGGAGATCTTTTCTAGCACTCAGATTATCTTTTGATTTTTTTTTGTCATCCAAAAATGTGTAGACTAGATTGTCAAACACATTCTTCTCTATGTGCATGACATCCAAATTATGCCGCAACATAATAAATTCCCAGTAAGACAACTCAAAAAATATACTTCTTTTCTTCCACTGCTGAGTAGTACTTGAAGTTCCACTTCCTGAAGCACCACTTCGATCTCTTTTTCTTCCAACTCCAACTAAACCATGGTTTTTACCAAGAGTCACATTAACTTGTTCTAGTTGGTGAATAACTGTAGAACCTGACAATGTGGCCGGTGGAGATCTAGCTTCTATCTTTCCATCAAAATTATTTTTATCATGACGATAGACATGCTCTTGAGGAAGAAAACGGCGATGGCCCATAAAACAATTTTTTTTCCCATGGCGTAAACGTTCTCCGTTGCCTTCAAAATTGCAGCTTGGACAAGCCAAGTTCGTATACGTATTCCAGCCCGACAAATTTCCAAGACCGGGAAAATCACTAACTGTCCACATGATGGCTGCACGCATGTCAAATGTTTGCTTTGTGGAAGCATCTAGCGTTTTAATCCCATCAGACCACAATTCCTTCAACTCTTTAATAAGCGGCTGCAAGTAGACATCAATATCATTACCAGGCATATGCTTTCCAGGGATAACCATAGAGAGGATCATTGATGTTTGCTTCATTGCCATCCATGGTGGAAAATTATAAGGAAATAGTATCACTGGCCATATGCTATAACTACTACTCATGGTACCAAATGGGTTAAAACCGTCAGTCGCCAAACCTAATCTGACATTTCTTGGATCAGATGCAAATTCGGGATATTTTTTATCAAATTCCTTCCAAGCCCTTCCGTCTCTTGGATGTCGAAGCTTCCCATCATTGTTACTAGAAGTTGCATGCCATTTCATATGGGTAGCAGTTTTTGATGACATGAATAAACGTTGCAGTCGGGGCTTTAGAGGAAAATAACGCAAAACCTTTACAGGAGTTTTACTCTTTTTGTTCTCTGATCCAGATTCTGTACTCTTTACTGAAATATTTTCTTTCCAACGAGAAGCTTCACAAACTTTGCAGATTTCTCTTTTTGCATCTGCCTCCCAAAATAACATGCAATCATTTGGACATGCATGAATTGACTCATAACTCAATCCTAATTTGCGAATAACTTTTTTCATGTCACTAAATGAATCTGGCAATTTGGCATGTGTAAATGCTTCTTTCAGCAAATCAAGTACCATAGATATCCCCTTGTCGCTAATCCCACACATACATTTGATATGGTACAACTTCAATATAAAGGACAACTTCGTGAACTTAGTGCATCCTGTATATAGCTCTTGATTATAATCAGCAAGCAACTCATCAAAACCTTCTCCTTTTTCACAACTTCCACTTGCAGTTGATGGTCTATCAGTGTCCATCGGGTTCTCAGATGATCCAGCTTCATATCCACCATCATTGTTCGTACTAATATCAGGAAAAAGATCATCCAAGAGAGTCCTAGTTGAATCTAATTCCACCGAAGCAATATCAGAAGGTACTCTTGTATTACCCGTGACACATATATCCTCTCCATGTAGTACCCAATTTGTGTAAGAACTTAAAAAGCCATAACACATCAAATCACCGTCGATATCTTCTCTTGACTTAAGTTTGAGGAGACAACAACGGTTACATGGACATTTCAGAACGTATACCTTTAATTTACCAAATGCAAAATCCAAGAAATTTTTCACCCCCAATATGTAATCTTGAGACAAACGTGGTTTGTTTATCCATGATTTATCCATCGATCAAAACCTAAAAAAACAAAAAGATTTGTATAATTTGTAAGCTATGGAAATTCACAAACAAACATTAGAATTTATAAATAAATATATCTACCATGATCATTGTCTCTATCGCTTACTGTTATTAATTGGAATCTAAAAATAACTGGTGAATATATGAATTATTTTTCAAGAAAGCTTTATACTCGTTTCCAATTCTATTTGAAAAGTATTTTTACGGCTCGAATAAATTTGTATACTAGAAGACAATTAATATAGGGTTAAAAATATCATCGCTATCTAAAGGTGCGTGAAGGGCATATGTACCAATTCTAAATGTTGATCATGGTCTTCATCACTACAGATATGTAATTAAAGTCCTTCTCATGAGAACCAATATATCCTAATTAAGACAGACAAACCTGAAACCAATTGTTGATGTATGAACCTTTTTATTGTTTCTAGATTTCTTTTGCTAAGTGCAGCTACCTGCAGTTTAACCAAAATTAAAATTGTATCATAATTAATTACAGAGAAATAAACAAGGATGAAGAAGATCTAATCCTAGAACAATGATTCATCACATATTTTACAAAACTTACGTGTAACGATCGTGACTTCTAAAAACCTGTATGTGTTTAAAATCCATATAAAAGTAAGAGATATATATACAGCTAGCTAGGTTGCTTCTCGATCAAATTTGTAGCCAAAATTTAGGTGTGATGATTATCTAGATCTGAAATATATTTTCCTTCAAAAAAAAAAAATCACGTTGGTTTTTTTGATTTTTTTAATAATGTTTTTGATATATTTAGTTTAACATCAGTTTTTATTGATATAAATTTTGTATCATTTAAAAAGTGATCTTAACAAAAATTAATAAATACATCAATTATCTAAATGATGTAAATTAATATTTACTATCAGTTTTTAAAAAGTGATACGAAATAATAGCTTTTAAATCAGTTTTATATAATTGATGCCAAACTAATTAATTATAACATCACTTAGTATAATTGATGCTAAAACACATTATTTATAAATAAATGATTCAAAATAATATCATTTAGTGAAGTGATACAATTTAAGTGATTTAATATGATCTTTTTTTTGTAGTGACGGTGCAGCCACAGAAGAGGAAGAAGAAACAGAGCATGGAGACCAACGCCACGGACTCGAACGCAGTCACTACTTTCCAGACAACGTCGTCGACCACCATAGACAATAAACTCAGCTCCGGTCGACGCCAACTCAGCCACCTCGGTGCAGATCCAGATGAAGTGAAATTGATCGGCCACCACCAGCGGATAGATGACGGCATTGAAGTGGATTCTAGTGTGTGTGTGAAGATTCTACTAGTGCGAATTTGTGTAGCTAATTGTGGAAAAAAAGGTAAACTTTTATGGCGGAAATGATGGGCATGAGACGATTAATATGGTCCATGCGAGTTTACAGATGTGTTTTTGATGTGTTGGATGTTTTTAAATTTAACGGTGATGATTTAATTTAGTCATGTTACATTTTCGTGATGTGCCGCTGTGATTGGATATTTTGGGATCTGTTTTTGGTTTCTTTTATTAAAAAAATTCGAAAAGAAAAGGAGAATGAATAGTTGTTTCCTTCATCATTGTGGTCAATGTGGCAGGTTGAAATATGTTTAAGAAAATTAAACCAACTTGAGTTAAATATATATATATATATATATATATATATATATACTAGTTGTCATTTTTTAATGAGAAAAATGAAAAGAAACACCCCAAATTACCAAAGAAACACCTTGAAATTAAAAACATTGTAAAACAAACCTCAATCATTTGAAAAAAGGACAACAAAAACCTCGCCGTAATTTTTTTAACAAATTACAAAACCCAGTCGTTTGGGTTTAAAAACACAATGGCACAATCAATTTTGAGGTTGGTTGGCTCTTAAAAATGATAGAACATATATTCACGTGATTTTAAGAAACAATAGAACAAAAAATTTCCCTTATTTATAGGATTTGTGACAGAAAAGTTTTGAAGATTTGAAGCATGAGACCAAGGTTTTAGGTTTTTGCTTATCATCTAAGATCAATTTTAGGTACAAAATTTTGCTTTTGAGTTTGCAAGTAAACTCCATTTGTTGTGAATTTTGTTTGGTTTCATTGTTATTTTCGGCTCGTTTGGTTGTGATGTCGCTTTTTTAAACCAAAACAAAAACAACTATGATTTCGAACATATGTGTTTACATCGAAGTTTATGTTGCCGGTTATTTTTTTTAATTTTCGCAGTACGTTTTGCATTTTTTTTACTTCAAAGTTTTCGTATTTAGGCCATTCTTGAACAATACTTAATTCCAAAGCTGCATTGTTTGTGGAAAAGCAACGTACTTCTTATTTCAGAAACAATTCTGTTTAATATCAAAGCTGCGACCTTTATGCTAGCTCTAGTTGCCATAAATCCATCATAGCAACCAAATTATGTTCAAGATCAAAGCTGCATCGTTTATGCTGGCTCTAGTCGCATTACAATTTTTGAAATTGAGGAACCAACTTAAGGAAGCAAAGATAAAATATGAGAAACAAAAGGAAAGGGTAAAAGACAACACTGGAGTGCCATTTCTCGAGTTTCAACTTTCAACTTTAGTTTCGGAGATGCTTTAAGACCATCGGTTGCGCCTCTGGTCCATGATCACTGCAAACAGTGGCACAATTGCCCCATAATGAGTCCCAATATAATGTACCAATTGCCCCATAATGAGTCCCAATAAAATGTTTCACAGAATAAGCTTATGCATAGCTACGTGTTTCATGTACCTAAAGCATCTCAGAGATGTGGAAACGTGTCAATCCAATTGATGAAAACTACTCTTTGTATCTCATTGTCTCTTTCTCGAACCCAATTGTTGGGAATTGCTTTGCATATTCTTCTACCATCTCACGTAGCTTTGCCATCTCTGACTGTAATTTCTCATTTGATTGCATTGTTGCTACAAAGTCCTTCAACTTTGTTCCTGCAGTACATTATAGATCCATCAATACAATCCCAAGCATGACACAAAAATGAAACGAACCAAACGATTTTTTATATACCTTGAGACTCTGCCTTGATCTTTAAGGCTATCTTGACGGCTAAATCAAAATACTCCGCCACTTTTGCAAAATCTTCCTCAATGAATCCTCTTGATGTGAGGGCTGGTGTTCCTGTAACCATACCATCATCATAAGAACAAATCGGAACATATACGATTTTCTTAGCGATCACCAGGTCTCTAGCAGAAAAGTCAGTAGATTGCAAGAAGCATGAACATTTACTACTTTTAGACATACTAAAACTTTACTTCTTTCAGTGTTCCTTTTTATTCAAAAAATAGCATTAACGTCTTTTTTTGTTTTCAAAAGTAGTAAATTGCAAGAAGCATGAATGTTTGCTACTTTTTCGACATACTAACACATTACTTGTTTCAGTGTTCCTTTAAGAGCCTTACCCATACGGATGCCACCTGGAACCATGGCAGAAACATCGCCAGGAACAGTATTCTTGTTTGCTGCAATATGTACTGATTCTAATACTTTTTCCACTCTTGATCCATCTATTCCCTGCAAAACCCAATTTCCAACATCATATATGTTACTAGAGGAAAGTAGACACTATGCACTGCTTACTAAGGTTCACAGTACAAAATCAAACATTTTAAAGTTGATTTGCTACATATCCTTAGTAAAAATTGAAATCACATAATAGATACGGGAAACAAAAAACCATCATTGTTTTAGTTTTATCATACTAAAATCATACTTCAGGAGTTAAACTATGTTCTCTAATACCCATGAGATTCACCCCTTTCTTATGCAAACTCGTAAGTACAAAGCAAACTTTTCCATCTAGACATCAAAGGGGTTGTGCAATAAAAGATAGAATGAGCAGTACCTTGTTTTTCAGATTCACCAAAACTAAATGATTCTCAGTGCCTCCAGACACTAAATCATATCCTTTCGCTAGCAAAGACTGCAATTACAAGCCATTTTATTAAAAAAAATGGTGAGATGATTACAGTCGGTCTTATCCCCAGCTGTTCCAAACATGACATGATACATAATGCATATCAACTAATTACTCAATTATGAATACACCAATTAGAAAACACATCGCACCTCAGCAAACTTTGAGCAATTACGGAGAACTTGATCCTGGTAGGCCTTATACTCAGGTGTTCTCGCCTATAATAAAGTAAATCGACAAGTCAAAAGATCATGAACAAGACCAAAAGAATCCTAGATTATACCTTAATCAGAATGTGATAGGAGTTCATGGGTACACATTAGACAATGGAACACAATTTCAAAAAAAGGGTTTGATGACTGAACCTGCTTCAGAGCAACTGCTAGACCCGTTATAGTGTGATTATGTGGGCCACCTTGCAGTCCAGGAAAAACAGCTTGGTTAATTCTGTCCTCATAGTCATACATGACCTGCCAGGTAGAGAAACGAACGATATGATCAAATACTACGAAAATAGGCGACACTTGCAGATTATTTACTCATTCTTTGAAATTAACCTCTTTCCCTTGTTTGTTAATCTCTTTTAACCCCTTCCTAAAGAATATCATAGCCCCTCTAGGACCGCGAAGCGATTTGTGAGTTGTAGTTGTAACAACATCTGCATACTCAAAAGGAGAAGGAATAACGCCAGCAGCAACCAACCCACTAATATGAGCCATATCAGCCAGCATAACTGCCTTTTGCTTGTCACAAACCTGCAAATTTTTCATCCACAATCTTGAAAAGCCCAATGCACATTTATTTACCATGCAAGTTTGGTAATTCTACTTCACACTAACGAGTTAAGAAAAAAAATTACCTTACGAATACGTGCATAATCATATAGACGAGCATAAGCACTTGCACCCGCAACAATAAGTTTGGGTCTGAAAAGCTCAGCATTTTTTTCTAGCTGCAAACAAATAATTACATCACAACTAAATACACTTTGGTTTCAAAACTTTTCAATCACTTTACATGAGAAACATAAAAGAAAAGCTTGTATATGTCCAAGCCGTAACTCAATGACTTATTTGAAAAAGATAAAATGTTCAAATATTAACGTAATAAGCTGGCTATTAACTAACCAACCTGATCGTAATCAATGTAACCAGTGTTCTCATCCAATCTGTATGGCATTGTCTCAAAAAAGATGGATACAGCCGATATTTTCTTCGTGTCAGTCTGCGCAAGAACAATTAAAGAAAAGGGAAAAAAGTACAATATCAATTCCACAAAGAGATGAGAAAAGGAAGCCAAATACTGACCATTCTATAGAGATTAGAATTTAGGTACCTGATAACCATGAGAAAGATGTCCACCATGAGGTAAATCAAGTGCCATGATTCTTTCATGAGGCTTTAGCAATGCGGTGTAAACTTGGAAATTAGCTGGTGATCCTGATAAAGACTGAACATTGACTACAAAAGGAATAAGTTTCGCCTTTAGTAAAGTTGGTTTCTACTTTCTAGTAAGATGTCTATAATCACAATTCATAACTAAGTCAAAATGTCAGAGATTCACTATAAAATAAAGCATGGAATTTGCATACCTCCCCATTTAGAAGGATCTAACTGAAAAGCTTCTAATGCGCGTTTTTGACATAATGTCTCAGCCATATCAATGTACCTAGTTGATAAGATGAAAATAATCTTAAGCATCATATACTAACAACAAAGTTGATAAGTAAGCCATTGTAAGCAACCACAAAGACAAATGCTTAACATACTCATTTCCTCCATAGTATCTAGCTCCAGGATATCCTTCACTATACTTATTAGTCATAACCGAACCAACCGCTTGCATAACCGAGAGAGAGGTGAAATTCTCTGAAGGTATAAGTTCAAATCCCTGAAAAAAACTCATAACATCCCCAAAATCAATAAAGCAAAGCTTCCATATTTGTGATATTTGATCATTCAAATCAATAATACCTTCCATTGCCTAGCTTTCTCTAATTCGATAATATCCGCAACTTCGGGATCGATTTCTTCTAGAGATCCATTCAATTGCTTAATCCACTGATAAAGAAAAAAAACGTTTGAATCGGAAATAAGACATTCGTTAAATTATATATTATGATGCATCTGATCTAATATGTTTACACTGGAACGAGATTTCTCTGACTCCGCCATAGCTGAGGTTGATAAAGACGACTGAGCATAAAAAAAAACGGATCAGAATCAAACAAAAGGGGAAGTTTGAGAATGATAAAACGAGAATGAATCAGATTGTGATAAGATTTTACCATGAAACGGAGAGAATCGCCATTAGAGGAAAGAAACGAGATCGGTTTCTTAACGGAAGTGGAGAGTCTACGAAGAGCCAACGCCATTTTTTTTTCTTTCTCCTTTCTCTATCTATCGTCTTCTCTGTTTCTCTGAGTGAGTGCGATTATATAAAAGGCGGTTCTGCTTCTGTAAGTGAGCATTGGAGTTGGTGAGAGGTGACCGAGATTCCTTTATTTAAAAGCTTTTTTTTTTTTTTCTACTCGGTGCTTTAGTTATTTTGTTTCTATGTATTTGTCATTTGATATGAGATGCAGATTGTTTTCTTCAATGCAATCATAATTTATTCGTATTTCTTACAACAATAAATTATGTTATATACTACAACCTTTTCATTTTTCTATCTTTCACACTACTCTTTTTAATGTCCTGTGTTTTTTTATGGAAAATTTGCAGCTATAACCTACAAAAAAAACTAAAATTAAGTAACTAACCATTCAAAAAAAAACTCAATGATATTGATTGTATTTTATGTATATATGACCATTTTAGCTTTAGATGAAGTTCACTTCACACACCCTTGTGTCTCTTTTTTTTTTTTTTTGCCGTTGTCTTTATTAACATCCATACCGTCGCCGTCACCACGAAGCCTCGTCATCGTCATCACCAACCACTACCGACGACATCATAATCACCACCACCATCGCTGTTGTCTTCATTAACATCCATACGGTCGTCGTCACCACGAAGCCTCGTCATCGTCATCACCAAGCCTCGTCATCGTCATCACCAACCACTACCGACGACATCATAATCACCACCACCATCGCCATTGTCACCACTACCGTCACCACTACCACTATCACCACAAACACACAACTACAACTATCACCGCCGCTAATTGGCTATCAACACCACTATAGTCATAACCACCGCCATAACTACTGTTACCACCGTTGAATAATTAACAGATACAAAATATTATATAGTATACTATCCTATTTTATGCATGTCTATATAGAATGTGGTGGTTTTTCATAGTGTTACTATTCACTTTTTAAGAAATTTGTTTTTGATTTCAAAAATTCAACTTATGTTAGATAAACAAAAAAATCTGTGTTTTTTAAATTAATAGCAATATTTAACAAATTAGTGATGTTAGATTAATATAAGAAACAAGATTACTAAGGGTGTAATATATTTTGTTATCACCTATAGTTATATTTTTTCTCTCTTCTTGTTACACGTCAATATGCTTCTTCCTCTCTAGAGCTAGTTTGGTCTTTTCACACCCTTCTATAGTTAGTTACTCAATTTTAAACAAAAACATGCTATATTCTTAATTTTATTATGTTTTTAGGTTATTCACCTAATTCACTCTTTTTTTATTGACAATTTTTTTTAATTATTATCTCTAGAATAATATAAGATCTGGAGTACTACATTCTACATATAAACCCCAAAAAGACTTTGAGAAATGAAAACTAAACATAGAAGTAACCCTAGGCAAAATAGCCGAACCGATACCGAAATAAAGAAGAATCGAACCGAACAACCGACGAAATAACCGAATGGATCCGAAACTTTAGAACTAAAAGAATCGGAACCGAACCAGTACCGAACCAAAATATTTTGGATATCTAAATAGAACCGAATACAATTATCTATCAAAAAATATTAGTTATTTTATACCGAATAATAAAAATATCCGAATAACCGAACCGTATTACCCGAAAATAGCTAAAAATATCCATAATACCCGAAAAATATCATAAAATTCCCAAAATATCCAAAATATCCAAAAATACTCTAATTTTTACTGTTTTCCAGGTAAAAATCGGAACCAAAAAATTCCTACTCGGTTATTAATTCAAATAACCAAGATATCCGAACCCGAACCGAAATTCCAATATAATCGAATGGATACTAAATTTCATAACAAAAATACTTGAAACTCGAAAGTACCTAACCGAAATATAATGGAATACCCACCCATGACTACATAGAAGGTAGAAGAAAAGTAAAAATTTTGTGTAGTTGGTGATACCTATGACTAGTTTTGGAAAGATATGTATTGTAGTTAGAAGCTATAAGAAGAAGTGAAGAACTGTGAAAAAGCGAGATTATGAAACTATTTGAACTAAAATGTTTGAAAAATTTATCAGTCTCTATGGGTTTTTTTTATAAGATGTTGTCGTGTTGAGTTTTGTTAACGGGGCGATATACTCTTAAATGTGGCATGAACAATCAAAATTAGATGTGTGGTGGTGTGTGGTTAGCTCGGATTCATCTTGGCCAAATTTGATTATATGTCTAGAGTGTGCATGATTAATTGCATAAACATTAAGTGGTGATCTTGTAATTGTTGTACTGCTACAAATACGGTTTCGACTCCATGAGGTTGGTTTTTATAGTGAGTATTTTAGACAAAATCAAAAGCTTGATGTCTGGTGTCGTCTCCTTGAAAAATAGTCTCATGTATGGTCAACTTTGAATTCAATTACTCGAATAGTTGCAAAGGCCGTGAGTGACGGCATGGACAATTTCACTTATTTCATGCCCTTGGAGATCCAACTTGGCTCCACAATCACATTTTAAAGAATCTCGTTAATGGAAAGTCTCAATTTCTAAAGATATGCTATATTTTATGTTATTGAAATTTTTAATTATGTGTTTCTGTTGCTTGAAAGTTGAAACTCAGGTTTTTTATTGTTAAAAAAAGAAGCAGCAACTAGTGCACTCGAATAGTAAAAAAAAAAAAAAAAAAAAAAAAAAGAAGCAGCAACTTTTAAAACTGGAAAATGAATCAATTCAAAAAGTGTCACTACAAGAAATTTGTTCATTGTTAGCTCTAAAAATATGCTATCTTACGTTATAGATAGCGAATTCACAAACGCTATGTTCTCGGCAGCTATGGTAGAAGACACCCATACGATAGCGTTTTCTGACATGCTATTATAGATCGTTCAATTATAGCGGTAATAGAATGCTGCAATATACTATATTATAGCACACATTTAGTGTTATTTTATATTGTATTGTAGCATACTTCTGTTTGATATATATATATATATATATATATATTATATATTATTATTATATTTAAATCCTGTTTTGCAAAATAAATTTAATTGGATTTATAATATAAATTTTATTTTTCATAAATCATCAAAATACATAAAAGTATTACTACATTATCCATTTTTTACCTAACATCATACAAAGTTTTAAACAAAATAAAGCTAACATCATAAAGATAAACTTCAATCTCCTTTATATGTTTCGCCTTCCCATATCATCCCCGTCCATAATCTCTGTAAGCATGTGTACAAAAGCATCAACATATATCACAGTCTTCAATCTTGTTTCCTCAATAGTTTTTATCTTAAAATCAATGCTGCATCAAACGCCAAAAATTTAACAAACTCAGAGAGACATCTAGAAGAAAATAAAGAGATAACTCATACATATATCAGTCTCTAATTTTTTTTTACATGGTAAAGAGATTCAAACCCAATAGTGGTGATGAAGCTCATGGTAATAATATTAAACAAAGAGGATGCTAAACTAATCCATGTATATAAACCAAATAACGATAAACACACCACACCATAGTAAACACACCACACCATAGAAAACACAACAGTTTTAAAATCATCCGAATAAAGAAAAGAATAGAGCTCTTTCGTGAGCATTCGTCCTCAACATGTCCCACCTCTTTCTTAACGGCTCCTAAAGATGAAGAAGAATTGATTTCCACTACCTGTTCTTGTATATTCTGCTCAGCTATCTGTAATAACATTAAAGCAAAGGTATTTGGAGCAGCAAAGTATGAACATTATTTCCACTTGTCTTATAAACTGATCTCTGCATATCACAAAGAGAATACATAACTACAAAAGACAACCTATGTTTTTATCAAAATGTAAAACTAATTAAGATGTTAGAAATATCAAAAGCACCTGAATTATCCTTCCTTGTTCTTTATTTTGCTAACCATCAAGTCATCCACAAAAAATCCATAATATCAAACGGAGAAATTAACCAAACCAAGCACTAAAATTCAAATAGACAATGTGTAGCCAAACCTGAAGATCATCAACTTCACAGCCAACGTGGAGCAAGACCCTTATACAAGCTGCAAAATAAGAAATCAAACACAAAAGGCTAGCAGTAATAAGAAAGTACCTTCCAAAATCCTCTCCTTTAAATAATAAACTCACATTAAATCATCAGAATCTTTTGATTCACTACTCCCCGGCTAATCTCATGTTGGACTACTAGTGCATGTCTCAGGAGCTTCAGGCTTTTCAACAGGTGTAGCCGTGTAGGTGAAGACACGACTTTCTTATTTTCATTACGAGCATTCTCGTTCGCAGCTTTCTTCCTATTGTTCATTTACCTACACCAAAAAGTTCAAATAAATGAAGTTACTAAATCCGAAGAGCAAATATAGACACATCATGTGTTAGAACTTAGAATTGAAGTAATCTTACATTTTTTTACGGTTCCACCACTCGAGATATTCAACAAGTCTCTCTCAAACCGTACAAGCTCCAGCTGCAACACTTTAGCAATCAAAATGATAATTTAATAGAAAGAGTTTCACACACGAGCTCCATCTCTAGATACAAAGAGTTTTCTTTTTGGATTTGAAGCTTACAGTTTACAGTTTTCTCCTAATGAAGAATACCTTTTTGGTTTTTCAAGTTTCTAATTTCCAAATTAAAGAAAGCTAAAATCCCTAATTGAGATGGCTTACCATTTTGCGAGGATGAAGAAGGAGAAGAAGAAGAGTCACTGAATCTCTACTTATCGAAGTATATTAATCCGTCCATCACCACCATTACCACGTCCTCTCTCCCTCTCTACTTCCCGATCTAAAACTCTTCGAATCATCCCTTTCTCTACTTGAATTCATCTTCTCTGTTCCCAAAGCGATTCTCCTCCACGGTAGATTGAAACTTCATCGTGAGAAATAGATCGGGATTGATAGGCGGAGATGTGGGGTTTCGGTTGCGTCTGTTTAATTTGGTGGTGGCGGCAGCGGCGGAAGCCATTGGAGGGGAGTTAGGGTTTGGCTGAGTTGATTCGAGAGAAAGGGAACTGGAGGAGGAGGGTGGGGAGAGACGGTCAGCCACAGTGGCGGAGACGGCGAGGATAGAGGAAGAGGCTGCAACTAGCTTTAACGGTGGAAGCGACGAGATTTGTTAGTGAGCCTACAAGATTTTTTTTTTTTTCTATTCTCTGAGATAATTTGTTTAGGTCTTTGAGAAAAGAAGAAAAACTAAAGTGTTCGCGGCTATCTAAATTTTTTGGCTAAGTATTGGCGGAATAAGTGATTTTGGCTTCCCACTTATTGATTTTCTACTATAGCGTTTATTAAATGCTATTGATAGAAATTATTCAAAATCAAAATCTCAAATCAATCATTCATAGCAATTAGTGAAACCGTGCTATCGTGAACTGCTATCAATGCTAAGGTGAGATGATTGGGAAATTGGTTGAGAGGTGCTTGGTGTCTTGGGGAATCAGCAAGGTTTTCACAATAACGGTAGACAATGCAAGTGCAAATGATGTAGGGCTGAGATTCTTAAAAAGAAGACTCAAGTCATGGGGTACTAGTCTACTTGATGGTGAGTTTCTTCACATGAGATGTGGTGCGCATATCCTAAATTTGGTTGTCAAAGATGGATTGGATGAAAATAAAGACAAAATTAGCCGAATACGTGCTGCTGTCCGGTATGTTCGATCTTCTCCAGGAAGATTAAACAAATTCAAAGAGTGTATTCTTCACCTACGTCTTTCATCTACTGCGGGTGTATGTCTTGATGTTGAGACAAGATGGAACTCCACTTATCTTATGTTGGAGTCAGCTGTGAAATTGAAAAAAGGATTTGATATGCTTGAGTTAGAAGATGATAAATATGTAGTTGAACTTGGGAAGCTAGAAGGTGTTCCTACTGAAGCAGATTGGGATTATGCAAAGACCTACACACCTATTCTCAAGTTCTTTTATGATGCAACGTTGAGAATTTCGGCAACTCGTTACGTCACAGGGAATTTGTATCTGAAAGACATATTTGGGGTTGGTCTAATGATACGAAAGTTAGGGCTGAACAAAGCTGATCCAAATCAAAAGGCAATGGCGATTAAGATGAAGGCTAAGTTTGATAAATATTGGGGAGATATGGAAAACATGAACTTAGTTATTTTTCTTGCTTGTGTTATTGATCCACGATATAAAATGAAGTATGTCAGTTGGTTAATTCGTGAGAGCTACGGTGTTGGTCCTAATAGCATAGCTGAAGCTTTGATTATGAAAATAAATTCAGTTTTAGAGAAGATGTTTAAGCTTTATGAAGATAAAGTTTCTGGTTCTTCAATGCAAACTGAAGGTCCTTCGGAAGTAGTTTCAGAGGCTGCAGAAACTTATGACCTTGATTCCTTGATTGATATTCATGAAGAAAGTGAAGATAATACTGATGGTCAATCAGAACTGGAGAGCTATTTAGCTGATGCTTGTGTTCCTAGATCAGATCCAAAGTTTGATATACTACTTTGGTGGAAAAAGACAGGATCAAAGTATAAGATTTTGTCTCTAATGGCTAGAGATCTGTTAGCTATACCGGTTTCAACCGTTGCTTCTGAGTCAGCATTTAGTACAAGTGGTCGGGTTATAGATCCTTTTCGCAGTTCTCTAACCCCGAGACTTGTTGAGGCTCTAATATGCACTCAAGACTGGATTCGTAACGATTATGAACAAAGTTTGCTGGAGGAAGAAATTGAACAACTTGAAATTCTAGAAGAAGGTATATACTAACATTATACACTTATTCGTACGTTATATATGCATGTTTTCTTTTACATGTGAACTTACAACTTTTATGTTGTTTCAACAGAATTTGTAACTTCAAATGCTTATGGAAATTTGGTGCAAGGAGTGGGTTTAGCTTTGGAGGAAGAATGAAAGGTATGGCCGTATGGATACTTCATGATTTTCAAGTTTTGTTTTAAAGCATAATACACTAATAGTAACATTTGTTATGTTGGTTTTATTTATATGGAAAAAAAAGAGAATCAAGAAGACAAGAACTCAAGAAGGAAGACAGAGACAGGATTTCAATTTGAACCAAGTTGTTTTAAAATGCTTATCTTTTGGAACTTTCAATGTGTTGTGATTCTAGGATGTTTTGCGATTTTATGATGTTTAAAATTCTGAATGTTTTATAATATGTATGAGATTGGTTTTTTATTTAAATTAAATGATCAAGACTTCAAGATTTAAGTAACAAGTACTTGCAAGTAACAAGCCAAGTCAAGTTACTTTGCAAGTAACAAGCCGGGTCAAGTTACTTGCAAGTAACAAAATTTTGGACGAGTACTTGTTATAGCAAGTACTTGCTCAAGCAAGTCGAGTATCAAGCCGAACTTTCAATTACTTGTACGGGCCAAGGCGAGTCACAAGTACTTGAAAAATAGCAAGTACTTGCCTTGTGCCCAGGCCTAATCAATGCTCACTTTTTTTTGTAGTGTATGAAATTCACTTTACCTATCTATAACTTTTATTCACATGAAAACTCATAAATAAATAACTACTCCCTTTTGTTCAAAATAAAAATAAAATAAAACTACTACTCCTTACAAGAGACTCAAAAAGAACCCACACAAAACGGCTTATGTTGTTGTCTTTGTCTCGGCTTTGGAGCTAGAGACCAGAGAGGTTCGGAACTCCTAGCCAAAAACCGAACTTGTAATTGTCCGAACCTAAGACCAATCTCCTTTCTCCACGTTTTCTTCTCACTTTTGTCTTTTTTTGTCGACATTGTCCCTTAAACACATCCACTTCTGCGTAATCCAACCCAATAGGCAATAAGCCAATAACCTAATTTAAATTCGAAAACATTCTTATTCATAAAGTTGAACCATATTTTTGGGTACTAATCTCTCCTATTGTCTTCTTTCGTTATGTTTTCTTCGGATAAAATAGTGAAACATTTTCATGCGCACTTACCAAATTAGCAATCTTTATTCTTTTGTCACAAAACAAACATAAACATATCTCTCTAAATTATATACTTAAAAATTCTAATCAAACGTATTATGTTCCCAACTTCTAATTAGCAATCACACATACACAAATTATAAAAGAAAAGAGTATTTGTTGTAAGAAAAATCACTTATAATGAATATAAAAAATAAAAGCTGTCGATTTTCAAACCCATAATTAGTGGAAAAAAATTCGGAGGGAAATACTAATTGATTAATTTTCAATGTCCTATTTATGTCATAAAACAATAAATTCTCAAAACCCATAATTAGTGGAAAAAATAATAAAATCAAGTATTAATTTACTTTTCTTTTTCCAGATGTATCTGTCTTTTTCACAATCAAATAAGCCAAAAATTCATTTATTTTTTGAAAATTCATTGACCACTGCGTGTTAGCTTCCTTTACGTGTTCCTTTCTTTCCTTTCTCTCTCCTCTGTCACGCTAGAAACATAAATATGATCACTTTGATTTTCTCCGACTAAACCCAGAAGTCTCAGCTTCTTGTTAAACTCGTAAAGTCTCAATCTTTTACGAGTTCTTAAATTTTGTTTCAATTAAAGTTCTTAAATTTGGTCAACTGTGTTTGTTAATAATTTAAGATTTGTTCACATGCATTGAATATTTGTTTTTTTTTCTTTCAAAGTTCTGAGATTTGATTCGATGCTTGAACAGATTCACAATTTTATGAGAAATTGGACAAAACCCTGATGTCAGATTCCGTCAAAACGACGGTGGATCCGCTTTTGAAAGATTTAGATGGTAAAAAAGAGAGTTTCAGGAGAAACGTTGTGTCTATGGCGGCTGAGTTAAAGCAAGTGAGAGGTCGTTTGGTTTCTCAAGAACAATTCTTTGTTAAAGAAAGCTTTTTTAGAAAAGTAAGTTCCTTTTTTGTTTATTAATCTTCTCACTGTTCATTGTTTTTGATTCTCTGTTTTGTAGGGTCAAAAATCTAGTTTTTATTATTTGTAATTCAGAGGAGAAATGATTTGTGTTTTTTTTGTTTGTTTATTTTAGGAAGCAGAGAAGAAAGCTAAGAATATGGAAATGGAGATCTGTAAATTGCAGAAGAAATTGGAAGATAGAAATTGTGAGCTTGAAGCTTCTACTTCTGCTGCTGAAAAGGTTTGTTTATTCTCTCAAAACCCTTTTGATTTATTATAATATATGACTTAAAAGACTTCAAATTTGATATTGTTATCTAAAAAGTTTGGGGCTTTGAGTAGTTTTGTTATATGTGGTTTCAACTTTCTGAAGTAATCATTATAGTTTGGTTATCTATTGGATCAATGACCCTTTTAGATCTTGATTAAAGTAGATGAAGCTGAGTGTGGAAAAAGTTGACTGTGGTCAAATCTCAAATTTATTATAATTAATGTTCAATGAAGCTTGACCTTTTCAAAAGGAGTTCCTTGAATGGTTTTGGAATCATGTTAAGTTTCAATTACTCATCAAAAGTGTTCAATTTTAATCCAATTCTTCATTTAGGATTTGTGCTTCGTAATCGATTGGTATGCGTAGGTATTAGGGAAGTGATTATTCATTCATTCATTCTAAGAATGTTTCTCTTATGCTTTGTGATCTTGTTTTGGGAAAACAGTTTCTCGAAGAAGTGGACGATCTGAGATTGCAGCTAGCTTTAACAAAGGAAATTGCAGAAACAAGTGCTGCTTCTGCTGAATCTGCACAGCTTCAATGCTCAGTGCTAACAGAACAACTTGACGACAAAACACGTTCTCTAAGAGAACATGAAGACCGTGTAACTCAGCTCGGTCACCAGCTTGATAATCTTCAGAGAGATTTGAGGACTAGAGAATGTTCTCAAAAACAGCTGAGAGAGGAAGTTATGAGAATCGAGCGTGAGATAACTGAAGCTGTTGCAAAGTCTGGGAAAGGTACAGAATGTGAGCTAAGGAAACTTCTGGAAGAGGTTTCTCCACAGAACTTTGAGAGAATGAACAAGTTATTGGCGGTAAAAGACGAAGAGATTGCAAAATTAAAAGATGATGTAAAGTTAATGTCAGCTCATTGGAAACTCAAGACTAAGGAACTTGAATCTCAGGTGCAGCATTCATAACTCTGTCCTTATTCTCGTGTTCTGTCGCGGGAAGTTTCAATATTTGACTGATAAATGACCATTTTCAGTTGGAGAGACAAAGAAGAGCAGATCAAGAGTTGAAGAAGAAGGTACTGAAACTGGAGTTTTGTCTGCAAGAAGCGCGTAGCCAGACAAGAAAGCTACAGAGGGTAAAGTCCAACAGTGATTGTGGCTTTCAATTTATTTTGCTTTTCTTGATTTAGAATATGAGAAAACAAAATGTTTTATTGTATGATTGATGAATGGAACGCAGGCGGGGGATAGGCGAGACAAGGCCATCAAAGAGCTAAGGGATCAGATTACCGGAAAAGAGTTGAATGAATCGGTTTCAAGGGAGAAACCAAACTTCTGGGATACTTCAGGGTTCAAGATCGTCGTGTCAATGTCGATGTTGATATTAGTGATTGTCTCCAAAAGATGAGTTCTTGTATCTGGAACTCTCTTTCTTTTTGTTGGTGTGTGTAAATGCAGTAGTTGGATATAGTAGTAGATAATGGTGCATATTACTCTTTGAGGTTAGTAAAGAGAAATCTTGCTTCCTTTTGTTAAGTTATTATAAGTTGGTTCTTGTGTATTTGAATCATTTGCCAGAAAGAAAATATGCCCACTTCCGCTGAATAATAAATAAAGAGAAATCTAACTAATGTGCCATACACTATAACAATTCTTACCAAAATTGCCATAACCCACAAATCCTTTTCAATTGTGCCACAATCTAATTTCTAGCCCAACTTGTAAAGTCCAATTTGCCCTTTAGAGAAAAAGGGTTTTTGTTCAATCTCTATTTCTCTCTTTTCTCTCTCATGTCTCTCTCTTGTCCCTCTCTTTCTTTCCTCTAAATAATGAAGCTCAATCTCCATAGATATATAAGAGTTTCCCAAATTTTGATCTTTTTCTTCTTATTCAAGTATGACCCAATTCAGTTTTAAATAAATATTATTCACACTGTTTTCGGATTTAGCGAGATAAAAAATCTGGGTCTGAATCTGGTTTGGAAAGTGAAAACGAATTTAAATCTGAGAAGGAAGAAGATATATGTGGACAATATTTCTTGTCTACCAAAATTTTCGAACTATGTCGTTTCGAATTCTTGTCTACTAAATTTCTTTGAAGTCTGTTGTTTCAAATGTGGACAATATTTGTTGTCCTCCAAATGTCTTCTCAATCTGTTGTTTCAAATGTGGACAACATTTCTTGTCTACCAAAATTTTTGAAGTATGCCGTTTCGAAATCTTGTCCACCAAATTTCTTTGAAGTTTGTTGTTTTAAATGTGGACAATATTTGTTGTCCACCAAATATCATCTCAATCTGTTATTTCAAATGTGGATAATATTTTTTGTCTACCAAATTTTTTCGAAATATGTTGTTTCAAAGTTTTGTCCTCCAAATATCTGATATTTAGATATTTTCGTTTGAGGGTATTTTCGTCATTTTCTGTCTGCCATAAAGTGGAAAAATGGCACATTGTGAAAGACAAATGTTTTGTGGCAATTTCTATAAGTATTGCTACAGTAAGTGGCACATTAGACCAAAATCCCATAAATAAATCTAAAGACCACATTTAGTTGTGAATGAACAAGGTTTTTTACAAGGGACTCTTAAAAAAATAATCTCTATTTTACACTAAAATCTGAAGCCCACTTCAACAACACTTATCCCTAAGATGCAACACTTATTATTACACCATTACACTTATCATTATCTCTTTAGGAAATGTATGAGTCATCATCTTCTCCTCCTCATCATAAATATGAGTAAGTACAAAAGATCCAAAAGTGAGATGAAATAAGAAAGTCATAATAAGAGTCTGAAGAGTTAGCTTTTTTCTCTCCCAGTTATTCTCATAATCTCTCGTTTTGATTTTATATTTTGCAATATGTTATCATCACGATCGTCTTTCCCGTCGAGCCGACATCTATCAGTCTGATCGTCTCCCTACTCGATCATTTTCATGGTCGTTCCATGCCGTAAAGTGTGATACCTTTTATATTAAATTGTATGTTGAATTCATTAATTACGGAGTAATAGGTTATCTCTCCTCGAAATCACATGAGTAGTTATAATAATTGATTAATATAGATAATTATGTCAAACTTGGCCAAGTTCGATAGCGTTTCCCCCGATCTATCTAGAAAAAATTATGGCATGGGCACCAATGCAAGAATGCATCTGAAATCAAATAAGCTTCTAACCCTATCGATGGAAACGACATCAGTGGAGAATAAGGACAAGACCATGATATTCCTACGACACCATCTACTCGATAGCTTAAAAAATAAATACATCAAAATAAGATCTTTGGCAGTACTGAGAGATATGTTTGATCACCAGAAATTTGTGATCTTACTAAAAGCAAAACATGAGTGGCTAAATCTATGGTTTCTGGATTACAATAGTGTTAGTGATTATAATTTTGATATATAAAATCACTTCGAGGCTTACAAAAAAAAAAAAAAAACACTTCGAAGATGATATTGTGTGGTAAAAAAGTAAGCAATTATGAACATGTCCGCCAAATATTTTAGTAGCTTCTGTAAATCGTTGCGCGCGAAAAATCCACATGAGCCTTGCAGGTTTTCAATCTTTGTTAGACTGATTTCTCTACATCAATCTATGCAAATGTTGAAGGTTTGGTGTCATTCGATCTCAAGATATATGCTAAGTGTGATAAGTCTCTGATGCAATTAGAGGGTTCAACATAAGCTCTCTGCATCGGCACACGTGAGGAGCACATGTGTGGGCATTAGTAATAAGTCACCAACAAAAGTGGTAAAAGAGTCTTTTGCTATTGGCTCTGTATCTTCTTCTTTATTCATCTTTTCTACGAGTCTGTAACAGAATGTGAGACTAGAGACGCGAAGCGTCACAGTGACGAGGAAGGTATTGAGAGATAGAGTTAGAGAGAGAGAGTAATCGTTTGGGGTTGGTGAGAGATAAATCTTGAGAGTGGTTGTAATCCGGTGAGAGATTGTAACAGTGCTCGAGTTTGAGCTAAGTTCTACTGGATTCAGGAGTCAATCTCCGGTGAGACGTAGGGTTCCACACTGGAGCCCGAAATCGTAAAATCTCCTCGATAGTTTGAAAATAAATACATTAAAAGAAATCTTTGGCAGTCACTCAAAGATAAGTTTGATCACCATAAATTTGTGATCTTACTAAAAGCTAAACATGAGTGGCTAAAGCTATGGTTTCTGGATTAGAATAGTTTTAGTGATTATAATTTTGATATATGAAATATTGAAATCATTTCGAGGTTTACAAAAAAAAAAAAAAATTACTTCGAAGATGATATTATGTGGTGAAAAAGTAAGCAATTATGAATATGTCCGCCAAATATTTTAATAGCTTCTGTAAATCGTTGCGCGCGAAAAATCCACATGAGCCTTGCAGATTTTCAATCTTTGTTAGACTGATTTCTCTACATCAATCTATGCATATGTGAACAAAAGAATTGAGAGATAATGAGAAAATAAGGTTGTAGTGTTACACTTGGAATTGATGCTCAGAGAAATAAAACTAACCACGACATAGATCTAAACTATTTATGTATTGGCCCATTATGTAGCCCACTTATTCGGCCCAATTACGTGAACCGCCTTTAACCCTGGCTTAAGGAATAAATAATTAAGGATTCGATAAACTCATTAGTTTTAACTTTCTGGCTTCTGCTTAAGCTCTCGAGTCTGCGTCAAGATTTTTGGGGGAAATTGATTTCGTTGTGAAATGGCAAAGGATGATGAAGCAATCGCCATTAACGATGCGGTTCACAAGCTTCAGCTCGCTATGCTCGACGGTATCACTGATCAGAACCAGCTCTTCGCGGCGGGGAAGTTAATATCTCGATTAGACTACGAAGATGTCGTCACTGAACGAACGATCGCTAAGCTCTGTGGTTATCCTCTTTGCCGGAGATTTCTCTCTTCCGATGTTTCTAGAAGAGGAAAGTATCGGATTTCGTTGAAGGAGCATAAGGTTTACGATTTGCAGGAGACGAGAAAGTTTTGCTCCGCGGGTTGTTTAATTGATAGCAAAGCGTTTTCGGGGTCTTTGCAAGAGGCTCGTACTTCGGAGTTTGATTCTGTGAAGTTGAATGAGATTTTGGGATTGTTTGGTGATTCGGAAGTGAAAGGTTCTTTGGATGTGAATAAGGATTTAGATTTGTCTAAGCTTATGATTCGGGAGAATTTTGAATTGAGAGGTGAAGAATTGTCTTTAGAGCAGTGGATGGGTCCTTCTAATGCTGTTGAAGGTTATGTTCCTTTTGATCGAAGTGATTGCAAATCAAGAAATTGCAAAGACGGTGGTAAGTTTGATGATGAATTATGGAGTGATCAAATTCTTTAGTTACCAAATGATTGATCAATGTATAATATAAGTTTGGTTTTGGCAGATTCCAAGGCTACTCAAAGTAATCAAGAGAAGCATGAGATGGATTTCACTAGCACAGTAATTATGCCTGATGAATATAGTGTTTCGAAGCTTCCACCGCAAACCAAGCAAGCTTCTCCTGTTGGGGAATCTGATGGTGGCAAAGGGAAAACAGTTCTGAAAGAGCAAATTGTAGTTCCTCCCACCAAAAAAGTTTCGAGTAAGCACTAAGGAGCTATTAAGAGTAATAGGCCTTATGACCAACATATCTCTAAGAAATGTAGCCGTTTATGTTACCTAGTCTTGCTTAAAGGTATTTGGCTGGTATCATGAATGTTTTGATTTTTTCGTCGGGGAGCCTGAGATCTTTTGGTGGTTATTAAGCCATTTCTAATGATGTTTGAAGCAACAAATGTCGTTGTCCATGCTCTCTATTTATCTGGATGATCTTGAATTCTAATGTGCATTTGCAGGGTTTCGTCGTGATAAAGAAAAGGAGAAGAAGACTTTCGGGGTTGATGGGATCGATTTTGCGAGCTTTGGGTTTGATGCGATGGATTGTGCGAGTTCTGTTACAAATGATGGATGCAGTCTTGAATATAGCGTGTCAAAGCAACCACCATGTTTAACGGAAGACCCTATGGGTGGTCATTTAAAAAAGGATCATAAGACTTTGGATGAGAAAAGTTCTCTAACAGGATCCTCTTCTGCAGCTAAGAATAAAAGTTTGAGGCTTCCAACACAAGCCAAACAAGCTTATCATGCAGGGGAATCAGAGGATGGCAAAGCGAAACCAGTTATGACAGACTTTGGACAAACTACAGTTCTCCCCAGAAAAAAATTGAGTAAGCACTTAGGAAGCTGTAAAGATAGTTTGGCCTTACTTGCAAGATATCTCTTAAAAATATAATCTGTATATGTAAACGTTTTTTCATTTTGAGGTATTCATCTGTTATCACGAATGAGTTTCTTTATTCCTTGGGTGTCTTGAGTTCTCCTAATCATTGTTAGGCTTTTTTTTTTGTGTCTGTGTGACTCTGTTTATCTGTCTAATATTGAAGTCTATTGTGCATATGCAGGTTTTTGTAATGATCCTGAAATATTTAAGGACATTAAGAATTTCGGGTTTGATGAGATGGGTCTTGGGGGTTCTGCTATTATGAGTGATGGATACGGCGTAGAATATAGTGTGTCTAAGCAACCACAATGTTCAATGGAAGATTCTCTTAGTTGCAATCTAAAAGGAGGTCTTCAGACTTTGGATGGGAAAAATACTCTATCAGGATCCTCTTCTGGTTCTAATACGAGGGGCTTGAGGACAAAACCAGAAAAATCAGGAAAGAAAATTATTTCTGTTGAATACCATGCTAATTCGTATGAAGATGGTGAAGAAATCCTTGCAGCTGAATCGTATGAAAGACACAAAGCTCAGGATGTGTGTTCATCAAGCGAAACTGTAACTAAATCATGCCTTAAAATTTCTGGCTCTAAGAAGCTTAGTCGTTCAGTTACTTGGGCCGATCAGAATGATGGCCGTGGTGATCTTTGTGAGTTTGGAAACAATGATACCACAGCAGCTCCTAGCCTGTCGTCTACTGATACAGAGGATGTCAATAATTTATCACGCCTTGCATTAGCAGAAGCCTGTGCTACGGCATTGAGCCAGGCTGCCGAAGCTGTTTCTTCGGGAGATTCAGATGCAAGTGATGCCAGTAAGTTCATAGGAGGTGTTAATTATGCTATGATACTTTGGATGTCCATATGTTGTGGACTTGGATAAATTCCTAAATTTTGCGCTTTGACATGTTTTGTATAGCTGCGAAAGCTGGAATCGTTTTGTTGCCAAGCACACATCAACTTGACGAAGAGGTTACTGAGGAACATAGCGAGGAGGAAATGACTGAAGAGGAACCAACTCTTCTCAAGTGGCCAAATAAGCCCGGGATTCCAGATTCTGATTTGTTTGACCGTGATCAATCGTGGTTTGATGGACCTCCAGAGGGCTTCAATCTCACAGTAAGTCTCTTAAGCATTTAAATATACTCACCCATTAGGACTGTGTTGTGTGTTGAACTAAACTCACTGGTCCTCCTCCTTCCTCAGTTGTCAAATTTTGCTGTGATGTGGGATTCACTGTTTGGCTGGGTATCATCGTCCTCTCTGGCATACATATATGGGAAGGAAGAATCTGCTCATGAGGAGTTCATATCAGTTAACGGGAAGGAATACCCCCGGAGGATTATCCTGGGAGACGGGCTTTCCTCAGAAATCAAGGAGACAATGGCTGGATGCCTTGCCAGAGCTTTACCTAGAGTCACCAGTTATCTCAGGCTGCCAATAGCAATATCCGAGTTGGAAAAGGGACTGGTAATTCTTCAAACTCTTATCTTGGGATTAGTCTGCTATTTGTCTAACTAGGAAACCAAATAGTCCAGTTTTAGAGAATTTAGTGATTTATTCCCATCTACCTTTTTAAAATGTAGCTAGTACTCCTACAACAACCTTAGTATATAAGTATGGAATCATTTTTGAAAATATAAACTCTTTATCAAGTTCCTCTTGAGAATCTTGTCTCAAACTTATGCTGGGAAGTTTATATATAGTTCAGTTATATTGGTTGTGATTTGTTGTTGAGCAGGGAAGCTTGTTGGAGACAATGTCGTTGACTGGGGCAGTTCCATCATTTAAGATTAAAGAATGGCTAGTGATTGTTCTTCTTTTCTTGGACGCGTTGTCTGTATCACGTATCCCTCGTATTGCACCTTATATCTCCAACAGAAACAAGGTTAGTTACAGTCAACTTTAACATAATAAAAGGTGAAATCTTAAGTGAATTTAATCTATTGGTTATGTTGGTGAAAAATATCAGATTTTGGAAGGAAGTGGAATCGGAAATGAAGAGTATGAGACAATGAAGGATATCCTATTACCACTTGGCCGTGTTCCTCAGTTTGCTACCCGAAGCGGGGCGTAGACAAAACCCGGTTTACGGTTTATTGGAAGAAGAAATCAACTTTAGATATATGAAAACAGAGGATTCTATAATTTTGAAACCTTTGTTTTTAAATGTATGAAAGATCTGGAAGTCATGTTTGGCTTGCTTTTTTTTTTACTTAGAACAAAGATTTGTTGCATTCGATATATGATAAATGGGTCAGAGACGTTGGGTTGTTCCTTTTGTAAAATTTCTTATAAAAAAATTATTGATATTTTTTTTTGAAGTCGTAGTTAATGAGTTTGAATTGAAATGTCAAATTTTCTTTGACTAAGACATGTTTTGGTCTAAGATTTTGATTTTGGACAATGTGTTTCATGCATTTTCTATGCATACGAGAAGAAAATTTTGATTGACTAAAGTAATGTTTTACAAAATCCATATTTTTTGTCCAAAAAAGTAGTAAGAAATAACCTCAATCACCATTTGACCGTTATCGGGTTTAATAACGTCCGAGGCCTTTGTTGTTGGGTACAATGGCGTTTGAGGCATTTACGGTCAAAGCAAGGAAGGAGTGAACATTTACTCCCCGCTCTCCATCTCCGTCACCACTCACCCACCAGTTTGGATGAGAGTGCCGTCTTTGCTCACGGAGCTGGAAGAGAACCAAGTGCAAAGGTACTTAGAGAGCAAAGACAATTAGTAATATAGCCAAAACCAACTAGGCGGAAAAACCCGCCAAGACCTTTCTTGTGATAGATGAAGAAAAACGATAATGTTTTATCAAAAAAAAGAAGGAAAAACGTTGAGTCCAATGACCATATAAATATATCAAATATTATTAAAAAAACATCAAAGTAATTTAAAAGATTTACTAATTATCTTTGATTACATTTATTATAATCAAGTTAAAATTGAATAGGGTTTAGGGTTTAGTGTTTAGGGTTTAGGGTTAAAATTGAGTAAAAAACAATTAAACAAAAACAACAAAAAAATTGACAGAAAAAGATCAAGCAAAAAATAAGCAAAAAATAAGTAAAATATAACTTTTTATATGTTAGATCATATTAATTGTATTTATCTTATATAATTAATTGGATGCTCATAACTTAATTAACGTAAAAATTTGTTTGTTTCCAAAACTTTCAATTTTTATAGCAAACATTTTGATAACTTCTATATTTATACTCTATTATACACATTTAAATGTTTTTTGTCATCAGGTGAATTGATTCTCTACTGTCCATTGCGTTATGTTACACATGGCAAAATCTCTAATCAATAGATATGATACTAATAAGATATGAATCCAACACTTCCATAACATTATTATTATTATTATTATTATTATTATTATTATTATTATTATTATTATTATTATTATTATTATTATTATTATTATTATTATTATTATTATTATTATTATTATTATTATTATTATTATTATTATTATTATTATTATTATTATTATTATAATTTCATTTTTATTATTATTACATAATACAAAAGAAATAATTGACTTCAATGCTCTTTAACTCCCAACTAAGATTTTCCCAAATTGTTGTAGTTTAGATGTATCTACTATCACTAAGATGTATCTACTATAATCTTTGATGTAAAAAGAGAAGACACGTTAGAACCTCCGGTTGTTCTTCTTTCGCCCCTTTTGAAACCCATTAAGCACTAAACTGGGCTATGTTTGTTTGCCACCTCGACAGATTTCAGCGACATCGTGTTGTTCGTTTGTTTTTCGATGTGTTGTTCATCTGTCTGTCGCAATATTTTTTTAAAAAATTTAAAATATTAATTTATGATAATTTATATTTTTAAATAAAAATATAAATACATATACATTATTAAAAATAATTAATTTAATGTTTTTATCTACTTTATTTTTTTAAAATTTAATTTGTTTATAATTAATTTAATTAGATTAACAATTTAATATTAATTAATTAATTTATTTAGTTATATTTTTAATTAAGTTTAACTAGATTAAATTTTGATTAAATTTAATTTAGATAAAATTAAGTTTAAGCGATTGGTCGCTGGATCCAGTGAAAGATAAACGAACAACTTTTGGTCGTTGTCGCCTGAGATAGGCAAACGAACAGGGCCAAATAAACCAAAAATATCTACCTTGCAAAATTAAGTGAACCCCAACTATTATAAAGGCCAAATCCAACCATTTCACCTTACGCACAATAACCTAAATCTTCTTGCAAAGAATGTTCGCTACCATGGAGACTAGTTCTCTTTCCCATCTCATCCCTTTGAAGCCATTGTTTTGAGTGTATGAAAGATGTTGAAGTCATGCTTAGCTTGGTTTTTACTTTGAACAAAGATTTGTTGCATTTTGATATATGATTAAATGGGTCCGAGACGTTGTGTTGTTCCTTTTGTAAAATTTCTTACCAAAAAATTATTGATATTTCTTTTTTGAAGTAGTAGTTAATGAGTTTGAATTGAAATTTCAAATTTTCTATGACTAAGACATATTCTAGAGGGTGTTTTTCTATGTATACAGGGAAAAAATTATGATTGACTAAGTAATGTTTTAAAAGGATTTTCCAAATTTTACTTGGCTTCGGATTTTGAAATTTTAGAATTAAAAATAAATAAATTCATCAACACAATTCCTAACCAGAATCTCTTGTTAGTTATATAAAAAAAACTTGGTTCCACATTAAATTAACATCCTCTTGTGTGTTTGTTTATGTATGAATATTCATGGAATAAATAATTGTCCATAATGTTTTTCCAAACATATAATTAAATGTAGTAGGGATAAAATCCAATAATTGGATGAATTATTGAGATAGGTTACTCTAGATCCCTGTTCTAAAAATCGGCCGCCTAGCCGCCTAGGCGGCCGCCTAGGCGCTGATCGGGTGGGGACCGCGGCGATTTTGTCCAAATCGGTAAATAAAATCGGTGATCCGATTTTTGTCCGCCTAGACCGCCTAGGCGTCCGCCTAGCCCGCCTAGACGGCGCCTAGCCCACTTTTTTTTTTTTTTTTAAACATTTTTTTTCTTTTTTTGGATCTAAAATTTAAAACGCCCCGCTATGTTCATAAAAAATCATAAGTTTGACCTTAAATTCTTGTTTTCATGTGTTTAATGCAATTTTAAAAACAAGATTATATAAATTTTTATATTTATAATAGATTAATATGTTTTTAAAATATTAAATAGCCTTAAAACTAGTCCCCGATTAATCCCCGTTTAATCTCTGATTTTCTTGCTAGGCGCTAGGCCCACCCTCATCGCCCGACTAGCGCCTAGCGATTTTTAAAACAAGGCTCTAGATAGATAGGGTCTCTCACCACACCATATAAAAAAAGAAATGGTCGTTGATTATTTTCTTTTCTTTCCTCTCCGACACGTTTGACCCAACGGCCCATTTTAGCTTCTGGTCTCCTTCCCATAAAAACATTTTAAAAGTCAAAATTACCCTCACTTATTGAGTTTTTTTTCTTTCTTATAACTAAAAGAAAATTCAAAGAACATATGATGGTTTACGTTTATTAATCGCATTAAGATAATGGGTTCTATGTGTATTTTCCATACCCTTTATCTTTTGTGTTCGGAACAAAGAAAAAAAGTTTGAATGGTCAAAACTCAAAAAAGAACCAAAAACCAATGTAACTTTTTAAAAATATTATTACTTACTTCGAAGAGTCCCATTATTATTTTTTTTCACTTAAAAGACTATCCCATTTGTATGATTCATGGATTATATCAATATTATTAAATTTTTACAATATAGTAATAATAAAAATGTCTCCAACGCATTATACCATACGCTTCACGAGAAGCCAGCTATATAGAGAGAGAGATTAACGACGAAAAACACACAATTATAAAATAAAAAATTCGTCTCACCGGAAAAAAAAAAAGTGAGAGAGAGAGAGAGATTCATCATCATCAAACCCACAAATCCTTAAATCGTACGGATCTCTCTCTTCTTCATCTTCATCTTCCTCGATCTGAGATTTTAGGTTTTCTTCCGTAAGTTTAAAGATCTCTCCTTTTTCTTCAAATTTCTCATCTTAAATTCTGGGTTTTGGTTTTTATTTCGAACTACTCAAAACTTTATGTGTTTTAGCTTCAGATCTGCTTCTATACACTCGGATACATCACTGGATTTTGATTGGTTGATTTTTTTTTTCTCCAACGAACTTAATTTGGTTTTAGTGGTCTAAATCTTCTTACTTTAATTTAATGTTTGGGTCTTTTGAATTTGCAATTTTTTTGGAGTAGAATATTTTTTTTTAACCGTTGAAAACCTTTCCTATTTCGTAATTTTAGTTTCTAAAATGTGTTGAATAAAAAAAAAACAATTGGTAAAAAAAACTTGCTTTTCTTTACTTAATTTCGTTAATCAGATTTTTAATTTTATAAGAAAGATTTTTTTGTTGTTGAAATTGAATTTATAAATTTTGTATTGTTTTCTGCTATGAACTAATATAGTAAAGCTACAAATTTTATACATTGGACTCATATCTGTGGTTATTGTTGCAGGCTTGAGAGTTTGAAGAGTTGAGATAAAGAAAGAAACTATTTTTTGTAGCCTGAAAAATGGCATCAGTGGGGATAGCTCCTAATCCTGGGGCAAGAGACTCTACTACACATGCTATTGGTGTTGATAAATTACCTGAAGAAATGAATGACATGAAAATTCGTGACGATAAAGTATGTTTTGATGCCTTGTATTATAGTTTTTGGTCTGTTTTCATAGATACCTGATAAGTGTAAAGCTTGACGTATACCTGTTGTGATTGTTAGGAAATGGAAGCGACTGTGGTAGATGGAAATGGAACAGAGACTGGACATATCATAGTGACTACTATTGGTGGAAGAAATGGCCAACCAAAACAGGTTCTTTTTGATCTTCTTGAGTTTGTTGAGTGATTAGTGTTTCATGTTTTATTAAATTTCCTATAATGTGAATGCAGACGATCAGTTACATGGCTGAACGTGTTGTTGGACATGGATCTTTTGGTGTTGTGTTCCAAGTGAGTTTTGTTCTTTTGTCTCTAGCTCTCTCTCCATGAAAATTTATCAATCTATTGACTGAGTTGGATTCCTTTATTTGTTTCTTATATGATTTAGGCGAAATGTCTTGAGACAGGAGAAACTGTTGCGATAAAGAAAGTTTTACAAGATAGGAGGTACAAGAATCGTGAGCTTCAAACCATGAGGCTACTTGACCATCCTAATGTTGTGTCTTTGAAACACTGCTTCTTTTCAACCACTGAAAAAGATGAGCTTTATCTCAATCTTGTTCTCGAATACGTCCCAGAAACTGTGCATCGTGTTATCAAACACTATAACAAACTGAACCAGAGAATGCCTCTCATATACGTCAAACTTTACACTTATCAGGTATCAATTATTGCATTTTTGTTAGGTTTTGAAGAGTTTTTTGGGGTCACTTATCGGTTTCTTCGATGTTTGGCAGATTTTTAGGGCATTATCTTACATTCATCGATGTATTGGTGTGTGTCATCGTGACATAAAGCCTCAAAACTTGTTGGTATGAAAAAGCTTAATAAACCAGAACTCACAGTATACCCTGATGTTTACTTGTCTTCAATGTTTAATGCTACTCTTTTTATCTTTAATGGAACAGGTAAATCCGCACACTCATCAAGTAAAACTGTGTGATTTTGGAAGTGCAAAAGTATTGGTGAGTTCGACAAATCTCTTCTGGGTTCATTCTTTCTTGGAAAAACTTAGATTCACTCTTGTTGATCATTGTAACTTCTGAAAACAGGTAAAAGGAGAACCAAACATCTCCTACATCTGCTCGAGGTATTACAGAGCCCCTGAACTTATTTTTGGAGCAACTGAGTATACGACAGCCATTGATGTCTGGTCTGCGGGATGTGTTCTAGCTGAACTATTGCTTGGACAGGTATTGCCAGAAAATCTCATTCAAACATTTCTGTTCTACTAAAACTGAAGTTTTGTGATTGACAAACTCTTTTCTCTGCTAATGGCAGCCCTTGTTCCCTGGTGAGAGCGGTGTTGATCAACTTGTAGAGATTATCAAGGTATTAGCCTTGCACTTGTTCGAAGTTCTTGTTTTCAATAATTTTGATAGAAGATTTGATGTAATGTTTTTTTTATGCTTTGGGGTAGGTCTTGGGAACGCCTACTAGGGAAGAAATCAAGTGTATGAACCCTAACTACACAGAATTCAAATTCCCTCAGATTAAAGCTCATCCATGGCACAAGGTATAATTAAACTTTATATACATAAAATCAACATGTTCAATGTCTTCTTCAGTAACAGTTACAGTCAATGTGACAAAATCTTCTCATCATATATTCACAGATTTTCCACAAACGCATGCCTCCAGAAGCTGTTGACTTGGTCTCAAGACTTCTTCAATACTCTCCTAATCTACGAAGTGCCGCTGTGAGTATTACTTACAAGTCAACATTCTTCTGTAAATCTTCTTGATGGTCCTTTCATTTCTCAGTTTTCTATTTTCTGACTTGCATTTGTACATCTAATCATAGCTCGACACTTTGGTCCACCCATTCTTTGATGAGCTAAGAGATCCAAATGCACGTCTACCTAATGGACGTTTCCTTCCACCACTTTTCAACTTCAAGCCTCACGGTACAACATCTCCCTTTCCTAATGGTGTTTAGCTCAAACTTTCCTATAAAATCATCAAAGTTTTGCCTTACTAAAACTGTGCCTGTGATTGTTTTTCAACAGAGCTGAAAGGTGTACCTGTGGAGATGGTAGCTAAGTTAGTACCTGAGCATGCAAGGAAGCAGTGTCCTTGGCTCGGTTTGTGATTTCCTTAAAACCCTAAAATGTAGCATGAACACACTTCTATAATCTTCCTCTCCCCTCTCTCCCTCTCTATGTATCAATATGTCACAATCTGATATGTATCCTTTGTTTGTTGTATGAGTAGAGAAAAAAAGAGTTATTACTATGGTTTGGTTGGCTATAATGTAAAAGCCCACCAAGAATTTTATCTAAGATAAAGAGTTTGCTTCTTCTCCTTCTGGTGTCTTTTCTTCTTCCTCTGCAACAATCAACAAAGACCCTTAAAGTCACTGTAGCCAATCCAAGAAGCCTCTGGCTCCTTAACTAATAAAAGCCTAAACTTTTTGATACTACGAGTCGTCGTCACCATCGCAAGAAGATGCCGTCGGGGAAATATTACTGTGAATACTGCGAGAAAGAGTTTCAAGACACTCAAGTCGCAAGAAAACGCCATCTTCAAAGCAAACCTCATCTTCGAGCTAAAGCCCTTTGGTACAGTTCTTCTTCCTCAGGTCTTTCTCTTCTCTCTTTCTCTCTGTTTCGCTTATGTTTCTTAAAGGAACGGTTTTTCACATCTTTGTTTCTTCTAAAACGAAATTGTTAGATCTTATTAATCCACAAGTCTCCAATTTTGCGACGAAGGGTCTCTGCAATCGATTCATTACCTCGGTACGTTGAATTGAGTTTTTGCTTTGTTCATCATCTTCCTAGCAATCTCTGGATGTGTATAGTCTTGTCCTTTCGTTTAGTTTCTTGTTGAATCACACATTTTACATTGATTTGTTTGTGGGTTTTGTATTAATTTTGATTCTGGCAAAAAATTTCATTGCATATGTGTGTATACTCTTCCAAGTAAAGTCTGTTCCTTTCTTAATGGGTTTTGCAGAATTTTTGCCCATTCGGAGATTCTTGCAGATACTATCATCCTAAGAACAATCCAGGAAGCACAGGTTAGGTCAAAACATAAACCAGTTTTGCTTTAGATCTGTGGTTTGGTCTCTTTTAGGCTCTGCCTAAAGCTTTAAAGAAGTCTCTACTACATACATGCATCCTAGATTCTGTGTCTTGTGTTTGCCTTAAACATCATCCTTCTTTTGAATTCAAATGCAGGATTCACAAATAATACACAACTTCATGTTGACATGCTTAACCAACACATCGAAGGAAGTACTTTAAACCGTATGCTGTCCTTGTTTTTAGCCATTCAGCTTCTGTCAAATCTTTTTAAACTTGTAGAAATCTGATGTTGGAAGTTTTAATTGTCTAAAACAGGTGATTATGTTAGTGGGAGACCAGGAGCTGGTTGGTTTGATCTTCCGCCATCTCTGAAACCGCCTCCTGAGCAAGGCTATCCTCAGCTTCCCTTCATAGACTGGGGATAGAGATAAATTCTCTGAGTAATGCTTAGATTCAACATTGATGATTCTACTTGAAAGTAAAACTAATCTCTGTCTCGTTGTGCTTTGCCATTGCCGAGCCTTTGGCCACAAGCGTCATCTTGTTACTCAGGGAGAGTATTTTAGAGACATTGTTTGATAAAATGTTGTGCGATTTTCTGATAGAAAAGTCTTCGAATTTTGTTGGCTTGTCCACATTCATTGCGTGAGTGTCTCCGCCTATATAAACAGAAAATCGCGCTTAAGATATCGACGATAGGATATCGCTATTCGCTTCCTGGCCATGAGCTAAAACAAGACTTCATTCCCAAACCAAATTAGCAAGATATTTGACAAAGTAGGAGCAATTAGCTCCTAAAGCTTTAGATTAATTATCCTTAATGGGTACAAATTCCAAACTTATATTAAAGTAAACTTGGTGAGAAAGGTAAGCAATCTGCAAATATGTATGTGGAAGCAAAGCGTTTCGAAGTGTGGATGCAGTTTTTTTAAACACACTTTAAAAACAGGTACGTATTGAAAGCATATCTGAAAAAAACTGTTCTGAATTTATAAATTGTTTTTGAGTAACTCAACTAAAATAAAAAACAGATTGTTCAAAATCAAATATTAGTAGATAATTTAACATTTACACCAAAAAAAAAAAAAATTAGTAGATGGAATCTTAAAATTAAAAAATCACATTTGTAAAATATATACAAGAGGAAGTAGAACACTGATTATTTAAAAGATTTTGCCACGTTAGAGGTACGTATAGCTGAGTTGTAATGGGACCCACAATTTGGTAGGTTTGTTTCGGTCAAATGTTTAGAGTTACGAAGATGCACCTGAGACTGAGAGATTGGGGAATAATTTCAATCAACACAACTACCAAAATAAATTATTCCCATCATCATCAGTTTCTATTAGTTATGGACGTTTTGGTATTCAGAATTAGTTTCTATACTCAAATTAAATATCTTCAAATGTTTTAGTAACACGATTCTGATACTTATTAGTAGTTGAAAAAGTTTCCTGTTCAAATACTTGCTACTATAAACGTTTTTGCATATTTCCCTGCTTTAAATGTTTCCAAACGAATTACATTGCTAGATCAACGTTGAGTGAGCCGAAACCAAATGATTTCATTTGAATTATATCATACTACAACACTAACTATAGTGCTTTATTACCGACCTGCTAACGTCATGTAAATGGGAGATTTTGAACAGGCAATTCGAGCAACGGAAACAGAAGAAAACTTAGTTTTCTCATACATCATTACTGTATAAGAAGTTTATGTTGAGAGATAAGATTATGGAAATAGAGAGGTTACTTCACTTCTTCCAAATCTCATGAAGCTCCATGGTACCTAAACCATGATAACTTCTTTCAGGATGATTCATTCGCCGGAAAAGCTTAATGCCCTGTTTAATACATAATAGACTAGATAAGTGAAACGATGATGAAAACATTACACTATAACGATGTTTTTAGTATCATGCCTCACAAATGCTTACTAAGAGGAAAACAAAACACAATGTTCCCCAACAATATAGATGCTCCTTCACGTTTCTAATAACACCGCGACCAAGTTGATGATAAAGACAAAGAAATGAAATGCTAATCAAGATTTAGTCATGTTTTTATGGAGGTAAATGTTCTGCAATGAACAATATCGGACATGATGATTGTTGAGAAACTAGAAGAATCAGGTTTATTGGCAAGAAACGACTATTATGAAACAAAATATGGTATTGGTTACTAGTAAAACCTAAAATCGCACCTTATTCAATCAGATAGAGACGTGCATTTGAACCCATCTCTTACAAGCCCGTTTATTGCGTCCCTGAGCCTATGATAATCCTCAGGTTTGTTGTAAACTTGAAAAGAAATACGCACATATCCCGTGATCGGATCAATCTCTCCATCCCCAGGTGGCCTAAAGTAGATTGGGATTTCAATTCTGAACTTTTCTCTCAAAAACGTTCTAAGCTTCAAAACATCCGAATCACTCGACACTCCTAAACACACCGGCAACCCGACCATGATCATACTCGCGCACATCTCAGGCGGACAACCGAGCTGAGTCCCCCAAGACTTAACCAACATTTGACCCATCTCAACAACAGACTCATGATTCCTCTTCTTAATACCATCAATCCCACCTTCAAACCGATTCACAAACTCCAAAATCGAAGGAACCACCAACTGAGCACTATAATCTCTAGTTCCAACCCAAGAACTCTCAACCGCCAAACCGTTCCCATACTCATTCGACACAACAGGATGATGCAAATCAGCAACACCGCCATTACTCGATTTCCTACAATACAAGAAAGCAACCGAAGGCGGTGCGAAAAACCACTTATGAAGATTACTCGTATAGAAATCAGCACCAATCTCCTTCATATCAACATCAACACAACCAATCCCATGAGCAGCATCAACAAAAACTTGGTCAACACCTTCTCTTCTACAAATCTTCACAAGCTCTTTAATAGGAATCACAACACTTGGCATAGAAGTCACATGATCAATCAAAGCTAACCTAACTCTCCTACCATTCGCTTTACCCGACTCTAAACCAATCCTAAACCGGTCAATAATTTCATCCGCCGAGATAACCGGAAAAGGTAACTGTACCTCGATGACGTGTCCACCGGAGCGTGTAACATACGCTTCAACAGATTTCTTCACAGAGCCATAAGCGTAATGAAGCATAACCACCGCGTCGCCTTTATCGAACCTTCCTTCACGAAAAGCCCAAGCGGTTTGTTGAAGAACGATTGCAGCTGCAGTTGTAGCGTTATCAACGATCGAGACTTCATCGTCGTGCTCGGCGTTGATTAACCTTTTGATTACAGATCTAGAATCGGAGATTTTCGGTTTGAGTTCGTCGAAATAGAATCGATCCGGTTGACGAAGGAACCGGAGTTGCCAATCTCGTTGTAAAGCGAGGATTGATGATGGACAACAACCAAAGCTACCGTTATTGATTCGTGCAAATTCTCGATCATGATGAGAAAACTCTGATTCGATCTCGGAACATGATATGTAATTCTGAGGAGAGATTTTCGGTCGTTTGACGAAATCGGAAACCGATGATTCGACGTTTCCGTTGGTGGATGAAGAAGATGAGGAGGAGTATCTTTTGGAGTGACGATGGTGATACGGAGCTTTTTCCGGTGGAGATAGAGACGACGCCATTGATTGAGAGAGCTTGAAAGAGGAGGAGGAAGAAGAAAAATTTGTTGCTTTCGATTTTTTCTCATTTTGATTTGATTAATAATTATAAAAAGAGGATAAAGACAAGTGGTGAAAGTGCGGTGCCACGACGACTTAGGAAACTGTGACAAAAAGAGGTTTTTGTTGTTGCGGGTCACGTGACTCGCGCGTGGTTTAGGAAGGTCACCTACCTAACAAACTTCACTCACGTGTTAAATGGTCTTTAATTTTTGTAAGTGTTGACACCTCTCAACGGTTCTTTTTTTAACGGTTCTATTTAAGATTAACAAACAAACACATGAACAAAAAATTTCAGACAAATGTAAAGTTTTTTATGTTCTGTTTTTAAAATATGTGGGAGGAGCAAATAATGTAGAATTACATAGAAGTACAATCAATGTTTCTGATCATGATGTAGCAAACTTAATCTTCGTCGCTATCGTTGCCGAAAACCGATGAGATTGCTACTTTTGGTTTCTTGGTGCTGCTTGTGGGTTGGCTCTGCGAAGATGAAAGAGATGACTAGTTTCAGTAATCAGTGAGTAAGGGATGTTGAAGTAGGTTAACCGTCTTGGCCTGCTTTTTGCTCGGCTATAGTAAGTCCGGCTTGTATTAGGCTCGGCCTGTATATAGCTTGTAGTGTTGTGAGTTTTCATACCTTTGATATATTGCCGCTTTTAGAAGAAAAGCCAAACTTCAATGTTTTTCGCTGATCTTGGACAGCAAGTGGTGCAACCGTGGTCTTAGCCGGTGTAGGAACCGAGACATTCTCTGGGTCTTCTTGCTGGTTCTGCTGCATCTGTTGTTTGCGAGCATCAGCCCTATAGAGTTGAAAAATCTGGGTTAAGTCCAATGCATACACAATCTTTCGAAACAAGTAAAAGGGAACAGAGACTAGAAAAGTTTTGAGCACATTTTAGTCATCTCCCTCTCTTGACGTTGCTGCTCTCGCTTCTTCCTGTCATCGCGGCTACTTGCACCGTGCATTTCTTTCATTTCTTTGAATCTCTGCATAATACCAGTACTTTAATTTTCAGCTTTGGAAAAACTAATAAGCTATAAAACAAGGATTTGGAATTAGAGTATTTGTTTACCTTCTTATGGTTGTGATCGTATGAGCTCAAGTGACCTTCAAACTCCATCACCGTTCTATACTGTTTGCTGCAGAGTTCACAATAGAAGACTTTACGGATTTCTTTTACATCGCTTTGGATCTTCTGCTCACGTTCTGCTAGGACCTGGATTGTCATAATTGGCACGAAGCGGGCAGTAGAAAGCCACCAACCAGGTAATAAAAGACTGCAGTTTTTTTTCTTTCCCCTTTATGATATTCCCATCAAAAGACACGGATATACGCTATACACACTGCTTTCTGTTCTTTTGGGTATCGAAAATTAAAGGCATCGTTTCCAAATATGTTTTGAGCGCATACCTCCCGTTTCTTTGCGATTTCCTCAGTCTCCTCAATCTCGCTATCAAGTTTCTTCCGCTGGATATTTTCCTCTGCAGTGAAATAATCATCTTCTTCTTGTTTTCCTAAACCGAGTCTTCGATCCCTGATACCGGACTTTATAGGCTCCGTTATACCTTAGCATAAACACAATATCAAAAGATGAAACAAAACTCTAAATTTAACCAGTTTGTGAATTCTGACTACACACACACCTTGCTCTTGCTTTCCAAGACCTTTTCCCTTCCAACCCATTTTCTGAAGAAGACGAAACCCGACATTCGACGACGATATCTGTGTATCTAACGAAGCTTGCTCCACATCCTCCAAATCAACATTTTCAGTAACCCTATGAGTAATCGGCAATCGAAACTCCTCTGCCAATCCCTCAATAAAAGACTCTTGATTCATCTATAACAATTTAAAACCACAAAATTCATAAATCAAAGAACAAAAAACGCATAATATCTTTAGTATAAAAACCAGTAATGGAGAAAATTGTGAAATTGACCTGATCTTTCTCATAAATCCGTTTCTCTCTACTACTTGCTTCCGTCTTACTTTCACGTCGCCTGATATCCATTCCTCTATATCAATCAACCTAAAATCCAATGTACTGTGTTCTGAGAGATTCACGAAATTAGGGTTTCTGTTATATAGCGATTCAAATAAACACCTACTAGTCTTGGTAAATTTTCTACGAGATCGAAAATTAGGGTTTAATTAATCTCAGATCGACATAAACCTTGGAGGAGAAGCAAACTATTTGATCTAAAGATGAAAATTGAAGAAGCTTACCTGAGAGTTTTTCGAGCGAAAGAAATCGGCGCAGAGCGAGACGAACAACAATCGACGTTGAATTTCTTTATTTTTTTTTTGGTCTATATTTTGTTGGCAGGCCCGGGGCTTTTAGGATTGGGCCCAAAACAAATAATTTGGGAAAAATGTATTTTAACTATGGTAAAAATGGTTAATGTGTACATACACTAGCCTACTAGTAAATATGTGGAAGTATCATGCCAGTGATCAAAGGTTTAATTTTTTTTGTACCAGGTATAGATTCCGGTTTTAAAGAGTACATTCTTTTACAGAGTTCAAAACTAATCAGAAATTCAAGAATGCTACATATACGTCGTGGTCTCGAGTTTTTAGGGATAAGAATGTTCATCGTTTGTATGATACATATAAAAATCGTAAGTAGGAAATCCATGTATTGCAGGAAAAGGTGCACGCAGAACCGGCCCTAAGCACATGCTGGTGAAGCATGTGCTTGCGACTCGCCAGTCTATATATATTTAATGTCTCATTAGTCTGGTGATAAAGCCTTCCGACAGTGTATTTTAGGATCTGAGTTCGATCCACTTCATCATCAGTTTTTTTACTAAAAAAAAAACAGCCCTACAATCTTTTTGGGCTTGTGGCCCTCATAATCTGTGGGCCGGCTCAGCGTGCACGTCATAGAGTTATTTGTAGACTCGTTCATCATATATAATAAGATTAGATCAAAATATATATGATGATGATAGATGACCAAAAACAAAACACTAGCCTACTAATTTTTGCAATTGTTTAAGGAAGGGTTGATGTGGTGACAAAATAATAAATAAACCAAATTTGATTTTGCCATTTTTTTGTAACTATAATTTTTTTCATGTGTGTTTCAACGAATAACATGTTATTTTATTCAATGATATATTATTTTACGTAAAAACAATGAGAAAAAGTATTTGTTCATTTATGATTTTTACCACTGCGTCAATTTCCCAAATAAATATCAAAATTAGGTTATCTAATTAATCTTAAAATGTGGAAGCCCCCTTAGCCCATTGGTTGACCAAGGGTTAATTAATGCTTCTACACCAAGAGGTATGGGGTTCGTGTCCTATATATTGCGATTTATTAATAAATTTGCAGATTAAGAGCATCTCCAAAGGAGACCTCAAATCCTCAAATATAACGTTTTTGGTTCTCCAAAGGCAACCTCAAAACTTCAAATTTTAAGGTTTTGAATAGTGAAACCTCATATTTGAGGTTTCACTATTCAAAACCTCAAATTTGAGGTTTCATCTTTTTATTTGTATTTTGGTCCTCATGATTATTTCTATCTTAAAAATATTTTTACTAATTTGTTATTTTAACATATTAGTCCTTAAAATTTTGTGGCAATAAACAAAAATACTGGATTTCAACAATTTTTATCGCGTAATTTATAAATAAAAAACAAAGAGACTCATCTAGCTCTTCAAAATGCATGGATTGATCATATATGGAAGCATTATGGAAATACTTAGGTTCAATAATTTGGTAATTTAGCTTTATTTTATGATTTCGTTTGTGTGTTTTATTATTATTTTGTGCAATTATATTTTATAATGTAATATCTTATTAATTAATATTTCTTGTAATATTTTGAATATGTGTTTTATTGTTACTTATAAAAAATTTCTGGTTTTATGTAATTATAATCAATAGCAAGGACTATTATGCAAAATACAAACTTTTTTGAAGTTAAATTTGAGGTTTTCCTTTGGAGAGACATAACCCTAAACCTCAAATTTGAGGTTTGGCAAACCTCAAATTTAAGGTCCCCTTTGGAGATGCTCTAAAGGAGGTAAGTGTGCAGGAGATCTCCAGCGAAGTATAATTATAGCCGTTCGCCAGGATTCTACGCAAAGAGAGAAGTGTCGTCAGGTCGTGGATAATTGAAGGTGTCCGTCAAGAGCATGGAGAAGGAAGTGTCGTCTGTCGTGGATCTAATAAGGGTCGGAAGGAATTGTCCGTTGTACAATCGTCTATGTAATAGTTCTCATAATTTGCAATGAATAATAAATCTAGAAGTAAAAAAAAAAATTAATCTTAAAATATTATGACCATTGTAAGAAAAGATTCTTTTAATAATAAATCTAAAGAGAAATAACAAATAAATAAAAAAACTAATGAAAAAAAGGAAACGATTCTTCCACTAGTTGTGGTTTCCTATAAACTGCATTTTTCTTCTGATATTTATTATAAATAAATTAAAAGGTTGAAATTTACATTGGTTCATATGATTGGTCATGGCAAAAAGATGAATGACTTTTGTAATGGCTTGTATATGGTGTTAGTGAGCTTAGTGGATAACTATTACTTTGAGATGTATACTATCTTTGGAGTATGCTTTATTTGAATTATCGTAATTAATCAAAAACTATATGCTATAAATTCTATACTAATTCTATGATTTTAATTCTATATGCCAATCAAATTACAAAATAATTTCTAAGAATTGTTGAACTTATCAGTCGTTTGTAGTCTAACTTTAATTATGACTGAATTTAGTCTACAATGTTCCAAAACCGCATTGAGAATATATAAGGTGAACTTTTTTAGGTTTACAATATTAATTTACTTCTTCTTCTTCTTCATGTATATATTAACTCCAAAATGAGTAGATAGGGTTCTCATAACACTTCATCTAGTTGATAATTATCTTTTTTTTTTCTCTCAAAAAATCAGCCAAAAGTGAAAAACCAATCAAGATTAAGACATTCAAATCCGAAACGAATCAAACTTTTTCTTTCTTTTATTTTCCCTGTCAAATTCGATAATGAACTTTGTTTGGTGGTGGATTACTTATGCTAAAAATATACAGTTTATAGGCGAAAAGATTACTATAGAAGATTCGTATATTTGTATGAAAAGTCTACTAGATATTAATTAATTACTAATTGTTATATAATATAGCTTGAAGCTGTTGAATGTATTCCACAAAGAATGGAAAACAAAAGAAAAATCGCTCGTTGTCTTAAAACAAAACATTTGACTGTTTTATTCTTCCACAGATTCTTTTTAATTTGTCTTTTGACTGTTTCTTTCTCTGCTGATAATCTTCCATGATTTTTGACTTAATTAGTTAATAATTTTTTTTCTTAATGACAATATTATTCCACACCTAAATGATACTTATATGTCATTTGTATGAGTTTCTTGGCATGATTATGTGTAGTTTGTTTTAGTTAATGTAATACTCTAATTGCGAAATTATGATAGTACATGTGTATTTGGTTTTTCGGAAGTTTCTTAACAAAGTTTCTACTATTAATATATCAAATATTTTCTCCAATATATATATATATATATATATTATCTTATCTATTTTTATTTTGACCACCAAAAAAGAAAAAACAATAATCTATAAAAGATTTAGGATTATTAGTGAAAGTGGTAACAAAATATGGAACAAAAATCATTATGAAATGGAGCTCCCACCAGCCATAAATCTTTTTTAAAGTTCTTGAAATAAATAATCAATCATCTTTCTGACAAATTAAAAAGAAAATCAATCATCAAACGAAAATAAAATCAGATTAATAGTACCTAAAAATAGTGAAGTCCATAGGCGAAAATAAAAACATTTAGTTAATCATTTGAATCATATGTTCTTGACCATTTTATTATTTATATAAACATAAACACTATATGTTCCAAACGTCAGTTTATTTATATTAACTGCGAAACATAATACAATTTAGGAAAAAAAAAATGATTGAAAATTGGAATTCACATATATGTAAAGCCAAAAGAAAATCGTGACACTAATTAATCATATTTAGAGTGATTAACATTGACTGACTAATTTTGGCCAGAATCTAAGTGTGGTAAGAGTTTGGCACTTCGTTGAAATTTGAGAGAGCAATATCTAGAAGCATAACTAGGAAAGAAAAGCAAGAACCAACAAAGAAACAGTACAATGTTTGGACTTTTATTACAATAATACTATCACTTTAATATAGAGAAACAAACATACAATAATAAACACTTTTTGTTTGATTCGATCACTCTTAATAGAAAATGTGTGAAGAAAGGTCAAAAGCAAATACTTCAAAAAGAAACAGAGAACTTGGATGCCTTTGGGAGGAATTAAGGAAGATAAAATAAAATAAAATGGACAGACCAAAGACTCTTAAAGTTCACAATGAACCATTTGAGAGATTGGGTTTGTCTGATAAAATCTCAACAACCGTCCGATTGTAACATCAGATTCCACGTTACTTCATCTTCATCTTCTCTTTCAGATACTCGAATAATATCCATTTTTGTGATTTTCTTTACGTTGATTTGTTTAAACAATTGTTATATATGATTACAACGTGGAAAAATAATTTTACCAAAATGGCTCATTATCGGATGGATGAGTACTTCGACGAAATTTAGTTATACCAGATAGTTTATTTGATATTAATAAAACCTCATTATCTAATTTTGGAAGGATTATAGCTCTGTTGAGTCGTTTAATATAAGACTACTAAAGAAGTTATTTGCATACTGTATTATTGCGTTTGAGGAAAAATAATTACAACATTTCGTTTGAGGAAAAATAATTTATGTTGTGTGAAGTCGTTATATGTATTATCAATGATTTTTGGCTTAAGTTACACATTGATAAAAAAAAAAAAGTAATTGTCTAATACTACTTCAAGTGCAAGTCAAATATGTAGTAAATAGATTTGACTTGCACTAATGTTTTGCTGTTTTAATCAATACTACTTCAAAAAAAAAAACTCTTTGTTGATCTTAGGGTTACTTACCAAGAGGAAACTTCGCATCTTTAGCTTTTCCAATTAGAGGTTTAAGTTTTTGGCTATTTGTGAATAAACCTACTTTAAAACTCCGTTCGATTTGAGTGTGCTATACCTTTTTACACACATAAAAATATCACTAAAAATAAGCAAAAGTTTATAAACAATAAAAAATAATATGAAAATAGAAAAATATGAAATTTTCTTATTATTTTTTTTAGTGTTTATGAACCTTTTTCTTATTTTTAGTAATCCTTTTATGTGTGATGTCCAAGATGTGTTCCCTATCGTGCTCCCATTGTAATTAGTGATTCCCAAAGATGAACCCTATATTGTAGGTGGTGATGATGTATCCTACTGGGCGCTTCTTCACCTCGAAACTATTCTGTGGAATCACAACTATTATCAGAGGTGTGAAAAGCTAGACTGAAAGAGATACTTCATTGAATAACCAACTTGGCTATAAATAGCCTTACATCGACGAAAGAAAAGAAACTGAAATAGCTAAAAAATAGGAACTACACGACTGACTCAACTCCACTAATGTCCTAAACATTTGGACTTACTTGACCAAGGACAAAGATAACTAAGACTTAATCAAACAACATCAAAGACTAGTTCAACCAACTCTGACCACTAACAAGAGGCACTATTAAAATTTTATGTGTTTGTTTTCTCTTGAAGCACATTTATCATCGGAGGCCCTATTAAAAACTTGTGTGTTTGTTTTGTTAGTGACTTGTGTTTTGGGTGTGACACAATTGAATTATGAAAAATGTTATATATAATCTCCCGATTTAATTTTGCTTTTCAGTATGGAGGGAGTCGTTAGTAAACAATTGAAGATAAGTAAAGAATATGCTGAATTCATTTTCTATCAAAATCCATTGTTAGCTTTTTAAGTACTGATGTTGCACCTTCTCTTTACAAATGTTTTATATCGAGAATAAAATTGTGTAAGTTTGTTTTCATTTGAGTCTTTCTAAGTTTATAGACCTATGGATAAGAGAAAGGTTATATAAAGGTTACAGCAGCAGGTGTATCAGACAACGATACCTCTACTCAGGGCCAGCCCAATATGATATGATGCGTAAAGCAAAAATAATTTTTTGGCCGATTAAAATAAAGTTAGAAAAAACTGCAAAAATTAAGATGGTTAAAGACTCGAACTCGTAGCATTGAATAAAGAAAACATGGACTTAACCACTCTACCACGACAGCTTTTGCTAAAATGATGCCCTTATTTTCTTTTATACTAATTTGATGCCTAAAGACCTTGCTTCACGGGCTTTAGCTCTGGGCCGGGCCTGCCTCTACTTCTTGGAGAAATACATAGAGAATTCGTTGGCACCCCAAGTCATTTAAAAGAACAACTACAAGAAGAGTTCTACACAGCAAAGTGTTGTTCATTGAAGAAGAGAGATTTAGCAAAGCATTTCGAGCGACAAACTCGAAGGTATTATGCTCTCAATGGTCTAAACAATCCAAGCCTGAAGCAAGTATATCTCTCATCAATAGATGACTACCTAGGGCAACAAACGAAGCTGTATATCAGAGATCAAGGACAGACAATGGAAGAAATCTCGATTGGACAAATCCAGCAGCACGTGTTCAGAACTCTTGACTAGCTTTGTAAGCAAAAGGAGTTTTGGTCAGAGTTTATGGACAAATCAAAGCACCTTTCGAAGATATGTGCTCGTCCGGATCTATCCATCAAATGTTCAAAAAAGAAAAAATGTTCATGTGAAGATCGACGAAAGGTCCAAAGAAGATCCAAAAAATCATTCTTGAAATTGAAGTATTTCAATAAGATTAAACGCAAGCGATTCTTCAGGAAGAAGAGAAGCTTCAAGAAAACTTCGAGATGTTTTCTATGCAGAAAGACGGGGCATTTTGCAAAAGACTATCCAAACAAGTCTAAAAAGAAGAAGCAATATCTCATCCACTCGATAACTAAGATAGCTCCAGATATTGATATCGATAACCACGATCTTGAGTCAATACTATCTTATGATAGTGACGAGAATGATGCTATATGCAGTTATTCAGATTATGATGAATCTTCAGAATCCTCATCCGAAGATGAAAAAGACGATTGTTGTTTCAAGATTGCCCAGATGCCTCAAGAAGAAGAACTTCAGACACCGCATCTACCAATAACCATCTTTGATCCCTCAAGAAGAGAAAAGCCAGTGCATGCAATTGCATTCATCGACACGGGAGCTCATACAACAATCATGAACCCAAAAATTCTCTCACGAACCATGTGGATGCCTCATCAACAAGATTTCAGAGTCGCAAACTCTGAATCCCTAACGGTTAAGCTGAAATCAAAACCAATCACGATAGAGCTTTTTCCAGGATGTCAAGTTACTAAGCAAGTACTAGGTTCATCTGTACCTGGTAAAGACTTAATCCTTGGATGGGATACATATTCGGTACTGAAAAAGAAGTTCGGCATTTCTCTAGAACCAAGAGGTGTGAGATGGAGAAATCTCTACAAGGCTTTTACAACGATGCATCGCCTGTTCTCAATCGAAGACTCAGTAGCTGTGGGGTTCAATAAAATTGAAGAAGAATTAAAGATGACATCATGCGCTGATTCACACACAGAGTTCCTTCAAAAGTGTAATCATCCGCTATGGTTGAATTCAGACTTCTTCGTATCCCTACCATTCAAGGAAGACGTACACACAACACCGACAAAGGCAAGCCATGCAGGAATGCCTCCAACATTGTTGCAGAAGGCAAATGAAGAATGCAATCAATTGATGGATCAAGGTATCATCTCAAGAACAAATTCTCCATGGGCATGCAAAGCATTCTACGTCAATAATCGTGCAGAACAAGCAAGAGGAAAACTCAGATTGGTTATTGACTACAAGCCATTAAACCAATATCTGCAAGACGTCAAGTTTCCACTACCAAATAAAAGAGCGCTTCTTCAACATCTCCAAGGAGCAAAAATATTTTCGAAGTTTGATCTAAAATTAGGATTTTGGCAACTCGGAGTTCATCCTGAAGAAAGATACAAGACTGCATTCTGCCTTCCAAATAGACATCTTCATTGGAATGTCTTACCCTTTGGTCTCAAGACGGCGCCATCACTATTTCAACAAGCAATGTTACGTATATTCGAGCCATTGTTACATACAACTCTTATATACATTGACGACATACTCATATTCTCAAAAAATGAAGAAGAGCATATTCATGCGCTACAACAGTTTCAAGACATTGTCAAGAGAAACGGAATCATGCTATCAGCCAGAAAGATGATAATAGCCCAGCCCAACATTGATTTTCTTAGTATGCATATCAAAGAAGGAAGTTTCATACCACAAGCCCATTTAGCTACAGAACTTCTGGATTTTCCCGATGAAAATCTTACAAGACGACAAATTCAACAATTTCTTGGCGTAATCAATTATGTAGGAGACTTTATTCCACACCTTTCCGAATGACGAGACCTCTACAGAAAATGTTGTCGAAGAACCCTCCTTTGTGGACATCACGACAAACTGAAGCTATCAAAAGTCTAAAAGCAGAAGTGCAAAAGCTGCCCCCTTTAAAGATTCCTTCCTCAGGCATGCGTATTCTACAGACAGACGCTAGTGATAAGTATTGGGGAGCAATACTGTTTGAAGAGATGGATGGAAAAAGACAAATCTGTGGATACAAGAGTGGTCGTTTCAAAGATTCAGAGCAACATTATCATTCAACGTTCAAGGAGATTTTAGCGGTCAAAAGGGCTATCGAGAAGTTTGAATTTCATCTGATAGGACACAAGTTTCGTATAGAAATGGATATGTCTTCATTTCCCAAGATGTTACAGTACAAGCAGAAGATGGTCCCACATCAACAGCTACTAAGATGGAGTGAATAGAAAATAAAATATATACTTAGTGTCGGTCCAGTGAAATATGGGGCCCAATACAAAATAATTTTTATTTAATAGATTTTATAGAAGAAATTTAAAACTTGAGATCAAATCTTAAAATTTCATAAAAATGAAGCCTATTTTCCAATAACAAATAGATCAAATTTAAAAATTGAGACTAAATATGAAAATTTTAGAAAAATAGGGCCTATTTTTTACAATAACAAATCTTTTTGTGGCCGAATTTTGATACTAAAAATCTTAAAAATAATGGAGGCCCAATACCTATGTTTCTTGAGAATTGGTAGCGGACCAGACCTGCTTGTACTAAAAAAAAATCTAAATAGTAATGACTATTGTTTAGTTAGTTAGCAACAATGCCAATAAATTTAGAAGAGAAAGTTAAACAAGCGATCATATGTTTTTAGGTAACTAAATAATAGCCATTAGTGAGCTAAGCACTCGATATGTTGTGATTTTATTGGTTTTGAGTTTTTTGTTTTCTTTCCTAGATCATATATTTTATTGAGTCAATATAAACATGAATCCAAGATAGTAATGGGATGCCACTTTAATCATATGAAAATGTATCAAATGAAGAGTAACTAGGTAAGAATCCGTGCCATGCACCGGTAAATTTTATGTTATTTAATTTTATGAGAGAATGATTTAAAAAAAAAACTAATGTTTTTATATTGAATCTTGATATGTCAAAAGTAAAATTTTTAAATGCGTTAAAATATTTTAAATTAAAATAATAATATATATAAAGATCATGCAATAACACAATCTTTTAGTCTAAAAATAAACTTACAAATTAAATTTCAATTAGTTTAGTGATTTATGTGTATAAATAAAATTGCATTTAGACTTATAGTTTTGCCGTTTTAATTTAAATTTTTATAAGATATTTGTTGATGTTAAAATCATATATATATATATGTTTATATTATTTAATTTTCAATTGAAAATATAAAAAAACTCTATATAAGATTTTCTTATATAAAAATTTGAGATATTTAATTTTGGTAAGTTGAGTTAATAAGCATATGTAGTATATGAAATTATAAGTGTTTGGCAAGATAAATAGTAGAATATAATAAAAAAAGGAACAAAATAAGAATAATTGTGGGCTAGACATGCACCAAAAACTCTCTTTTAATATATAGAGAATAATAAATATATCCAATTTTTTAATTAAAAACAGAGAAAATATATATAGAATTAAAAAGACATGAACGTTTAATAATACACAATATTTTGTAAAAAAATACAACTATTAGAACGAAAAGTTGGGATGCAAAATACTAATAAAAACATAGTGAAAAGACACAATTTTAAATAAACAGATACAACTTTCAAAGTAAATACAACCGTAAAAGATATTTTTCAAACAATTAAAAAATAAAAATATGTTACAAAAAGCAGTTACTGTTAAAAGACGCAATCCATAAAAACATTTATTTGGATTGATATTATTATTAGATTGGTATAGTGATCATCGTTTTGTTTGTAATAAATATAGTCTCATATATAACATGTAGTATTATAGTTTTTCGGGGAACAGAAATCATATAGTATTATTATTATTATTATTTTTTATCATATAGTATTATAGTTTCATATATAACATGTAGTGTTAGACAAACTTAGAATTCTTAATGTTACGTGAAACTATATGTACGTAATATATCCTAATTACACGTGTATTAGGCCATACATAACATATATGAAACCCTATACGTTACTTTTACATTTTCTATAACATTATATGACTCGGCATTTTTGTTGTTGTTAATATATGGCTCGATCGGCAATGTTTTCATTTAATAGCACATATATATTTATTTAGTAATTTTTTTTTTTTTTTTTTAAATTTTAAACTATTGTATATTCAGAGTTAAAAATAAACTGTTGTATATTCAAAACGATGGACGAAGATGTAGAACACATTTAAGAATACAAAAACAAACAAATATATATCCATTATTCCATTAACAAATAGTTTGAAAATAGAGAGAAGGTAACGAGAGGTTGGACATGTTCACCAAAATAATCATTTACCTAAGTTATTTATAGATAACTACTTTGTTAACTACATAAACATGTTTATGAGAATATGTACATATTCTCATAAAAGAATAGGTACAAATAATTACAGGCGATATAAAAAAAAGCATGTGGGACAACGTAAACAAAATAACACTAACTAAACCAAACTTTATTTCGGTTTATAACTTCTAAAAAGGACCAACCAAGATTCGAACCAAACCGGACCCAAAAAAGAACCCCCCACAAAAGGCTGTTTTGGCTCAAGCATCCTATAAATACACCCCAAAACCCATCTCTCCATAAACACATCAAATTACACACAACCTTACAAAATTTACATTTCTTTTCCTTTAATCTAAACTGCTGTTCTTGTTCTGTCTCTCATGGGAGGTCATAGCAGAAAGAAGTTCTCGCTCTTTAGCTTCTTTAAAGCAAGAAGATCTTCTCATCATAGAGTTGAAGCTGATGCATCGTGGGACGATGTCGTTTACACAAGAAAGGCATGGGCCAGCGACGAGGACAAGCGTTATTGGGTGGCTGAGCCAGGTATTGACCGTAAAGCTTCTGCCTTCATCGCCAAGTTCCATGCCTCTCGTGTCTCTGAGTCCGAACGCCAAACTCTCCCTCCTTGTCAATCTCATCATGACTAGTCATCATCATCATAATCACCATGATCATGATGATGATGAATGAAAGAAGGCCTAGGGGATGATTTAGTTTGGTTTCTATGTATATGTCTTTTTTTTTTCTATTGTGTTGATGAATATCCTTACGATAATTTGTTTATAAAATGTCTTATATGTAGTTTACAATCATTCTCTACATTAGTATCTTAAATGAATTCGACAGCTTAAAGTTTATAATATGCAATTTTCACCTATTTTATGTACGTTGAACATTATTTTATGATCCATAAACATTTCTACTATACTCTAACAAAGAATCCCTAAGTAAATGACATATGATCAAGAACAACATCTCAAGCACTAATATATTAACATTGGTATGATTAGTCTAGCTAGTGAATATTAAGATCTTACGCTAAACAATGATTCATGTATCTATCTCTAGCTTAGTAAGTGCATGCACTAACAAGTCCTCAATACTTTTCCGTTGGTTAAACAGTTATAGCTACTATAAACCATCACAAAATCAGAAACTCCTTAATCTAATAAAATTATAGATTTTTGAAGCCAATATTTTTTTCTTTTCTTTTTTTACTTTGTTACGTTTTTACTATAGTAAATATGAAGTAAAAATGAGAATACATATTGAGATTAATTAAATAAGAACAAAGATTTGGAGCCAGCTGTAGAATCTAGAACAATATGTGGATGATATTATGCTTCCACATATATTGTAGTTTGTACACAAAGGTACATTTCTAAGAGTACATTGATTCCTCAGCTTTTCTCTCTACCTCCCTCTCACCTTCCTTTGCCAATTATTGTTATTCAACTATCCTTTGGTTTTCCAAATTTTAAATTTAATAATAGTACACACTTAAAAGGAGATATTATCTTAGTAGTATATATAAGACGCAATCTGAAGAAATTATTAGTTCGATTGTTTTTAAAGTAAGAGAATTACCGTAACTTGTTATAATTTGTTTTAGACAGTAACGTGTGAAAGAAAACAAGAATTATGAAATGATAAAAAAAAGAGAAACTATTTATGTGGTAACAATGCAGCATAGATCTTGAATAAAGTGTATATAGAATAGGGGTCTAAATTCATCAAACCAGTTCTCTGTAATAGAAAAAGAAACACAAAAACCCTATAAATTCATCAAACACAAATCATATCGTTATATAAAAAGACACACACACTCACAAACCAGTTAAATTAAAACAGTAGTTTTATGGTCGTGGCACATATCTTGATTACCTATTCTTGAGAGTGAATTGTTAATAATATTAGCCTTAACTTTCTATTTTACTAAAAGTAACATAGGAATAATAAAAAGACATTGGAGCTGCAGTATCTTTGCAGTTGAATAATTCGTTTATAACCAATAGATCTCTCTATGTCAATTGGCTGATTAATTTGATATTTATGAATATTTGCTTTACCTGAGCGATGAGAACCATCTATTTTTTACTCAATTACATCGGTCAAATTTACCCACCAGGTCGGGCAAGGTATTATTCAACAATAATTTAGTTCTGTTCAACCTAAAATTTTTTAAAATAATATTGATTGGCCAAAATCAAGTATATATAATTTAGGTATACAAAACTTAGTGAACAAAATGACAAATGGAAAATAGTCCGAATTTATTATTAAAGTGACATACTGTATTATATAGTTTGAGGCCAACCGGATATTATATTATCGAACCAGCTCAAAAAAAAAAAAATTGAGATCAGCCAATCGGTCACATAAAAGTCCGGTATTTTCTAAACCGAAAAAACAAAACCAAAAGTTAACCTATTTCTCAAGTTGGGTGAACGAAAAAAAAAATTCTTCTATATCGAGCAACGGATTTTGCCGCAATATAATTAAATTATAAATTTATACATAAAAATCATGGAGCAGAAACAATAAAATTGATATTTTCATAGTAAAGAGAATAATGCACGATTCTCCTAATGCAAAGAAGTAAAGCTAAGTTTTACTTGATCTGTTGATTAGACCAACAACCGCAGTACCGCACTATGCTAGATGATGGAAGACCACATGTAAACTGAGAAGAATATTAAGTAGTAATTACAGTCACATCTTAAACTTAATAAACTTTTTTTATGGGCTTGATTCTTATTAGTTTCCCAGTCTTAACAAATGAAAGAGATTCACTTAAATCGGGAAAAATTAATTGACAAGTCATTGAGAAAGATTATACCATAATATTCGAAATTATCTACGAATAATATTCTATCCGTTTTATATTAAGTATCGTTGTAACAATTTCAATAAGTTGAATTTGACATTTTATTCTATTTTGTATTTTTTTTACTTATAAATTATTTATCTTATGCAAATTTTATGTTAAAATCATTTTGATTATAATTATTCGTTTTAGCATTCTTTTATTTTGAAACAAACAAACAATGATAAACCAATACTTAATTTACAATGAAAACAGTATTTTATTTTACTAAAAAATAAAATATTGTAGAGTCCATATCTAATGTGGAAAGTGATTTTAGTCGATTGGTTAACAGTCCATCTCTACGACCTTTTCATCGGAGTTCTCTACTAAGTCGCGTTACCTTTCGTAGTAGAGATTGGATTATAGATCCGGCCTTGCCGATCCAGTAATAACAAAAAAAAAAGAATCTATATATAATGTTTAAAATTTGGGTAACACATTCATTCAAACATAAGTATTTTATTTGAGGAAAATAACATGTTGTGTTTTGCGGATCCATATATTGAATCTTTCGAATTGGTCTTGTATTCAAAAATCATATACGGAAAGTTTTATGGTTATAACGAAAAATTATAAACAAAGCAACAAAACTCACAATCACTTGCTTTTCTTTTTCATTTAGGTTAGTTCCCAAATTACATACGATCAAGTCGACAAAATAGAGATTCATGTTTTTGTGTCTAGCTATGGATGGTTCTGATTTGTTTTCGATTTGAAAGACAATCTAAGATTCACTTTTAAATAGAGATATTCGTAATGCCTAGATTTTTTGTCTGATACATAGAGAAAGTGTCAATGTCTAGAGACTCTAGTACAGGATATTTAGAATATGGTGCTTAACTTTATTGAATAATTAGTTTTTGACCCATAACAAATATTCTTGCGCTGGATCTAATTCAAATGGCAAATTGTTATTTGTTATCAAAGTGGAGTATCGATGGAACTAACCTTTTAACACTACCCAATGTTTCTTCAAGACGACATATCAATCAGTATATTGGAAATTTGCTATAACTTCATTTAGCAAGGACCATGTAATAATTGATGATATTCCATAGTCAGTCCACTGGCAAGTCAATGTTAGGGATGCATTTGTTCGTTTATTTTTACGAGTTAATTAGGTAGATGACAATGGAGAAGATTCAAACTAAGTAAATCCAAATGATATACATAGTATTAAAATTTTAATTATTCTTGAGTTTATGTTTAGGTAAAACTGTATATGTTGAGTCTAAAATTTAGTGTTACTATATGTGTATATATAGCATGATGAATAATATCTAGAAGCTCAAAATTAATATATTAGACGCTTATATAATGGAGGAAATACGTATGCATTCCGCATATAGATTAATGACAAAACTTAAAATGTAAAACCTAGAAGCTCAAAATTAATATATTAGACGCTTATATAATGGAGGAAATACGTATGCATTCCGCATATAGATTAATGACAAAACTTAAAATGTAAAACCTTCAATTGATAAATTAGACGTACACATAGTAAAATAACAAGTTACAAAAAAATAAAAATAATAATAACATGTTACAAAAAAATTCACGCGTCTTATAAGAGTTAAAAGCAAATAAAATTGTTGAAAAGATATGTTATGTTGCCTCATTGTTAGTTTCTTATTTTCCATTTATCATTGTTATGTTAATTTTTTTTTAAATGTTATGTTAATAAGCAAATAAAATTGTTGAAAAGATATGTATATATATATATATATATATATATATATTTTTTTTTAAATGAATTTGAAAGTAACAAGTTTCACATAATTACAAGAAGATAAAGGTTAGCAAATTTCAAGAAGTATAGTTTCTATAGGTATTTGTTGAAGATGCGATAATTATTCGTTTTAGCATTCTTTTTTTACGTGTTCGATTCAATAACAAACCCAAATAGTAATGTAATTTCTCGATCTACGCTATTGACCATCCGTTCGAAACACATCACATTTTTTGAACCAGGACATATATAATCATCAAAGAATAGTGCTATCTTTTGTTTCAGGTCTAAAGATTCTTCGGTAGTGTTTATTTATGCTTAGACCTATAAGAAACAAAAGACAAGCTAGAGTATAAGTAGGCTATAATAATTGTATATAAATTGTTCTGAAGTAACAGATTCATGATTTAAAAATCAAATCAAGCCCACCAATTTGGCTTTGAAACGCTTTCTGTCAAAATGGACAAGACATGACTTCCTTCGTGTCTTTCGTATTAGAACCAACCATCTAAAAGCCCTCTTCCTTTCTTTTTTTTTCTTTCCTTTTTCTATTTAATTTACCAAATCATAGGAATTTAATAATTAGATGAATAAAGGATCGGAATAAAAAGTTCTATCGCACATTGTAAAAGCAAAAAGAAGACCAAAATCTTGGTTGAAATTGTTGTTTGAAAGATCTCATTCACGTGATCACTTCTTAACTCAATCGTCAAAAAATATTTCGAATCGAAAGATCTTTGTGATATTGACTGACGTGATGATGTTATTTTGGTTAAAGACTAACATGTTGATCTTTGATAATCAAACCTAGAAATACAAAAGCAAAATAAAAGGAAGAAGATGATGATACATGCAATTAATTAACGAATACAAATCCTCCGTTTAAGAACACTGATTTTGGTTAGAAACTTTCTGCAATTTATCTTAGATATCGAAAATTAGTTTAGCTCAATGCAAATAAGAATAAATGTGTGAAAAAAAAAATGTGTGTAAAACAGAAAAAGATGAAATCTCAAGCGAAGTGATATAACAAGGATTTCAACCGAGTTTTTTGTGTTTATCTTATTGTTTTTATTCGGTTTCATTTCTTAAGATACTTTTAGTATCCAGAGTCTTTTCATCAGGTTAAACATGCAAAATGAGGAAAACTTGAGTCAAATGGTAAAAGATAAAGTTTCTCAAACAAGACATTATACCGGTCCATGAATTATCAGGCTAGACTGGTCCACTCATCAAACTTCAGACCGGTCTGAGCAGACCGATTCCAAGAGCCCATCTAGGAACACTCTATATCCTTCACCAAGCCTCCCATTTAAGCCATAAGGCCCCAAAGACCGGTTCCGCCTAATAAGAACTTGTCTTGGAAGAGAAGCACCTTTTAAGACCGGACTAGTACACCAAAACCAGCTCCTTTGCACAAGACACGTCACTCCTCCTGAAGTCTCATCCAAATAGACGGAATCCGAAAGACGGTCCCTACTCCTTCACAAGGCCTAGTTCAGTGTTAGCACAAGAGAAAGTTTTCCTAATCCGGTTGGGATTTTGCCAAACTACGGACTCTAGTTAGGGATATATGCCTATAATATTTTGTTTTCAACAACTTTAGACATGCAATTCAATAAATTTTCTTAATTTCGTTGTTGAGTTTCAAAGAAGACGATTTCATATTCTTATATTTAGAGCAGATTTCCAAACACTCTTTTTTTTAATATTGTCGATTTATGACAAGAGATGGATATCGAATGAATGTCAAAGAAGACGATTTCATATTCTTATATTTAGAGCAGATTTCCAAACACTCTTTTTTTTTTTTTTTTAAATTGTCGATTTATGACAAGAGATGGATATCGAATGAATGTGTTTATTAGTGATGGACCCTTAGGTCTGTATTTATACAAGATAAGAGTCGGTGAACCCTAAATCTAAAAAGAATCGCCGTCAAAAAAAAAAGAAATCTAAGACGAATCTAATAGTAGACAAATATACATATTTGATATCCTTTTAACTTGGGGACTACGTTTCGTCCGTAATACCTCCCGTCAAGTTGGAGCATGCAAATTCGGAATGTCCAACTTGTGATGAAAAGATTCAAACTCTTTGCGACCCAATGCCTTGGTGAGAATGTTAGCTAACTGATCCTTAGTGGTGACATATGAAGCTTTAATCGTGCCGTCAAGTATGTAATCCCAAACACAATGACAATCTAGATTGATGTGCTTCGTTCTTTCGTGAAATATACATATTTGATATCCTATTAATAATATATTTATGCATTATTCTTTATACTTATTTTAATTTTTTGCACCAATTACGAGTAGTTTCATAATTGGATTTTAGGGATTCAAAAAAGATTCATGAATCATTAGTTTAGAATTGTTAGATTCGGGAGTCATCTTAAGAGTAATATGTCTATTTTTATTCGTACTGCAGGTTGATCACCTAGCCAACAAAAGCATTGTTTAGAACATTTTGTAAACCTGTCAAACTAAAATTATTATAAGTAAATAATTTCATGGAATCAAAACGAAAGTTTAGGCTTTTAAGTGGTTAGATATCTTGACTAATACTATGACAGTGACAGTAGATTAGGCTTGTTTATTGGTTTGATTTATGAATGAGTTCTTACATACCTATTGATAAATTCTGGTTTAGTTAATTCATGGTACATGGAGATTTCTCTGATGATAAATTTACATGTTAGTTAGCCTTGATTTTTAATTTATTTTACTTATAATATTCGTCCATACTATTCACCACACAATAAAAACCATATACAATATTTTGTTTTACCTTAATTCAAATCATAAAGATTTGTAGTGCGTATCTAATAGTTTATGTGGATTTGATCCCCAAATATTGTTGTGATTGTCTGTGCATTTGTAGTAGTTTTTTAGGGTTTAAATTCCTAATACCTTAATATCAGGAAGTTTTCAATCAATGCCGGTCCGACTTAATTTGCTGCCTAAAACAAAAAAATCTTTTTGCCCCATTATAAACCAGTTGAAAACAAAATTTGCAGAAAACTGTAAAGTAAAGACTCGAACTAATCACCTCTTACTTAAGGGAAATATGAGGACTTACCCTCTCTCCCACAATAACTTGTTTGAAGATGATGCTCCTAAATTGTTTTATAGTTATACCTACTACCTAAATCCTTTGTTTCATGGGCTTTAAATTAAGGTCGGGCAAGTGTCTAGTAAGACCATATTTGTAACATGCTTGTTCTATAAATTCTGGTATGTGGTCGATAACATTTCAGGTTATCATGAGTTCCACACTCGAAACACATTCTCATAGCCATCCAATATAATAATGGATGCACACTACCACACAACTTGCAATAGTTCAATAGATGGTCGATTCAGAACTTCTTAGTTAACAACAAAAAATGAAAAAATATAATCTCTTAATTATAACTAAGGGTGTCAAAATGGCTAAACCAACTTATATTGAAATGGATTTAGTACTTAATGGATGATGAGTAAACTCAATTCATTTAGAAAATGCTCTCGAACAACCCATAACTTATTTAAAGTTAATGGATTAATGTTTAAATAAGTTGATCCATCAAATAATTAATAATTATCATACTACCATCATTATCATCATCATCATATTCAGTATACACAATAAATTGAGATTATGCTCGGTTTGGTTTGGTTTTCAAAATCGATTAATTTGTGATCGTTCGTTCTTTTGTGAACTCATCAACTCATTTTAACCCAACTCATTACAACCCAACTTATAAAACTCATAACTATTTTGACTCATTAACTCATTAAGACTCAAATTTCCAGCTCAATGGTTTCATGGGTTGGAGTTGGATTGGGTTGACCCATAGATTTGAATCCACTTTAACACTCCTATATGCGCCATAAGCATGATTAAATCTTATCTTTTGTATTTATAAATTATATGAATGCGTATGTAGCTAATAAAAATATTTATTCTGGTTAAAAAATTATAGTACTTGTAAAACAAATGTAATTAAAGAAAATAAATTGATTGAAAATAGCTGAAACTTAGAAACAAAAATTACAGTAAATTATCATCAACATTATATGATTATTAGCCATAAAGTCGTTCCTTTCTATAATTCCAAAATAGAATTATTTCTAGTAACTAAAAAAACAAACCTTAGTTAAATGGGGGAAAATTCAAAAAAATTACACGTTTTGAACAATAAAAATTTATTTTTTTTTACTGCCGAAAATAATTTCAACTTATTTGTTTTTGCGCATCAGTTCTTAATTCTTATGTATGTTTACTTGGTTGAAATAGTTTCAGTATTATTCAAACTTAAAGGAGTGTTAAGGTTGACTACCGTTGGCAAAAATCAATACCAAATTGATGACTTATTTAGTCAAAAACAAGTAAGGTTATGAACTTTGTTTCTTGGACATATTGTTTCTTGTGAATAAGTTATTATTTACGTTTAGTTGACCTCAATTAGCTCAATGTTATTAAATTTAATTGAGTGTTAAGTTTGATTATCGTTGGTTCTAATGAGGGAAAATTAATTAAAAATGATGATAATAAAGTGATTCAAAACGAATTAGTTGAAGAACTTTAAATAATTATAGATATTTAATTTTTCCAAAACATTTTATATTGTGAAGTAAAATAAAATCTCTTAAACATGGTTTAATAAAAACCAGAGGGAGTACATTATTATTTTTGACAAAGTAAATTTACCATTCCAGTGGATTCATTTTTTTTAGATAGCAATTATTGAGTCTAGTTACTAGGTTTTTTATTTATTTATAAGAAGTATAGTTACCCAATCCAACTATGATTATCTTTTGTTACACAAAACGTTGTGTATATATAGTTTACTGATTAAACTTTATATTTTTCAAAAATAAAGTTTACCTTTACAAATAAAGTTATGTTTATAGAAATTAACTATATTATCCTTAGTTAAATGGGCAAAGTAAAAAAATCTCAACATACGCGCTTTGGCCAATATAAAATTAAAAATCCCATCTTACGTATTTTGGCAAATTAAAATCCAAATTTTTTCTCTTTCTGAAAATCATTATCAACTTAAATATTTTGGCGAATTAATTCTTAATTAGGTCTACTTGACCTGAATTAATTCAATATAATTTAAATTTAATGGAACGTTAAGTCTGACTACCACCGTTGTCTCTAATTTGGAAAAATCAATTAAAAATGGTGATTTAGTTGGTCAAAATGAATAAGTTGATGAATTTTTAAATAATTATATATAGTTAAATTATTTTTAAAACATCTTATATTGTAAAACAAAATAAAATATGTAAAATATCCTATAATATGAAACAAAGAGAATATATTATTTTGACAAAGTATGTTTACCATTCGATCATGGATTATTATTTTTTAGATAGCAATTAAGGAGTCTAGTACAAGTTTTTATTTATTTATAAATAGTTACCCACTCCAAGTAAGATTTTTTTTTGGTTATGCAAAGCTTTGGGTATATTTACTGATTAGACTTTATATTTACAGATTACAGTTGTCCTTTATTATAATTTTAAAATAGAACTAATTTTATAGCAATATATTACCTTAGTCAAATAGGAAAAGGTCAAAATATCTCAACTTACGCATTTTGGCCAGAAAAATCCCAACTTACGCAATTTGGCCAATAGAAATCCTAACTTACGCAATTTGGCCAATAAAAAATCTCAATATTTTTACTGCCAAAAATAGTTATCAACTTATTTTTTTTGGCGAATAAATTCTTATTTAGGTTTGATCTACCTCAATTAGTTCAATGTTATTCAAACTTAATTGATTGTTAAGTTTGATTACTATTGGCTCAGATTTGGCAAAATAAATTATATTCATTTTGGCCAATAGAAATCCCAATTTACGCAATTTGGCCTTAAAAAAAATCCTAACTTACGTAATTTGGCCAATAAAAAATCTCATTATTTTGACTTCCAAAAATAGTTTTCAACTTATATGTTTTGGCAAATAAATTCTTATTTAGGTTTACTTGACCTCGATTAGTTTAATGTTATTCAAACTTAATGGATTGTTAAGTTTGATTTCTATTGGCTCTGATTTGGCAAAATAAATTATATGCATTTTGGCCAATAGAAATCCCAATTTACGCAATTTGCCATTAAAAAAATCCTAACTTACGTAATTTGGCCAATAAAAAATCTCAATATTTTGTCTGCCAAAAACAGTTTTCAACTTATATGTTTTGGCAAATAATTAAATTCTTATTTAGGTTTACTTGACCTCAATTAGTTCATTTGTTATTCAAACTTATGGATTGTTGAGTTTGATTACTATTAATTTGGCAAAATCAATTAAAAGATTGATGATTTGTTTGTCAAAATGAATAAGTTGACAACCCTGTAAATAATTATATATATATATATTCTAAGATTATATTCCTTCATTGAATTAAAGAAACCTTGAACAAAATAAAAAATCTACAACTCGTAATTAATAAAAATCGCAAAAGCTCTAATCGTCTCTCACAAACCTAACTCGTAATTTCAAGATTCACTGATTAAAATCTTTCGGACCGGTCATCAATGCCGCGGTCCCAATCATCATATCGGAGCCTTAAATCACGTTTTATACACACAAAGTGATGGATCTAAAATTAAATTACAAAATTTTGGAGACTGGACACAATGGTTTGGTTTCGATTTGAGTTTATATTAAGAGAAGGCAATTCTTGTGCCGATACTCTATAGAAAACATGTTTTAAGAACTGATATGATGTATGAATTTTATCATAACGATTATATATAAGGAGAAAACATTAATTAACTGTAGAAAAATAAATTTCATTCATGAGGAAATACAACTACATGTGAAACCAACCCAAACATGTAACAAAAACAAACAGAACTCAAATAATAACTTTTTATTGATATTTGAAATGACAAAAACTTAACATACGATCAAAGACGGCTCATCACCACTGTTTCTTGTTCAGATCCAAATCCTTAGTGGTCTGTTTCATATTCAAAGTACTTTGAATTTGATCTCGAATCCTATCGTAAAATCCAACCGAAGAAGAACCCATCTCAACCACAGGCATGACACTAGATGTTGTAGTGGCAGCAACAGGAACAAGGGCGGTAGATGATTCCTCGTTCCTCTTCAGAATCTCGATCCTATGAATAACATCTTTGAGATATTGTTCAATGACATAAACAAAATCTCGAAGCTCAGTTTTTTCGATACGAGAAACCATAGTTTTGCCACTAAGACAATCAAACATAACGTTCTTCATCTCCAACTCTTTGTTCTCTTTCCGAAACTTCTTCCAAGACTCGGTTGCTTTGGTGATCCTCTGCTGGAGAAAGGTCTCCTGGTTCACCATCTTCTTGGTCTTGTCCATCACCGACATCGTCTTCCATTGGGACACAACCTGGTTCGCCGTCTCTCTCGATGGCCACACCTCCGGGTTCTGCTCGTACGCACTGTTGATGATAACACAGATCGGGACGCCACAAAGAGTACCCAACTCGTGAGCTTTCTTCAAAACACCTTTCTTTCTTTTCTTGAATGTTGATTTTCTTGCTGTTTCATTTTCTATGAAAGCCATTTTCACTTTCTGTCTCGTCATGACTTTTTTTTGTGTGATAATTTTTGAATGGAGAAGTGCACTTTATATAGAAGATTTGATTGTTTGAAGTAAGGAAAATTTATCTCAGTTCAAACATATATATATCATACCTTCTTAGCTATATCAGAATTGGTAATAAGTAAATGGAAAGAAATATATATATCTTTAGAATTAAATTTATTATTCAATTTTTCTTTTTCTTTTTTTATTTTAAGTTAGGAATTTAGAAGTCTAGTTACAAGTTTTTTAGTTTGTTTGTTAAAAGTATAGTTACACTTCAACTGAAGAATTGTAGTTACGCAAAACTTTAGGACTTGTATAAAAAAGAGACCTGCGTTATAGACTTTTAGAGCATCTCTATTGGTGAAATATTCATATGATATCTTATCAATATAATATTAATATTTTAAATACTATTTAATCTAAAACTTTTAATATTAAATTTTCATTAATTATTTTTTAAATATATTAAATTACATCTTAAATATATACTTTGTATTAATTATTTTAAAATATATCAAATTACAAATCAAATGATATTAGTTTAAAATTTCTTTTTTACCTTAATTAATATCATTTAAACTAATATTTATATCTATTTAAACTGATGCATAATAGAGTTCGATATAAAGATAGTTTTATGTTATGATTTATAAAAATAAATATAATAACATATAAACTATTTAATTGATATATAATAGCTTTATTTTATGATTTGTGAAAATTAAATGGAAAACATTTTTAAAAGACATGTGTCAGTATTAGATACATGGGATTCTCAAGAAATTGAATAAAATAATATCAATTAAAGGAATCCCAATGGAGATGTTCTTCTAGTCCTAATTTTAATAATTTGTATCCATGACCAGTTGACCGTCCTATTCTTTCTTTTTATTGTTCTTAAAATAGTTGTTTGAGATTAATGCTTTTTTTTTTTTTTGAGATTAATGTTACTATACTAGATTTTACCCCCTGGTACACCACGGGTCGAGTTTTTTAAACTAAAATATTAAATTTTAAATTGTATTTATTTTTATATTGTTTATTTTGTTAAGTGTTTAAGATTGTATAATTCTATTTTGATTGTTAATTTTAGGATTTCATCCGTGGTATATATACAATCCCGTATTAATATCGATCCAAACTCGTCCCACCATATAACCCCGTCCCGTGAAATTAAACATCATCTTATTATTTTTAATAATATTTTATTTAATAGATATATAATTTGAGTCAATTTAAAAGTTTGATTATATATATATTTAAAATTTTAGTTAATAATAATTAATTCTATATAATAATTTTCGAATTAATTGCGTATGACTGATGGCAAGATTGAAGATTAAAAACCGGATTAAGATTTGAATGGCCACAATTAAATGTAGAGATTGTTGAGATCTTTTAAGGAAATCGAATTGAATATGGATGTAATTGTGGTAAGGATTAGTTATGTTTAATATATTAGGTTAAGATTTTTGGAAAGATTTTTTTATGTTAATATTTTGATTTAATTTTGTAAATTTAAATAATTAATGTCTATGGTATTTGATCGTAAATAAGTTGGAACTCCAGGATTTATTTCATAAATGTCTACAAAATGTATATATAGACTAATAATTACCCCACACGTATACCTTAGGGCAAAATTTACTTTACAAATATTAACATCATTTTTCTTGAATGTTATATCATATATGTATGGAAAACATATATACATATAATAAAGATAAATTATTACAGAGTTGAACATACATAAAATTGATATCTAGATGATGTACTTTATATTGTGGTAGATAATCTTGAATGAAAAATCATCTTCTTAAAGAATTTTTCATAATCCATAAATTTTATAAGAATATATTTTCTTAACAAAACAAAAAATAACAAAAATGGTCAATAATCAATTTTAAAAAATGTTTTAAGGGCAAAAAAAAGGAAGAGATATTGTTTTTTTTTTGGACAAAAGGAAAAAATCTTTAAAACAAATCTGAAGAGCTAGGGAAACTATTGGTTTGCGTATTTTATTTTTAATTGATTTGAAAATCTATATAAGATTTATAAAGCCTGGAAAATTCACAATGATTTCAAAATCCAACATGCGGACTTAAACTAGCATCTATAATCCATTCAAAATAATTTAACCTTCGTACATTCTTAACTTGGAAATCCTTCTGAATTAAAATCCAATGCGACGATAAATGCTGTTGTAATCGTTAGTATTTATACAACACATATTTTAACTAGTATTTAGAAACTATAGATTGCATAACACATAGTTTTGGTAAGAGTTTTTTTAAAAATCCAATACCACATGAATTTTCTTAGATTTCTAAATTTTATATATATATATATATATATATATATATATATATATTTTTTTGTCAACAGCTTTAGTTAATGTTGCTCAAAAAAACCTATTTTTGTGGAATGTTGTTTATATAGGTAATATGATGCGGTTCGGTACAAACTTTTTATGCCAAATTATACGTTTTAATATTTGCGCTACGAGAAACTAGAAAATTCTTTTTTGTCGATTTGGATCTCCGTACACTGAGAAGGCTGGCCATTCGGTCGGAAAACACACCATCTTCACCAAATCTCAACAGTTTGTACAAAAAGATACGTCTTGGTTGTCGGCACTAATCATGCACCTAATCGCCCATATAAAAGCTTCCACTTTGGTATATAGTGGAGTTAGGCTCTTCCGGAGGTTGGCAGTTCCCATTGTTGGAGACTTTCCATTAGAAGACGATGCAGTACCACCCTGTTCCAGAGAACTTATAACTTTCTTTCCATGAGCCATCCACGTAGCATCGATAACCGGAATTGGTTGGCACATGTGAGCTAACTCTTTCCCGGTTTTTGACTATTTGTTTCTGAGGAATCTTGATTTTCCGTATAAAGCTCAACTTGAGCTAACTGCAATGCTTGTGCCTTATTTTCCGCTGAATGCAATATGATATATCATGGATTTTACCGTTTTTAGCCATGATATATGTGTCAGTTTTCTAGTTTTTTCAGGTTTTTACACGTTCGAGACATATTTGGAGATAAGGAACCATTCTTGAGTTAAACCAGAGATTAAGACCTGAAGAAACGAATTCGGTGTCAGACCAAGGCATGAGTGTCGACCGACACCCTCTGGTGTCGATCGACACCACACCCGGCCCAACAAAAGTCTCGTCGGTTTAAGAGTTTTAAAGCCCGCAGAATCAACCCAAAAAACTTTCCTATTTACAACTTAAGTCCGTGCACGTTTTAAAGATATTATTATAAATAGTTTTTTGTGTTTTTTAATTTCATGATCCTTTTCATCTTTTCTTTTTTCTTTTTGCTTTGTAATTCTCTGAGCTTGAACACTTTGTAATATAATTGGAAAGAGCTACTTTCAGAGATTCCAAATCAATGTAGAGAGAAGATTTATTCTAAACTCTATTCTTTTTTTTTTTTTTTTTCTTTTATACAATCTTATTCACATATGCTTTCTGTTTCTATAATCATGTGTGAGTAATCTCCCTGTTAGGTTTAGAGATTCTCATTAGAAATTTAGATGAATTAGTAAATCGATTACCTTTTAAGATTAATCTATAGAGTTCTTCACATTTGGTTGTTCTTAATGCTAGTTCTAGAGTATCTAACTAGAACTTGATCTTAGGATAATAGGTTAGATCCGAGAGGGTGCCTGTTACTGGAACTATTTTAGGTGGGCAGAAATTGCTAGATTCATACGAGAGTTGGTCTAGGAATATCTGTGAACATATCAAACATGTTTTTAATGCTAGTCTAATTTTAGGAGTTTACATACGAGAGTTGGAACTTCCTGCTATTAGGTTTAGTTAGTCAATGCAAGCGAGAGCTGGTTGGCTATAGATTAGTGATTTGAGTTCTAGAACGGTTCGATAAATAATCCTAATTAATTTGCTAAATCTACTATTTATTTATTTCCTGAGAAATTCGCTAAACCTGACGTTTTAATCAATTTGAATCTACACCTGATTTAATTGCTTTGTCTTATTTTAATTTGCTTAATATTTTATTTAGCTTAATTTCGAGACTGTTAAATTTTTGTGTGAACAAGAGAACTTTGTGGAATCTGATCTTAAACTACTGCAATTGATCTCTTATTTGAGAGAGTAGTCTTAGGTTAATTTGACTCACATCAAATTTGGCGCCGTTGCCGAAGTTCTTTTGATACTTACGCGTTTCTTTATTTTTTTCTTGTGTTTTAGGTGCATGCCAAAACGCCTAACTCGGAGCAGCAGAGAAAAATAAACTCGTCAATTTGTCTACACTTGAATTGGCAAAGTTAGAACGCACCAACCGTAAAGCTCAAAGATCATCAACAATGGTTAGTAGAGAAATCAGAGCTGATGAACATGGAGTTTTGAGAGATGATGATGGACAAGCCTACAATGAGGCTGGACAGAGATTGGAAGATCCCGGGGGTTGTCATACATGAGGATCCGATTGTAAATGATCTGAACACCCGGCTTGCTACTCCACACAACGCAGACGCTAGAAATCTAATTGGTGTCGACAACCAGCGGACGTGCAGAACAGAGATGGCCAACAGGGCCACCATCAACCGCTTGTTGCGTTAGAATGTCAGCTGACTCTTGGGGATTACAACTGGCCAGACCTGTTCTATGCTAATCGATCAGCGATCGTACCTCCCCCATTCTAGTGAAACGATTTCGAGCTACAACCGGCCTACTTCACTCTTGTGGGACAACATCCTTTCCATGGCTTATCTCATGAGCCAGAAGAAGAGTCTAAGGAAGGAGTATTCTACATTGATGGCCAGGGATATCGAAAATTCGGTACTCAACAGGGTAACTTCAGTGGTCAGCGGTTTATAGGGAATCTGAACAACTCCAGTTTCAACAATAAGCCAGCGTTTCAGAAGACATATCCACAAATGAGTAGCTTACAGAGAACCTACGGGAACACAACCTACCAAAACCCTCTGCACCCACTCCTGAGAGTAAGATGGAGAAAATGCTTGACCAGATTCTAGAGTGTAAGACGAAGCTTACGGTTGAGTTCAACGGGAAATTTGATGCCATCTATTCTAATTTGAATGGCAAGATTGACACTTTGAACAATCATATGAAGAAACTCGATGTAAGTTAATCAAGAGAACCGAACGGTTAACCGAGATCTTCGTCTTCTTCCTCTAATTTGTCGGATCTGCTCTTCGTATAAGCCACCGTCAAGCTTTATCTGTTTTTGTATCGGCGGCCGTCAAGCTTCATATGGTTTTTAGGGTTTTGTATCAAAGGTGGAAGACGAGTGAAACGCAACGTTTCACTAAAGGCAGATTTTTAAAAGAATTTTACTGGGCTTGGCCCAAGTTTTTTATTTTTCGACAGCCCATTTGTTGAAATTCAAACCAAATTAACCGAATAAACCGATATTAACCAAAAATAACCAAATTAACCGATTTTAACCAATACAATCTAAAATTTCGGTTAATTTCGGTAGAACTGGAATAACCGAAATAAACTGAGACCCGAACTGAACCGAACCGATTATTTATTCGGTTAATTTCGGCATACATTTCAATAACCGAAATAAACCGTAAACCAAATTAACCGGTCCGGTTCGGTTCGGTTAAACCGAACTCGCAGGCCTATTTTGCACAATAAAACTCTAATGAGCTATTTCAAATTATAGTATTTTGACAATATTCTATTTCATTAGCTTAGATAAATCATTTGTTGGATTCTCCTATAGTTCATACACCAAAACTTTTGCATTGTGAGAAACTTTAGATGGCATGGGGTACTTGAGATGCTCAAGATGAGACATGTGGATAATGTCGAATGCCATTGGACGGTTCTTGTTCTGATTGCAAACTCCCCAGGGATGATTGCCCTCAAAGTAAGTTCATACACATGTAGACTATTACGGTTATTGGGCAGTTTGGGGAGCTTACAATCATTCTTTTCATCTCATTGTATACTGAAGTGGGTTAATTCACAGACGAGCCAAGCTCATTACCCTATGTGCCAGAGAGGATGGAAATACAAAGAGTAACTATAGTGGAGATAGAGAAAGAGAAAGACTTTATGTTGCGCCTTGATTAGATATCTAGCTTTGTATTCACTATGTAGAGATGTGTTAAATCATTATTCCGAGTTTAGTACACCCTTGTATGAGTTTTAATGGATGCAACTACAAGTAACAACAAAAATGTAATAGAGATTTTGGTCCATGATATGTGGCTAAAGAAGAAAGATAATTTGGTTCATAGATATATTCTCCTTTTCCATATTTTAATAAGCACCCAATATCAATATTTTTTTTTTGTTTTTACATCATATAACAGTAAAAGCTCTATAAATCAATAATTTCGAAACCTCTATAAATTAATAATATCCAAACTATGATATTTTTATAGTTTATAAAATTATTAATTTATCAATATATTAAATGAACTAAAACACTTATTTGAGATCGAAGATATTAATCTATCGAGCATTAATTTATAGAATTTTTACTACGCCCAAATAACCAAATGCCCTATGCTTAGAGTTTGCATACTGTAAAATAAAATCTTGTGTTATAACAAATTTATGCCTATATTAGTCCTTAATTTAATATAGTGCCATTTGAGTATCGGTCCAAGTGGACAGAGCAAAGGTGTGATGGTCAATTTTACCAAAATATCTTCCTTTTTGGGATATTAGGAGGTGTCATGGGCTTTTAACACTTGACGGATCTCTCTAGGGTGAGTGTAGCCGTCGAGTAGTCCACTCTGCAAATTTTCTAATAAACATAATGAAATCATATATAGTACTATTTGTAACTAAACTAAATAATTGTAATAATAAGTCTATTATGAAATACAAACAAGAAATTATCAAATTAGTACCTTCGATTTTCAAAGATAAATCAAATGAACAACAGATAATTAATATTTACACAAGCCAACAAACATGTAATGAAAACCTTTAAAAACTAAATCCTCATAACATGCCGGAGAAGGCCATATAAGAGACTAAGAATATATTTTTTTAACATTAAAAAAAAAAAATCAAGTTAGATTTTATGCTGAATATTACCACATACACATATATACTAGAGTCAAAGCTTTGATGGTGTGCGGACGTATTTTTTGCAAGTTTTTTATTTATCGATAGTTATATTTTAACGGAAAAAAAATAGTTTCTAGGTGATTTGCGCAGATCTCAATATTATATGTTTAGTTATATATTTAATTATAATTGAAAGACTAAAAACTACTAAAACCTTTTTTTTCTTTTCAAAATGAATAAGGGTCTTACTGGTGCAAAAGATTTTTTATCCCACAAGAACGAGAGTAATTATTATTTTTTGTTATCAAAAGTAATTTGTTTTTCAAAAGAATAGTTCCTACTTCAAATTGCTGGGGACAAAAATTATTCTATATTTAGGGTCCTAAATAATTCAATTGAAAATTTTCTTCTAAATATTGTACTAGTCAGACTTTAAACTTTTCGAATAGAAATAAAAAAAAAATATGTAGTTAAAGTAATCAAATACATAATTATGTTAAAGATAGAACCTTTAACCATTACAACAATAATTTTAAAATAAACAAGATTAAACATTTGTCTTTCGAAATGAAGAAAACACAAATACAAACAACTGAACACTTAAACTAGAAAATCTCCATCTTTTGATTAGAGATTATTGTTGATGTAAGGATCATAAACACCGGTGGTGGTGGTGGTGATGGAAGGCATGTAACTGGTGGAAGCAAGATCAACGACTGGTAGTTGGTGGTAGTTGTAGGGGTTCCCATCCATGAAAGGAATGCTTGCACGCCCTCCAGCATAACCCATTTGTTGTTCCACCATCGGATTCATGAATGATTGTTGTTGATTTGAATTCAGATTCAAATTCAAATTCAGGTTATAATTTGAATAATCCTGATTCAAATTCATGTTGTAGCTTCCTTGTTGAATCTGATCAAACAAATTATACGGAGCCTGGTATTGAACGTTATTTATATTCTGATTTTGAAAAAAATCACAAAAGTTAGTAGGAACATGGTGTTGAATCGGCTCATGGTGATTTTGATTCATATTCATTTCTTGATATTGAATATGATCAGAAAATCCATTGGGCGCAGTTACCGGAGATGCATCTGCACCAACAGAAGGAGTCATATCGGCCACAAGAATACTAGGACTTGCAACATCAGGAATATCTACAACCCCAATTGCAGCAGGAAAAGGAGAGACGGATGAAGACTCACCGGTTTCTTTAAGGATCTCGATCCTTCCGTTAAGCTGATCAAGATATTGATTTATATAACATAGCAAATCTTTAAGGTCTTTTGCATCATAACGATAATCCGACATCTTGCCTTCAAGACAATCAAACATAAATCGTCTAACCTGTAACTCTCTGTTCTCCACAACCAGGTTCTTTAGTTGCTCTTTTGCTTTGGTAATCCTCTCCATCAAATAAGTTTCTTGACTCATCATCTTTTTAGCGCGGGCTGTCGATGGCATCTCCATAAACTTCGAAGCCACCTCTTTAGCGCCATTTGTTGATGGCCATGACTCCGGGACTGATTGGTATGGACTGTAGATGAGAGCACAAGCTTGGACACCACATAGAGTTGACAACTCGTTGAGTTTCTTCAATATCCCGTTCTTCCTCTTCATGAATGAGGTTTTCCTTGATCTTTCATTAGCTATCAAAGATAGATTTACCTTCTTCATCCCCATCAACTTTTTTTTTCTTCTGTGTGGTTTATTAGTTTGTTGGCACAAAGACTGTTTATATAGCAAAGAAAGGTGCTTCTACTCTCTAGGATTCTTATCACTTTGGTGGACTCATTAATTCTAAATAACAGGCAGAAAATCTCTTATTAAATTAATTGACCACGTAATTCATTATTATCTATATAAACATATTTGTTCTTATATGTGTAGCTGGTGCATTTAATGTAATATTTTATATTTATAAGTTTTGTTTTTACTAAGACTAATATATCTTACTCTCATTGTTTCTTTTTTACTAAGAGTAATTTTTAGCTTAATTTGTTCTTAGACTGTGAAATTTTGTAATAGTACTAAGTGTGTTTTTTTTTTTACTTTTAGAATAGAATAAGATATTGCCAATGAATATATAGAATCATGGATTTACCAAATTTCGGAAACTTTGTTATCTATTGAGATGAGAAAAATATTTTTTATAAAAATTATATTACATTTAGCAAATATAGGTATAATATGGGTAAAATTAAGAGTTTAATACATTAATATGATTTTCCCCTTTTTTATTTGCGTTGACTAGATTTTGAGGGAAAATTAGGTATTTTTCATTGAACTTTTAGAAACAAAATCTACCAGCTAATTTTGAGAAGTAAATTAGCTGGCATTACCAGTTTTTGTTTTCGCTGGAAATTACAGTACAATATCCAAAAACTGAAACACGTGCTCTTCTTATTAAAGGAAAAAAAAAACCGATTGTTTGGGCGTTTAAGACTCCAATTTTTTTTTGTCAAAATGAATATGTTCATTTTCTGGAAAATGGGCCTATCTTTACTATACTGGGCCTAATATCCAATATTTACGATGAAACATGTATTCTTCCCTTCATTTACTATCTTCTCGATCCATCTACTCTGATCTACGCCGCATATATCCAAGAACTTCGTCTACTAGAAGCTGAAACATCAACAGTTATTCAGAATAAGGTACTTAAATACATGTGTTAATTCGTACGAAATTCCACTACTTTCTACTTAATTCATGAGTTTAATTTTTACAAACGAAACTGAAATTGGAGTAAATTCTAAACCGCCTATATATCGTCCCCTAAACTACTATAAATTCACCATCTCCCACCATCCCCAAACACAATTTCCACTTTCCATCCGAAAATATTATACATTCTGAAAATGGTTGTAGTTGATGTTGTTGCAATTCCTGCTGAAGCAAACTATGTTGCTTTTGATGATTTACATCTTGGTCGCTCCGCTCAACAGGTTGTTGGTCGTCTAGTTTGTTTTTGGGATGCTCGCAACATCAAGAAAGATGGTCAATTCATGGGGATAGTCCTCCTTTTACTCGATGACAAATTAAATCTTCTTAGATGTTTAAATGTATTTTAGTCTCATATATAATTGAAGGCCAACTAACCCTTAAATTTTTTTCATACAGTGCTCAATAATCTATGGTTTTATCCCAACAGCTCTTAGCTAACAATTCCGTCAAGTTTTGAGTTAAGGCGTTATCTACAATGTTAGAGGGTTTGAATTGGGACGGTGCACAAAACTCTACAAGATCACTGACCATCCTTTTCTCCTCAGTTTTTTCCATGTCACAACAATTGTTGAAGTCTCAGATGTTGGCCTTACAACTGAGCGGGACAAATTTATGCTACGTAACTTTGACCACCTACCAGCTCTTGTTAACACCAACATTGAACTTCCTGGTAATATTCTCCCTTAAAATCTCGCAAAATTTTAAACCTGACCTATGATTATAACAATGACCTAGATGTTGTAGGCCAAATCTCCATCGTCTAAGGGTCGAACCAGAATAATCCAACTTCCACTCAACATTTTGTTTTGCGATACCATTTTGATTCGTAATCCTACTGAAACTCTTTTGAAAACTACCATGTATGGCAAAATCACTCACTCAAACTCTGATTCTTCATCTTTTGTATTTTATAAGGTCTGTTATTGTCTACTTGTCACTATAGGATGATGTTGCCGCAACCTTTCGTGCACATCTAAACTCTGGCGATACAATTAACTCGGTCATGCTGTGATAACTACCGTCAACCCAAAGATGTTTGGAGGTTAGTACCGGATGAATTTATTTGCAGCTATGGATTTATTTGCAACTAATTATCAGAAATCTAAAGAAAGAACCTAACACATGCTCATTCTTACTGTTTAAGGTAACCTTTATCTCAACTCCACATCCGCAATACGATTCTTTTTTGACACAAGCATTCAGCCAATCTATGAGTTTATCAAAAGGTTAGATTGCTATAATTAAATCTCTCCTAAGTCACTTATATAAACACAGACTCTTAAAACCCTTATATTTCTTAATGGATGCAGGTTGGGAATAAAAAGTGGAGAGGCTATTGCACGTGCTGATAAAGCGGCTGGATTGCGAAAGAAAGAATTGGTGTCCATTCATCAGTTTCATGAATTCATATTTAAAGCTGATGAACATGTATTACAAATATTTTCTACATAATTAGCTTCCAAAATTCACTACCCTCAAATCAAGTCTAATGTTTCGTCTACCATCTTTCAAAAGACACAAGATGCGGAATAATTTCCTCTACAATGCTGAGGTGTAAAGTGTACTACAAAAGAATGGGTGGTCTTACGTGTCATGTACTGGGTGTAGCCGAAAAGTGGACAAAGTTGGAAATGCTTTACGCTGCAACAAATTTGTTTCACCAAGTGTCACCGGAGTTGTGAGGTACACTAAAAGACTTTTTTATCAAACTCTGAAAAACAAAAGAATCATCCAAATATTACATATTTTCCAGCTACCGAGTTGAAATCGCTGTTCATGATGGTCATGACGAGGCAACATTTGTGGTCTTTGACAATGAAATGACAAAGCTTACCACCAAAACTGCAGCTACCCTCATCCTCGAGGACGTAAGTTATTAAAATACCTTATGCATCTTGTTTCCAGCAATTCAAGACTTCAAGTTCATAGTTCTAAAGGATTTCTTATCTAAAATACTAACTGTAGGGAAATGGTGGAACAAGAAACGAGATACCAAGCTGTATTGAAGATTTAACTGGCAAGCAATTACACTACAAGAAAAACGATTATTAATAGCACTTCATGATAGCAGTTTATGTGTTTCTACTATAATTGTCTTATGCCTGACTTTTTTATAACGTTTCTAAAATATAAACGCTATGATATGTTGAATGGTAAAAACTAACATGATCGTGCTTAATTTTTTTTATCTAATTGCTCTCCAATAGCATATATGAATTGTAGAACGTCATCATAGGTTATACCGCGAAAGAAAAATTCATTGCCGCCAAAATAGAAAAAATATTATACCAAATTAATTTTTAAAAATTTTCTTTTCAATTTATGTCTCTAACGTTAAAAGTTAAATGTTAAAATGATTGTTCTTCTTTTCTATCTTATTTCACTCTCCCTTCACCTAAACAACTACACAATTAAACAAATCACGTGTCATCTCCGATGAGACTAGTCTCATGATCCTCTTCCAGAGATTCGATTCACATACACACCAGCCATGTCACCGTCTAACCTACTCCTTCTCCGTCGTCACCATTTCTTCAGGTCTGAGTCCAGAATCGTCACATCTTGGATTCTTCCTTTTCTCCGAAGAATCTCTTCTCCTGCAATCCGCCTTGAGACCCAAGAGAACTCTAGATTTTGTGTTCTATGTCACTCATCTCTTTGACAAACTCCTCAATAGTTTGGATCTCGCCTCTTCGATTCTCTTTGGTATGACTCTTTTGTCTCAGATCTGTTACGCTTTATAGTTTTATTGTCCTTTCAAATCATTGTTATTCTTGTTTATTCGATCTGTTTTTTTCTTAGATCTGTATGCTTGTTATTTTCTAATCTTTGATGTTTCGATTTTATTGCAGTATTGTTTAGTCTTTACCAGTTATGGCTCACCGCTTCTACAATGAAGTGAATGTGTGCGACGAAATGACTGACTAAATTTAGCCTTAGGAGAAGTTCGAGAAATGCGAAGCTTATGTAGCATCCATGTAACTTCTGCATATTGGTATTGTTTTTTTGCGCTAATCTCTTTCATGAAAGGTGACAAGTGTGAAAGCTGATAATTATTACTCAAAGGTTGTAGAAAAAGTTGACTTCTTGTTAGATTTAATTAACGCAATTAGAATCTCGTATTGATAACTTATTTTGTTTCATCTTTTGTTTTACAGGTCGTCCATGAAATGCAGGAGAAGTGAGTAAGCTTTACAATTTCAACCTTTTTAAATAGACAACACATATTACATCTCTGTTGAAGTTTGAAGACAAGTGTCGAGTGGAGCTGGAGAATTTGAAGTCATGGTCAAGATGGAATCGTGTAAAATTTATAAGAGTTAGCAGGATATTTAAAGTTCTTGTAATAATAGAACAAAAGATTTTCCTTGTATATTATTATTATTATCATTATTATTGTCTTTGTAAATTTAAATTGGAGTTTTTAGAATAATTGAAAATCAATATTCATTTCAAAATTTAAAATTCAATTCAAAATTCAAAGTTGAAAATATGTTCGCTAATAAGAACATCAATAACAAAATATACAATATTAAACAATATTATATTGCATCAGACAACACGTTATACTATGTAGACAAAATATAGCACCACAAAAAATCGCTATCGGAAGCCATCGACCTATTATCATGGACGCAGATATAGCGCTTTCTACTCCGCTATCGTCACATTATATAGCGTTATTCGTCCGCTAAAGATAATATCACGAAGTTATTTAGCAACTTTAAGAGTATTAACAATTAAGACTGTGATAGTGGAGAACATGGGCTTTAGATACAAAAATCAATTGACTTATTGTAAACGGTATTTAATCATCATTGTAACCGTTGAATCAAACATAATTACTGTTTAATCAATGATTTGTATTATTTAAATTTATTTTATCTGTTAATTAATAATCTATGTTTTAGACAATGACATATACAATATATAAACAAAACCAACTAATTCTACAGAATTTTAACTTTTTATTATTTATAATCTATTATTTAAACACAACTTTAATATGTTGAACATATATGTATTAGAAAAAAAGTTTCCCACACAAATTTGCTTATTCAAGATTTAGTTTAAATTATTGAGGTCTTATCTTAGTTGTCTAATTGGGTAAAATAATCATATAATAAAATGAAAAGAAAAATAAATTACAAACTACTTCCTCTGTTTCAAAATATAGGATGTTTTACAGATTTTATTTTGTTTTATTATATATGATGTTTTACGACTTTCTATGCAAATTATAAATAATTTGATATTTTATGACTCTTTATATTATGTAGTCTTGTATATCATTGGTTGAATTTTCTTAAATCAAGTATTAAATGATAGTGTTTTTTAAAAATAACAATTTTCTTACACTGTGTGTTTTTAACTAAAACATCATATATTTTGAAACAGAAGGAGTATAAAATAATATCACGAAGTTATTAGGTGCATTTGCAAAAATACATCATTTCCTATGCCTTTTTTCAAAAATATTCATTCCTATTGTCCTTTTTAAAAAATACCCCTTCTTATGTACAAAATAACAAAATTACCCGCCAAAATATTTTTTCTCACCAAAATTTATTTTTTCCGCCGAAATTTTTTTATAACGGTTAAAAACATTTGGCCCCAAAATTTTCCCGCCAACTTGTAAAATATTTTTAAAATCCTTTTAAAACTTTTGTAAATCTTTTAAAACCCTTATAAAATCCTTGAAAATCGTTTAAAACCCTTGTAAATCCTTTAAAACCCCTTATAAAATCCTTTAAAAAGTCTTATAAACTATGTTGGATGGAAACGGAAACGCGTAAGCGAATTGTTTCAGAAATGGGGAACGATTTTTTTCTAAAGTTAGGGATTGGAAACGTATATATATATAAGTTCTATATATATATATATAGAAAATTAATATGAAACTATGTTAAAAAATGGTTTACAAAATACAAATCCAAAACATCAACTATTAAATAGGTTACTTAAAATTAAAAGATAAAGATTAAAAGATTCAAGTTCAATTTAGACCAACATTTTTATTCTCATGTTCATTAGTTTCATCGAAGATCATATAGAGCTGCCTCAAAATCTGGTTTGTCGAGAGAAAGATCTTCAAACTCATAGTCTTCCAAAATCAGTTATATATATTATAAATCTTAATATTTCCAATTATTATTTAATAAGTTTCCAAAGTCAATAATAAGGATCTGTCGCGTTTCCAAACATATATTTTTAGGAACTGCGTTTGTGTGACATTTTTCGTGTTTTCGAAAAGTTTTCGTTTCCGAAACGTTTCTAAAACGGGAAACGGATTCGGAGAGAGTTTTCATGCAACATAGCTTGTAACCTTTGTAAACCCTTATAAAATCATTTAAACCCTTATAAATCATTTTTCAAATCTTTGTAAATCCTTTTAAAATTTTAAAAACTTTGTAAAATACTTTAAAACACTCGTAAATCCTTTTGAAACCCTTGTAAATCTTTTAGAACCCTTGTAAGTCCTTTTAAACTCTTTTAAAATCCTTGTAAATCCTATTAAAAGTTTAAAACCCTTTGAAAACCCTTTTAAATATTTTTAAAACCCTTTTAAAATCCTTGGAAATCTTTTTAAAACTCTTTCCCGCAAAAAAAAATTTGGCGGAAAAAATTTCGTCAAAAATTATTTTGGCGGAAATGTTCAAATTTTTCAATTTATTGACTTAAATATTTTTTAAATTAGGGTAAAATGGTCATTAAAAATTAAAAGAGAGCATAAATGTAAATGATCAGAAAAAAGGCATTTTTGAAAAAAAAATATCAAAGAAAGGGTAGGAAAATGAAAGATCGCTCACATATGTGATACATGTATTTAAATCATTGAAATAAACAAACATCACAATTTGCAATCTTACTATAGTTCGATTTATAAAATATGGATCCAAAAAAAGTTGAAATAAGTGGCTTCCTTGAGATCTGTTGGGCATCATAGTTTCAAAAGTGGCTTCTACCTCCGCCGAATATTACCACAACTACAAAGAACTAGGCGCATCGCCTAACGACGAGCGTGTGATGAAAACACTCAAACTCGCTCCATTGGTGAAAAAAAACCGTTAAAATCAATCAAATACCTTCCCCTCATGAAAAAATGTATTGCAAAACAATCTATATGTTAACTATATTAAAAGTATAATACGATACTTCTTCCTTAATGACTCTATCGTAGGTCTCTACTATTTGGGTGTGACAACAAATTGAGGGAAGATAGAAGCAGTCTATTTGTATGTCATATTATTACTCTGCGCGGGAAGAACCGAAGAAGGGAAAAACTATCTCAGCCAGTTTAAATGGACTGAAGACATTAACATGGTTGACAATTGCTGGAAAAACATCAAAGCCACACTACATGAGATTAGAGTTGCAAGAAAGAGAAAGTATTTTATATCACTCAACATATGTGCGCAATATTTCTACTACAAACAAATGTATAAGTTTATCTTCATGGTATAACTTAAACATTGCATCTAAAGAGTTGGAAATTCGGCTTTTAAATTTTTCTAAGATTCTTATAGAGCTATGCACTATCACAGTGTCAAAGCAAAGTTGTTTTTTTTTAATATTTGTTTTTCATTAGTTTTTCTATTCCTTCATGTTGTAAGGAAGTTTCTTAATCAAATAAATTCCAACTCTTACATTACTAGATTATGTACCCGCACATTGAGCTAGCTTTTAATTTAAAACTTTATCAATGCAATTTTTTAAGTATAAATCTAATCATTTAAATTTTAAAAGATTTTTCTTTACTCATGTGCATTATCTTTTCAAAATAGTAAATAATTTCTCACACTTTTCACTACAATTTCTCTCGTTATCATCTGTGATTAACTCGTCGTCTCCCTACATCTACTCTCTTTTCACCTTATATTGTCTCACATATAATATACTCCACTGTGAATTAGTTCTCAAGATTATATCTATTTTCTCCTTCCTGTATTTGAATACTCAATTCTTTTTAATAAGTTGCATGATCTTTTTATTCAAGTGAACATCAGAAAATCTAGGGAAAATGTTTATCATTGTTTTTTGCCCATGTTTTGGTGCATTTAAAATTTTTTTATAGATAAGAAATCTCACATATGAACTCATTTCTATTCACAAACATCGTATTTTAACGTCAAATTTCGCACTTTATCTTGACCATTTGAAAAATACAAAATTCTCTTTTGACATATATATAATTTGACTTATATTATGATTCTAGATAGTACATCTTTTAGTTAATTTTCCTAAAATGTGTAATTTACGAACTCATAAAAATTATTCTAATTTTAAAATATCTTTATTAAAAAAAACAATCTTATCTATTTCTAATTAAAAACTCTTTAATCTATCATTACTATTCTAATTTCCAAATATATTCTCAAATATTATTATTACACAGATTGATTTTTATTTTTTTATTTGTGATGTTAGTGATATTTTTTTTGTTTTATTTCAAACTTCCTTATTTTTTAGAGAAATTGTTAAAAATGCCCCTTTTTCAATACCCCTTTTCAAAAATGCCCCCTTTGAGAGTCCATTTTTAAGTTTGCCCTCTTTTAATTTTTAATGACCATTTTACCTTTATTTGAAACAAAATTAGGTCCACAAAATACAAAATATTTTTTGGCGGGAAAAGTGATCCCGCAATTTTCCCGCCAAAACACTTGTAAAAACCTTTAAAATACCTTGTAAAATTTTCCCGTAAAATTTTTTCCCGCCAAAAAATATTTTTTGCGGGAAAAGTGATTCCGCAATTTTTTTGGCGGGAAAAATTTACAAGGTATTTTAAAGGTTTTACAGAGTATTTACAAGTGTTTTGTAAGGTTTTACAATGTAATTTAAAAGGTTTTACAAGTTTTTTATAAGGTTTTATAAGGTATTTATAACTTGTAAAATCTTATAATACCTTATAAATACGTTGTAAAAACTTTTAAAATACATTGTAAAACTTTATAAATACCCTGTAAAATACCTTTAAAATACCTTGTAAATTTTTCCCGCCAAAAATTTTCCCGCCAAAAAAATTGCGGAATCACTTTTCCCGCAAAACTTTTTTTTGGCGGGAAAAAATTTTACGGGAAAATTTTACAAGGTATTTTACAAGGTTTTACAAGTTTTTACAACTGTTTTGACGGGAAAAATTGCGGGATCACTTTTCCCGCCAAAAAATATTTTGTATTTTGTGGACCTAATTTTGTTATATTTCCTTATATATTTGTGATATCGTTTATTAAAAGAAGGGTAATTTCGTCTATTTGTACATAAAAAAGGGTATTTTTAAAAATGGACAGCCAAAGGGGGCATTTTTGAAAAGGGGTATTGAAAAAGGGGCATTTTTGTGAGTCTCCCTATTTTTTAATCTATGTTAATTTCCTAAACACTGATTAATATTTAATTTGTTCTTTCTTAGGTATTATTTTATTTATATAAATTAAAAACCTCTACTTTTTTAATTTAGAAAAGATAAATAATATAGAAAATGTTTATTAATTTAATTATTTATATTATATTATAATTATAAATAATAATATGTACTCAGTCATTCTTATATTTTAATCAATATCATGAATTGATACTTTAACATAAATAAATATATTCTTAAATTTTAAATGTGTATTTTTCATAAATGAATTACTTTTTATATAAGTAAAAACATTTAAATTTGAATTTTTTTAACTCTTATTTTCTTTATTCTACAAAATAATTTTTGTACCGTTAAAATATATAATAAGTTTCTTTTAAAATATATGATAGAAATATAATTATCTAATTTTATATTTCTTCACTCGCAGTTCCAAATTTTCATATTTGTGTTGTATTTTTTCATTTTTATGTTTAATTTTTTTTTTTGTAAACTATTATTTTTCTAGATATAAAGTTTGTGAATTAATTTAGTTTTAATAAATAAAATAGAGAAATTGTTAAAAATGCCCCTTTTTCAATACCCCTTTTCAAAAATGCCCCCTTTGAGAGTCCATTTTTAAGTTTGCCCTCTTTTAATTTTTAATGACCATTTTACCCTTATTTGAAACAAAATTAGGTCCACAAAATACAAAATATTTTTTGGCGGGAAAAGTGATCCCGCAATTTTCCCGCCAAAACACTTGTAAAAAACCTTTAAAATACCTTGTAAAATTTTCCCGTAAAAATTTTTCCCGCCAAAAAATTTCCCCGCCAAAAATTTTTTTTTGCGGGAAAAGTGATTCCGCAATTTTTTTTTTTTGGCGGGAAAAATTTACAAGGTATTTTAAAGGTTTTACAGAGTATTTACAAGTGTTTTGTAAGGTTTTACAATGTATTTTAAAAGGTTTTACAAGGTACTTATAAGGTATTTATAACTTGTAAAACCTTATAAAAAACTTGTAAAACCTTATAACTTGTAAAAACCTTATAAAATAGCTTGTAAAATCTTATAATATCTTATAAATACCTTGTAAATACGTTGTAAAACCTTTTAAAATACATTGTAAAACCTTATAAATACCTTGTAAAAAACCTTTAAAATACCTTGTAAATTTTTGGCGGGAAAATTTTTCCCGCTAAAAATTTAACGCCAAAAAAATTGCGGAATCACTTTTCCCGCAAAAAAAATTTTTTGGCGGGAAAATTTTTTGGCGGGAAAAAATTTTACGGGAAAATTTTACAAGGTATTTTAAAGGTTTTTTACAAGTTTTTACAAGTGTTTTGGCGGGAAAAATTGCGGGATCACTTTTCCCGCCAAAAAATATTTTGTATTTTGTGGACCTAATTTTGTTATATTTCCTTATATATTTGTGATATCTTTTATTAAAAGAAGGGTAATTTAGTCATTTTGTACATAAAAAGGGGTATTTTTAAAAATGGACAGCCAAAGGGGATATTTTTGAAAAGGGGTATTGAAAAAGGGGCATTTTTGTGAGTCTCCCAATAAAATATGTGGAGCCCATATAAATAATAAAATGTGATGACATGGATGCTGATGTGGACACTCTAGATGGAGAGGCAATTCTCTAGTTTTGTTTTGTGTAAACAATAAGAAAGTTTTTAAAAATATAAAAATAAGAGTAGAAGAGGATGAGCGAATGATTACTTATAAGATGATAATCTAAAATAGACAATGGAGATGAATTTTTTAAAAAATCAAAAAACTAATGTAGAAACTAAATTTTAGAATTAAGCTTTTATAATGATATTTAATTTGAGTTTTTTTTAACCCATACAATAACAACCACAACCAAAAAAAAAAGATAAAACAATAAAAAAAAAGGAAGATTTGAAGTGGAAGAGGATGAGAGAATGAGAAAATGAGAAAATGAGAAAATGAGTATTTATAGGATGAGAAGTAATAGGAGTTACAATTTTAAAAAATAAATATGGGAGTTACAATTCTAATTGATGGTGTGTTGAACAAAATTGAGTGGAGAATATAGTTAATGCATAATTTATATGATTTCAATTTTATATTAAAGTGTGAGTTAAATGTATATATTAAATGTGTTTTATTTGTGGTTTAATTGAAAATAATTGTTTTATAAATTATATTGCCAAGTGGACCAATCAAAAGAATTTATAGGATGAGAAGTAATAGGAGTTACAATTTTAAATAATAATATGGGAGTTACAATTCTAATTGATTGTCTGTTGAACAAAATTGAGTGGAGAATATAGTTAATGCATAATTTCTATGATTTCAATTTTATATTAAAGTGTGAGTTAAAAAATCATGAACTTTCAAATTTGGGACGATTTAATCTTGGACTACGATGAAGACATTTAAATCATAAAGTTTTTGTTGACTTTACAATTAATTAGCGAAGTTTGTTTGACTCGCCATTTTAGACACATCGATTTCATTTTCTAACCCTAGAATCCCAATCTCTCTCTCTCGCTTCCCTCTGTTGAAATTCCGACTGATGATGGCTAAATTCCGGTTTGGCGGTCACCGCGACTGAGTCAAGCAGCAGCCGCGGAAGCTCAGCTTCGCTTCTATAGGATTTGGTCCGAAATTTTCCGTAGGATTTGATCCGAAATTTTCCGCGGCTGCTGCTTGACTCAGTCACGGTGACCGCCGAACCAGAATTCTTCTCTTCCCCCCACGAGTTTTAGCCATCATCAGTCGGAATTTCAACAGAGGGAAGCGAGAGAGAGAGATTGAGATTCTAGGGTTAGAAAATGAAATCGATGTGTCTAAAATGGCGAGTCAAACAAACTTCGCTAATTAATTGTAAATTCAACAAAAACTTTATGATTTAAATGTCTTCATCGTAGTCCAAGATTAAATCGTCCCAAATTTGAAAGTTCATGATTTTTTTGACATTTTTCCCATATAATAAATGTGTTTTATTTGTGGTTTAATTGAAAATAATTTTTGTAACGCCCCGAAAATTCAAAATAATTTTTGAAGCATTACTAAAAATAATATAATAAAAATACTTAATTTTGCATAATGTATAAAGTTTGAAATCTCGTAAAACTCCAAATCTCAAAAACAAAATAAATTAAACGTTAGAAAATCTACCAAGTCTCGCTCTACCACTGAAAAACAAACTCTAAACCTCAGCTGCACGGTGCTCCTCCTCAAAGTCCTCTGCACGGAATCAGAACTTATGTGAGCGAAAAATCGCCCAGTGAGACTACAAACCCAAAGAACAAGTACCAGCACGGTCTGATCCCGCACAGAATAATGTTCACGTGTTGGTACCAACATACATAAATTCTAATTTAATCAATTATAAATAAATCACACCAGAACATATACAATTGATCTATACAATTCTAATTGATTAAATTGATATATGTTCTGTTGTGATTTATTTATAATTGATTAAATTAGAATTTATGTATGTTGGTACCAACACGTGAACATTATTATGTGCGGGATCAGACCGTGCTGGTACTTGTTATTCGGGTTTGTAGTCTCACTGGGCGATTTTTCGCTCACATAAGTTCTGATTCCGTGTAGAGGACTTTGAGGAGGAGCACCGTGCAGCTGAGGTTTAGAGTTTGTTTTTCAGTCGTAGAGCGAGACTTGGTAGATTTTCTAACGTTTAATTTATTTTGTTTTTGAGATTTGGAGTTTTACGAGATTTCAAACTTTATACATTATGGAAATTTAAGTATTTTTATTATATTATTTTCAGTAATGCTTCAAAAATTATTTTGAAGTGGTATCCGAGCCGAATCCAGACGAGTGTGAAGTCGAGAGGGCTCAAACCGTCGGGGTTACGGTCTTGGTGCGCAACGAGGACGTTGCGATCTGTTAGTAGGGGTGAATTGTAACATACCCCGGTTTTAGGAATGTGGTGGTGCATGCGGAGAGGTTTATAAGAACTAATTTGGCCACCTATGTCACCAAAGTGCACTTATCTTTTCGGTCAACTGTCCTGAGAGAACTCCACAGTTAAGCGTGCTTGGGCTGGAGTAGTTTCAGGATGGGTGACCTTCCGGGAAGAGATTGTCGGAACTGTGTGAGTGAGGACAAAACACAGGGAAAGATCATGTGGTGATTTGTAGGGTCGGTAAACAACTCTTTAAAGCCTCCCGGACGTAGCGGACCGGCCGTCGGACAGGGGTGAGTCCATGGGCCCGAGAGAGGACGTGGGGCCCACTGGTAGGGACGGTCGGGGCGTTACAATTTTTTAAAAAAATATATTGCCAAGTGGACCAATCAAAAGAGAGTGAAACCTTACTTTTATATGTATGATTGATTTAACCTACATATTATTATCGAATCAAATTTTAAAAACCTCGAAATGGTGAGGACGTTGCTGGAGAGAGTTTCCAAAGAGCCTACCCAAAAAAACCTGATGACATTGGGAAATTTAACTAAATTAAGATTTATTTTTTTTAAATTAAGATTTTTACAAGTAGCTATCATACTACTGTAAAAATAGTGACCTTTGGGATGAAACTAATATTACATGCTATGGTTTCGGGTCTGGAGGGATTACGGGCTTTGGTCCCGAACCTCTTGTAACACCCCGGTTTCAGGAATATGGTTGTGCATGCAGAGAGGTTTAAAAGAATTGATTTGGCCACCTATGTCACCAAAGTGCACTTATCTTTTCGGTCAATTGTCCTGAGAGAACTCCACAGTTAAGGGTGCTTGAGCTGGAGTAGTTTCAGGATGGGTGATCTTCCGGGAAGTGATTGTCGGAACTGTGTGAGTGAGGACAAAACACAGGGAAAAATCATGTGGTGATTTGTAGGGTCGGTAAACAAGTCTTTAAAGCCTCCCGGACGTAGCGGACCGGCCGTCGGACAAGGGTGGGCCCAATGGGCCCGAGAGAGGACGTGGGACCCACTGGTAGGGACGGTCGGGGCGTTACACCTCTTGGTAAAAAAATAATAATAATGTTAAAATTGGTAACTCGCCCCACGGATGTGGTCTAGTGGTAAGGGAGAATTGGGGAAATGTTGATAGGAACTATCTCAGGTTCGATCCATCCTGGAAACAAAAATTACATTTGTGTGGAAAGTCTGGGCTTGGGCTTTGGTCCAAGTAATTCACATGGTATCCGGGATTAGGCTAACTGGATATCCCCGAAAATTAGTCGGAAAGCATTCCAAACTAAGAGTTAGGCAGTGTGGTAATCCAACACCTAGGTATTGGCGATGAGTCCACATGGTAGCACTTCGGTGTGTTCCTCCTTGTACTTACCGGATCAGCCGATCTGGTATATCATAACACCAAAAAAAATTGGTAACTCAAATAAAAAACTTGGAAAATGTGTTCATTTATTCCACTAGATTATGTATCCGCGCATTGCACAGGATTTAATTGAAAACTTTTATTTTTGAGTATAAATATAATCAATTGAATTTTACTTTACTTATATGAATTATCTTTCCAAAATAGTAAAAAATTTCTCATACTTTTCACTTCAATTTTTCTCGTTATCTTCAATGATTCACTCGTCATCTTTCGATGTCTACTCTCTTTTCTCCTTATATCGTATTTATTTTCTCCTTCATATCTTTCAATACTCATTTTTTAATATAATTTTCATGATCTTTTTATTAAAGTGAACATTGGAAACAGAAATCTGGGGAAATGTTTGTTATAAGATTTTTTGACCATTTTTTAGTGCATCTAAAATTGCTTTATAGACAACAAACTCATATATGGACTCATTCCTATTCACAAACATAGAATTTCAACGTAAAATTTTGCACTTTATTTTGACCATTTAAAAAATACAAAATTCTCTTTCTACATATATAATTTAACGTATATTATGATTGTAGATAGTATTCTTAATGTTGACTCTTCTAAAATGTAACACTTACGAAGTCAATAAAATTAATCTAATTTTAAAATATATTTATTTTTAAAATAAACAAAATTCTTCTTCAATCTACCATTACTATTCAAATTTCCAAATAGCATTCTCAAATATTATTATTACACAGTTTTATTATTCTATAAGATTATTTTATTTGTATTGTGATGTTTAGGATAGTTTTTTTGTTTTATTTCAAAGCACCTTAGTTTTTTTCAATCTATCTTAATTTCCTAAACGTTGATTAATATTTGATCAAACTACAATCTTTTAAGAATACCAAACAAAACCACAAAATTAGTATACAAAATAAAGAAAACAAGTAAACAACAACAAAAAAAAAAAAGATGAAAAAAGAACCTTCAGGAAAGAGAAAAGGCTACTCACAAACTTCAACTCAGGAAACCAAAAGAAGGAAAACAAAGATCATAAAGAACCACAATGCACCTTACAAAGACCAAGTAAGTTTATCATGTCTTAATAGTAAGCATATATCAAATCATGCATTTACGATCACCATATTAACAGATTGAATTAAATCTGATATTCTCATTAATAAGAAATGACTGTACACAAAGTCTTTATATAGACATGAGATAAGCACATGATATAAGGTAAAGGAAACCTATACTAAGAACTATATCTCTCCTTAATGTTAAAATACCTCTCCAGTCTCTGAAGTGGAACCATCTTGTGGAGTGAAGAGATTTGACATGGACATGCGACTAAGTAGAGAGTGGAATGGACCTGGATGGAGAGGTTTTGATAAAATATCAACAAGTTGGTTATTAGTTGAAACATGCAGCACCTTCAAAAAATCCTCCTTAATCTAGTTTCTAGTCTTGTTGCAGTCGATCTACATGCTTAGTTCTTTCGTGAAAACAGGATTGTTAGCAATATGCATCGCGGATTTGTTATCACAAAACAACTTAGCCTGAGACGTGACAGACACATGGAAATCCTTTAACAGTTATTTATATCTTAACTAAAATAAATTTCTAAGAAGGTATAACACTATAGACAAAAATCTATTTTGTATTTTGAACTAAACTCTATTATACGTCTTTATTTTAATAGTCATTTGAAAATTATATTGCATATTTAATTGCTAACTATTTTTTCATAGAACACGTGATATATTAAAATTCAAAAAAAAAAATTAATAAGTTAATGTTTCCTGGAAATAATATCTTCTTTTTATTCAAAAAAAAACAATATAAAGCCTTCCACTTCAGTTCAATTCTTTTGTTCATCCTAAATTATATCAAGGCCTTCTTATAATTCTTAAAAATGATAGTTTTAAACGTTTTAAATTTTATATTTTTAATGAGTTAATTTTGGTTTGTAATTGGATAATAAATTTCATTAAGAATCCTTTTGTCCATCTTAAACAACATTTCCATATGTATGAAATTTTCATTTTCATTTTTTATTCTTAATTATATTTTTAGTTATATATTAACATATATTTAATTTGAAGTTTTGTTATACGTATATATGTTACACTTGGGTAGTTATTATTCAAGTAACTTTTTTAAAATTGTGTATTAATTGAAGTTTAGTGCTTATATTATTAAATGTAATTAACCACAAAATAAATTACTTTGACATGATTATTGGTGCGCCCATAATATTATTTTGGTGATGATGTGGACACCCTAAGAGGATAAAAAAACTCTCTTATTATATAAAGTTGGAGGTGCACTGTAAAGTTGCAAAATTTGGCGCAAGAGTTTTTTTTTCCAGAAACCCCTATTTTAAACTTGATTGATAAAAAAAATTGATGCATAGAACATGGAAAAAATTCTTGAAAAAAGCCCAACATATTTAGTATTTGCCAGATTACTACATGAACTTTTTTCGTTGTCAGAAAAATACCAAACTAATTTCTATTAGAAATAGAAAAACATGATCTAATTTTTTTCCAAAAATCCGACTTATTTAATATTTTCAAAAAAATACCTAAACTTTTTTGTTGCTAGAAAAATATACAGATTAATTTATCTATGTAATAAAAAGTACTACTTTTTTTGTTCTGATTCCACTCTTCGTCATAACGGTTATCAAAAGCGTTAATAAAATTGTAAACATTGTTACTTTTTCCACTTTTTTCCACGTGATAAATAAAGATGGTTAGAAAACCGATTTTACGCCATTTGTAAACTCAAAATCAATTTAGGATCTGCCTAGAAATAATGTAGTTAGAAGAAGATAAAAGTATTGGAAGTTGTAACAAAAAGATGAGATTCAACATTACAAAGAAAAAATGAAGTTCTTCTTAATTTGTCTAACTTATTGTTGTTTGCATCGGATATAAATAGATTCTCAATCGATTTTGAATTTATAAAAATAGTAAAATCGGTTTTCTAGTCATCTTTATTTATCATGTGCCAAGTGAAAAAAGTAATTTTTGGTTGAAAAAGTAATTGATTTTTGGGTGACTCCATCAGATTGTAAAGCTCATTGGGCCTAATATGTAAAGCTAATTATTGGGCTTTGTTTACCTGTTAAAGCTTAATGTGATTACGGATTAGCATAGGCTAGGCTAGGTTTTAGATGAACAATATCTAGCCTTTTAGAGCCTCTATTGGAGTTTAAATATGTATGGGTCTAAAAGGTTAGTCAATAATAAAATTAATAACGTAAAGAGAGGCCCAAATAATGTTTATTTTGCACATGAAAAATTTAGATGAAGATAAATTTTCAGGGGGCGTTCAAACTATTTTAAATGCATGATGTAAATTTAGATTTATTTAAACATATATTTAATGTGTTAAAAGGTTAATGTCAAAAAGTAGAGATCCAAATTATACACATATATATATATATATATAAAGAAAATAGGAAATTACCAAAAAAAAAGGACTTTTTTTTCTCATCACAACTATATTCGGATGCTATACTTGGCCACGGCTTTATTACAAAGGACTGGTTAGTCCGGGTTATTCATGTGTATAGGGAAGCTAATCGCCTCGCGGATGGATTAGCGAACTATGTGTTTTCGTTACCGCTTGGTTTTCACGCTTTTGATGTATGTCCGGAGTGTGTAAAACCGGTGTTGTTAGAGGATAGGAGTGGAGTTGCGATCCCACGGCACGTTGGTGGTTAATTTTTTTGTATTGTTTTCTGTTCTAACAAATTGAAGGGGACATTGTCCCCTTTTAACGACAAAAAAAAACTATATTCGGATGCTATACTTGGCCATAATTAACTATTACATGTTTGTCAAAAAAAATAAAATAATAACGATTACATTAGGCAATGAAAATCTTCAAATTATTTTTTTGATGCAATATATATAATCACAAACTAAATTTTTTAAAAGCGAAAACGACCTGCAAATCATGTTTCTCTTTGGTCTGAACCATTGGTCTAATGCTTTCCCATTCTTAAACACAAGTTATATGTGGTTGACAAAAAAACACAAGGAAGTATATTATATGTATGAATTCATTAAAGTTAATAAATTGAAATCAGAAACAAAGCATCAAATAATACTCTGACACGTATCACATATGCATCATATTGGAAGATAATTAAAGGAAAGGAAAAGAGGGATTAGATTGGAGAAAGGAGAGTGTGATCCCTATAATTGAGACATAGACTTGCATCAAAAAAAAAAGAGCGACTGATGGAAAGGTTTAAGAAAGTGAAGATGCAAAAAAAAAAGTATTAATTAGTGAAGAGTGTGGCTAATCAAAGATTGACTATTATTTTTCCTATTTCCCTCCACTTAATTAATTACCAAACACATCATGTAATTGTTCTTCTAATGGCTCATGTTTTTCAACCAGACAAAATACCTTTTCATAATTGCTCTAAATCAAATCTTTAACTCCTTTACAGTTTTTCTTTTTGTAGGGCAATTAGTTTTCCAGGGAATACCGACTGCAACAATTAGTCAATTAAGTAATTAACCAAACTGTCGAAACTTGGTAAACTAGTGGTACTTTCCACCGTTGTGAATTTTACTATAATCAAATTTTGGAATTTACAAAAAAAAAAAAAAAAGTATACTTTTGTTCAACAAGGAAAAACAGTAATAGACCATAAAGTAAAGGAAAAAAAACTTAAGGCAGATGAATGCATACCTAACATATATTAACGAACACTTTAAATTATATCGTATTTTCACTTCTACTAAAAAACATTCATATATGAGTTCCATGATTCTAAGAATATGGATACAAATATGAACTCGATTAGAAAAGAAACATTAAAAGAAAAAGATGTGCAAATTGAGTTAAGGTCCTACTCAATGTAATTATGCATGAGTAGGATCATGGGTCATACTTTTCAACTAGACAAAATCCCTTTTTATTATTACTTCTTTTTATCTTTTGAAAATCCATGTCACCTCCTTAACTATCTTTCAAACTTTACTTCATTTTGATTGTTGCCGTTAAAACTCAAAACTGCTATTTAAACTTCTAATCATTGCTTTTGCTTTGCTTAGAACTAAAGAATGATATATACCATCACATAGACATAAAATCTCCCTGAATAAGATGATAGCTTGAAAAGAAAAAATGAATTTTTTAAACTATTTTGTTGAAATAATAATGCGTATTTACACCTAATACCAAAGTTATCAAAAAATTAGAAAACAATATCAGAATAATTATTTTTCTATCTTTTGGACACGTTTGGATGCTTTTACTCTTTATTTAGTTGCATGAATATTTCCCATAAATATATTTAATATGTGAATCTAATTTATTTTAGGGTTTAGTTTTTGATAAGATGTCATGCGATAAATTAGACAAAAACGTACAAACATAAAAAAAAAAAAAATGTATCGCAGAGAAGAAATACCACTACTATTGTAATCTGAAGTCAATTGTTGATTGCATTTGATTAAAGGAAATCATTATTTTTTTGATTAAAGGAAATCATATATATATTAAAAATATAATATCTAGTTGCAATCCGAATTTTAAATTTGAATTTAATTTTGTTATTATTATTTAATGGCTGTCAGGAAAAGAAAAAGAAAATTATGTTAATGACATGAAATGTTTTTCACTAAACAAAACATAACTTGAAATCATTTTAAGGATTCCGTTAACGTGGACCCAATTGTCCAAAAGTTACGAGAATTGCCTCAAGCAAAAGGCGAATACCTTTTCTTATAAATAAAATATTAAATTGTTGATAAAAAAAAAAAAGAATAAATATAATAATGAACTCTATAACATTGGTGATTAAAAAACGATTATCACTAATCGTGTTTAATTGCAATTTTGATTTCGGCGACGTCCTCATGTAAATCAGTAAATGAAATGATGACACTGACTTCTGTTAATTTCTCTCCGTCGGCGAATGCCACCATCTTTGTCTTGACGACGTGGCAAAACATCAGCTTTATAAATTACACTAAATAGTTTGTTGTGGTACGATAGAAACTTCAAAGATTTGGAAGCTTAGAAAAAACACGTGCTTATTGGTTTGTCCTAAGCATGATTTAACCAAAGATAGTGCTTCTTATATAACTCAATTTCATGGACCATTTTGCTACATTAGTACATTACATGTGAATTGGAGCTTAATTGATTTTCTGGTAACCACTTCCAATCTTTATGTTTGTGGGCGATTGTAATTACTAACCTTTGATATCAATTATGATAGTTGGTTTGTATTGCTTGAAAGTTGAAACCATTTTGCATCAAAAGATTTATATTAAAAAAAAAATCAAACGTTTACGATAAAAGTAGCGTTGTAATTTGTAAAAAACAATTAGAATTTTTTTTTATATATATTCAATTAGAAATACACAAAAATAAATAATTCACTTGATAGTATACTAATCAAAATTACCAACATATTATTCTATACATATAAATATTGTCATTATTAAACATCTGAACCCTAATCTTCAAACCTTTTTGTCTTACTTCCATCCAAATTCAAAAATCTTAAGAAACAAATGTATATAGTAAACCATAAATATATTGTTTTTGTTTAAGTTTTTCACATTCATGAGTTATTTATTGGTTTCGCTAACAACAAAAAAAATAAAAAAAATTATTTATTGGTTATTTTCTTTATTGATTTATGTATGTTTTAAATTATTAGTCACTTGAAACAGCAATTCTCATTTTAATTTAACTAATACAGTTTTTAAATTACTTTAATGCATTTTGTCTATTTTCTTAAAAATATTTGTAATCGTTATTGCACCCGCTACAATTTGGAAAATTTATTTTCGTCAATATATTCGTTTCAGCTGTTATAGCAGTCATAAAAACCATTTAATATCATTCATAATCTCAACTGTAAATTTGTTTTACGTATAAACGAGTTAAACCTATAATATATTTGTGAATTAAGTGTGGGGATTAATAGGTTTTTTAATTACTTCAAAATTATTTGAATATAAATAGTCTATTAACACACTTTTCTATATATAATACTGGTATCTTCACACTTTTGATATGACATTATAACATGTATTTTAGGAATGATGACTATTTAGCTCATTCATCTGTAACCGATTTTCATGGACTAACAATGCAAACACAAAGTGTGAAGATAGCATGCTCCTATTGTTTGCTGGTTGTTGGATTAAAGGTTCCTAACTCATAAGCCTACTATAGTTTATTAGTTTTGAACCAACTCGTGGAATTGAAACGGCTTCGTTGATTACGTTAACTTTATAAGTTATAAACATAATATACTTTACAATCTATATATATTATTCTAAAATATTTTCCTATGTAAAACATATAAAACAAAAAGGTTTCAGTGCCGAAACAACAGACGAATGAATGATATAGATTAATAATTATACACAGAAAATGAAACAATCATATATAAACAAACGAAACAATTGTAGTATTCATGAAAAAATATATACGAGGAAACAAAAGCCTGGTGCTACACACATTGTGGGATTGAACATGAGAGTGATGTTTCAACATTCTCTTTCTTCACTACTTTCGTATAGTATTGCCTCTCTAAGCAAGCTTTTTGTGTACTTAGAACAAGGAAATTTATATTTTCTTGTGACCAAATCATGAAAATTCTGTTTTTGTCCCACTTTTGCAATCATCATTCTACTACAAAATGATGCTCTCTTACTTTAGTTTCGGCCTCTTTTATTCGTCCTCATTTTCTCCATTCATTGTTTGTTTTAACTATTTTATGAGTTTTCGAGAACAAGCTACTAAATTCATTGACATATTGGTTTTGAATATTAAATTTACTTTTATAATACATTATATTGTTAACAATTATTATATTGACTTTGCATCGAAATCGTCCTCTCTTTTCTTGCCACTATCGGACATTGAACTCTTTCATTTTACAGCTATAAAATTTTGCAACCATTAAAATGTTAGAAATACATATATAACGATTTAGTTTACATTATTATGAATACAATAAAAGAACCAACATATGGATAGAATCGATAAATGTACAAGAATGTTATAAGTTAGCATTTGATATTCCAAATTCAAACCCTTCAAAAATCAAATTAAAAAGAAATAAAACTACAAATTATAGTGATTCGACCACTGCAGATTAACTAAAATCCAAACATTAAAGGCTACATTTTTTTTTCTCTATCTCACTCTTAACAATAAAACTGCAACAGTGATTTAAATAAAGAACATAAACTTTATATTCCACAACTCAACATTATATAGTAATAATATAATTTTTCTACTAAAGATTATGAACAATTATAGCTCAAAGAGTTTACGGATACAAATCCTAGTATTTTGATACATTATTGTCAATGATAAGATGCATATCAATGCATTGCATTGAGTCTACAACGTAACAACTTTTTCCTCCTAACAAAATGCATGATTAATTTACAGCTCATTTTCTAGTAATGGCACCAATTTGAACGATATAGCCAAACCATTGGACCAAATTAATGGCCAAACATTTGATCTAAAATATCTCTTTTAATCTTTTCTTCCTTTTGTCTTCTTGTTTCTATAGCTATTGATCTTTCATTTCGAATAATAGTTCTCTCAACAGGACTTTGAAAGAGGCAAGTCCTATACTCTCATGAACATGGCTTCTCGAAGATAAAACCAAAGTCAATGTCAACCTCTCTCCAACTTGAAAATTTTAAATGCTCAATCATTTGAAAGACGGCGATTCTTTTGTATTTCCATTATAAACTATACAAAAACATCACCGTGACTTTCTAATTTTCTATGCACATAAAAACATTTAACTTATACCAATATATACTTTTTACAACCTTTAAGTCCAATTTCGACTACGCAAAGATGATTTTATTGAATTGGAAAACGACATAAGAGGTTGGCATCGGCTAATTAGTTGCATGTTATAAAAATATAAGTGGATGACTTTCTCATTACAGTTTTTTTTTTATTGACGCCTAATTTGATTTTATCCACTGCATTTAGTTTCTTATAAGTTCATAACTTCATCATATAGTATATATATACGTCAATATGTGTATATTATAATTGTTCGTTCTTCCTTTACTTGTCCTACTATTTTTTAATGAAATGGTAATATTTAAAAGTATACCATTTATTCTATACAATTATATTTCTCAGGATTCAATGACAATTAATAATATGTTATACAATATGTTAAAAATGTAAAAATAGACGCTAAAAATACATGTAAATGATATGCATAAGACAAATTCACTTTTCAATTAAAAATAAAATAAGTATATCATTCGTGACGCAACTCATCACGCTATTATTAAAATTGAGGTAATCTATGAGATTTCTTCCTGTAACAACAATATGTCAAAGGAGACAAGCCAGTTGTATATACAAGGGATTGAGTGTTTTTTCCGTTGTATATAATGATATTCTTCAATTATGCTAATCTTTGTATAATTTCTTAAGACTCGACTTAAGCTACTAGCTTTATAGAAATAAAATATATTTGTTAACTAATCATCATGATAATATTAAATAAATAAATAAAAACTCTCTTTCCTATGATACGATAATAATGAGAACGCATATCATAATATACGTTTCTAAACACTTATTTTTTGTTCTCGTGTAGAAACATGCTCGAAATTAATCAAACTTAACTTTGTTTTTTTCGTTTACACGTTAGACTAGCCTCGTCGATGTAAGATCAAAGAAAGCTTACTAGTTACAAGTCCGTAACTATTAAAATTAATGTCTATATACATAAGAATATTGGTGGTTACGCGACCAAATTATTGCATAGTGGAAACATTTAAGGCTATTTTTCCCACCATCACTTTGCGTACTTGAATTGAAGAACTCTTTACATTCTCAGCACATCAAGGTGTCTCCTTTGAGATTAAAAAAAAAGAAGTAGGAAAAATAAATTAAAAAGTACTAAAAATATTAATTTCGTTTAAAAACAAAAAAGTATTAAAATTCCGTCGACATTTTTGGGGGGACAATATTTTAGACTCGTACAATGCTTTCATGGAAATGAGTTTGTTGTTGACCGATGGCTTCCCTTTATTTTTCTTTCTATTTTTTATTACTAATTAGGAAACGCCGAATTGTGGTCATAATTTTCTTAGGTTTTTGAAACTAATTTTCACTACTCTTTTTGCTTAAAAGCAAGCATGTTAAAAAAATCTTAAAAATAAAATTTAATATTTTAATTAAAACAATTCAACCAATCATAGACAATACTGCATAACATAAGTGATTAAAAATATTAAATATATTTAAATTTAGCATAGAAACCTACAAAACATCTACTAAAATGGAACAACAACAAAAAAAAGGGTATAACTTATGTATTTAGGCTAGATGGAGAATTAACTAGTAATATTTATAGTCGATGTATCATACCTTAATCATATTCTCTCCAAAACGTAGCAAATAATTCAACTAGAATATATTGTCCCTGAATTAAGTTTCCCCTTTTCCTCTTATATGTTAACCATCATGTTTTTTTTTCTCGGTTTTAAAAAACTAACGATCATCTTTTATACTTTAAAAAAAAATTGAAATAAATTCAGACTACAATAATGATTCTTCTTTTTCATTGTAGATAAATTTCTTAAAAGTTGACTATATTTCCTGTCAGTATATGTCACGTTTTTTTATCTATCTTTCGAGAAAAAAAAAGTAAAAATAGTTTATAAGTGTTACCACTAAAGTATTAACCACATTTCTTTCTATTTTGTAAAGGAATCAAATAGTTATTTACTATGTTTTTAGTTCATCTCTTGATTTTTCTGTATAGGGTGGTCCCATAAAAGGTATCAATTAATTCACCCAACGATTATAAAACAAAAGTGTTTACACCAGAATATCGCCAATCATAGTTTCTCTCATTTTATAATAATTTCTCCATCTTCTTCCTTCCTCTCCATGCTTATAGAACCTTCACAGATCATAAAACTCTCTCTAACTCTCTGCAACAATCTATACTTTCTTCTTTACACTTTATAAAAAAAATGGGAAGACATTCTTGTTGTTTTAAGCAGAAGCTAAGGAAAGGTCTTTGGTCTCCTGAAGAAGATGAGAAACTTCTCAATTATATCACTAGACATGGTCATGGCTGTTGGAGTTCTGTCCCTAAACTCGCAGGTTCGATCTCCATGTACTTTTAATCATATAAAGTTGAAAAAATTGTACAAATATTGTTTATATTGTTTTTTATATGCATTGGTGGATATATATGATCAAATAGGTTTGCAAAGATGTGGAAAGAGTTGTAGACTTAGGTGGATAAATTATTTGAGACCAGATTTAAAGAGAGGAGCTTTCTCGCAAGACGAAGAAAGCTTGATCATTGAGCTCCATGCTGCATTAGGCAACAGGTTAATTAATTTGCGACGGATTAGCGAGACATTTATATATAGTTTCTTACTTTATAATGTAGTAGTTGAAAAATGTTTCTTTGATCCATTTTGAATATGTAGATGGTCTCAAATCGCAACGCGGTTACCGGGAAGAACGGACAACGAGATCAAAAACTTTTGGAACTCATGTCTTAAGAAGAAGCTGAGAAGAAAAGGCATTGACCCAACAACACATAAACCCCTAATAACAAGCGAGCTTCAATCTCTTAACGTCATAGATCAGAAACTGACGTCATCAGAAATAGTAAAGTCAACGGGTTCGATAAACAACCTACATGATCAGTCAATGGTCGTCTCATCGCAACCAGGTCCATGGTGGTTCCCGGCGACTACTACATCGACTAATCAAAACGCTGCGTTTTGCTTTAGTTCAAGTAATACTACTCCAACGGTTTCAGACCAGATTGTATCTTTAATCTCTTCAATGTCCACGTCATCATCTCCGACACCAATGACTTCAAACTTCAATCCTGCTCCAAACAACTGGGAACAACTCAACTACTGCAACACAGTTCCATCTCAGACCAACAGTATCTATAGTGCCTTCTTTGGTAATCATTACACAGAAGCTAGCCAAAACATGAACAATAGTAATATTAATCCATTAGTACTGGATCATCATCAAGACACGAAGTCATGGGTATCAGAGATTCTTCATTACACAGAACATAACCAAAGCTCAGAAACTGGTTTAGAGGCAGAAGTGAAGCCAGACATTGCCAAGTACTACTGGAGATCAGCATCGTCATCGTCATCACCAAACCTAGAAGCTACAACATTACTACATGATGCTAACGTGGAAATGTACGGTAAGAATCTACAAAAACTTAATAGCATCGTGTTTGATCAAAGCCTTTAGATTAAAATGTGTTTTAGAGAGTTTCTTTTTCTATTCACATTCATAGACCTGAGTTTATTACTTGATCCATACATATATAATGTTCTGCTTGTGTGTAAAGTATGTATATGGTTTTGGTTTGTGTAAATTTTCTGCTCGTGTGAATTTTTTTTGGTGCTAAGATGTAATTCTTTTTTCCATCTCCTTGCTTATGACTTTAACCTTAATAGAGTTTCATATTTTTTTATTTACTTATTACATCTTTTTACTTAGGGAAAGCGATATCACTGATCATAAAATTAAAAAACAAGAAAATAAAGTAAAATAAAACATGTCTCGGTCGTGGTAGATGGTCTTTTTTGTTTTAAGGAGAGGTTAATAGATCCTAAGTTGGAGTGGAGACTTCTTCGGAAAAGTGATTCCGGACAAAGAGATGCATGCGTGATGCGTGAACAATGAACCGAAAGACCCATAATTTTTTTTTTGTATTAAAAGATTTGTAGTGGGTCTCAAATATAATATTCAAATTCTTGTATTTTTTTGGATTACATGTACACCGTATTTCAAAAAATTATGAATAGTTTATGAATATTATCAAATTTAAAAAAAATTTAAAAACATTTTTTACAATATTCTCTAATTAGAGCGTATGCATGTTGATAAAACTGGGAATTTTCATATATCTAAAAGTACTGTGTGAAAATAAAGTTTATGTTATATGCAAAATCATCTCTTTTAAAATTTATTAATACTATTTTAAGAAATTAAACCAATTGTATGTCTTCAGAAATTGAAGTCAATAAATGTTATATTTTTCCCAAAGAATTTTCAAGATTCAACCTGGTAAGTTATTTCCACTGAATCATGAGTGAATTTGTTGCAAAACGTTTCAACCATATATATGTATCATCATATTAACAGATCATTTTAGATCATTTCCAACTAATTGATTAAATTATTGAAAAATTATAAATAAATTAAAGTTTCCTTTTAATCTTAATGTTACTAAACTTCATAAAATAATATCCATATAACAAAGTTCATTATAGTTGAAATTATTTTTGGTATTAATATTGTTCATACTTGTTTTGCAGTCAGGGATATCATCTATCTATCAACTAAATAATTTACCAACAAAAAACAAAAAATCTATCAACTATATAGATAAATTTACAAAAAGGACAATTCATCTTAGAATGGAAGTCCATCGCTGTCCCCTTTGATACTCATTGTTTTTACATCTCAGACATCGATCTCCCACAGTTTTGAAAATGACAGGTGAAAATTGGAAGATGTAATATTCAAAATTATGAGTGAGCATGTGAAAAGACCAATTGTGCTGGTTGGTTTCTAGAATTGTAAGCTAATTAGTTCAACAACAAAAATATTGGAATTATTTATTTAGTTATAACTGATTTCACTACAAAAAAAAAAGGTAATGTCGTAAAATATATAAAATAAATGATGTAAAATAACCTTTTTTGTAGTGTTTTGAATGTTTTTATTTTCGTTTAATTGTTTGGATTCCATTTTTTTTTTAATCAAATATTAATGATATATTACAAATATGATCAACTCTTACAACAAATAGATTAGAGGATCACTTTGTGATGATAACCCAATGGTTGATCGTCTATTTGTATATATCATTGATCTTTTTGATGCACTATTTTTTTCTTCTAACTTCTAGGAAAACTAACATACTGTAATCATCAATTACAAGCTCCACATATTGATCCTAAATTTCGGTTTATGATCATCGTTTGCCAAAACAAGAAATAAGTCATGCGTGTAGAAGAAGGGACCCTTGATCTTGTAAGATGGTGAACGACGAAATTCGAAGGTGGTGTAGTCTTCTGACAATATCCCAATATGTTTCACACGAGTGCAGCTTTTGAGTTGTTTTTTTCCTTTGAGGTGGACCAAAATTAAAGTTCTATGCTTGCAGAAGAAGGGCCCCTTGTTGCTGACATCTATAGGGTTGATATAACTTGGAAAAGCCATGCAACAGATAAGAAAAGCCAGCAAATGTTTTTATTTAAAAAAAATAAATAACTCGAACATTTTAACATTTGAAGATTTTAGTAAGGACAAATTATGATCCCATGTTACATGTAGGAATATGGATTTTTGGTTTAACCCAATTTAACTAGTTTGATTTAGAAGAGTAATGAATATATGGTCATGATCATGGACATATGGATGTGAGTTATCGAGCCTGATGAAAATGATGTGAACAGTTATATAGTTTTTTTTTGAATATAATATTAAATTATATTCAAAGAAAAAATATCGTTTTTACAACAAGTGCAACATTTGATTGAAATAAACTATGGCCGAAATTCTAAAGAAAATAAATATGATTAACTTCTCGATGCGAACCACATTTGCATCCTTTTGTCATAGTGCCTATCTCCCATATGTGCAAAATGATGTGAACAATTATATAGTTTTTCGTATGCCAAAACCAAAATGCGAGATAGATATACACTACAATGATTTTGTGGATTATTTTTTATATCTCCTTCTACTTCTTTTATTTTCTACATCGTTTTCAAAGTTTAAAATATCGATGTAGGCGGTGATTAGGCGTCCGTCTAGACGCTCAAAAGCAGTAAATCAAATCGATGTATCCAGTATTTTAGTAATTATGGTTCTTCTTTGTTTCTATCTTCTTCGACATCTTATATTTTTTACATTGTCCATTAGTACTTTGTAATCAACATGTCAAGTGATCATATGTAAAACGTTATTATTATTTTTAAAATTTTAACATTTTACCCAAAAAGAAAGAATTACGAGACGAAAAAGTAACTTATTGTGTCGGCTATCATTAGATTGACAAACGCTTATATGGCTTCTCTTGATCTCTTTATGATAAGGGAATACCTATATTTTCGGTCCGACTCTATACTTCAAATTTAATTATGATGCTATCTTTTAATTATAATCAATTCATTGATGCTTCTTTTAAATCAAATTAAAGTTTGAAAATGATTAGAATGAATGGTGAAAAACCAATGTAGTATCATGTGTGGTGACCATCTCAATGTATAAAAGTGATAAGAAAATACAATTTTTGTAAAAATGGTTTAAAATCTACATATGTGATTAATATTCTTTACATTAATTCTCATACGTACCAATCCATCTATTTAAGGGATCGGGGAAACTATAATTAAAAGTAGAAATTTTTTGTCGCAATTACTATCATGAAAATTTAATAATCAAATATCACAACTATTTTTTTATTTGTGACCAAAACTATTAGCTTTTAACCGTATAAAACTAAAAAAAAATATATATATTTGAAGTTCAAATATTTAGGTTATATTCTTATAAACGAAAACAGTTTTGGATAAGTAGTTTTTACTAACAAAAATTGTAATAATAGATGTATATAGTTATCAACTTATAATCATTTATATATTTATAAATTTATTATGGATAGAGACAACCCGATATTCAAAGCCAAAAACTGGCTATTAAACTTAATATACATACATTGTTGATTGTTGATTGTTGAATGAGAATATAAATACAAAGGATTCTCTAGAATTTTCAAAAGCAAACGTTTATGAGTTTATCATTTATATTTTGAAGACTTATAAAAAAAGGCGTTTTTTATCCTTACACCTCATAATTTGCATGTGAGCCAAAATAATTGAGGCCCTACTTTAATCATGACTTTCATTTCTATATTACAAATCACAAAAATATCACTATAGCTCCATTGTATTTATTCGACCATTGTTGTTTTAAAATTTCTCAACTTGTCTATAAATTTAAAGAGCATGTACATATAAAATATGTATGAAAGGATTTATTTTGTATGAGATTTTTCAAAAGGATCGTTGTCGTTTAATATAGAGATAGCGATAACGTAAACAAGAAAAACGAGCTTAGTGATAAAGACAACGATGATGGCGGTGTCAAGACAATATTCTAAAGTTGCATTATTAACCAGTCATGGGGACTTAACATTCAAAACTCGAGGTTGTATATCAATATTTCAAGAATGTTGTAAAATAACATTTTTTGCAAAAACAATGGCCGCAATATTCGTTAAAAGTTTATTTGTGAAAGTTGATATATAATTTTCTTGGTTAACTTACAATACAATAAACAAAATAAACTTGTAGAAAAATTTCTAAGAAAATGTATGTTTTCATAAAACATGTGTTAAATAGAAAAATTTAGTTGTTCTTCTAAGAAATATAAAAAAGAAAGATATCAATCAAAAAGATAATTAACTATATAAACTCAAGTATTTGTGTTGAAAACAATCGAGCAATATATGCATTGCATGGTTATCAACATAGTACTTGAAAAAAGAAAAGAAAAAAAAACATAGTAATTTTAAGATGGTTATGTTTTTGGCCGGTCCAATACCGCTAGGGGTTAAGCTTTTCTGATCAAACATCAAAAAGATAATTAACAATATAAAATACGAATCAGCAGTTGCCAGTTGCATTGCATGGTTATGATTATGAACACGAGTACTTTAGAAAATGGTTATGTTTAGGACCGGTCCAATGTTTACAAGAACCCTAGTCCCTAGAGTACACTTGAATTTCGGGATATCCTTAAAAGAAAAACCATACATATGACATTTTTTAAATATCTATGGGACTTGGGCTTTTGGCACTCTTGTCCCACACACTTGGACTGGACCTAGTTGTATTGTGATATTGAAATAAAATGTAACTGAAATCAATCTAAATTGGTCTAACATTATAGAAAAATGTCAAAAACAAGAACTAAAAGCCTCTGATTAGCATCTTTAATATCACAGACTTGTGTAATGTCATTTTATGATCATGCCATTTTGATAATCAAAAAACCAAAGGATTGTATCGTGTATCTACTCTTTAGGTAAAGTAATTTCCAGCTATGATCCGATGTTGTCGAGGGCATAATCTCTTCGTTTTGTAACTGTGTTTTACGTGTAGGTCCAAAAGCCAAACCCTAGTTAGAATTTAATGATAGTATTTTTTTTTTTTTTTTTGATAACTCAGGTGATCCTAAAGACTTCCTAGGCCCAAAGACTAATCCTCGGGCCCGGGGAAACCATGTTAAAATTCGAACTCCGGTGGCCAATGCTACTCGAACCCAGGTAGCGGAGACTTTTCTCTCATTTACCACTGGACCAAGGCGACTTGGTTAGTATTAAAAAGAAAAAAAAGAAAAAAAAGTAAATATTTCTCTTATCCCGCTTTCCACAATTTTAAATTTTACCAATTAGAACTTTTATTTGTTTAGGTTATTAACTCTTAAATTTTTGAATCATTTGGACCATGCTTTCTTCTGAGTTTAAGATCTGGTAATAATACGACCACAACATAGTACAAATCACTGAATTATAAATTCCGATATGGGACTAACCTTTTTTTGTCTTTTTAAGAAGCATTTTCGGACTTGCCTGGAAAGTTCAAACCAATGTCAGTGGGGTTACAAAAATTTTTTCCATACACTTTTATATCGACCCAAAAATAATTATGAAATTTGTTACAAACACAAATTGTTGAAGAAAAAGAAAAGCATTTCTTCATTATATTCAATCTCTTTAGGAAAACTTTTTTTCCAATGAAGATTTCGTACATACGAAAGGATACAATACAACAAGATCACTCATACATAAAAGAATTGAAACTTTTGGCACTTCTACTTCGTATAGGAAAAAATAAATGAGATCATTCATCTGAAGACCAGATTGTGGCAGCTCCTATCACAAGGATATGGACAATCTATTAGCTTCACTTCAGCTCTATCAAAATACCAATCTCCAACCGCTATCGCAACAGCCTAAATCGCAGTTTCAAAACGTTAAAAGAATTGATTATTTCGCATAAATTTGATGTTTGAAACAATTGAGACTTCTCAAGGCAAATGAACATGAAGTGCATACCTTTTTGTGGATAACAGGAGAATCATCGGCGAACCAAGTGTCTTGTCTTTCGGTTTGGCAATGAGCAAAGCAAGAATTGATAAACAAACCGTTCTTTTTCAAATTCGAAAAACCCCTCACAGCTCTCAACATTTGATTTCTAAACCCTGATAGAAAGGACAACATCATAAGAATAGTGTGGTTGAGTCATTTTGAAAATGATAACTTCTAAACATTTGGAATTTTCAGGTTCTTTCGACCTTGCAAGAACCGGATCTGTGCCGGGGTGCATCTTCCATGGTTTAATCTGCATTCATGCCAATAACCACTAGGATCTGCACTCGGCGGAGCGATACTGCTTTGAATCTGTTAAAACAAACCAAAATGATTACTTTTAACAATCTCTATTAGCATAAAACATGCATGGAGTTAATATCTACAGAAGAAAGTTATACCTGCCAAATATCATAAGCTGCATTGACAATAAAAAGAGGAGTTTTCATCTGACTGATCAAGTTTTGAGGGAAGAAACACTGCTTAAAATCGAAACATAAAAGAGTTTACGTGTTAGCTTTTGCGCTTATTATACAAAAGACAATCGATTCGACAAAAAGAAGAAGAGCTTACAGAGGTTGGATTGAGATGGTTAGTGCATAAATGTGGCAAATTGTTCTTCACTCCCTGATTCATAACCATAACAGCAAAGTGTTAAAGTAAAATCTTTTTTATTTATAAAGTTTCTAATATGAAGATTGGTAAGCAATATCACACCTGCAACTGCACAACGCCGTTATATAGGTTCCTTATCGTGTGGCCACCGGATACATCAGGCCTTTAATCACGTAAAACAAGCGCAGTTCAATAACAGATACTAAGTTGATTTTGAGAAGAAACAAAGAGGAAAGATTCATATGAACTAACTTACGTGTCCAAGAACAAGCCAGCATCACTTAAGCATTTGACTTTGGTATTTCCTGAAAACAAGTTTCTGAATTCGTCACAGCGTAAAATCACTGCTAGACCGCCGGCAGAGCATCCAGATAGAAGTGCCTGAAAGAGTATTAAACAAATTAAAAAAACTGTTTCATCAATGTATAGAAAAGACTATTAGCAAGAGAAGGACAAAGATAAAACACCTGTTTCGCATTTCGCATTCCCTTTGCCTTCAAATCGTCCATTGCGGCTCTCCATATCTTCTCTCCTCTAAACTGAAGCCCTGCAGCCTGAAACATTACATGTTTAAAAGAATGAAAAGAAACAACAACTCAAACCCCAAAACTGATAAAGCATAGAATCAAGAAAGTGAAATGTATGATCTCTATTAATAAAGATTCATCGGTATCAAAGAGAACCTTGTTCTGACTATCTCCACTGAAGGAACCACCATCGCAATAACGAAGCTTAACTCTATTCCAGTTAAAAAAATCTGCAAATGTAAATGAATGAGCTATTGTTTCTTCAAGATCATTACTAATAAAAGCCTAAAGACAAAGAGACCTGGATTTTCTTGAGCTTTATTACTAAGTATTCCTGTAAACTGTATCTGTTTCTCCATATAGTTAGACGATCCACGACGCGACTTCTTTCGGTATACACAGTTCCTAATATTGTCACACCATCCTCCTCCCTTTCCACATTTCCAATTTCAACACACATTCAAATCTTTATAAACAAAACAATACTAAAAACAGAAACTTCATTTATATTCTTTTGCTAACCTCTAATTGAATGAGCCAACTATTGGCTCCAGATCCATGTCCACGATGTAAGTGATATCCAGGCAATGTTCCATCCAAACAAACTGTAATTAAGACACACAGATCTTAGATTCAAACACTGTTCTGTTTCTACATTTTTCCAGTGACATAAAATTCATGTTTTATAGCCACATTTCATATACACATAACACAATGTACCTCACATTCCAGAAAGCAAATATGTAAGACACATGAGTGATAGTGTGGTACTAATATATGATAAACAAACAAACAAACAAACAAACAAAAACCATTCTTTGTTGAAGTAAAAAAGCAGAGAGAGAGAGATAGAGAGAGACAGTACCAGCTCCTTTGGAACCAGCTCCTCTGATAAGTGTGAGACCAACCATTAATGGATTGAAATTGGAACTAAATTTGGAGAAACCAAACTCTAATTCCTCAATGTGATCTAACTCAGTGACATTGAACTCAAAATACCCTTTTGCTTCAGTCACCAGAATCATTCCTGCAACTACAAACCCTAACAAGAAAAGCTTCCTCATTGCTTCTAAGAACTGGGAATGGAGAAAGAATGGTTAAAAGTAGAAAAAAGGAACAGACTTTAGAAAAAAGGATATAAAACAAATGCAGAAACTGGCAATGTGTTAGTGAAAGAATCGATCTTTGTGTTCAGCTTTTAATGAGAAAGAAATAGAAGAAGAAGAAGAAGAAGAAGAAAGAGACAGAGCAGAGAAGTGCAGTGAGTGAAGAAGACTGTTTTAAAAAAGAGGTTTCATGGCTGGATTCACGTTTAGAATCTCGATTTTTTTAATTAAGTAATTATACTATAAAGTTTTAATTATACTAATCTTTGATTTAAAAATACTAATCATAATTAATTTAACTCTCGTAAGACAATGAGAGACCATCTTTTTTTTTACTAGATTTTGGTTCATACTTGAAACATACATCAACATGCAAAAGAGGTAATGATAAATACAAATTATGATTCTATCTTTATATTTTTTTTTCATTATTGGTCTTTTTGGTATTTTCTAAATCACGCATTGGAAAGTATTATTTACTCAATTGATATATTGAATTGTATTATTTATCTATGATTCTTTATTCCCTACACCTACCAATCTATCTAATGATTTCCAGGAAGCAAAATAAAATCATGAGCGATAATTACGGAAGTGGTAATCATGTAATTTGGATTTAAAACATTCTTTTAAGATATTTTAACATACTATCATTCGTATGTAAAAAAAAAAAGTTATTCTCGTTTCCTTGCCGAAAATAATAAACTCTTTGACTAACCAAGAAAATGTCATAATTTATAGGTTTGAAACTAATGGCTGGGAGAGAAGAAGGAAGAAAGTGGTGGGGGCTATTTGTAAATCCGATGCACATGTTACGCTCCGACAAAACAAATTAAACACTCCCGATACGGTACGGTGCTATCGTCCACTTAACTCTGTATTTTTTTCTTTTGTAATAAGGACCTTTGTTTCCATTTTATTTGCCTATGTGCCCCCAGTCACGGGATGTTTAACCTTTACACCTTAATTCAGTCACTGATTCCTACTTTTGAACTTACAAAACTTGTAAAACTAATAATTTTCTCAATATGTTTATAATCAAAACATGCATCCAGTTTTTATTTTCTTTCGTCTGTCACAAGGTAAATTTGCAAATAAAAAAGTAGTATAATTGATCTATTGTTTTTTGCGTTACAGTTATATGTTTTAAAATTCAAAAATAAATTTCATTTAATTTAAATTTTTTTTTACATAAAACATTACTAACTAAAACTAATTCAACCAATAGGAAAACATAATGCTGAATATAAATTATCAAAATGTCAAATAAATTTAAATGTTTTCATAAAAACTTGAAAACATCAATTAAAATGAAAAAAAAAATCCTAAAACATCAAGTTATACAAATGAAGTATTTGGCTTTGAAAAAGTTTTTGATATATCGCCTCTTTGTTAAAATAAATCTATATTTTATAATATTATATTATTATTTTTTGAATTAATACATGTCATGCTCAAAACAAATGTAAACAGATGATATCCAAAATGAAATTTTATAGATATATAATCCTTGCAAATGTTTGTTTGTTTACGATGAGTTCTTGTGGTGTAAAGAGAGTAGGGTTATGCATTTTTAGGAACATATTAGGATGTTGCATAAAGATAAAGGTAAAGTTTGTGGAATTAATTGTAAACTCATGAAGGTGTTAACTAAGGACGTATCGTTATGAATTGCCTTGTATTTTTCCGTGGTGTGTAATGAATATATGTACGTTTCTCCATAAAATCCTGTCGGTGAGTGTTGTTTAGCGTAACTATATTTAAATGATCACGTACCACCACCGTTTCTTTTACACAAAGATCATCAATAATGTGTACACATAAAATAAAAAGCCCACGTACCACCATTTACCACCGTTACGTTCTTTGGTTTTTACTCCTTGGCCCATACGATTCCCATGCACGAATAATGAAACCTCCCTTATTTATAGTTATAATTTGGCAACTCAAGTACAGTTTCGTTTTCTAGATATACATGATTTTATTTATTTACTTCTTTTTTTAACTAATAAACCATCCCACACCGTGATAGGATGAGGAAACCAAGAACAAAGTACGATGCCCAACTATATGTTTGTTGAAGGCTTCAGATCCAAAATCGGATCTTAGAATGGATTTGTCTCCAGCAAAAACGACAATACTGTATTGGTAGGGAAATAAAATGCCAAAAGAAAGAGTGCACCCTTACATAACGAAACTCAAAGCATACATATGGGCTTTGGGCTATACATTGAAGTATTGAACATTCTCAACTAAGGATAGCTTCCGAGATAACTGTTTGCAAGTTGATTAAGATTTAAGATAGTTATGCAAGAGACAAATTTCGCAGTTTTCTATTTTCTTTATCCCACGGAAATTTAATGTAAAACATATTGTTTAGCTTGCTTGGTTTGATTTAGATTTTTTGATGTATCGACTGCATGTAAGTGTGTGGTTAACCAAAAAAAGGAAATAACAAAACAATTCCCATGCCACCACCATTTTGTTCTCTTTTTAAGATTTTTTTTTATAATGAGTAGTTCTTATATTAAATCCAAATGGTGGTAACACACTAGTACAACTTTCTAGGTTATATGTATCCTAGTTATAGAAATTTGAGGTTGAAAAATAAACAAAAATCGAATCAAAATTTTTAAACCGGAAACGAATTAAGATCTATCAATAATCTGATTGCTTGATTTTTTTTTAATTAGATCACAATTAAATTTAATAATTAATTAATAAATAAATAATTTTGTTATAAATAAATAATTATATATATATATATATATATCTATTTCTTATATCAAATAAATAAATAAAATTCAGTCATCATATTAGATTATGATCATATAGATATATGTGATTACGGTTCACTTAGTTTCCATAAATTTTATGGTTAATCTCGAAAAAGATTTTATAGTTTGATGTATATATGAACCTCTCGATAAGCAAATCGTTGCTTGTGCACAAGCTGAATGTGGAACACGGTCAGAATTGCACCATCATGATAGGACATTAACACCGACATGATTCGGTTTATAGACGGCCACAATCTTCATCTAGTGGTCTTGAATACAGGTGAAACCATCATGCTAGAGTTGAATCAGGAAAAAAAAAATACAATTTTTATTATGAAGTTTTACTTCTAGGTGAAGCTAAAAGCCAAATGAAATTGTATCATAGTTTTAATGTTTTCACTTCTTTATAAGCCTTATTGATCCTTGTTTTAGTCAATTATTCTTGTTAATGTCTTGCATATTTTGTAACTCTTTATGGCTTGTTTGAACCTCTCTCCCTAAGATATTAACTCATAAACTATTAACCATGTGGATGATGATTTGTTTTTATCATAAGATGTTCATAGTGAAGAGTGTCTGCCACCAAACGTTTAACAACGTCTTTTTAGGTTTGTTATCTCATCGAGCATGAACCTTTGTGGCATAATATTTTTGCACCTTTTACAAAATGAATGGTATCAATGAGAAAATTAGAATGATTTTTTTTAGATAAATACAATGTATAGTTATTTCAGAAAGAGTGATAAAAGCAAAATAATAAGATCACTAGGTGGTTGAAAGTGTTTTTGTGAAACTGCAAAAAACAATCATACAACAACCAATACAAGATATTGGTAGTTACATACCACTGCCAGTTTTAGCCAAACACGACATATATTTGTTTAGTGCATTTTAAAATTATGACTATCTTTTAGATATCTCAAATCAAAATTCTTGAATGGTTTCTAGATATAAGTTTAATGGATTTTCACAATTATATATTTTTTTGGATTTCTCTAATCAAAACAATTTTAAGATTGATGAATGTTTACTATGTTGGGAACACGATGTTCTAGATTTTTATGATAATTTAGTTGGTGGAGTGTGATATTGATGAATTCTTTTGTTTCTTCTTATTTTCTTAGTGGATTGAGATTGTTGAATGAGTTTCACGATATTTGTTTAGTGGATTTTTAATCATCAATGTTTTTTTAGATATTTTAAATCAAAGTTATCTTGAGAATGATGAATAGTTTTAGTTCTTACTAAGTGGGAAATGAAATTCATGATTCTTGTAATGCTTTAGTTTATCTTAGTTGGATCGAGTATGCTTATCTTTGCTTCTAACTTGTCTTTGACCTAAGAGTGAAACTCGACATGCGTAAATATCATATTTCCTCAAGAAACATGTATAGATTTTACGGACTAAAATCGAAAGCAAATAACACATTTAAACGAAAAATAAAACTTTCAAATGTAAAAACTTACTCATAGATATATGACGAACCAAAGCTATATACGAGTTGAATCAAAAAATTTATTTAATCGATGTCGTAGTGTGCTTAGTCTTTTTATAAATCAATTTTATTCCCTCTGAACATAGATTTTTAGTAGTGAAACACCTAATATAAAAATATTTTCTTTTTGAAAAAGAGCACCTAAATCTATTCAACATAATTTGTTGCAAATTTGGATGACATGTATTGGGGTGCCCAAAAATACTAATTAAGACAACAAACAAACAGAAATGTTTTCCATGAGTTATAAAAATGACAAACAAAAATAAAGTCATAATATAAATAGGAAACCATTAGATATAATAAATCAAACATCAAATGAACTTTGCGGTTGGGAAAAAGCTAGTCATTACTATACACACTCAAATGGAGATATACATTGGCTCGAGATTCCCAAAAACTCTATTGTCATATAGATGCATCTTATAAGAGTTTTGATTCCACTACATTTCTATGGACTATAACTAAGGATGTCAAAATGAACCGTTAGCTCATAAACTCGCTCAGCTCGACTTGATTTTTCATGAACGCGAGTTATGTTATTAAGAACCATTTAATAAATAAATTATATGATCGAGCTCATTTTATATTGCGAATTATGAGCGAGTTTCTAGACTTTTTAAGAATTAAAATGATATATATATATATATATTATAGATATATACAATTAAATAGACTAACAAAAGCATATATTGATATATATATATATATATATATATATATATATATATATATATATATATATATATATATTCCATCAAATATAACAAACATATATATATTTTAATAGAAATTTTCTGTATTACATTATAACTTTATAAGTAATAAAAAGATCCTTTTTGAAAATTTATCTAAGTTTTATAGAAGAAAAAAAAAAAGAAATTGTAGTATTTAGAAATTGTCTCAATCTTCTGAGATAAGGTTATCATCTCTCTCACAACTCCACAAATCACACGTCACAAACTTCCGTTGTTTTGTTGCCTTTCTATGGCTTCAACATGGATACTTGGCTCGTCTTTCTCTGTCAAGCACGCGTGTGTTGTATGTTTTTTTCTCTTCTCTTCTTGTTTTTGGTGTCAATTTCAGTTTTGTTGATTTGAAATGATTGATTTCTTCTTTAGGGTACTGGATTATATAACTCAGGGAATGCTTATGTGCTACAATGCCTCACTCATTATGTTCCTCTTATCGAAAGCTTTAGGTCTTACACTCATTCTTTTCCTCTAATCGAAAGTCTTAGGTTTTACGATCATCAAGACCCTTGAAACCGTAAGCCTTTAAAACATAAAGAGTTTCCTTTCCCAGTACATTGGTTACTGTTTTTGTTTTCATTGTGTTTGACGAATGGTTTATCCTTAATCGGCTACATATCTCTCACCTGTTTTCCAAACGGACAACCAAGAAGATGTGTGACTTTCTTCAATCGGTTTTGGATAAGTTGGAGCTATGTTGCAAGGATGTTGTTGATCATGTATTTGGTGCACTCCTCTTGAGTAGGGTAAGAAATCATTATTTTCAAAAATCTTCTTATATATGACTAACGACTAATGTTTGATCTTTTCATTTTCAGCTCTTTGTTTTTGAATTTGCAGTACTGGAATTGATCCCTAATGATCAAGGTAATCGGACACCTTCTTATGACTCAGAGCAGTTGATTGATGATTATACCATGACTCTCGTTGACACTGATATGCTATCTTATTGTTGAAGAGACAAGTCGGAAGCTTTTATATTTATATAAATATCAGATGTACATTGACGCATGCATAATATTTTGGTACCTTTTACAAAATAAATGGTATCAATGAGAAAATTAAATTGATTTTTTTGGATAAATACAATGTATAGTTCTTTCAGAAGAGTGATAAAAGTAAAAGAATAAGATCGGTAGGTGGTTGAAAGTGTTTTTGTGAAACTTACTTAGTGAAGACATGTAACTCCATATTGCTAGAGCTTCATTAAAAAAAAAAAACACAAATTATGTTAAAAAACACAAATCATGAGAGTAAAATTTACCAAATTCTTTTTTCTTGTGCTCAGAAGTTTATAGGTTATAAATTTTTTCGTCGCCATATACCTTTCAGTTTAGTTTTTGTTCATTTTATGTACCATTTATTTTACCAATCACCTCCAAAAGATACGTCGGAAAGGTCGACGAAAAACCAAACAATCATACAACAGCCAATACAAGATATTGTTTAGTGCATTTTAAATTTATGGTTGTCTTTTAGATATCTTTAATCAAAATTGTTGAATGGTTTCTCGATAATAGTTTAATGAATTTTCAAAATTATATATTTTTTGGATTTCTCAAGTCAAAACAATTTTAAGAATGATGAATGTTTGGGAACACGATATTCTAGATTTTTATGATAATTTAGTTGATGGAGTGCAAAATTGATGGACTTTTTTATTTCTTCTTATTTTTTTTAGTGGATTAAGATTTTTGAATGAGTTTCACGATATTTGTTTAGTGGAATTTTTAATCATCGATGGTTTTTAGATATTTTAAATTAAAGTTATCTTGAGAATGATAAATAGTCTTAGTTTTTAGTTTTTACTAAATTGGAAATGAAATTCATGATTCTTGTGATGCTTTAGTTTATCTTAGTTGGATCGATCGAGTATGCTCATCTTTGCTTCTAACTTGTCTTTGACCTAAGAGTGAAACTCGACATGCGTGGATATCATATTTCCTCAAAAAAATATAATATGTATAGTATGAATTGAAAAAAGCAAAACCAAAAAATCAATCACACTGACAGAACAATTAAACAGATGCTAGTTAAGGAAGAAGACACTACCACTCATGTTCGCCGCCGAGAGGAAATTGGGGTGAACAAGGTTAGGGTTTAGAGATTTTGGAGATTTACGGACTAAAATCGAAGGCAAATAACACATTTAAACGAAAAATAAAACTTTCAAATGTAAAACTTACTCATATATAGATGTATGACGAAACCAAAGCTATATACGAGTCAAATAAAAAAAAATACTCGTAGTGTGCTTAGACTTTTTACATAATCAATTTTATTCCATATGAACTTAGATTTTTAGTAGTAAAGCACCTGATATATAAATATTTTATTTTTGAAAAAGAGCACCTAAATCTAATCAACATAATTTGTAGCAAATTTCGATTACATGTACTAGGAATGCCCCAAAAATACTCCAAAAAAAAAAACAAACCGAAAACTTTTCCAAGGATTATAAAAAAAAAAAAAAAAAAAACTTGCAGAATATAAATAGGAAACCACTAGATATAAAAAATCAAATATCAAATTGTTGAATATTATACTAGAACAAGAAATATTAGAATAATAAAAGGAGAAGAGAGACGTGAGAGAGTATTGAAGTGGACGACTTATTATTGTTGTGTGTATCTCATTTACAAGGAAGGGAAGGACTTATTTATACTAGTATTAGCTTGGAGACCAAGCTACTTAGTGAACAAGTACTTAGAGGCTAAGGAGCTTAGGGAGTAAGTTGTATATGGATAATCATATGGGACATTATCCAATTTAATTATAATACTCCCCCTTGATTATCCATAATTACGTACTGCCTCGTTAAAAACCTTATCATGGAAAAACCCATTGGGATAAAAACCATGACAAGGGAAAAAGAGTACAGTAGCGTAATCTCCCCCTGGAAAAGATAAGTATAATCTTATCTTTGTAGTTCTCGTAAATGACGCATTCCAATATTGTGAATATGCTTTCTGAATGTTGACGTAGGAAGCGCCTTTGTAAACAGGTCTGCTGCGTTGTCACTTGAACGGATATACTGGATATCAACTTCTTTGTTTTTCTCGAGTTCTTGAGTGTACGAGAAAAATCTTGGAGGGATATGTTTCGTTCTGTCGCTTTTGATATAACCTTCTTTGATTTGGGCGACGCATGCAGCATTGTCTTTGAATAATATTGTCGGCTCTTTACTAGAGGCTATTCCACTTGCTTCTTGTATGTGGTTGGTCATAGATCTGAGCCACATACATTCTCTGCAGGCTTCATGAAGCGCAATCATTTCTGCATGGTTTGAAGAGGTGGCAATTAAAGTCTGTTTCTGAGAACGCCACGAGATTGTCGTTCCTCCGATTGTGAAAACGTATCCAGTTTGGGAGCGAGATTTATGCGGATCCGATAAATATCCTGCATCTGTAAAACCAACTAGACCAAACGCAGAGTTTCTAGGATAGAATAATCCTAGGTCAATCGTACCTTGAAGATAGCGGAAGATGTGTTTTATCCCATTCCAATGTCTGTGGGCAGGGGATGAGTTGTATCTTGCAAGTAAATTAGTGGCAAATGCAATATCTGGTCGAGTGCAATTTGCAAGATACATAAGTCCACCGATAGCACTCATGTAAGGTACTTCGGGACCAAGTATTTCTTCGTTATCTTCACAAAGTCTGAATGGATCATTATCAACATTCAGAGATCTATTGACCATTGGAGTACTCAAAGGATGCGCTTTATCCATATAAAAACGCTTAATGATCCTTTTGGTATATTTTGATTGATGTACAAATATTCCGTCTTGGAAATGCTCTATTTGGAGTCCAAGACAAAATTTTGTCTTTCCAAGATCTTTCATTTCGAACTCTTCTTTCATATGAGTTCTTGCAACATCAATCTCCTTTTGAGTTCCAATTATGTTTAGGTCATCAACATATACAGCAATGATCACAAATCCCGATGGAGATTTTTTAATAAAGACGCAGGGGCATATTTCATTATTAACATACCCTTTCTTTAATAAATAATCGCTTAAACGATTATACCACATGCGTCCGAATTGTTTTAATCCGTAAAGTGATTGCTGTAATTTGACCGCACATATTTCATTAGACTTTGAGTCTAATGCCTCAGGAACTTTAAATCCTTCTGGGATTTTCATATAAATATCATTTTCCAATGATCCGTATAGATATGCTGTCACTACATCCATAAGGTACATTTCTAAATGAGTAGAGGCCGCTAGGCTCATTAAGTACCTGAATGTAATTGCATCCATGACCGGAGAATATGTTTCTTCATAATCAATTCCAGGTCTTTGAGAAAAACCTTGTGCAACAAGTCGGGCTTTATATCGTGTGATTTCATTTTTCTCATTTCTTTTTCACACAAATACCCACTTGCACCCAACAGGTTTTACATCTTTAGATGTAGTGACGAGAGGTCCAAAGACATCTCTTTTATTGAGGGAGAATAACTCAATTTGCATTGCAGTTTTCCATTTCTCCCAATCAGCCCTTTGTTGGCATTCTGATACGGACCTTGGATCGGGATCGTCATTTTCATGATTGATCTCTTTAGATACGGAAAAAGAAAATATTCCATCATCATCATCGATTTCATCTCTAACCAATAATTTTCCATCTTGGGCATAGTTAATGGAAATCTCATATTTTTCTGTATCGTCCTGAGGATTTTTCTCTTTATTAGGTTCTTCTTGAACCTTTTCATTTTCATCTCCCATTTTCTTTTTCTTTCGGGGATTTTTATTTTTAGAGCCCATTGGCCTCCCGCGTTTCAATTGAACCTTAGGTTCATTAGCTTTGTTTCCATCGAATTCCTCTTTAGGAATTTCAACTCTTGATGGGACATTTGCAGCGGGAATATATGACTTTGTCACCCTTTTTGTATCTATGAACGCATCTGGTAATTGATTTGCCAAATTTTGTAAATGTACAATTTTCTGAACTTCCAGCTCACGTTGATTTGTAGGGGGATCAAGATATACCAAAGATGGTGTAGACCATGTAATATCTTTTGGTACTTGTTTAATTCCTCCCCCTAACGCTGAAAATTCATCTTCATTGAAATGGCAATCGGCAAAACGTGCCGTAAACATATCACCTGTTTGCGGTTCAAGATACCGAATTATACTCGGTGATGCATAACCGACGTATATGCCCAATCTCCGTTGTGGCCCCATTTTTGTTCTTTGTGGTGGGGCTATAGGAACATAAACCCCACACCCAAAAACACGGAGATGGGTTACGTTTGGCTCTTGACCAGACGTTAATTGTAAAGGGGAATATTTATTATATGCGCTTGGTCGTATCTGGACCAACGCTACAGCATGCAATATAGCATGACCGCATATAGAAATTGGGAGCTTTGTTCTCAATATTAACGGTCTAGCAATGAGTTGCAACCGTTTAATTAAAGATTCAGCCATGCCATTTTGAGTATGAACATGAGGGACTGGATGCTCAACATCGATTCCCATTGACATACAATAGTCATTAAAGGCTTGTGAAGTGAATTCACCAGCGTTATCAAGCCTGACTTTCTTTATGGCATAATCAGGAAATTGTGCTTTCAACCTGATTATTTGGGAAATGAATTTCGCGAAAGCCGTATTTCGTGTTGTCAATAGACACACATGTGACCATCTACTGGATGCGTCAATTATTACCATAAAGTAACGAAACGGCCCACACGAAGGGTGGATAGGTCCACATATATCACCATGTATTCTCTCTAAGAATAATGGAGATTCATTCCCAATTTTGCTTGGCGATGGCCGAATTATGAGTTTTCCTTGAGAATATGCATCACATGAAAACTCATTAGATTGAAAAATCTTTTTGTTTTTCAATGGATGGCCACTAGAATTTTGCACAATTTTTCGCATCATGACTGAACCAGGATGTCCAAGTCTTTCATGCCAAATCTTAAATGTACTAGTAAACTTTGAGTTTACTGTAACATATGATGCGAACATATTTATTTTTGTGCAATATAATCCAGAGGATAACATTGGCAATTCTTCAAGTATATGTTTCCCCTCGGATGTAATACAAAGATATTCAACGCCGTTCTTATTCATAGTCTCTATATGATATCCATTTCTTCGGATATCTTTGAAACTTATTAAGTTTCTATGAGACATAGGGGAATATAATGCATCAATTTCAAATTTCGTTCCCCTTGGCATTAAAAAAATGGCTTTTCCAGAGCTCATAATGATCTTTGCATTACCAGATATGGTACTCACGCTTCCAATGGAGTCCTTTATTTTGAGAGAGGATAAATATTTTTTATCTTTAAGTATCGTGTGCGTCGTAGCACTGTCTGCCAGACATATATCTCCATCCTCAATCTCAAAATTTGACATTTTCTGAGATAAAGCATTTATAAAATATGCATTAATAAAATAACATAAAGACTTACAAAAAAAAACTTTATTGTATATTACAAAGAAACCATTATTCAAAAAGACTTTTAAAACAAACAAAAAGTGCATTAAAACCGTAAAATACATAAAATACTAGTACAACCATATCATGTCATAACGATCTTATTAGCCTGATTTCCCGTTTTCATGATCAACGAGAAAATCTGCGATATCAAGATGGGTTTCATCATTAAGGCCATGGAAGGAAGGTCCAGCTTCATCAGAGATGAGATTGGTCTCAACATCCCTTTTTTTTGCTTTTTGAGATGCTTGATACAAATCGGCTAAATGTTTTGGTATACGACACGTCTGGTACCAATGTCCTTTCATGCCACATCTGTAACAAGTACTTTCATCTTGTTTCTTCAAAGTGCGACCAGCGTCATTCACTTGAAGATTTTTGTTTGTTTTCTTGGCGTTGGAATTATTGGGAGAGAGACCCCTTCCTTTTCCTCGTCCACGACCGCGACAAGGCCTCGACCGCGTCCGCGTCCTCGCCAATTATTATAACTGGATGAAGCAACATTCACTTCTGAAAGTGGAGCTGATCCAGTTGGACGAGTTTGATGATTCATCATCATGAGTTCATTATTTTGTTCAGCAACAAGAAGAACTTGCATTAAGTCAGAATATCGAGTATACCCTCTAGCTCGATATTGTTGCTGCAGGATTACATTTGTAGGATGAAATGTTTGGAAAGTTTTCTCGATCATATCATAATCGTAAACAGTCTCTCCGCATAAAATCATCCTGGAAGTGATTCCGAACAAAGCGGAATTATATTCACTTAAAGCGGAATTATATTCACTTACACTTTTGTAATCCTGAAATCGCAGATTTAGCCATTCATGTTTGGCTTTTGGTAAGATCACATATTTCTGGTGATCAAACCTATCTCTCAGAGAGACCCAGAGATCTGCGGGATTTTCTCTAATGATGTATTCATCTTTTAAACTATCGTGGAGATGGTGACGTAAAAACATCATGGCTTTTGCCTTTTCTTCCTCTAACGTCGTTTCCGACGGATCGAGGGTTTTAAGAAGCCCATTTCCTTTCAGATACATTTTTGCATCTAATGCCCATGTCATATAATTTTTTCCAGAAACATCAAGGGCGGCGATATCAAGCTTTGCCAAATTCGACATGATAACTTTAAACCGATAACGGATCTAGAATCGCTCGTACTAACGGATCGAGAGTCGCTCGTGCTGATAACGTGTTGAATATTATACTAGAACAAGAAATATTAGAATAATAAAAGGAGAAGAGAGACGTGAGAAAGTATTGAAGTGGACGACTTATTATTGTTGTGTGTATCTCATTTACAAGGAAGGGAAGGACTTATTTATACTAGTATTAGCTTGGAGACCAAGCTACTTAGTGAACAAGTACTTAGAGGCTAAGGAGCTTAGGGAATAAATTGTATATGGATAATCACATGGGACATTATCCAATTTAATTATAATACAAATGAACTTTTGGGGTTAGAAAGAAGCTCTAGTCGTTACTATACACTCAAATAGAAATCTTATAACACATGGGCCTTAACCATATGATGGGCTTTAATTACCTGATGGGCTCATTAGGATTAAAGGCCTCATAAAGTTGCCAGAATCTAGCGCCCACACGTGTTAAGGAGGCGGGAAAACAATATCACCGGCGTCAGAGAGACCAAAGTCCCCTGAGAGAGAGAGAGAGAGACAAAACCTTCGCATTCGCTGCTTTCTCTGTAACCGCCATGGGTATTAAGGTCTGGTGCAAACGAAACGATTACTTCTCGTTTCAATTTCAGATTACGATTCCTTAATTCGATCTAATCCTTGTGTTTTTTTTTGTTGGTCGGAATTTTAGGGTTTAACGAAGCTTTTAGCCGACAATGCGCCAAGTTGTATGAAAGAACAAAAATTCGAGAGCTACTTTGGTCGGAAAATCGCTGTTGATGCTAGCATGAGCATTTACCAATTCCTTGTTCGTTCTCTTCTTCCCCTTTTGTATCAGTCTCATTTCGCACTTAATCATTCAGCGAGAGTTATAATTTTTGTAATTGTGATTTCGATGTGATGCAGATTGTTGTGGGAAGAACTGGGACTGAAATGCTCACTAATGAAGCTGGTGAAGTCACTAGGTTACTTTTACTATCTCTCTCTCTGTTTCTACATTTGTAAAGTTCGGATCTTTTGGTCTGATGTTGTTTTTTGTATATGTAGTCATTTACAAGGGATGTTTAATCGAACGATTCGTCTTCTTGAAGCTGGAATTAAGCCTGTGTAATGTTCTCTTCCCTCATTCTTTGTTTTACTTTCTCTGTGGGTAGGAAAAGGTTTTGCTAAATTGGTTTTGAATCTTTTGGTACAGCTATGTTTTCGATGGAAAGCCCCCGGAGTTAAAGAGACAAGAACTGGCAAAACGGTAGATTTTTATTATCTGGAGTGCTGCTTAAATGGAGTTTTAGCTCGAAAATGCTAAGATGAGTTTCTGAACTGTTTGTTCACTATGGTTTTATCCAATTCTACTCTTGATATAGTTACTCCAAGAGAGCCGATGCAACTGCAGATTTGACTGGTGCAATTGAGGTTTGTCACTCTTACTTACCTTACGAGTTGCTTACCTAGCTTTATTTTACTAGTGAAAGAGCGTAATTTTAGAAACTATTCCATGCTGACAGGCAGGAAACAAGGAGGACATTGAGAAGTACAGCAAAAGAACTGTGAAGGTAATCTATTCGTTTCAATCTATGAATCATTGGACTCCTTAGTTTTTATGTCATCCACTTCAAAGCAATTGAATCCAGGACTCATTGATACATGTATAATCTCCCACTCTTCAGGTGACAAAACAGCACAATGACGACTGCAAAAGACTCTTGAGACTCATGGGGGTGCCCGTTGTTGAGGTACTTATGTTATGTGCAGAGGCCTGAGGGTCTAAATCTCTTCCATTCACTCGTCTTTTTGGTTATGATATGAAATGGCTAAAGTTTTGAAAAGAAGACTGATGTGTCTTCTTACATACAGGCCACTTCCGAGGCTGAAGCGCAATGTGCAGCACTTTGCAAGTCAGGAAAGGTCTGAATTCTTTTGTTTGTTCTCTTTTTGGTGTTTACTGACAGTCTCGAGTAACCACTGTCTTCAATCTTGTATAAGTGGAAGTTTTACACGGTATGCAATGCTTCCGTCTGTTTAGGTTTATGGTGTGGCTTCTGAAGATATGGATTCCTTGACTTTTGGAGCTCCTAAGTTTCTTCGCCACCTGATGGATCCTAGCTCCAGAAAGATCCCTGTCATGGAATTTGAAGTTGCTAAGGTTTCTCTCTCACACACACTATTCTTTCTTCTACGTGTTAAGTAAATGAGATCATCTCTTATCTTGTGGTCTTGTTTCAGATTTTAGAAGAGCTTCAACTTACCATGGATCAGTTCATTGACTTGTGCATATTGTCTGGATGTGACTATTGTGACAGTATCCGAGGTATCTAGATACTTTTTTTTTGTTATCCCTCTCAACTGTTGGTGATATAGATCAACATTGTGTTATTTTCTCTGTTGAATGGAGAACAGGTTAGAAACGAATATGTATTTTGTGCCACAGGTATCGGAGGGCAGACTGCGCTAAAGCTCATTCGCCAGCATGGATCTATTGAGACTATACTGGAAAATCTAAACAAAGAAAGGTTTAATTCTGTTTTATTATCTAAGAGTAATTCGATTTGGGGCCTATATACTGATGTTATGATATAAAAGTTCTGACCAACCAATATGAGTGAAGGTTATAACTTGTGAATTAGTCTAGCTGGCTGTACATTGCATGTGCCGTTTGCTGAAAACATTTCTCATCGCGATGCAGTACCTTAGCCACATATCTAAGAGAAGCATTTATCTGTCAATATGTAGTCAAATCTAAATTAATCCATCATGTCACCTGTGTTGAGTTCTATCTTTTAACATCTGTTGTTACAAGAAACAATAGACATAGTGTGATAAAGATGTTTACAGTTTGGTATTTTGTGTAGGTATCAAATACCCGAGGAATGGCCATATAACGAAGCTCGAAAACTTTTTAAAGAACCTGATGTCATAACAGATGAGGAGCAGCTAGATATTAAGTGGACCTCTCCAGATGAAGAGGTAGAAACCTAGTTCTCCCCTTTTCTGCTCCACCCATTTTTTGGATTCTTGGGGACATTTCATAGTTACCTCTTTTTTTTTTTTCCCTTGCCAGGGTATAGTTCAGTTTTTGGTGAATGAAAATGGATTCAACATAGACAGGGTAACCAAGGTATGCTTCATGTAGTGTTATCATACTTTGTTCCTTATTGCCATATTGGTGCAATGCTTTATTCTGATATATCGTGGATGATCTGAAATTCTTGAATAGGCGATAGAGAAAATTAAAACTGCGAAGAACAAGTCATCCCAGGGCAGGTTTGCACCTTTCGAACAATATAGTGGTGATTGTTAGCGTTTATTTCTTCTTCCATTCATTTCTTTCTAAAACATTTTACAGGCTGGAATCATTTTTCAAGCCAGTTGCTAACTCATCCGTGCCTGCTAAGAGAAAGGTTTGTCTTTTTCAATCTTATATATGGTTGAACCTGTTAGTTCTTAAGCTCCTTTCTTTTTACTTGTACATGAATGTGTACGTCATATAATTCTTCAAGTGCAAAAGAAACACTGATTAGTAAATTAATTGGTATCTCTAAGGCTTTCCAAATATATTGTAAAACAACTCCCGATTCGTGGTACTTAAAACATCGATCCTCTTCATGCTTTCCGCCTACATCTTGTTATTATCAATTCACTGTCCATAGCCTGCCACAAACTCTTAACACATGTCCACAAATGAATGGAAATATATGTTCACTTTACACACTTTAGGGAAACCTTATATGCCTAGTTGTCTCTGAGGTGATTCCTCAATATACTGGATCACAGGGTACCAAATGCTTGCTTCGGCAGTATAAACCAGCCATCAGCAATAAAGTCTCCTCTCTGCATGCTTTTGGATGGAACTCCTCCAATAACATTGTTAGCATTAGGCAGTTTTCTCTATCCCGGGGTTTCAACCTTTCGGTTCAAATGGCTGGAGCTGGCATAGGCACAAGAATCTAAATATCCGGTGAACATTTAAAATTAATCTGCCGTAATTTCTGTAGTTCTATCTAGCTAATGTTAAGCATACAGCTGTGAGCAGGAAACTATTTTACATAGACTAAGTGCCTCCGTTCTTAAGATTCCTGGGATCAATATAACACTGTACTTTTTGTTTCACATGTTTCTGGATATACATCGATAATTTGGTGTTTATAAACTGTTTTTTACTTGCTAATAGGAAATCCCAGAGAGTACCACTAAAGGAGCAGCAAATAAGAAAACCAAAGGAGCTGGTGGAAGGAAGAAGAAGTAAATCACAGTTCTGCTGCAAAGATCTCATGAGAAGATCAATAAACTGTGATGCTTTTTCCTAGGTCTAAGTAGTATGTTTGCCTTTTGTTTTACCATGTTTCTGTAACGGAGGTTAATCTTTGCTTTCTCGATGGTAGAATATTTAGTCACGTCTGGACTTCATTTGCACCGTTCTCGTTTTTGTGAAGGACCTGAAGGTATGATCATGAATTGTCTTTTGAGAAGGAAAATGCTTGTGCTTTTGTTTTCATCTGCTAATTGTAGAACTCGATGTGATGTAAAAGAAAGACTCCAGGTTAAATGATGTATTATCTAATGATATTACTTGGTTCAAGAGTTGCCACTAACAAAGATTCATCACATAGTATGATATAACAGGATCACATAAAAAAAATATTATCGACTAAAGATTGCAGGATTTTACATGGAGACAAAGAGAAGGGAGACAGGATTCAAACGATGGTGCAGCCGCTTCCGCTCTCATAGGTATTGACTGATACTATGTCACGGGGGGTGTAATAGTAGTAAGGGAAACAAGGGTCCTTCTTGGGGTCTGGTTTTGGGTCTGGTTTTTTCGGTGGTCCGACACTGATTACTACTGGTTTCTGTTTAACCTTCTTAAGCTGTTCTGCTACGCAGACTGGATCCATAGTACCCACCACGGTTAGTATACCCTTCTCTTGATCCAGTGAAACTATATTCACACCTGCATTTCAAATCTCTCATCTTTTAATCGCATCTCTCATATATCCGCAGAATTCTTAACACGCTTTTTTTTTATAATTGAAATCGTACCTTCTAGCTCTGTAACAGCCTCCATGATTGCATGTTTGCATTTCTCACAATCGATATTCACTTTGATCTCGATTTTCTGCACAAAACCGCGAATGATTCAAGAAAAGAAAAAAAAACTCGGATTCATTTCCGTATAAGTTAGTATGAGCATGTTTTACCTTAGTCGTCATGATTGAGAGATTAATAAGGATTATGGAATATTGATATGAATAGAGGAGAAGAAATTAGAAACATATAAATAGAGATTGATGATTGATCTTCATTTCTCAACATCTTCCTTTAATATAAGAATCGTCTTTGTAACAGTTTGAGATTAAAAATATAAGCGACTTGACTTCGATTAAGTCTTTCTCCCAAACTGTTGCGTCAACGAACTTACTCTAGTTATATTTACTTAAATCTATACATTTTGTATACACATATGATAGATATCTTCAAACATTCTTAAATATTAAATTACAATTTGAACTTGGGACTTTTATCCATGAGGGAATTTGTTAGTCATAAGTCTAACCATTGGTTCACTTGTTCCTCTATTTAACATATTAATATGTTGTGTACTTGATAATGACAGTGACATTTTAGCGGACAATCCCTGTCGGCCTTTATCAGTCAAGATTCCGGTTTAATTTGGGTTAGACATCGATTTTAAACCATCCAGAAACCAGACTTTAAATTCAACAAATCTCCCCGGTTTGGTTATAAAGGTAAAACTAGGCCTACGACTTTGGTTCTTCGAGTCGGTTATCGGTTAACCAAAAATATTAGAGGGATGCCAAAATTAACCGAAAAAATTGGTTGGATCCAGTTCTCGGTTAATCTTGGTTAATTCAGTTATTTTGGCTAAATTCGGGGTTTTGGGGTTAAAATCGGTTTGGTTTGGTTTGTGTATTGGTGAAAACCGGTCTAGTTTTGGTAAATTATGATTATTAGTTTCTCATGTATATGAGAAATAGATTGGTTCGACCCGACCCGAACCAAAATTTTCGGGTAACTGAAGAAAAAATAAAATCCTGCCGATCAGTTCAGCTGAAAGAACCGAAACCGATCCAAAAACCAAAGATTTTGGTCTGGTTTGGTTTTCTCGGTTCGGTTATTTATTCTAGCCCTAAGTAAAATGATCAGTTTGGATTCGATTTGAGTCGTGTGACCAAAAAACAAAGCAAAACTAGCTGAGTTTTAACGAAATTACCAGCCAACATCTAGTTTCTATTTATTAATCCACACAACGATTTTTTTGGAGTTTGGGGCCTTGTAGTTTAATAATTTCCAGGCAGATAAGTTTAATTTAGGTGAGTTTCCTCGTACGGTACTAACTAAAGCCAAATAGATTTGATGAGATGTCTCAATTCTCCAATAAACAACCCCCCTCTTAATCATAACAATTGAAAATTTAAAAGCTAATTTTGGCTAAATTAAGAATCAAAACCCACCTCTCATAATTGGCCTAATAATATCCTTTTAAAGCATCCTCAATGTTTATAAGAATACCAAATTCAAAGCATTTCTATTGTGAATTTATTCGTAATTATAAATTCATCAAAAACAAACTCTTTTCCGAAAAAATTAACAGCAACAACAACAATAATGGCGTCTTTTGCAACCCATCTTGTTGTTGTTGTTACCATGTTGGTCGCAGCGGTGGCCGCGGCGGAGATGCTTCAAGATGTTTGTGTTGCTGATTTGTCTAATGGTATTTACCTCAATAACACCTTTTGTTTGAATCAATTTTACGTACCCGTGACATGTTTTGACCTCTTTGTTTATTCATCGTTGGGAAAAAAGACTCAGCGCTTTTCTTATAAACATTTTCATTGTTTTTCTTATAAACCCCCAATTTCCACATGATATTATGTTTTTTTCCCTAGCTAGTTGAAAATTATATCATTAAGAAATTTAACACCAATTGTGATATTATGAAACCAAATCTTCTCATTTGTATTATACTTTATTTCTCTCATTTCGATTTTAGTAGTATATTATTCAAGAGTTTCCTGGAAATTTATGAGGATTTATAAAATGATATACTAGTATTAATCAAAATGCTAAAATAAAAAGTAGGTGGAAACATAGGATTGAAATCTTCAAACATTCTTTTTTTCAATAGTATCATACCAAATATACATAAATTTTTGAAGTTAATTAAACTTTTTTTTGTCTTTTTTGTTCTTGTCAAAATTTATCTTTGTTTTTTTTGGGCAAAGTCAAAATTTGTCTAAATTTGTTTTTTTGGTTCTCTTTTGATTTCTGAAAAATGAAGCGGTCAAGGTCAACGGATACACTTGCAAGGACTCAACACAAATAACACCGGAAGACTTTTACTTCAAAGGCTTAGCCACCATCGCCGCCACAAACACCTCCACCGGCTCAGTTGTGACCGGAGCCAACGTAGAAAAGCTACCAGGACTCAACACTCTCGGCCTCTCCATGTCCCGCATCGACTACGCCCCAAATGGCATAAACCCGCCCCATGTCCACCCACGCGCCTCCGAGATCATTTTCGTCCTTGAAGGTCAGCTCTACGTCGGCTTTGTAACAACCGGCGGAAAACTAATAGCCAAATACCTTAACAAAGGAGACGTTTTCGCCTTCCCCAAGGGACTCCTCCATTTCCAGAAGAACATTGCCAACTCTCCAGCATCTGTACTCGCAGCCTTCGATAGCCAACTGCCTGGAACACAATCACTTGTGGCCTCTCTCTTTGGAGCTCTTCCTGACAACATTCTCGTCAAGTCATTCCAGCTCAAACCCAAACAGGTTAAGAAGATGAAATTGAGATACACACCCAAGAAATGAGTTTGTTTTTGTCTCTATTGTAAACAATAAGCAAAGAAGAATGAATCAAGATAAAGTTTGCAACTTTAAACTATTATGAGAAGAAAAATTAAGCAAAGTAACTGGTAAAAGAGCTCTGTTTTTCTTTGTCTTAAACCTAAATAGCAAATTCTCAACACAATTTTCAGAAAATGGGAAACACAAAAATAGTTCATTCATCACTTAGCCGCTCTTCCATCTGGAATCGAGAATAAGACGATGGGCTTTGAAGATTTGACAAATGGAACATCACATCTGAAATAGCCTTTCCTCTCAAGCTGAATCACATCTCCACATTTCAGATTCCTCATATTAGAATCACCAAGTGCCAAAGTTTCCTTCTTTGTGTTAGGATTCACAAAATCAGCAACTTCATCATCATCTTCCAGCTGTGTTGCAGCAAAAACAAATCAGTGATTTTGAGAGAGATAACAATATTGTGTAGAAATGTATCATCAACCGATTCTTACCTTCTTCTTGGTGATCAAATAATCAAACTCTGTTAATGTGAGATTGACCAATTCATTGGTGTCAGGAAGCCATGTGAGCTTCAGCTTTGTAGTCTTTACAGATCCTTGGAGATTCAGCACGCCAGATAACGCAGTGACACGACCCTCCTCGTCCTTTGAGATTTCCTTTACTATGGCATTTCCCCAATCCATCAAAGTTACTTCCTCACCAACGGATATCACACTCGCATCAGCTTCCTCGATCCAAATACTCTTAGTGAAAGTGGTCGCCTTTTCTCCAGCACCTTCGAATTTCTTGTGCTTTGGTATCATGCGAACAAACGGCTCATCAGGACCATCCGTTAAGGTAAATAGTACACGACGCTCTGCAACCACAGCTGTGTGTCTAGGGCATACAGGATCAATTATTCTCTTATTAATAGACCAAAGTTTGTCCCATTCCATCAAATTTAGATTCTTCGAAGCCCCCTGGAAAAGTAAAAAATCAACATAATTATTATTACAGATCATTCGAAAGATATAAGCAACAACGAAAAAGAAAGGCTTACCTGCTCGAGAATGAACTGAATCAGAGCCTCAATTTTCAAACCTCTACGAACAATTCCTTGGACTGTCGGGAAGCGTGGATCATCCCACCCGTCAACCAATCCAGTCTGGACAAACCAGAGAAGCTTGCGCTTACTGAGAAGTGTAAAAACCAGATTTAACCGGCTGAATTCGTAAAGCTGAACCTGTCGTAATCCCATGTCCTCCAGAACTTTAAAGTACTGAGCATTCCGGTCATGATACTCACTAGACCGAAGGGCATGCGTTATCCCTTCAAGGGAATCGACAAACGGGCAAGCAAAGTCATATGTTGGATATATCTTATACTTATCCCCTATACGGTGGTGAGACATAGGGTTGCATCGATAATAAACCGGGTCGCGCATGGCTTTGTTGGGATCTTGCATGTTGAATTTCCCACGGACACAGCACTGTAATCCTCTCTCACTTCCAGCAATCATTTCCTTCCATAGCTTCAAATTCTCATCGACACTATGATTCCTGCATTTCGAATCAATCCCATCCATCCTCTCTTTCTGCATCTGCTCCCTTGGTGTGTCATCAACATATGCCTTACCTTCACGCATCAGTTTTTCCGCCATGTCCATCAATTCAGGAAAATAGTCCGAAGTGTAAGTCACTTTCTCATACTTAATCCCCAAGGTCCCAATATCTTTCACAAGATTATCCACAAACTCATTGCTTTCTTTAGCAGGGTTAGTATCATCAAAACGCACAATCACTTCCCCTTGGTAACGCTCAGCGAAATACTTGTTCAGCAACGCAGCCTTAGCATGTCCAATGTGAAGATAACCACTTGGCTCTGGAGCAAACCGGAGTCGAACCTTTCCAATCTCTGCTTCCGGCAAGTCCACTTCAGGTTTGCCTTTATCCTGAGCATCTCCTTTCAAAGCTTGTTGGCTGTCTTTCGACTTAGGTGCAGCAACAGGCTTCCCTGAGGTTTTCTTCACATATGTTGCTAGAACCTTGTTAAGCAGCTCGCTGTACTCGTCTAATATAGAATTGAACCATCTAACCAAACTCTGATACTTTTTCGATTTCCTCAAACTTTCCCATCTTTGGCCAGTTCCTGTCAAAATCTCAACTAATCAGCTTCAAATACAGAGAAACTCATACCAAACTCATAACAAAGATAATGAATATTCTTACCAGCAAGAGCTGACCAAATAGCAACATCAGCGATGGAAAGAGAATGGCCAACAAGAAACGTACGACTCTCGAGATACTTATCAACACGACCACAAGCATTCTCAAACTCTGAACCAGAAGAGAAGACAGAAGCGTAATCTACCCACTCATCAATCTGATAATCACCCACAAGAAGAAGAAACAAAGTCAAAAGATTTTAAATTTACATCACAAGATTCATGCTTTCATGTTAATACAAAGAACCAAGACCTGAGAAGAATCAAAAGCATTGTTTCCGTAGAAATCAGAAAGCGTATTCGCTGATCGACCAACATAGCGAAGAAGAACGGTGGTTCCACTCAATTTCCTCCTAATTCGAGAAAAAGGGTTAAACTTTCAGAGAAAGAAGAAGTAATCAGACAGAGAAAAGGGAAAGTACCCGTCAGAGAAGACAAAAGTAGGAACGGTGGTTGCAGCGGCGGAGGAATCAATAGTCACCGGAAAAGCTGAGAGAGAAAGAGCAACGATGACTGAAAGTGGTGGACTTTCCGGTGGGAACGAAAGCTTAATCCCATCCATCTTTGGATCTAGTAGACCTCAAAGATCAATCTCAACAGAGAAACGAAATCGAGTTTGGCTAGAGAACGCCGGCGCTTGACCTTGAAAGGGTTTTTGAGGTCAAACAAAATCGAAAAACGATTGGTTTAAATAACCAGACATAACCAGAATCCGGTTTTAGATTTTAGCTGTGGGCGGCTCCAAGTTGTAAACTTTTCCTATGTTTAGTCCATAAAGTATCAATTTTTTTAACTCAACTTGGATTTTGAAGTAATAAAGTAGATAAATTTGGTATTCTTTGGTGTGTTCAAAACTTCAAATGCATTCACATTCAAGCTATACAAATCATTATAGATCATTACAAGTATACGAGCAGAATAATGCTTGAATCTATATATCATTTGCAAAATTCATAGCTAGTAAGGGTATCCAATAAACGCGCATCACGCAGGTTCAACGATAAGGCAAGCATATATACTTGAATGTCTATACAGCAACATTTGGAGAAAGACAAGTTCATAAGAGTATGGTGACTGGACTATATCCGTAGTTATGACTAGTTTCTGTATCAGTGCTCTCTGCAGTAAGTAAACACGACCGGTTAACGATTTTACTTCATGGAAGATGAGCATTGCTCTTCATATAACTCCAATGCAGAGGCAATTCAGAAAAGGTAAGAGGCATTACATATAGTTGAACTCAGTGTGCTATAGACTCATGGGAAACAATCAAAACAGATAAACTCTGCTCCTGTAGACCTAAGAAATCGGCAGTATCGATACTCAGTTCCGTTCAGGTCTACTGGAGTATTAGAAAACAGAAAAACTCTGGTCCATTTACTCCCAAATTGTAAAGTAATCGTTTTGAAGTATTTCTTGACCTCATTAACTGATTTCAAAGGTTTTTTGCCTTTTCAACAGACCGTAAGCTTTTATCTTCTTTTTTGTCCATCAAAGGATTCCCATTCAAGTCTTTTCTATCTATAAGAGATATATGGACACCAAATTAGTCATAAAATGTCGTAAAACACAATAGGTGATACTAAGTCTTTTATTTTCGTCAGAGAAGAAATTGTTTCTTACAAGATCGAGAATCGCTTGGTATGCTTCGCCATTGAAGTAAGTGTACGAGCTTCCACTGTCGAAAAACTAAGTTAACACCTTTGACACCTATGGTCTTGTCATTAGAGAGAAGCTCTGCTGATCCAGCCATGTAGTTTTTACTAAAGAAAAAGTCGTTCCAGTAGACCTAAGAAATCGGCATTATCGATACTCATTCAGCAATATCACTGACATCCAATGCTTAATTGTTTCTTCTTTCGAATGGTCCCTCAGCTTTGAACTAATATGCTAAGAACTTAACCTTTCTTCTTCAGTTTCACAAAACCAGAAAGACTTCATTAAGGCTCTCAACTCTCACCAAATGCCCAAACCAAACCCTACACAGTCCACACATCGTAAACAATCTCCCAAGGCATCTTATAAAATCACTAACTGCTTTCTAACCAAAGTCACAACAGGCCATACTCAGTCTTACACTAGTTATACTGTTATAGTAGACCTATAGACTAAGGCTTGAGCACCTAAAATTCTTCAAATAAACTCACTGCATTATCATCTTTCCTTTACCACAGTAGACATAGACAACAATCATCCACATTTACTATTACGAACTGAAAACAATCCAAATCTATATGTGTTCGACTTCCTACAAAGCTAAAGACGCAAGCTCAATTCAATGAAAATTACTGATAATCACTCTGCTATACGAATCTAAATCTATACATTGAACTTATTAGGAGTTTGATCATCTCCTACAAAGCTAAAGATAGAAACTCAATTCAATGAAAACTATTAACAACTCTGCTATAACGAATCAGAATCAAACACAAAGGCTCTGCATAAAGAATCATAATTGGTCAAAAACATAAGAAAAAGCACTCATAGGCATTTGATGAATTTAATCCAGAAGAAAGATTCTATACAAATTGATCCAAAAACAAAAACCAAAACCAAAAAATCTATAAATAATAAGAATCAACAACCCCATCCCCAACCCCAACCCCAATCCCAATAAATCAAACTTACAAATATTCACCGATGTGGATTACACTCATCAGAGCAGAAATCATTAGTCTCTAACATAACTCTCATCATCTCATGACTAAACCTTTCATCATTAGGATCAGAAACTGGAGACGAAACCGAAGAATCATCATCATCATCATCACCATCCCTCTCTCTCCTTCGAGGTCTCATCATCACACGAAAGCATCCACCTTTACGCGACCCTTTTGGCGATTTAGGTTTCTTTCGAAACTTGGCTATAAATCGATTCTTACTCTTCGTTACCAATTGATTGGTGGTATCCAATTGATTATCATCATCATCAACGATTGTTACATCTTTCTTCTTCTTCTTCTTCCTTGTCGTCTTCGTATTGGTATCGTTATCGACTCTGTTTTGTTCATTTAACGATATCTCACTGTGGTTCCCAGGCATTAACCAAACTCGAGAAAGATTCCGACTTTTTCAAAACCCAGAGAGAGATTTGATCGGAAATTGTGTTTGGTTCTGTGTTGTTGTCTTGTCTCTCTTCTTCTTCACTTAGGTTTTGCCCCAATCAGAAAAAATCTTCGCTGGCTCACAATTAATTTGTGTGTTTAACGACTTTATTAATTTATTAATTAATTTATTAGATTCGGTATATCGCTGTTTTTTATATGGAAAAGTTATTTATTATTATTACTGTTTTTTTTTTTCTCCATGAAAGATAAATTTAAAGTTATTATTATTGTTGGTTGACTAAAAAAGAAAATCTTATTACTGTTTTAGGTATCTTTATTTAACCAATTTGAGATATTAGAACACGTTTTATACTTGCCATTGTTGTTTGTTTAGTTCTTCCAAAGCAAAAGTTACCAAAAATGAACCGGATCTCGATAAAGGAGTAGTTACGCCGGCTTTATTCTCTATATTCGATTTCAGTTTGATTTTCTGTAGCATTTTTTAATGTCAAGGAGACATATTCTATTAGAGGGTGTACATACATTCTTGTTTACGGTTTGGTTTTTGTTTGGCTAGTCCAACCATGAATAGATATCTACTCTTTCCGTTTAAAATTATTTATCGTTTAAAGTTTTTCACAAGAATTAAGAAAATAATTAATTTTTCTATTTTATCCTTGTTTAATATATTCTCTAATTTTTTTTATTGGTCAAAACATTAAAACCGTTAAGATAAAATTGAAACTTTTACCAAACATGTGCATTGAAAATCTAAAATGACAACTATTATAAAACAAAATTTAAGTGTAAAAACGACAACTAAATTGAAACGGAGGGAGTATTAACTTAAAGAAAAGTTTAGAAAATGTTTTCTTCATTCTTCAAGTTTAAGTGCACATTAACTATATGTGGAGTAAACTAGGAGAAAACATATTCCTTCGGACTGTCATATTTGAAATAATTATTGATTTTAAATTGAGATTAATTGAATTTGGTTAATTAGGTAGAATTTTATAGATTAGGTGGAATTAGGAAGAAGAAGAAGAGTACATGGTGAATTGAGTAGAGGTCGAAAGTACAAGGTGATTCTAGTTGAACGCATATATTACAGATGGATTGCTACATACAACCTTTATTTTTTTAATCATCAAATAATTTATTCTTTGATCAACGTAAATTTTTACTCTAAAATTAGTGGACGCAACAAAATTTACTCTCACTTGTTTACTCTAATATAACATACCAATGTTGGATTTGTCCAAAAAAATATATTTTCATCAGTAGTAATATGAAAGAAGGGTTGACAAAAAATATGAAAGAGGGAAATTGTATAGCATTCATTAGGTTTATCTTATACAATTTTCATTGGTTTAATTCGGCTTTATTTTACTAATATGTTCTTTTAGAATTTAGAAAAAAAAAATCAAATTTTACTCTTTTATATAGAGTTTGGTTAGAGTTTAATATGTTGAAAGTTTTTGTTTGTTTATCTTAGATCGGATTTCTCGACACTATTTTGCAGTTGATATTACTCGGCCATGGTATTAGACCTAAGAATGGATCTAAAAATATTTTTACTGGTGGGAAAATAGGTATTTATAAAATTGTTGAACATAAAAAAATATTTTCGTATATCTTAGGTGAAAATCTTTATCATCATCATCGTCCTTATATTTACGTACTGATATTTCTTTATTTGTGTGTCCTCTTTTTGTTAATGTGAAGTTTTTAATTTTTGTTCTGCTGGTTTTCTATTGGTTGATTAAATTAGTTAGGTAATTAACATTAAACAAAAAAATGATTTAGGTAAAGCACTTAGAGGGTAAATAATATTACCATTATCTTTGGAAATAAAAGTTTACAACAACATAGTCTAAAGTAAAATTGGCACACTTCAACTTGTACATGACTTTGAGAAATCTATAACACTTATTTTAGAAACATTAGAAGATAATCTCACATCCTCCAAATCTTATGGGACAAAGAAAGATCTTCAATGCTTCAACGAAGTAATGTTTCGACGAACTGATGATAACATTTTCGTTGACATAGAGTTTTGGTTGAATGTAATAACATCACTGATTCCATGGCAAGATATACGAGAATTCTGACAAACATTTGGAGTAACTATCCTCGCATTGTTCACATAAATCCCGGACCCTCCAGACTTTGTAATGGTGAACATTTTATCAGAGAGGCTACAAGGAACAAGAGTTCTATTTGGAAAATGAAGCATGTGGTTGATCATAAGCCAAGCAGGGATGGTATGTTTTAGGATAAATGTCTCAAGATTCTCCGGAGTAATGTCTGCATGAGAAATATCGTTGTCGCTAGGCATCAAGAAAGTAATATCTGTGTTCCTGAAGTAATTTGTATCGTTGAGGAAACGGAGAAGGATGACAAAACCGTTGTAAGATTGCCTTCTCATGTCGGCCAATGCAGAGATGAGATCGGTTTGGTTGTAGTTGTCATGTCTCAATATGAGATGTGGTGGCTCGGTGGATGCAAGAATCGTAAGAAAAAAGAAAAACAAAGGAGCTATAACTAGGGAAAGAGTTTTCATACTAGCTGATATTAGAATCATCACTCGTATAAATTTAGAATTTGAAAACAAACTTATATACTATGTGGGAAAATAAGAAGTTCATGATCTTTGCGAGTTAATAATAAACCGGCAAGAGTTTCGTAGAAATTAGTTGATCCATGGTTGATTCATGACTTCAACTTTTTTCATCTTTTAAGTGTGATCTAGAATACTCGTGTGGATTTTCTCTCTCTTTGTCATCCTTCATCCGTTTCATATGAATCTAATTTTATGATTTCATTATAAATTTTGACTGATAAAATATATGATTCGTCCATAAATAATAAAATATGTAAATATATATAGTTTAAAAAAACGACAACTAAATCAATATTTTTTTAGAAGAACAATGAACAATTTAACTTGTTTTAAAATCCGTTTGAAAACGTTAAAACGATACATATTGAAACGGATAGAGTAACTTTTTGATTGAGAAGCTCTGGAGGATATGTTAGTGGTTAGTACTTCCTTAATCTCCCACGGCAACAAATTAAACCCTAGGCCTGAATTGTACCAACCTATATGTGTTAAAACTACATAAAGAATCTCTACTAGAGATAGAAAAGAGAAGACAAACACAAAACTGCGTTACACCATAAGTATAACCGAAATAAATACACACACATATATACATACATCCACATGAGTCAAGAAAAGGAAAGAAAATCAAGAAGAAGAAAATTAGGGGTTGAGAGAGGTTTAGTGAAGAACAAGATCATTAAACCCGCGTTTAGAGGCTAAGCCGATGACACACAACATGTAAAACACTTTCCCACTCTTCCCTTTTGCTTTTACTATTGCCTTTCCTTTCTCCACTTTCATCTTAGCCTTAACCAACATTGGTTTCTGCATCTGCGAGTCTCCTAACCGCTCTCGCTCTTCTACTTCCGGTTCCTCCTCTATCGTCTCGAGCCTCCCCTTTAATATCTCCTCCAAGTCTTTCCCCAACTCACATATCCTCTTATTCTGTCAAAATCACAAAACACTTCTTTTAAAATTACATGTCTAATATTGAAAATATACGAATCCAAAATCTCGAACCTTTTTTGCTACATATACCTCACAATCACGATTTAAGTTCCTCTTGCTCATCCGTCGATGTACAACCCACCACATCTTCCTATACACCAAACTCCTCATATAACCTTTTCTTGCTTCTTCAAAATTCTTTCTTCTTGTCACATCAGTTTCTTTTAAAGATTGCAGAAAATGTGATGGCTTTCACCAACCCTTTTACAGCTTTATAATGATACCTATTGATTCTCTCAAAGTGACCAAAAAAGTTTGTTACTTTACAGACAAGCTTCAATCTTTAATTGTGTTGCTTCTCATTATAGCACATATTATAAAAAACGAGGTGGTTGTCACAAATCATCACATTCTGTTTTGTAAAGTCTTTATGCTCTGTAAAGTGATCATCTCCTTTATCATGCTATCTCTCTTCTTGCCTTTTTTTTATTTCGTTCTCTTCCTTCATTGATGTTTTATTAGTCACGCTTAATCTCCAGCAATTACATTAAATAATCTTTTTGCGAGGATTTACTAGTCGATTACTTATATTGTCATGGACTAATCCGAGACAGAATAATGCTGTATAATGAACTTGGAACTCGAAGAGCATCACACACGCTAAAAGGTTTTCGGCGATTTGCAAAACAACAATCTACATAAAAAAATTCCTAAATGAAATAATAATATAGTCATTTATATTGTTTAAAAAGCATATCTTACAATTATAATATATGTAGTCGATTAGTGTTCCTTGTCTAAGTATCATTAAACACTTTAGAGTTATGAGCTGAATCTTCTCATCCACTAAGCATGTACATGAATTCAAGATCAAAATTACAAGTAGGCATCACATTTTGTGTTACCGTATATCGCTTTTTCTATTGCAACAATTTCTTTTCTTCCACTTTCTTTCTATGTTTCCTCTGCTTATTCTAATGAAAACTGCCAGGTCTCACAAATCGAGTTCTTGAAGAAAAGAAAACTCACTCAAAAACTACTGATAACAACTCTGCTTTGCGAATCAGATACACAAAGCCTTTTAAAGAGTCATTATTGGACTAAAACATAAGAGAAACACTTAGAAGATATCCTCACGTCTTCAGCGGTAGAAAAACGATATTATTGTATGGGTATTAGTGTGAGCAATAAACAAGTATCAGGCCCAACAACAGAAAGCCCACCACAGTCCAGTCAACAGAAGATGACAAAAGATGATTCTTCTTCTTTTGCAAAACAGAGTAACGAAGCTTCAAGGAAGGAGCCTGTTGATGACTCATCACAGCCAGCTGCATTAGCCGTTTGTAGATAAGATTGGCATTGTTCTAGAGTCTTCGGTATCTAGATCTTTCTACTTTACTGTATATAACTCAAGTGTAAAACCCTATTACAATTTATCAAGAAAGTAAACATTTTTCTAAAAGCTTCAGTCTTTCTTGTTCTGTACATGGTATCAGAGCCTTTGTAGCCCTCACAGGTATTTCAAATGGCGACCTCATACCCTTTCCCTTCCAAGGTTCACGTCACGAGCTCAGTCACCCTCAAGCTCACTGACCGTAACTATCTCCTGTGGAAAACTCAGATGGAATCCCTCCTATCGAGTCAGAAACTCATAGGCTTTGTCAATGGCGCCGTCAATGCACCATCTCAGACTCGCCTAATCGTCAACGGCGATGTCACCACCGACGAACCAAATCCTCAGTATGAGTCTTGGTTCTGTACAGATCAGTTAGTCAAGTCATGGCTCTTTGGTACTCTCTCCGAAGAAGTTTTGGGTCATGTTCACAACCTGAGCACCTCTCGTCAGATTTGGGTGTCTCTTGCAGAGAACTTTAACAAGAGCAGCGTTGCTCGTGAGTTCTCTCTCCGTCGCAGTCTTCAGCTCCTCTCCAAAAAGGAGAAACCTTTCTCTGTCTACTGTCGTGAGTTCAAAACGATTTGCGATGCTCTCAGCTCAATCGGAAAGCCAATCGATGAGTCTATGAAGATTTTTGGTTTCCTCAATGGTCTAGGTCGAGACTATGACCCCATCACCACCGTAATCCAGAACTCTCTCAGCAAGCTTCCCTGTCCAACCTTTAACGATGTCGTCTCTGAGGTTCAAGGGTTCGATAGCAAGCTTCAGTCCTATGAAGAAGCAGTCTCAGTTACGCCTCATCTTGCATTCAACACTGAGAGAAGCGACTCTGGTGCTCCGCAATACACGCCAAATCACAGAGGACGGGGTCGCTCCGGTCAAAACAGAGGAAGAGGAGGCTACACAACTCGTGGACGGGGATTCTCTCAACATCAGTCCTCTCCACAAGCTTCAGGACCGAGACCAGTGTGTCAAATCTGTGGTCGAACTGGGCACACTGCTCTTAAGTGCTATAATCGCTTCGATAATAACTACCAAGCAGAGGTTCAAGCTTTCTCCACCCTCCGTGTCTCTGATGAAACTGGAAAAGAGTGGCATCCAGATTCAGCTGCGACTGCTCACGTGACATCATCGACAAATGCTCTTCAGTCTGCAGCTCAATATGATGGTGATGATGCGGTTTTAGTTGGTGATGGTACGTATCTTCCTATAACTCACATTGGTTCTACCACTATTAATTCCTCAAAAGGTAAGATTCCCTTGAATGAAGTTCTGGTTGTTCCCAATATACAAAAGTCTCTTCTTTCTGTGTCAAAGCTGTGTGATGACTATCCATGTGGTGTTTACTTTGATGCTAACAAAGTTTGTATAATCGATTTACAAACACAGAAAGTGGTAACCAAGGGTCCTCGTAGAAATGGGCTCTATGTGCTGGAGAATCAAGAGTTTGTGGCACTTTACTCAAATCGTCAATGTGTAGCAACAGAGGAAGTGTGGCACCATCGACTTGGACATGCAAATTCTAAAGCTCTCCAGCACCTTCAACACAGCAAGGCGATTCAGATGAATAAGAGCAGAACCTCTCCAATTTGTGAACCTTGCCAGATGGGGAAAAGTTCAAAGTTACCTTTTTTTGTATCAGATTCTCGTGTTTTACATCCTCTAGATCGGGTTCATTGTGATCTATGGGGACCTTCTCCGGTTGTATCTAATCAAGGCTTCAAATTTTATGCAATCTTTGTTGATGATTACTCAAGATACTCTTGGTTCTATCCATTAAAGAGCAAGTCAGAATTTGTTTCAGTCTTTATCTCATTTCAGAAATTGGTTGAGAATCAGCTAAACACTAAGATCAAAGTGTTTCAGAGTGATGGTGGAGGAGAGTTTGTGAGCAATAAGCTAAAAGAACATTTCAGTCAACATGGCATTCATCACAGGATCTCATGCCCTTACACTCCACAGCAAAATGGTTTGGCAGAAAGGAAGCATAGACATCTTGTTGAGCTTGGTTTATCTATGCTTTTTCACAGCCATACACCTCAGAAGTTTTGGGTGGAATCCTTTTTCACTGCTAACTACATTATCAACCTCTTACCATCCTCTGTTCTGAAGAATCTCAGTCCACATGAAGCTCTCTTTGGTCTCAAACCTGACTACTCATCTCTTCGTGTATTCGGTTCAGCATGTTACCCTTGTCTCAGGCCTATGGCTCAACATAAATTTGATCCTAGGTCCTTGCAGTGCGTTTTCCTTGGGTATAACAGTCAATATAAAGGGTATCGGTGCTTATATCCGCCAACAGGAAAGGTATATATCTCAAGAAATGTCATGTTTGATGAATCTGAGCTTCCATTCAAAGACAAGTATCAGTCTCTAGTGCCAAAGTACTCAACACCACTTCTACAAGCGTGGCAACATCACAAAGCTGTTGAAGTAACTTCTCCTGCAGCTACAGTCCAATTACTACCTAAACCAGTCAATGTTGCTCCTGAGCCACTTCCTGTAGAAACAGAACCTGAACCAATCTCAGATGGTGAAGAAACTGATGCAGATGTGAATCCGGGTACAGAAGAGGAGATTATTGAAGGTCCAGAACCAGTAGCCAACACTCACACTATGACCACAAGATCAAAAGCAGGAATACACAAGCCAAATCCAAGGTATGCTCTCATTACTACCCAACAACAGACCATTGAGCCAAAAACTCTTGCATCGGCAATGAAACATCCTGGATGGAATGCAGCAGTTCATGAGGAAATTACTCGTGTTCACATGTTATCAACTTGGTCATTGGTTCCCCCTAGTGATGACATGAACATTCTTAGTTCTAAGTGGGTTTTCAAGACTAAACTTAAGCCGGATGGTTCAGTTGACAAGCTTAAAGCTAGGCTTGTTGCTAAGGGCTTTGATCAGGAGGAAGGAGTGGATTATTTGGAAACTTTTAGCCCAGTGGTTCGTACTGCAACGATCCGCCTTGTTCTTGATGTCTCCACAGCCAAAGGATGGCCTATAAAGCAGCTTGATGTCTCTAATGCCTTCCTACATGGAGAGCTGCAAGAACCAGTATTCATGTATCAACCCTCTGGTTTCATTGATCCTCAAAAACCGAATCATATTTGTCGACTCACCAAAGCTCTCTACGGGTTAAAACAAGCTCCACGTGCTTGGTTTGATACATTTAGCAACTTTCTTCTTGACTTTGGTTTTGTTTGCAGTAAAGCGGATCCTTCCTTGTTCGTGTGTCACCAAGATGGAAAAATCCTCTACTTGTTACTGTATGTCGATGATATACTCTTAACAGGAAGTGATCAAACTCTCCTACAAGACCTGCTACAAGCTCTCAACAATAGGTTCTCCATGAAAGATCTCGGTCCTCCACGATATTTTCTTGGTATTCAAATAGAAGATTATGCAAATGGTCTATTCCTTCATCAGACAGCCTATGCATCTGATATTTTACAACAGGCAGGGATGAGTGACTGCAACCCCATGCCAACACCATTGCCATCACAGTTGGAGAATCTGAACTCAGAGCTATTTTCAGAACCAACCTATTTCCGCAGCCTTGCGGGAAAGCTACAATATCTCACAATCACACGCCCCGACATTCAGTTTGCTGTGAATTTTATCTGTCAAAGAATGCACTCTCCAACAGTATCTGATTTCGGTTTGCTCAAAAGGATACTGCGGTACATCAAAGGTACAATGGGGATGGGTCTACCAATAAAAAGAAACACTACTCTAGCTCTCTCTGCCTTTAGTGACAGTGACTGGGCAGGCTGTAAGAGCACTAGAAGATCCACTACCGGTTTCTGCATCTTGTTAGGCTCCAACTTGATCTCTTGGTCGGCTAAACGTCAACCAACGGTCTCCAACTCCTCCACTGAAGCAGAATATCGAGCCCTCACATATGCAGCCAGAGAACTCACTTGGATCTCTTCCTTACTGCGAGACCTTGGTGTTCCACAGTACTTTCCTACCCAAGTATACTGTGACAATCTTTCCGCTGTCTATCTCTCTGCTAACCCTGCTCTTCATAGCCGCTCAAAGCATTTTGACACAGATTGGCATTACATCAGAGAGCAGGTAGCCTTAGGTTTGATTGAGACACATCATATTCCGGCTGCTCTTCAGCTTGCTGACGTGTTTACAAAGCCATTACCACGACGAGGATACACTGATCTCAGAGGCAAACTCGGCGTGTCCTCATCACCCACACCAAGTTTGAGGGGGAGTGTGAGCAATAAACAAGTATCAGGCCCAACAACAGAAAGCCCACCACAGTCCAGTCAACAGAAGATGACAAAAGATGATTCTTCTTCTTTTGCAAAACAGAGTAACGAAGCTTCAAGGAAGGAGCCTGTTGATGACTCATCACAGCCAGCTGCATTAGCCGTTTGTAGATAAGATTGGCATTGTTCTAGAGTCTTCGGTATCTAGATCTTTCTACTTTACTGTATATAACTCAAGTGTAAAACCCTATTACAATTTATCAAGAAAGTAAACATTTTTCTAAAAGCTTCAGTCTTTCTTGTTCTGTACAATTAGAAAGTTCTTTGAGGAAGAGACAGGATTTAGATGTATTTCAAATTGAAGATACATTTAGCTATAAACATAGTGCTACGTTCCTCTTAGAGATGAGGAGATAAATAACTTCTGCTATTATTTGGTTTCAACACCGAATTTAAACAAGGTAAAACTATCAAGCATGGATAAAGATGCAGCCAAAACTTACAATGTTTAGAATAAATTTTTGTTAGTATAATATATACAATGGTAAAGACGTAGAAATAAGTTTTAAGAAAGTAGCTCACTTGGATCAGTAGTCGTTACCATGCATGTATTGTTAAAGTAACATGTTGATACAAGACTATGGTTAGGATGATTAGAGTAGGCTTAGGACGTTTTAATTAATTAGTTTTGGTGTTTTCTTTTTAATTTAAAAGCAATTACGTATTTCTTTTTGACATTAGGTTTAGGGTTGGTGATTTTCCCTTTTACCTTAGTTGTGTAAGGTCTATATAAAGACCTCTTATGATTAATAAAGAATCAAGCTCCAACAATTAACCTAATTCTCTAAGAGAGACTTGGGTTAAAGGGAAGCTTTTGCTTAAAAACTTTGGTCCATAACACATGTCCATAACTTTCTCCCGTTATGCTGGAAGTATGGATCCATTGCTATTGACGCTTGAATTTGAAGAGACTTGGGTTGATCGTCGTCGTAGCAACCATTGCTCATTTTGAATGAACTGCAGTCAACGAATTGACATACAAATTAAAGGATATATATCACCAGGAGAAGCAGAGTCCTTAGCCACACCAAGTAGTCGTCCCGTTCTCGGTATATATTGCTTTGTTGATTTTTGTCGGACGAAGATTGGACTTGTAATAATTCACTTGCCAATCATTTTACTTTGTTTTTTGGTACCGTTTGATTTTTTAATGCATGAATTCATAGCCCCTTTTACTACAAGTCAAAGAAAAATTGTGAACCTTTAGGTTTCACCACCTCCCTCACGTTTGTTATCCACCTATATTTCCCTCCCGTTAATATACTCGTAAACATATATTTACACAAACATTGATAATTCGAATTAGTTAATCTATTTTAATATTAACTATTAGTTAATCAAACATGCACGGCGAATTTTAAGCTATTTTTTTCTGAATAATCTTATTTATAGTAAAAAAATATATTTTATTAGTTAAATAAAAAATTCATTATTTAAAATTTATATAGTGGTTATGTTTGGTTTCATAATATATTTTAAATACAACTTAGAAATCAAATTGGATTATTTTTCTGGTCACCAAATCTACTAGTTGAATTGGTCCGATCATGTAATTGTAGATGAATAGCTTAATAGATTTTCTTAAAAATTATATAAATATATAAACATAATTTAAGCAAAATTTAAGCAAAATATAAGCATAATATAAGCATAATTTAAACATACGTACATATGTTATATACATCGGTGATGTAAAAACTTGAATATTATATGCAAGATAAATGTATGTGTAAAATGTTATAAATATATGCTTATAACAGTTATTTTTATCTTATAAAATAGCTGTTTTGTTTGAGGTTGAAGCTACAGATGATGAGGAGGTTGACGACAACGTCTCAGTGGACGTTGTCGTCAACTTTGATTCAGATCACTCTGGCCAAAACGAAGAAGAACCAGTTTAACATCCTCAACCAGCTCTTCTTTCCTTTTCTCCCAAAAAATTTCAATTCATGTCCAATACAGAATGCGAAATATGTCTTCTTGAATTCAAATCGGACGGCGAACCGTTGGCAGATATTCCATGCCATCACGCGTTCCACCTTGGTTGTCTGATTAAATGGGCTAGAGAATGCCCTATCTGTAGAATCAGTTTCTAAATTGGAATAGTTGGGTTATTAATGTAATTTTTAAATAATTAATAAAACTTCTTGTTGACTTACCTGTTTCAACTAATTTATATGGACTAGAACAGCTTTACATAATGATTGGCTTTCCATGACTATTTCCAATCAATCCGTTTATATAGGAAATCTTATATAGAGCCCTAAATACTTAGTAAAATTTCTGCTTATTACAAACATCATATCAACCTCTTAAAAGTGTATTTTATATAGAAATACCTTGAATTTTTCAAAATCACTTACTCTTCCACTTTGTTGATATAGAGATTAATGGAATGAGTTGTAGCAAACTAAGGCAACAACAAACCTGAATATCAAAAGCAAAGCACACTAGTGTGACATGCCTTGAGATGCGTGGAGCTGCTAATTGGTGTCCGCGATCTAAGGCACCCCTCAATCCTATGACCAAGTTTAGCCTTCAACTCATTCCAAACGAAACTCACTAGAAAAAATCTGCTTTTGATGTGAATGACCTTTGCGTGTTGAGGTACTAGTAATGTTTTTAGAAGATGTGATGTTGCTTTGCTCTGAGCTACTAACATTCTAGAGGAGTTTGGTAAAGTGAGAAAACATGCATTGAATGCCGCTATTCGCTTGTGTAGATATGATTCTCCCTGTTTTGGGCTATCGTTGAATGATTCTACTTTGCTTTTCCATTGATTGTAAGTTTATCTTGTTCTCTTTACTACTCTTGATTATTGTCACTATTTCGTTGGAAGAGTGTCTAAATCGATTTCAATAAATCTTTTCACCAAATGTCTCATTGCTTAAGGTTTAGATGATGAATTAATTTTTGAATGGTTTATGTTTCCATGGTGTTTAAAAAAGTTTTTAATCTGAAACCATGTATTTAGAATTTGTTTCGTATAAAATTTAAACTTTTATTATTTAAGAAAAAAATAGGTTTTGCTGTAAGATTTTTATCATTTGTTTGCACTTCTTACTGATATTTGTAACTTTTGTAGATCAATGGAATGCATTTTAACAAAAAGTACACGTGGTTAATGAATGACTCAGGTTAATTTTATTATTTCTGTGTCTAAATCTTACAACTTTTTTAACATAAATAATAACAATATATTTTCTAAAATCTTACAGTTAGGTGTCGTTGCTACGCCCATATGATGATGAGGATGACGACAACGTCTCAATGGACGTTGTCGTCAACTTTGATTCAGATCACTCCGGCCAAAACGAAGAAGAACCAGTTTAACATCCTCAACCAGCTCTTCTTTCCATTTCTCCCCAAAAATTTCAATTCATGTCCAATACAGAATGCGAAATATGTCTTCATAAATTCAAATCAGACGGCAAACCGTTGGCAGATATTCCATGCCATCACGCGTTCCATCTTGGTTGTCTGATTAAATGGGTTAGAGAATGCCCTATATGTAGAATCAATTTCTAAATTGGAGAATAATTTGAAATAGTTGGGTTATTAATGTAATTTTTAAATCATATATATGAAAGTTGGTCAACTCTCTCCATATGAGTGTCACATCATCACACAAGAAAATGACATATGTTATTCTATATTATTTAAATAAAAAAACTTAGCCAAATTAAATGAGAAAAAAATTAAAAGTTCTTCATTGCATTAAATCTTCCATTAATTATACTCTTAAATTTTTTCTTTAAAATAAAAAAAATTATAAAACTATGTAAATAAATTAAGCACTACTTTCATTCTACTTATCATATTTTACTAATTTTATTTTATCAATAGTCACTATTCGATATTGAATGAAAATTTATTTGTGTTGTAGTTTAGTTGTTTGTTATAACCTCTTATTAGTTTAATAATTTTACCTTGAGTCTTTTCTCATTATTATGTTTTGTAGTTCATACACGAGTTTTCATATGGTCTTCTCTCTTTTAATTTTTGTGCCTTACGGTAACTTAGTTACATTGACATGCAAGTTTTTTAAGTAATGGGTCTTTGAGATGTTAGACATACCAAAAAAATCATGACACGACCATTTGCAATGGCAGAAGATCGAAAAGTATCGACTTAAAATGACACTTTAATTTTTGTTTTTTTTTCTTCTTTTTATATGAAAACTCTTGAGATCTTGTTCAATTTATGTCAATCAAGTAATTAATCATGAGCCTATCACGATGTGGTTAGAGTACTAGATCATGAGAGTACATAAAACAAGGAATTGTTTAATTATGATCAAATCATGCAAGTTTCAAATCACAAAAGTAACATAATTACATATAATTATATCAAAATATCCTATATTGTGGTTGTATGTATTCATTATAGTAAAAAAATTTAGATATTAGATATACAAATAATCAGATTTATACATGAAAAGGTATAAATTGATATTTCGAGTAAAAAATGAGTTTAAACATAACAATTGTAACTACATAAGATGGATATAATTTTTATTAACTATACAACAAGAAAAAAAAACAAAAAAAAACAAACACAAATTAGCAACAAAAACAATCAACAGAATTTTTTCTTAACAATTTTAGAAAAAACTCACGCGGAGCGTACGTGGATATTTATCTAGTAATTAATAAAACTTCTTGTTGACTTACCTGTTTCAATTAATTTATATGGACTAGAACACCTTTACATAATGATTGGCTTTCCACGGCTATTTCCAATCAACCCGTTAAAATATTATTTAAGAAAAAATAATAATAGTTTTATTATTTGTTTCGTATAAAATAAAAAGTTTTTTATTATTTAAAATTTAAAATTTTGAATGGTTTATGTTTCCATGGTGTTTAAAAATGAATGACTCAGATAGAACTTAATTTTATTATTTCTGTGTCTAAAATCTTACAACTTTTTTAACAGAAATAATAACAATATCTTTTCTAAAATCTTACAGTTAGGTGTCGTTTCTACGCCCATATAATGAAACTCTTGACCAAAACATTTGTGTTGTGTTCTAATTAGGATTTCTCTCACACGTTAGAATTCTAGTGGATCAATAATGTGTTGTAAAAGATATCAACAACGGTATTTTGGTAACATATGTATGAAATAATTTCTCTAATCCTGTCATCATGTGATGTTGACGTTGTGTTTTTTTAGAAAAATACTTGGGTTCACCCGTGAACCCTTTATATTCACCCCCTTTACTTCAACTAATCAGAATATGCCATCTAATAATAATAATAAAAAAAGTTTCATTTAATTATAAAATCTAATTTGCCACTAAAACGAAATTATATATCGGTTTGGGTTTATTTGAAAGGGTTAGGGTTTAGATTTTATGATTAAACGAGGTTAAATATCGGTTTGGGTTTATAAACATGTTTAGATTTTACAATTAAACGAGGTTAAATATCGATTTGGGTTTAGAAAATACGATTAGGGTTTAGATTTTTTACGATTAGACGAGTTTAAATGTCGGTTTGGGTTTAGAAAGTACGATTAGGGTTTTGATTTTTTACGATTAAACGAGTTTAAATGGCGGTTTGGGTTTACAAAAGAGAATTAGAGTTTAGATTTTGTAATTAAACGAGATTATATATCGGTTTGGGTTTATAAAAGAGTAGTTAGGGATTAGATTTAATAATTAACTGAATTTAATTTTTTTTATTATATAGCGAATTCTGATTGGTTAAAATCAATGGAGGTGAATAAAAGGATTCACCCGAAGAGTCAACCTAAGTATTTCTCGTTTTTTTTATCATTTACCCAATAGTAGCACTTTGCTTTTGGACTAAGGCCCATTAAAGGCCCATGACAAGTAAACCCTTACAAAACCAACGCATTTTTGACTTGGTGACGAAGGCACACGCAAAAAGAGGACCTTTACTCTCTCTCTCTCTCACCACTTTCACGTATTTCGAAGCAAAGTTCACGTTTCTTCTTCCGTACATTAAAACCCTCTTTTGACTTTTCAAAACGTAAAATTAAGGAAAAGTTTAATGATAATCCAAAGTCCAAACTTCAACTAAGCGTTATTAATGAGACCAAACAACGAGATTATACAGTGATTAATCTGAGCATAATAACACAATTAAAGACGAAACAAATACTTAAAGATAAAAGCCTAAACCATTTAGAAACAATAACAAGGTTCGTGTAAGTGAAGAAGTCTACAAAAACGTCTCCGGCGGTAGAAAAACGCCGATCTAAGACGACACCAAACGACGCGTTTCAACTTCCGAGCTGATCTAAATCTCGTTAACACAACTCGTTTCACTCTTTTAACAGATCTTGAAACTTTCTCAGTGAAATTCTGTTTTCTTGAAAACTGGTAGCTTCTGAGAAACAACTGTCTCTTCTCCATATACTCTCCATATGGAGCTCCATGAGTACCGTAGTAGTCACCACCACTACTGCTTCTGACCACAAGCTTCTCACTCATCGTAAAACGCTTCAGTCGCCGCCACCGCCGTCGACCGTCGTAGTCACTCTCTATCTCTCTCTCTTTCTCTCGTTTCAAGTACTTATAGATGTTTTGGTTTATGTTTTAAGCACTGTGTTCTTATTGGCACAAAGTAACCTATGTGTTTACTCTCTCTCATTTGAAAGTCTTTGTTCACGTTAATACATCCAAAAATATCTGGCAAGACTTTAATGTTAACCTATTCCCAAGAAGCAACAACATTCCACTAACATAAAGTAATTACAGTGAATGTAATGGAAACCATTTGTTTCGAGAATATAAATGTGTATTTTACTATTTTTCAATCAAATTTACTTCTTTTTATGAGGCCATTTTGTTTTGAAAATGTAAAAATAATACTACTTTTGTTTTCTTTTGTTTAATTCCAAGGACCAATACATTGAATCAGAAGAATTTAATGAAAATACTCTGTTCTTTCAATTGAAAATTTGTTTTAGTGATTTGAATAGTTTTTTTCTTTCTAAAAAGAGAATCAATATCGATTATAGCAATCTTATAGTGACTTAATTCTTTTTATTTATTTAGTCCCTTTTGTGGTCACAGAAGAAGAATGAGAGACCTAAATAAATAATTCAAGTTTGATGGACAAAAGTAGTGGAAGTGTAGTTAGGTGTGTGAAGATGTGACAAAGCATTAAAGAAGGATAAGCTAACTCCTATGCATTTATACCTTGCTTGCTATGGTCAAAACCTAACCTTATGTCCTTATCATCATCCTAAGAACAAGATCTATGTTTGCAAATGTCATCACAATACTACTTACAAGCTCAGTCACCATCTGAATTCAAGGCCTTTGTTTTCTTACTAAAATCTCAAACTTAAGAAACTGATGCCAACAACACACTATATATGTTAACACATTATCAGACTCTGAAACTCATTTGGTTACATGTATAAAAAAAAGAATGTTCCTAATTTGCTACGAGTGATTCACAAGCTTGAGAAGTAACCAACTGGGAAGTTCCATATCCTATTTATCTACAAAGCAGGCAAGGACAACAAACATGCTGCAACAGAAAATGCCAGAAGAAGACTCATTGTATAAAGATACAAAAGGTAAATGGGTTTATAAGCTTTTTCATTTATCCTCAAGTCTCCAACTAACAACATCTCCAACTAAGAACACACCTCAGATGATTTATCTGAATCCAACTATTAGGAGCATGTTTTGTACCTGTTAATGGTGATTTCTACATCTTGTCTGCTCCTATCTAGGCCCACTTTCACTTGCAGATGGGACATTGCTGGGGAAACTAGATAGATCGATGTCAATGAGTGACATATCATACATTGTATCAAGAGAATCCGAGGCATCCACAAGCAATGAAGATTTTACAGCATCAGAGCGTGCAGGATCAGAAGTTACGCTAGAGCTTTTTGGTGAGCTTGCCTCTGAAGATAGACTACTTGAGACCGAAACACCATCTATCTTGTTTGCATACACAGGTTTGTTCTTTCTCATTGCATCCATTTCTTGGCCTGTTGGCACAAAAGTTCTCGACCGGTACTTCTTTGTCCCCTCGTCACCACCATCTTGATGGTTATAGAGCACATAATCGTGATAGGTAGGAGCAAACTGCAATAAACAATCATCAGGAAACCAATTTGAAAAAATTTATCATTTGAAATAAAGATGGTTTTAAAAGAAACCAGTTACCTGGTGAACAGTGTCATGGTAAAAGTCATTTAGTTTTACAGCATGTGATAGGCTCCCTGAGAAACTGCCAGATCCACCAACATTGGCACCAGCATACTCCTTGTATGGAAAAGCATAGAAATGGCATGCTGCAGCAATAAGCATCTCGACACATATTATAAAATTTTGAAAATGAGCTGCTGCCTCTGCACTCTTTATGAATCCAGATTTTGCAGCAAGGAAAACGAGAACACCCTGTACAAAGAGAGGGTCATGGAACACAATCAGAAAAAAATGATCACAATAGTTGATGAAAATATTTTTGAGTCAGAACGCATATTTACCTGCCAATAGGTGAGAAAGACAACAGACTTTATAATCACAAACTTTGGGACTGGATTGAATGGCTGAAGTAAATCTCTGCATGCCATATAAAACAGCACAAGTGCGTACAAAGCCACTGTGTAGGATATGGTATAGATGATGGTAAGATAGAGATATGCTTGATCAGGGTTAAAATTTCCATCCTTGTACTTCCCTTTCGCATAAAGCACAAGTGTGACAGCAACTAGAATAGGCTTCAGGATAACAAACTGCAGACAACCTTGCTTGCATCGTCTAATAAAACGCCTGCATCGAAAAAACCATGGTACATGTGCCAATAGATGTCAGCTAAGAGGATTGTCTTACAAATATGCGAGCTATATAAGCATCATAATGAGACTGAGAGGTCCAAACAGAACATTCAATGTCTCTGATGAAACTTAAACTGTGTGCAACTAAATGGTTGTCTCTGATGACAAGCACTCATATAGATTATTAACGTGATTATACAGAATCTAAACATTCGCACATGTTGTATGAATTGCACAGAAAATGGTACTGCACAAATGATAGGAAATATCGGGAACAACTATGTAAACACAGCCTTTATTGATATGTACAAAGAACTTGGTTTCGAACTTACCCGTCCAATGTTAAAGGCGGAAAGCAACATGTCATGAGAGACCATGATGGCTTTAGAGAGCGACCACTCAAACTAAGCACTACTGATCCTGGGCCTCCAACCCATGCCAAACACAGCGATAGGAAATTGTAAATAACCCATGCTTCATATCTGAAACACCAAAAAGGTCTTTAGAGACATAAATGCCATTAGGCCAAAGGCCATTAACTTCAAATGGAAACAGAAAACTTCCAGGACCAACTCTAAGACCTAATGAGACACTCTAAAAGAAGAAGAAAAACACCACTAACATCGTCTATGCACAACTAGAAATTTAGGAATACTCACACTTCTCGTATGGAATCAAAATATATCGAGCTTTTGGGTAACACAAGAGACAAGAATGACATGAAGGCATAAACCTGGCAGCAAGAAACAACATCCAAGAACATGTCAGTGAGACAGAATTCAACATGTTAAAAGACTAAACAATTCAAGTTAGAGATCATAAACACTAACCGGGACCATGAAGATGATGCGTACAATATATCTCTGATAAGTTGGTTCCGTGTAATTCAAAAGATGCCTGTAGATATGAAATATAGCCAAAGCAATAGCTCCAACAGTACATAGAAACGCCACAATATTCAGATAAAATGGTATCAAATCCGCCATTCTGCATAACACAAAGAACAAACTCATCAATACTATAATCAAAGCAAATGCAAAAAAGAGATCTTTTGGTTACAACAAACCTCTACAAGAGCTAAGACGGATCTGTCGAAAAACTTCAAATTGCCTCAAGAGGGTTATTGAATTGAAGGGTTACACCGAAATCGGAGCAAGAACACGAACCCAATTCCGCGATTTACTAAAGTTGGAAACTTTATGTCAGAGATCGAAGAGAAATGACGCAAAACGCAGAATTTGAGACACGATCCAAACGCAATTTAGGGGAAAGATCGTACCTTTGAAATCGAAAGGCGAAGAGGACAATGTAACCGTAGTAACGAAGCAAAACAGAAACAGAAAAACCCTTCGAGAGAGGAATTTGCGGAATTTGTGGATGAGGGTTTTTGAGAGAAAAGCCTTTCTTCTTCGTTTAGAAAGGAAAGGAGAGAACTTTATCACAGCAAAGCAAAGTTCGAAATGCAGAGAAAATTGTTAAAAAGGAATGATTTTTATAATTTTGGTTTTGTGAAGAGATTATTATTTAGATGAGCAAAGAGGTGGAATCGATTCAACGTCCATCCAATCCAGCCTGTGAACTTCAAACCCTAAATTATTTCATACATATATTTTTAATTTATTTTTGGAATAATCTATTTTGTTTAACATATTATTTAAAAGTCTACCCAATTCAATGATTTCAATTATTAATTCACATTATAAACTAATAATATGATTTGTCGGCAAAGGATATAAATCTATAGCTTTTGTGATCTGCATTAGCATTTTTAGCTATAAAGAAAGAAAAAACGTTGAATTTTACTTTTTTTTGTTATATCAAATGAGAAAAAAATATTGAAAAACAGTTTGGTATTAAATTATTGATTGTAGTTTAAGAATATTTTGTTTAATATTAATATAGATGTATATAACAACAATTTAAATGTTAAAGGATACGTTTTATATGTATGCTCATTGATATATTTGTAATTTTCATTAAAAGTTAATAAAAAAGACGTTAAAATAATAAGTTTTAAAATAATAGATTGCAAATTTGAATGAAAAATATTAATCTCTGTGACAAATTAGATGTAAAAAGTGAAACACATTATAAAATATATGTCATGAAGTTCAAAAAAAAATTAGACAATGTCTCAACCTATTTTGCTATGACAAAATTCACTATTTTGATTTTTACTTACAATGCAACTATTTTACTTTCGTAATTACCCTTTTTCTTAATATACTATATTTACATTAAAAAAATTAAAAAACAATAAAGAATTTTATTCCACATGAACTACGAAGGGGGATGAAGATTATATAATCGGTTTTTCCTTTCTCATTTGTTATGTATTTCCAATTTTTGTAAGATGTATCATCTTTGACAGTGACATTATCTTTCATGTATCAATATGAAGTCATCAATAGTTTATATGGTATCTAACAGATCGGTGGTGAAACTGCCTTAAGACGTCCCAATTTCAATAATTAAACTTAAAGTGATCCTCCACTATACATTTTACTAGTGGCGGATAATGTAAGACGAATATAAAAGATAAAAAATGTATGTTAAATTTTGGGTTGTGGACTTATCAATAGACTTTTGAACAACAATGATTAATAAGATTTACTTTAGTTTTATTGAGGATGACCAAGATGTGGTAAAAAAAAAATGTGTTTAAGAGGACAAAGATCATATTGGCAATTACAGCCTCCATGCTTATTAGGAGATTGATGGACAATCTTATTAAGAGATTGATAGAAAATATATGTGGAAATGTTCCATATGCTTTGAATTTAAATTTTCAGTGAACGGAGGATACACGAAATAAAAATAGTATTGTATCAAAGACTAACAAGAAAAAATAATAACAGATTTAATAATATGTTAGCGAATATAGTTTTATTCAGAAAAATATATTAATTCAACAAATTTGATTGTTTACTACTAAACATTGTTTGGTTGTTAAGTTACTTTTTTTGTGTACATGTAACTATCTATTTGTGGTATAAATTGCTTAACGAGCATATAAACACTACATTTAAAAGCGAGATACAAGAAAAATTAAGGAGGGTGAGAATCAGAATGATAAAAGCCATACAATGGACCTAAAAATATACATAAAACCAGCCCAATAACGGCCCATTAAATCTGATATTTTACATCAACTTGAGTGGTAGAAATAAATAAAGATAGGGCAGAAGCAGAGAAGCAAAATCGTGGAAGGTTACAAAGCCTTTCAAAAACCTCACTCTCTCACACACCTTATCTCCTTCCTTCTCCTCTCCTCTCCTCTCCGTCGAGCGTAGAGTATCTCTCTCCCAAAAATGGCGTCGACGGTAGGCGTTCCATCACTTTACCAAGTTCCTCACCTTGAAATCTCCAAACCCAATTCCAAAAAGAGGTCTAATTGCTTATCTTTATCTCTCGATAAGCCTTTCTTCACTCCTCCTATCTCTCTTGCTCGTAGAACTCGTCTTATCCATTCCTCTTCTCTTCTTGTTCCTTCTGCTGTTGCTACCCCTAATTCTGTTCTTAGTGAAGAAGCTTTCAAAAGTCTTGGTCTTTCTGACCATGACGAATATGACCTTGACGGTGACAACAACGTTGAGGCTGATGATGGTGAAGAACTTGCTATCTCTAAACTTAGTTTGCCTCAGCGTCTTGAAGAGTCTCTTGAGAAGCGTGGTATTACTCATCTCTTCCCTATTCAGGTTTGTTCTCTCTTTCACTTATGGATAAGTTTAGGTTAGGTTTCGTTTATGTTTCATTTCCAATTTCAAAGTTCGTAAAAATGATTCCTTTATGGATAAGTTAGCTTAGGGTTCCATTATATCTCATTTCCAATTGAAAAAATGGTTCCTTTATGGATTATCTGAAAATTGTTTAGACTTATCTGTGTTTGCTTTAATTAACACCAGAATCTTTGATATGTTTGAGTCTATATTGACATGATGTTGTTTGGTATATGTGTATGAAGAGAGCTGTGTTGGTACCTGCACTGCAAGGAAGAGATATTATAGCTCGTGCAAAGACGGGAACTGGGAAGACTTTAGCTTTTGGTATCCCTATCATTAAACGTCTCACTGAAGAAGCTGGAGACTACACTGCTTTCAGGTCTTTGTTTATTTACTTTGGTATATCATTTGTTTAGATGTGACTTTTTCCATTGGGTTTTGCTAAAGGTTTAGTTTTTTGTTATTGAGCAGGAGGTCTGGTCGTCTTCCTAAGTTCCTTGTTCTTGCGCCGACTCGAGAGCTGGCTAAGCAAGTGGAGAAAGAGATTAAGGAGTCTGCACCTTATTTGAGCACTGTTTGTGTGTATGGTGGGGTTTCTTATACCATTCAGCAGAGTGCTTTGACTCGTGGTGTTGATGTTGTTGTTGGAACTCCTGGGAGGATCATTGATTTGATTGAAGGAAGGAGTCTTAAATTGGGAGAAGTCGAGTATTTGGTACTTGATGAAGCTGATCAGATGCTTGCTGTTGGTTTTGAGGAGGCCGTGGAATCGATTCTTGAGAATCTCCCAACTAAGCGACAGAGTATGCTTTTCTCAGCTACTATGCCTACTTGGGTCAAGAAGTTAGCGAGAAAGTACCTTGACAATCCCTTGAATATTGATCTGGTAAAAGCTTTTTTTTTTGCTTGCCGTTTTGTTCGATTCTTTTTCAGCTAGACTCTGGTGCTTAATGCTATCTTCTTGTTTGGCAGGTTGGAGACCAAGATGAGAAGCTAGCAGAGGGGATCAAACTTTATGCAATTGCAACCACATCAACATCAAAACGCACTATTCTAAGCGACCTTATAACAGTATGTCTTAGCTGATTATTTGCTGTTTTCTAAACATGGTCGATGATTTACTGGTGTCTTTAGCTCTCAATTGATGATTTACATTCTCTTAATTTGAAGGTGTATGCGAAGGGTGGCAAGACCATTGTTTTTACCCAAACAAAAAGAGATGCAGACGAAGTTTCTCTTGCATTGTCAAACAGTATAGCTACCGAAGCACTTCATGGAGATATATCCCAGCATCAAAGAGAGAGAACACTCAATGCTTTCCGCCAAGGGAAATTCACTGTATTAGTTGCCACTGATGTTGCATCTCGTGGACTTGACATCCCGAACGTAGATCTAGTAAGTTCTCAAAGTTTTGGTACATAATTTATCATCTTTTATGGCATGTTTGTCTGTTTGTTCTGACATTTTCTTCTACAGGTTATCCACTATGAACTTCCTAATGACCCAGAGACTTTTGTGCACCGTTCTGGTCGTACTGGGCGTGCAGGGAAAGAAGGCTCTGCCATTCTCATGCACACCAGCAGCCAAAAGAGAACAGTGAGGTCTCTGGAGCGTGACGTAGGCTGCCATTTTGAATTCATTAGCCCACCAACTGTTGGAGACTTGTTGGAATCGTCAGCAGACCAAGTGGTGGCCACTCTAAATGCTGTCCACCCTGACTCGATAAATTTTTTCTCAGCAACTGCTCAAAAACTATACGAGGAAAAAGGAACAGATGCTTTAGCTGCAGCTCTAGCTCACCTGAGCGGTTTCTCTCAGCCGCCTTCATCAAGATCTCTCCTCAGCCATGAGAAGGTTTAATTCTCAACCATGCTTTAAATTTTCAAGAAAACAAATACGAGGTCATTGACCTTTCTAGAATGCTTCTTGAGAGTCCTACAAATTGCAACATCCACTATATAGCAACTCCTTTTTTTCACACGGAATCATGAACTGAAGTTAAACTTTTTGGACTGCAGGGATGGGTGACTTTGCAATTGATCCGAGATCCAACGAATGCTAGAGGCTTTCTGTCTGCGAGGTCTGTTACTGGTTTTCTTTCCGATGTTTACCGTACAGCTGCAGATGAAGTTGGAAAAATCTTCTTGATCGCAGATGACAGGGTCAGTATCTTTGAAATTGGTGTTACTTTAGCAGTAGCGTCAAAACTATCTTCTTTTGGAAATTTATGATTCTGCTATAACTCAGGTCCAAGGAGCTGTTTTTGATCTACCAGAGGAAATCGCGAAAGAGCTCCTAGAGAAAGAAGTGCCAGAAGGAAACAGTTTATCCATGATAACCAAGGTATTGATTCTGGCTTCTCTTAATTTTTCCTGGCTTTTACTCTTTTGATCCAACATGACGTATTCATAAGTAGAGCTTTTTGACTAACACTTCACATCTTGGGTTTTGATTGTAGTTACCTCCACTGCAAGATGATGGACCGTCTAGTGATAACTATGGACGGTTCTCTAGCAGAGACAGGATGCCTAGAGGAGGAGGAGGTTCTAGAGGGTCAAGAGGCGGTAGAGGAGGATCATCACGAGGTCGTGATAGTTGGGGAGGTGATGATGACAGAGGAAGTAGAAGGAGCAGTGGCGGAGGAAGCAGCTGGTCCCGTGGTGGTAGTAGTTCCAGAGGAAGTTCTGATGATTGGTTGATCGGTGGCAGAAGTTCATCAAGCAGCAGAGCTCCTTCGCGGGAGAGGTGAGTATTTAAAACAAATCTGTGTTAAAAGCCTTCACACCATCCCCATTCAACTGATTGATTGATGTCTTAAAAACAGAAGTTTTGGAGGTTCTTGCTTCATTTGTGGGAAATCAGGACACAGGGCAACAGATTGTCCTGACAAGAGAGGATTTTAGAGTTATCTTAGCAAATGGTTTCTGCTCTTGAGAGAAAGATCCTTGTCCTTTTTTTGGTGTTCTTAATGCGAATCTTTTCGTGCTTGCTTCAACCGTTTGTTTCAGACGGTAGAGAAGCAATCATGGAAGAGGATACATGCTTCAGACAGGGTAGAGCAGAAAAAAAAAAGAGAGGCAAAAGCAAAAGTAAAGGAGAAGGTTTTCCTCAAATTGGCATTTTCAGAGATTGCTTGAGAAACAAGGGAAAGCTGATGGATCTTCTTATGTTAGGGTTATAAATTTATAATAATAGTCTTAATGATCAGTTTCCATGTTTCTAAGTTTTTGTATGATTTAAGTGGTTTATTAGTCAGTTTATTTACACTACTTTTTATTTTCAGTTTTGTACGTTTCTATTATTGTGTTTTGACAGAAGTAACTATGTCATTATAATAGAATCGTTTTCGTCTTTGATAGGATTTGACCTAAATATGAAACAAATTCATATAATCAAAGTTTTTTCATTAGAACATCAATATAAGATAGAACTTCATATAAACTGATGAGACACACAATTTCGCATAAACCGAAAGATACAAATGGAAACAGATTAAGCCGCGGTGGAGGAAGATGATGGTGTTGATCTAGAAGGTCGTTGTGGGAGACCACATTTCGTCAAACAATCTTGGTAACATGGTTTGTTTTGTTTGCCACAACTTATAGAACAGTTTTTGAAGCACTCAAATCTTGAATCTGGCTTGAATTCATCAACATTCGTTCCATTGCATGCTTGTAAACCACATGCCATCATTATCAATGCCATCAACATCATCATCTTACACACGTTTCCTGTCATTTTCTCTACAAGTTTCTTTTGTTCAACGGCTGATTTTTTTGTTGTTTGATCGATACGAGATGTGTGTGCCGTGTAATGGTAAAGAAGAAGGGGTTTTTATAGTCAGATTTTGGCTCTATATATAGTACATTTGCTATTTTTTGGTTGCTTTGACTTAAATAGATTTGTGTTATTTCTGTTTGATTTGACTTAAATAGAATTTTTGTAACTACTGGTTTGAATTGCATTCTCGTTGTTTCTTGCTTTTCTTTTCTATAACAAAAAGTTGAAAGTGTAGTAATGATGACTATGAAGGTTTAAGAGTGTCAATTAAAGAAGATGGTCGGGACCAAACCCGAATAACAAACAAATGGTTAAGAACGGTAGACTATACTAATTTTTGTGATTAGAACTCTTTTTTTTTTCAGACTTTTCGTCTCTTGTTTGTACTATATTAACAAAAAAATAAAAAAATCAGTTTGGATTTAATATTTTACAATTAAACGAGGAATTATATGTCGGTCTGGGTTTATAAAAGAGGATTAAGATTTAGATTTTACAATTAAACGAGATTATATGTTAGTTTGGATTTATAAAAATGTGGTTAAGATTTAGATTTTACAATTATACATATATCAAACATCTATATATACATTTTTGGAACACTTTTAGCAAATAAATCCTGGGGTTGGGCAGTATTTACAAAGAATGTCATTGGCATTTATTATTACTTTTACAAAATTTAAATAAAAGATATTAACCAAACAATATCTTGCCTAATTTGTTTCTGAAAATCTCTACACAATCTTTCCATATATCTTCAAAAAATTTATAGCAAATATTTATATTAACATTTTGCATAGCAATAAAAATACTAATTTATAATAATCAAAATATTCACATAGAAAAATCAAATACACATACAGAAAAAAGAACTATATCTATCATCATTTAAGCCGTTGCTTTAATTTGTTTAAATAAAAAAAAAACACAAAAACTTGAAATCATATACTTTATATGATAAATTTAAAATATATATTAGTAGTATAAATTTAAAATCGTTCAAAGAACGGTATACTACGGGTGAGATACTAAAATTTTTAGATTTTATAACAATAATAATTTATTTTCTTGGATTTTATAATACTAATAATTTAGCTAACGAGATAATATAGACGGGTTTATATGGGATGACGGGTTTGGGTCGATATTAATAAATAACGGTATATCACGGATGAAATCCTAAAATAAACAATCAAAATACAATTATACAATCTTAAACACAAAACAAAAGAAACAATATTAACAAAACAAATCCAACTTAAATTTAAAATTTTTAGTTATAAAAAAACCGACCCACGGTATACTGCAGAGTAAAATATTCAAAATTTTAAAATCCACCATACATCGTTACTTAAAAAAAATGTATGTTTTCGTTCTATACTTCAAAAATTGATAGATAGATATCTACATTTAAAAATACAAATTAATATGATATATCTTCAGTTAATCTTTTTAAAAATAACATTACATTTTTTTAAAAAAATATAGTCCCGCGGTATACCGCGGGTTAATTTCTAGTTTAAAATAACGAATATAGAAAAATCCGCAACATAGTGGGTACTCACCTAGTATAGTAGTATATTGGAATCACAAGAGCTTGTGTAATATATTGATGTAATCAAAAAGGAAAAAAAAAAGAAAATATATTTTGAAATAAATTTGAGCGGTAAAATTGAAATTTTACTCTCAAATGGATAATGATGTTTCACATGTTTTAAATATAACATGTCATATATTTTATTACATAACATGTTATTTTTAATTTTATTTCATGCTATCAGATGACACAAGTTTATTTAAAGAAAATCATTAGTTGGACCTGGATTAAAGAATATTTTGGTTAAACTGTGAAAAACTTGATGTCCACTTGTTTATGATATTGCCACTAAGATTATTTTGAAAATATATTAGTGACTTTGATGGCTAACAAAATAATCAAACTGAATATTTTGTTGATTTATAATGATAAATTTGAATATTAAATAAAAGTTTATATAGTCAGTTTTAACAAAAAAATACCATACATAATTAATTTAAATTTATTATAAATCTCGGTTTTTCAGTAATCATAATCATGAAAAATATCCTTAGCACATAATTAAGATAAAACTTATTATAATCCGGGAAAACGTAAATCAGAAAAAAAAAAATAGATTATGAGGTAGGAGGAGGTGATGATGATGATGCTGATTTTGGTTTTGAAACCCATACTAGACCACATTTCTTCAAACATTTTTTGTAACACCGGTTTTTGTTTTGGTTTTGGTTTTGGTTTACACTACAAATTATGGAACATCTTCTGAAGCAGGCAAATCCTTTGAACATCGTTGGATTGCTTTTACCCACATTCATTCCATTGCATGCTTGTAAACCACATCCTATCATTATCAATGCCACCATCATCATCATCTTCCACATGTTTGCCGCCATTTTTCTCTTTACAAGTTTTGTTGTTTAATGACTATTGTTTAATATATGTGAGATGTGTGTGTTTATGTTGATAGTGATAAAGGAAGTTGTTTATATATTGAGATTTCACATCTTTATATAGTGCATTTGTTATTTTTGTTTGGCTTGATTGAAAGTAGATTTTTGTTATTCTGTTTGATTGGGCGTAAATAGAATTTGGTAACAGTTTGCCATGAAAAAGAATTTGGTAAATAACGTTTGAATTAGATTCTCGTTTTTTTTCTTCTTCTTTTTATCTCATTTAGTGATTGGAAAATATGAAAATGTATGAGGTATGATTAGTATTGATTGATTTATTTATTTATATTGAAAACGACAAAGTGATTAGATTTTTGGGGAACAATCATTGATTAATTTTTTTTTTTTTGACAGCCACAATCATTGATTAAATATGGTTAGTCTTTTTTAAAATTTATAATTATAGGAAATTAAATATTAAAAAAAAATTAAAACTAAAATTAGATGTACTATGGGTTGCCTATGTAGTATTATAATAATTAAACGAATTTTATATGTGTTCGATATTTTACTAAGTTATACTATCTGTATATAATATAACCGAACTTGAGGAATCAGTTAAATGAAACCTCCTTGAAACCTCAAAGAGAAAGATACATGTTGTCAAACAACTATGATTAATTCACTGATAACCAAGTGAGAGGAAGTCTGTCACTGGTGAGCCGAGAAGACTGAACCATCAACGGTGTAGCACGTAGAGCCCTTAATAACACTCTACTCGCATCGCGTGAAAGTGGCTTTATGATCTTTCCATGAGTTCTTTCAGAGTGGAGCCACACTAACTAAAGAAGACGATAGCGCTAGCTCACTCTACCAAACTCATTCCCCAAGTTCGGTTAGCGCATAACAAGATCTAACCGTACAAAACAATGCTACGAATCCGATTGGTTTTTACTAGCTCTTCCAAAATCCCAACTATCTAATCAACAAACCAAAGCACAAAGCCAACACAAATAAACTCCCCATATGAGTTGTTTGTAATCCTCATGAGCCTCCTTTTGCTTTATTTTTTTTCTGAATATTTGAATTTCATAAAAATACGTAAATATTTTGAGTTGATTGAACTATTTTGTGTGCATGTTTGTATTAACCGTGAACTGGTTCGGTAAAATATTATTCGTAACTTTTGAGAGCTTCGCAATTTCAACATCAGGTTTTAAAATGTGATACAATAGTTACTACACATCGTTATAATCATCTATATGGAATGGATAATACATAAATAAATGAATAAAAACAAAAAAGTTGGTCTTACACGTAGAGAAGATATGCATCAAGAACATATCAGTCTACATTTTTCGATGGTACTAAACAAATTTAATTTTTGATTTACCCAAAAAAAAAATCAATGTCAACAAAAATCACAACACCAATATTTTATCTAGTATATTATAAAAATTTAAAGGTATGAAATTACAATAAGCCAATCACGGATTGGCAGACAAAAGTCCCAACCAAAATCCCATCAAATACAAAAAAAAATTGAAACAAAACAAAAATTATACAATAGGTAAAAAGGTATATAATAATAACAGTAATCATATGGTTAATAAGAAGGTAAAAAAAAAATACGGCCAAGCAGAGACTTCCTGCTAAGAAATATGCAACGCCCAGCTCTACCTACAAAATCATAAACAAAACAAAGACATTCATAATCATTCTTTTGTCCTAAAGGTTCTTACAGAATTAGATACCATTATTACACTAAAACAAGCATCAGCTTCTACACACTTTATTCCAGATTCTAAAGTTACCTTTCACTTTTATAGATCAAAACATGAGTTGGTTTTGAACATAAACAAGAAAAAGTGATCATCATTGACTGATGCATACATACCTGATCAATTTATCGGGTTTTCGGTATCTCTTTTACGTTGCAGCAGCCTAGGCTTCAACCTAAATAAAACGTTCACATTATCATTAACTCAAGAATCTGCAAGAGTATTTAGCTCTACTGATTCAATAATGGCATCATATTATACTTGGCATATAGTCTTTAAACGATATCACCGTGCCAAGCAGATTTGCAGAAAAAACATAAAACTTGTATCAAAGTTTATGCAAATGCATTATTCTTAATCTTACAGAACAATCATAAATCCATGATTCAGACTAATAAACATCAGTTACAATCCTCTACAATAGAGGTGGTTTCATAGGAATCTTGAATTTCCTTGTTGACTACTTAGAGAATAGCACAACTATTGAGTTTTACCTTCTCATCTTCAGGAGTAAAAATTGCCTTCACCTCCTCGAATACAGCGTCAATGGGCTTTGCGGCATTGATCTGAAGGAAATAAAAGTACAAACACTTTGTTACAATTTACAATTGTTGAGCTTAATGCAATCAAAGAAGAAATTAGATTTTACCTTCCTAACTTTCCCCTTAGCTTCATAGTACTGAATCACTGGTAAGCTAGATTCGAGAAACACCTTAAAACGCTTCCTTATAGTCTCAATATTGTCATCCTCTCTCCCCTTCAACAACAGAAATGGACGCAACAATCAATATATTTGTATCGTGGAATGGAACAAGAGCCTAGACAGAATTAAGTGACAGAGCATTTCATATAATATTAACCTGGTTTCGGCCCAACAGGCGCTTCTCCATCTCTTCCTCAGGACAATCGAAGAACAAGACAAACTTCGGTTCAATCTCAGTCTACAAAAATCATCAAAGGCATGTAATTAAGCAATGGTATCACAGAAAACGAAATGCATATATATCTGTTAAGCAACTTTAATGTACTTACAACTTTTTCAAATGCTGCTCGGTTTTCCTCATTGCGAGGGAAACCATCAATGAGGAATTTGTCATTCCCATTTTCCTGAATAGCTTTCTGTAAAAGCTTGATGGTAACCTCAGAAGGTACAATCTTCCCCTCTTTAATCATATTCTGAATCATAGTTCTGCAAAACCATTGAACAGCTTCATTCAACACAATAACAAAGAACCTCAAGTAGGACAATGAAAGCGAAGGTGACTCGTCATGCTTTTAGCAACCCAAATCTTTAGTTGAAAACCAATAGTGCTTATGCATAAACATTAACAATTCCAGAAAGTTTTTTAAGGCATACCCATTTGCAGAACCTGATTTAATCTCAGCCCTAAGAAGATCTCCAGCACTCAGATGTGTGTAACCAAAATGTTCAACAATATAGGCACACTGGGTACCTTTTCCACTTCCCGGTCCACCTATTGAAAATACATCCAAGAAACAAACTCAGAAGATATACAATAAACCTCAAATAAATCAACCAAAGAGAACATCACAAGGATCATAAGCACAATACAAATCTATCGATAAAGAGACCTGAACTTACCAAGGACAAAAATAACTGTGGGTTTCTTTCCATTTGCAGCATCAACAGATCCCATGGTACTAAGCAATTTGTTAAAATATTACCTGAGAAGAAGAATCAATCAACCAAATTAGACAAGGCAATGATATTTTAGTGTAACTTATTGAGTACAATAAAACTATAAATTAAGCATAAAGAACATGATCTTTGTTCTCACTTCTCAACCATTTTCAATAGATACATTTCATTAACATCTAAATAAATCACAGATCTAAATGCTAAGATCAAGTGATGTAAGCAGGGATAAATGCTGACGTATATAGATCAACAAAACAAATCAGATCCGAGAGATGAAGAAAAGAAAAAAGACGAAAACTTTAGAACAATTCAAATCTTAAAAATGTAATCTTTACCAAACTTTGTTAACTTTAAAGAGAATAGATTCGACCAAAATCAACGTGATTCAATTGCAGATCTAAATTCAGATCCGATTGAAGAACAATGAACAAAGGAAACAAATTTCATCAAATTTCTTAAATCAAATTGATACCCAGAATTTGTTAGAGAACGAATCTAAGATCTAATTAAAGATTAGACGAAATGTAAGATCGAGCATTGGAGATAATGACATGAATCAAAGACAAGAACACATGTTCTTTTTGAGATTCAGAGGTAATTTTCAGACAAAAATTAAGAAACTTTAAGAGAGGCATTGAGAAGAACGCGAACCTGAAGGAGAAGGAAACACGGAGAATTTGGTCAGACGCTGAAAAGTGAGAATCGAAGAAGAAGAAGAGAAGACGATATAAATATGCAGAGAGACCTATACATACATATATGTGTATATAGAGATATTTATATATTTGTACATTCCTTTTTAATTGTTTTTTAATCTTCTGTTGTTACTTTTTTAGAGGAGTTTTTTTAAATTATTGTCCATGTGTCTGTTATTTTTAATTTAATTTAAATTGACACCAAACGAAAAGAAATCTTGTAGTGACTGAAATTGTAATAGAAAAAATATATACTTTTTTTTTTTTTTTTTTTTTGACAGCTAGAAAAAATATATACTTTGTCAACAACAATTTTGATGAATTTTAGTGATGACAATGAATAAATAAGCTTTTATTTTATAGAAAATTAGGCATAATACAAAAACCAATGGTTATGATATAGGAACAACAACAAGACTGTTAATTTTCGGATGGGTTGTTTGATCTAATCAATGGATGGTGCTATGTACAGCTGTCAAGCGGGTCAAACCCGCCCCGTTAGATCCGTCAAGCAACGAGTTTCAAAAAAAAAATCAGCTTCGCTTGAGTTTGCAGGACCCACAGACATTTGAATAAATCATTTTTCAAATTTCTAAAATATATATAAAGAAAAAAAAATTAAATAAATAAGTTTAAACATAAATATACATCTTTTTAAGAAAAATTTCAATTTTGATAATTATTTTTTATATATTATATTACAAATTATTTTAAGATTTTTCTACTATATATTAGATAAATTTATATATAATTATATAGTTTATATTTTTCTAAAAGCCCGCGAGACTTGTGTGTTTATCCGCAAAAACCCGCAATTTATGAACATATGTCTCGCAAGATCCGTTTTTTGTACATTGAAAATTTTAGACCATTTGATTTGGTGGTACGGATGCATTAATGTGGTTCCGCCCTACTTGCCTACTTGGACACCACCATGTCGATTACACAGTTTTTTACTGTGTCAGGAAAGATCATTATCACTTATCACTTACGATGTCCACAATTTAGTTCCGATCCAGGCTTGATAACTATGTTTAGTAACCAAAATCACTTAATCCGGTATAAATTTATTTACTTCACACTTTTAAAAATATGTGATTTTTTAATTATTGTATATAATAGAACGATTACAGACTGAAATCAGCCAAAATGCGAAACAACTTATCAACTTACCTAGATACAACATAAGTTACGGTTGAAACAACTGGAACCAAGTAGTTAATTAGAAGGAAATAATAGGAGGTACAATCTTTTGAGCTCTAGATAGAGGGTCCAATCTATACATGATGCTATTCTTGATGTCAACGATTAGAGTACAAGATGGACGAGAGATCTTAGAATGCAACCGACCATTCCTTTCTTTCTATATAGTATAGATAGAAGCCTGAAACGCGAGCTTTAAAATGATAGCAATGTTCCCATCTCAGGAAAGGTCTTTAATCCATCTAATGCAATGCTCAAACAAAGGTGGTGGGGAGATATTAGCCTTAGATGTAAAGAAAGATCAAACAGATGAGGAAAATAGACAATCGAATAACTGATGTTGAGAGGATTCAGCTGCAGAATTGCAGAGGAGGCAAGAAGTAGGGATGTTAAGTCCCCAACTGAGAAGTCTATCCCGAGTAGAGATGTCAATTGGGCCTCGAACCCGCGGGCATGGTCCGTTATGTCACTTAGCGGGGCGGGTATGGGCCTTTAAACTGATGCCCAAAAAAAGGCGGGTCTCGCGGACTCGACCCGTACGGTTTGCGGGTGAGACGGGTTCTGTCCTATTGCGGTCGCGGGTTTGCGGGTGGCCCGTTTAATCTTTCATCTCCTTCCCAGCTGTTTCAATTCTTCTCCAATTCTCCATGAATTGATAGAGGTTTGTGGTGAATCTGAACTCTGAAGTTATTGTGACTGAAGATTGACGCGAATTGATATCGTGTGTGAAGATCGGTGTAAGCCGAAGAAATGTTGCCATGAGTGCCAAAAGAGATGTCCTTTAGTCAAGATAGGTACTTTTTCCTCAGATTTCAATATCACTTAGAGTTTTCGTTTCAGTTCGAGTATTAAGTATCCGAATTAAACTGTGTGAGAATCTCTTGGAGTTCAGATGCTTTTGTTTGGTTTTTCGATTTGATGTAAATTTAATCGAGATTCAGGTTTTTGATGATTGTTCAAAAAAGTTACTTGATTGGGTTTGTGTGAGAGTTTCGGTTTGTTTTTGAGAATCAGTTCCTGGTTTTAAGAATATGTTTTGGTTTTGATTTGGAATCATCACATATAAACCATACGTTCATGTCACCATCTTTGCGAAGTCATTTTATATATGAAGTTTAATGTCTGAAAATTGGTGTAAACGAATAGATTATGGCTTTTTGATGTGTGGAATGAATCGAATGAAAATTATTCTGTTCATGAATTATGCGTTTATTTAAGGAATTCAAGCCAATTGTATCTTTGTTGAGTTTTCATAGCTTGTATAATTGTATTCTTTTTTTTTTTTTTTTTTTTTTTTTTTTGGCTCAACATCAACTATTCATTCACCAACTCGAGATTACAAATCATTTGACCTCGACAAACTTCACTCAAATACAATGATTTAGTCAAGTAAAACCCTGAAACACTAACGGATCCAACGCTACCCAACTGAAGATCATTGTATTTTTCAACCACTGCGAGATGAAACACGCCACGACTCGGAGTGAAATCACCTCTTAAACCACCTAAATTGACCCTAATGACACGAGAACAACAACATACACAGAGAAGACCAAAGCTAAACTGAATTACAACTCAAATCCACACTATTAGTCCCTAATGATCGGATTGTAGAACTTGTCCCAATAGCATCACCACCCAGAGGCGCATTATCTGAGAAGCTTGGAATCCCCGGCAATCGTCGTTCCGGTCTTAAACCAAAACCGGACAGCACGTCCGACTGACCCGACCAAGAGACACGAATCAAACCCAGCATAGCCATAGACATCTCCGAAATAACCAAGCAATACTCGTAATACTAATCGCCTAAGGATTAGAGTGGAGCACAGATTAGTATACCTTCACCTCACGGTGCATTTCGGATTGGCCATATCGCATCTGCCTTGTTGTCTCGCTTCTTAGTCGGACTGAACCAGTCAATTGAAGAAACTCTCGAGAAAACCGGTTTTGAGGGAATCCTCAAATTTCGGCCACCGGCCCCCTCGGAACCTTCCCCAACCACCGGTAGACTCTAAGACTCGACTCACCCACTTTACTTCGGACGGCTAGGATCTCTGGCGGGAAGAACAAGGGAAGCGGAAGAGCTCGATCTAGCTCCCCAGATCCGACACCATGAAGCTTCGAACCATCCCCCACTCCCGAAACGAAAAGAGTGCCGAGATCTCTTTCTGTATCGTCCTTCGCCGCACCATCTCGTCACAGCAGTTGAATCCCTCCTTAACACCGCCGAAGGCAAAGAGAGCAAGTCACCCTACGACGCAAACTGTAAATAAAAGCTAAGAGAGAAGGGATGAGCCCTCTCACACCGCCGGCGGGAGCCTCGGGCGGCGGAGAGGCGGCGGCGGCTGTAGATCTAGGGTTTCTCTCTAAGATTCTCTCTAGGGTTGGAAAAAGCGTCTAAACGTGCTTGTATAATTGTATTCATAGTTTTGTTTCCTTGTATTTTTTAGCTGGGTTGTAGAACAACTAATTGAGACCGAAATTGGAAAAAGAGAGACGAACAGAGAGGAATATATTATTAAAACATAGGGGATCTCTTGCACGAATTAAACCTAGAATAGTTAAACCAAGAATGCCCGCGGGCCGGACCGTTAAACCGCTGGGCTATGCGGGGCGGGTATGGGCTTGTGTTTGTAACCCGCGGTCGTTAGCGGGCCAGACCGTCGCGGATCAGATTTATAAAAAGCCCATCGCGGTCGGCCCGTTTGGGCGTGGGTAGGCCCGTCTGCCATCTCTAATCCCGAGTATGCAATCTTTTTCTGGCCGCCACCCAAACGATAAAATATGTGAAATTTAACCTGATAAAAAAATATGTTTAAGTAGAATGTTTGATTCCATGTATGAACACTCGTTTACTCAAACCCCTCATGTTCCGCCAGATGCAGTTAGAATAGAGAAGTGTAAAATTGATAAATAAAATGTATTCTGATCCGAACGCAAAATGTTAGCACAAGAAGCCATAATGGAAACTTTAATTTTACCATCACTTCCTATAACTTTAAATACCCAAAAACTCCAATTATAATGCCAGATCTTGGCCTAAACGCCAATAACTCTAACACATGGGTCTTGCGTATAATGGCAATAGGCCAATAGCGAATGACTCAACGATAATACATTTGATAAATAAGTTTTGGTTGTAACTTTTAAGTGTCACACTTTTTCATAAGCCAAGATACTTCGGATTTAACCATACGTTATCTTTTTCACGTGATAGTGTGACATATATCACTGATTTCCATAAGCGTTTTTTTTCGTTTCGTTGGCATCCGATTGGTTGAAAATTTTAAAATGGCAAAGGTGATATCGTGATAAATACTCATGAACCAAACCTAATCCTGAATCATAATTTAAATTTAAAATCTCAAGAAATTATTTATTATGGAATAGGTATTGGTATTACTATTTGAAGTATAAAAATACAAAGAGTATAATTATGTTGTTATAGCAGAATAGTAGTGAAATAAGTTTAAAAAATCATTAAGAATTAATGGAGATTAACTAGGTTTGGACATAAAAATTAAGTTTATGAAGAATAGAGAGAAGCTTAGAGATGGTAAGAGGTTTCTCTTGAAAATCATTAAGGCCAGCTTCCATAAACTCTTTCTTTTCTCCTTCGTTAGCTCGAGTTGTTACTCCTGCTATCTTGCTCTCTATTCCCATCTCCCTTAGTCTCTTTGTTGCCTATATTTCAATATTCAATAAAAAAAAAAATCAATCAATTATTTCGATATTAAATCCCTTTATAAATAAAACTAGGTAAAACTACTAATGATAATATCTTAATTTTCGATAGAAGCTAATCCTTTTTTCTTCCATTAGAATTAATGAAAGCATGACTCTATTAAAGAGTGAAAGAAATATTGAACACAACTTGAATATCCTTTGACAAAAAAAAAAAAAAAAAAAAAAAAAAAATATTGAACACAACTTCATCGGTTACTAACTTAGACCATATGAAATATTTAGAACCGTTTTTTAGTATATATATATTGGGGTCTATAATCTCTGAAAAAATTATTTGACATATCAATTTGTACCTTTAATGAAAGCTTTTTACATTACCTACAAGGCTACAAATAGTTTTTTTTTTTTTTGAGCAAAAGCTACAAATAGTTTAAGATGGAAGAATTCTCAAATAAAAATAAGATTAAAACGAAACTAACATAAAGACAACCATGGTAAGATTTTATAATCTTTTTTTTTCTAAATGTTTTGACAAATTAAAAGAAAAAATATCGATCTCTAGAAATAATTCTTCTTATAGGTAGTAACCAAATTTAGTGCCCAATTCAATTTTAAAAACTTTGATATCAAGTAACGAAGAATTTAATGAGTAAAAATATAATGAATTAGTTACCTGAATACCGTTCATGATTGGCATGTCCATGTCCATAAGAATAAGATCATAGTTTCTGCCGGAACAATAAACGTCGACGGCTTCTTTTCCGTTTGTAACGACGTCGTTTTCAATCCCTAGACGATTCAAAAGTTTCTGATGTATGGTTTGGTTAACAAAACTGTCATCGACGACCAAAGCTGTTAACTTCGACTCTGCCAAATTTGGAAGTTCTTCAGCTATTTGATCTCTCGTCATCTTTTAATTTTCTCTCTTGTCTTTGTGAGAATGTTATAAAATTCTAGTAAAATTTGTTTGATGAAACTCATAAATATTGCAGAGTACTATATATAAAGGAGAAAAACATTGAGAAAGAATCAACAATTTATGGAACGTTAAAACAGTATCACTTAGATTGTGTTTTTGGATTCGGAGGAGATCTAGTGGTTTTATTTAACTTTTCTATTTTCAGTAATAAATCTCAGCCGTTGCTTTCTCTAAGATGATTTTATATCCTTTTCACTTATCATAAATATTTAGGGTTTAAGATTTAGTTCAATCAATGTTGATCTTTTGAGATTTTAATTAGCCAAAAACACGATGTGAGAAACAGACATGAATATACTCTTTTTTTTCTTTTGGTGGCATGAATATATACTTTAACAAAAAAAAAAGACATGATTATAGCAAATAATCATATTATGATTATAATTATAAACAAATAGATATGGTGTACAAAAAAAACAAAAAAAGATTATAATTAAAACTATAAAACTGATTATATTTAGCAAGAAATATTACATTATGTAATTCAGTTTTGTAAGTTGATTTGTTGAATCAACTGTAATTTACAATTAGGAAAAAAGAAAATCTGTCAATTTTTTTTTGTTTTCAAAGTTCTAAGATTTATCAATATCATTTTGACAAAAAAAAAGATTTATCAATATTTATGTCGTAGATTCGAAATTTATTTTATAAAACAAAAGTGACAAAATGATATGACAAAAAATCTTGTAAATATTATTCCTCTCCAAAGATATCTCTGAGTATATATTATATAGATTATCTATTATTTTTGTTTTAAAATTTATATATTTTATTTAGGTTAATAAAACTGAAACTTGGGGCGAGCATTCATGCCGACTCAAACCCAAACCGAACCATCAATTATGCTCAAACAATTTGGTTAAGCTTTTCTTCAATTTGAAGGATTAAGTGAAATCTTAACATATTATTTCTATACATAAATATCTCTCAGTATATATAGTGAAGATTTTTTATATTTTTTTCATTTGAATATTATTAATGAAACATAGAAGGATACAATGACCGACGGAAATAATTAATATCTCCGATAAGATAATCTGGCGGAAATATCACGTGATATTTCCGTAGACAAAAGCCCAAAAGAGAAAAGCATAAAAACAACCAAAAATACAAGACGATAAGGTAAAGTTAGAAAATGAACTCAGAAACCTCCAATGAACGAATTAACTAGAAAACAATGCTAAAATCTAAAAAGAAAAAGACTGCACTAGATAAAGCTAAGGGAACGAATATCAATTGTCTTATTTGGTCTTCTAGAGAGAAACAAAATCAAAACCCATTGCATAGCTTTTCTTTCTGCTGAAAGAATTGATAAAGCCCTGGATTATCTTAAACGCTCCAAACATCCCTGAGAAGTCGATATACTCAAACTGGAAGAGATACCACTGTTGATGGCAAATTAGCGAACCACATACTCCAAATGTAGCAGATTATAATGAGAAAGAAGAACTAATCAAAGAAATTGAGCCAAGAGCTCATGGCAAGTAGCATCGACTCGGTCTCATCACAAAGACATATTTTTCTGGACATTCCGACGCCAAACAGAACACCAAGACATAGTGCTGGGCATAAATACTTGTTACTTGCCTTGTAGCCGTTATTTGCTTCGTACCCGCTTTGAAAAAACAAGTACTTGTCGTTGGCAAGTCGGGTAACAAGTATCAAAATTTTATTACTTGCAAGTACAAGCCAAATATCAAGTCTTAAAAAAAATCAGTACTCGGCTTGTTTGACTTGTTACTTGCTTTAATATAGAAAGAGTTTTAATAACTTATTTGAATTTATATATTTCTAGTTTATAACTTACAAAAACCAAAATTGAAAAGATAAAAAAAATGAAAACTTTGAATGTTTTGAGATTTGTATTGTATGCGATTGTTTTTATATTCAAGTATTTTAGTTCAAGTAGCAAGTTTCTTACAAGTAACAAGCCAAATCAAATTATTATGCAAATAGCAAGACGAGTTAAGTTGCTTGCAAGTAATCAGATTTTGGACGAGTACTTGCTAGAACAAGTACTTGCTTTGGACAAGACAAGTATCAAGTCCAAAAGTCAATTACTTGAACGGGCCAACACGGGTGACAAGTACTTGAAAATTAGCAAGTACTTTGCCTTGTGCCCAGGCCTACCAAGGCAGACAAACAAATCACCAAAACAGAAACTTCACTCAAAACAAAGATTCCACAAAATAAAGACTTCAAATTTAATTAATATTATATATTTGATTTGTATCCAAATTAATTTTATTTTAAGTAAATTTAATAGAACTATAACTCCACAAACTTCACTAAAAAATATTGTTGATATATATCATTATTCAACATAACTTCACATATGGTAATGAAGCAAATGCAGATTTTATTTCTGACATTTTTTGTATTATTCGCTTTATAGAAAATAAAAGATTCTACAGAGGTTGTGGCCTTGACTGAACAATGTAAACATCTTCACCAACCAAACAACCTTCAACGTCTTGAGCACAGCCAAAGTTTCTTTCCAAGAAGAAACCAACCGAACCGAGTCTCTGACCGAGCTGCTGTCTAAACACCGAGTCAACGGTTAACCGTTTCTTGCTATAGTCGACGGTCAACCGAACATATTTACCATCAGCAGGACCTGTTCCTGACACAAGAAGCTCTTCGCTGAAGTTTGCAAAAGCTAAGGTTTGTACAATCCCGTCGAGCTTACCCGAAGCGAGTCTCCATGGTGTTCCTCTTGTCCCTGAAGCTAAAGTCTCACCTAAACCAGGAGCGATCTCGGCTTCCACGAGGTTACTGTCCGGATCAGCTGGACTCACTGTGTGCAAAACAAATGATAAGTCCGGCGAAAGCATTTCTTGAACGAGAACCGCCATTGAAGCTTCTCTTTGAGAGACACCAGCAGCTCTACGGCTTAGAACAGCTCTTCTTGTGTAGAGAGAAGCCCAAACTTGGCAAACCGAATTCGAAAACACCAAAGGATCTGAGGGACTCACGTTGGGGATTGATTCATAGAGTCCTGCAGCTGACATTCCGGCTAAGTCCTCCACGTTAGCACTTGAACGCACAATGAGACGAGCATCTTTGGGAAACGCTTTGCTTATGCTGTTGATTGTTTCTTTAGGCACTTGCAACGTTTTCATCACTTCATGGATCTGGTCACATATGTCGTCTAGCTCACCGCCTTCAGGTCTAGCGGTTTCTAGCTTTTCTAGCAAAGACGCAAACTTTTCTTCCGAATTACTTTGCTTTAAAGCTAATTCCATCGATCCAAAAGGTATGACAACTCCAGTTGGAACCTTAAATGATGCCGGAACTCCGTGTTCGCTGTGCACTGCATATTCATCAGAAACCAGACAGTAATTTAGAAAGACATAAGATTTAGTCCCAGTCAATTTCGTCCCCTCAGACATTAAGAAAACTTTACCTTTACTAGAGGCTTCTGCTAAAGATGCAAGAAGACCACATGCAGCAGATTTTGAACCAGAAGTTGGTACATCTGCATCAGCAAGTGCTATGATTCCTCCACTAGGGATATCCTATGGATCAAAGTTATCTATCAGCAAGCAGTCAATGTCAAGTGTATGGAATCGCAGAGATATCAAAAGATTACCTTGGAAGAGTAAAGGAGGCTATTGGAAGATGAAGAACCAGGCTTTGATTCTTCATCATTGATAGATAAGCTCTTCTTATCCGTTTTTTTCTTAGATAAGCTGTTCTTATCCGTTTTTTTGTTCGCACTGGATTTGGAAGTACGACTCTTACCCTCAGTTGAAAGTATCAGATTCACATGGCTTGGAGATGCTTCCAACCTGTAAGGTTCATATTAGAAAAAAAACAATAAAGGAGAGAAATGAGTTTTCTTGTGTAGCGGGAGATTGGAAAAAATCAATGAAATGATAACTTCGGACAAATCACCTCACGAATTTTCCCACAAGTCGCCGTATATCAGCGACCTTGTCATCGTCATCACATGTCACAAAGACAATTTTCTCCTGTGGAAAATTATGCAAAACGAAGAGTTTTTAACAAGGTACTTCTTTAGTAAAGATTCATAGAGGAAACAAGGGCAAAAAAGGTTATTGCCTGCCGCGCTCTAACGCCAAGGTGAGACAAGTGAGGCAGTTCCTGCAGGAGCATGACTCCGGCTATGTTCCCATTAGCAGCACTTACCTGTCAAAAGCAAGTTATAAGGCAATCTTTAGTATAATGATATGAATCACGGTGAGGTTGAATGTAGGTCAAAACCTCTTCATCGCCGTCAGCTTTGTTGACCAAGAGAATAATAGGACCACCACCAGTTGATGGTAAAGATCCCGGCACAATGCTCTCAACCTGCAGTCACAAGAGCCAGAAAAATATTTACAAACGCGAATTCTTATCAAAGCCCTAAGTAAGTTAAAAATTGTCCGCCAAGTATATGGTGCAGTAACACCCAATCTGGAACAAAAAAGACAGTAATTGTTCCATCTCCAGCCTGTGTTATGACGTATGAGTGATATGCGAATATTGTAAAAGTCTTACTTATGAAAAGTTCACACATAATTTAATCTTTTAAACTGTAAATTCCTATAGCACTGATACCAGACATCATGAGTTAAAAACTGGGCTTTGAAATGATAGTTCCTTCTAAGAAACGAAAAATGTATCACAAAGTAGTAAATTCAAAATCTCAGTTATGTATTCATTTGCCTTCTCCACAAACCTGAACTAATGTCCCAGAAGTCGATCCAGGTACAACGACATCCCAGCCCTCAGAACCAAGTGAATTTCTTACAGCTTTTAGAAGAACAGTGCAGAGCTTTGAGATCTGGAAAATAATTCTGTAAGACAGAACCACATGTATAATCAGAGAAAATTACAGAAAGAGAACGAAATTTGAGTAAAATAAGCAAGACAAAAAAATCCGAAATCATTCTCATTTGATTGCTTGGACAGCTTAAGCTCAGTACTAGGAAGTAAAGGCCTAACTTACCCAGCACGAATCTCTGCTTCTGTATAGGTCTTGACACTATTCTCTGGAATTCCTAGAGCTTTTCCTAAAATCTGAAAATGATAAAGAACGTTAGAAATTAGATTAGCAGAAGAATGATAAGTTGGTCCGATATGTCCTTTCTCTGGTGAAAGAAAAGAATGTGGCCAAACGAATTTGAACTACAATAGAAGTTGCATCACTAACTTCAGAATGTAAGGCATGGAATAATGTGTACCTCCACATTAGGAGGAAATATTTGCAGAAGTAAATCAGAATATTCTGCTGTTAATCTGCGTGCTCGATCAAGAGTTGCTTTCAGCCTCATGGCCCAAATTGTTTTTCCATCCTCTTCCCCTTCATGGAAAAAAAATAAAGAGCATTTCAGCTTATAATAATAGCATGCAAATTCTTTACAACCACAAACAAGCCTTACACGTCAGAGTTAAACACAACGAGTTGACATAAGTGAGAGAAGGAAATAACCTTCTTTTTCAAGTAGGTCTCTCTCTCGCCAAGCTAGGAGTTCATTTCCAATGGCTAAACATTCTTCTTGCTTCCAACCAGATAGACCTACTTGGTGAACACCCAACACCAGAGCATCGAGTGGATCATTCCATGAGGAAACATTTCTTGATCCCACATCTTTTGCCAGTTGATCAGCTCCTCCCATAGTTTCAAGAGCATTGAGGAATCTACTCAAATCATTGACGAGACATGATGAGGAGAAATGAAGCAGGCGTTTTAACAACTTCCAAAACAAATTCAGTTTCAAAAATCAATCAAAATCTTATGCACACCTGCTTAGTAGAACAAAAAAGTAGTCCTCGAGGCCGATCTCACAAAGGCGCCACTAATGAAACGAGCAAACTATATAAGTAAATAAATTGGTACATGATAATGCTGGATTGTTTAAAATAGCTCACCTTCTGGCGCATTGCAATGGCAGTATCAGGAGCATCATTTCGCAAGCCGCTATTAAGTTCTTTTATAATTGTTTCTCTTAGAGAAGCCAGAGAATGCATGGTTTTAATCAACTCCAAAACATTGCTTGATTCTCCTGATGCGTCAAGGCGCTGGAAATATAAATTTCGCAGTCAGTCTCATGAAGAGACTACAATAACAAATTTTGCAATGATTGTGTATAACATGCACAGTTTATCAAATGATGTGATTGTATGGACACATATCAACATGTCTCAAACATTTCTGCTTTTGTGGCTTTTCTAAAAGTACATCCCCCTTAGCCCTTAGGATTGATTTTCTTTCCTTTTATTAGAATAGAGAACAAAACCAAGGATAGGTTGTTTATTAATTTGATCTGCATCTTTACGGTGGCTAATAATTCTACCCTAGCATTGTTGTGTCATGCAAGGAAACTCAGTAAAAAAATTGCATACTTACCGCAGAAAATCACTGAATCACAGGTAAAAGTAAAGTAAGAGCTTACCTTTTTACATTCAAAAAACAAATTGAGCGCAGAAAGACCTCTGTCGTCCATGGAAATTTTCATAGAATCAAGTTGTTCAGTGAGGCTGCAACAAGATACAAGAGCTATTGAATCCTACAGTACATGGGACTATCATCTAGCAAGTTAATCAAATGAAAGAATAGGTTTGGTTCCAGAAATATAGTACCTTCCAGCATTAAAGAAATCTTTAAGCTCATTATGGAATATTTTAAATTGCTCCACGAAGTCTCCACTGTATTTTCCTGGGGTCTCAGTAATTCTTTGAAGCATTGCTTCTGTTGCAATTAGATCTTCTGGACCCGCATTCCGGTGAAGCTTATTTTGTATGGTATGCTTAATTTCTTGCTGGAACAAAGATGTGTTATATGGGTACTATTAAAAACTCTGATCTAATGAAAAAACAGGTGAAAAGAGTTATTACCTTTAGATCATGAGGAATATCATTGCGATGGGCAATGTCCCTAATTCGAGTTAGAGGGACAGCAGCAGTAAACTCTGCTTTGAAAGAAGGTAAACAAGGATGGATTTTCCGAGCAACAAGCACTTCCTACCAAATAAAAGCATATCCAACTTAGAGAAGCTACTATGAACACACCAACTACAAATATTTGAGAGGGAAGGCTGTGAAAGCAGAGAAGTTAAAAGCGAAAAAATGTGTCACCTCTGCTGTAGCATCTTTCTTACTGCAAATGTGCTCCAACTCACGGAATATAAGTCTGGAAATCTCAGCATGCCGGTTTGGACGGTGATGCCCTCCATCTTCAAAGCAAGGAATCTGACCTGTGTTTATCCACTGCATAAGAAGCCAGACAAACAAGAAAAGAGTAAGCAAGGTGAATCCCAGATATATGAGAAAAGATAACTTAGGCTAATGAAAGAAAAGAGTAACCTTCAAATAAATTGAAGAGTATATGAGCGCCTTCAATCGTTCCTCTCTCTCAACACTCCCAACTATAACCTCGCGTACCATTTCAAGCTTGAACACATAACCACATTAAACAATAAGAGATGTTTCATTCTTCCCCATCTTCAAAGGAAAACAAAACTAAAAAAAAAAAGTACAAAAGTGATACCTTTCTCCACCAGTTCTTAGAGTTACGATCACCTTCAACCATCTTAAGAGCTGGGCCTTCAAGACCACTAGTATCCCAATTTCTACCAACTTCTCTATTACCATGATCATTAGAACGCATAAAGGACGCATCTTTACCTTGCCATTGCCCACCCAATGTACTCTTCTGAAGCTGCGCACCATTTTCACTCCCCACTACTCTCTCATCACCAATATCATGATTATCCCTCTCGTCCCCACCACCACCATCATCATTACCAACCTCCTGAGGCAAATTAAGGATTTCTCTTGTAGCATCCCAATGACAAACAACAGAGAAATTCCCAGAATTAGGAACCTTAAGGACACGATTATCACCAGATTCCCATGAAAGTGAACCATCATTCTTAACAATAACAAACTTATACTCCAAAACCTGACCACCGTCAAGTTCCAACTCACAAACCCATCCATTCTCAGTCCAATTCAAAGGCGATTTCTTTTTCCATGAACCAATCTCTTTAGCTGATCCATACATAGCCACATGCTCACCAAAATTAACTTGATGATCTAACCTCACATTCAACTTCACTTTCGTACCAGACCCATCTTTCTTCTTCCGTTGTTCCTCTCTAGGGTCAAATCAAAATTCGATTTTTAAAACTTAAACAGACGAAAGAAAGCAAATTGAAGAAGAAGAAGGAGTCAGTCATTACATGGTGGAAGAAGAAGTAGCAGTGCAAGTGAGACGAGAAGAGGAGTTTCTGAGTCGGTGAGATTGGTGGCTGAGATTAACTCTGTGAGTGAAGTTAATGAGTTTGGGAAGTGATGATGAGTTTCTAGTGATGAAGGTGAAAGGAGAGCTGCAACAATGGCTGCCAATGCTCTCCATTGGAGGTGATGATAAGAGATTTTTTTTGTTTGTTTCAGTTTTCAAAGTATCGAAGCCATTAACAAAAATCAATTATAGAGAGTTTCGCTTTTTTCTATTGGGAAATTGCCAAAATCAATCACATGTCCAAGAAAATATCTTCTACAAGAAATTACTAATTTTTATTCTTTCTTTTTTTGGGGTCAAATTATGAATAAAAAGATATTTAACTCTTCTTGAATCTTAAACCATTCTTTTCGTAAAAAATACGTAAAGATAGATCAACATCAATGTCCTAGGAATAAGATACGTCTTTAATTAGAAGAAAGAGTTGCTAATAAAAGTAGAATTTAATCAAAGTATCATCATGTAATCATTTTCTATTGAAGTTAAAATAGAAGCATAAGATTGACAAAAGGAGCAATCTTTGCCGGATTTAAAATGATTCTTCGAACTTATTCATATTGCATTACTGTAGTACTATGTATCGATTTCGAGTTATATAATTAAGATTTGTATTTGAAATCGTGGATGTAGAGCTTTAATGTTGATGTTGGATCTTACACATGAGTTTGATCTTTTAAAACAAATTCAATGACAACATAATCGATGGGTGAACTTGTCATCGACTGCCTACTATTTTGTGAAACCTAAAAAACTCAAAACATTTTGTCTAAAACGATTAAATTGTGAATTTTTTTAAACGCAACTCACTAAATGAAGAAGAGATTATAATAAACAGTAGGATAACATCGTAAAAGGGATCCATTTGAAGCAACAAACCAACAACATTTTGTAGAAAAACTCTTATATTCTTCTCATAATTTCGCTTCATTTTTGTTTTATTCTAGCCATTCATATAGCCATTAAAAAAAAACATCCGATTCGATTTCGCGCTTTTAACATATATTATAACTCTGGTTTCATTTGTATACGATATTCGATCATGTAAATGGATATCCATAAATAGTAGTACACATATCTTGATGTTTTTTTACTCAACATACTTCATTCAAAATTGATACTAAGATCCATACAAATTGTTCTCCATTTCCACCAATGGTTGTAAATGTAACCATCGAGGGTACTACAATCTAAAAGGGAGCCGCTTCAGCATCTAAACATGACCCTAGATTTGGTACATATCCTGATGTTCATGTTGGTAGCTTAGAAAAAAATATTGTTTTGATCTTTAACAAAAGGCCCAATGGGTTTAAACAGATATTGGTTAATGGGCTTTATTTTGGGCTTCTCAACCTAATAAGGAAAAAAACAGAAGGAGAGAAAAAGAAGGAATCGGAGAAGAAGTAGGATCTTCCAGTAGTTGCCGCTCTTTGAAATCACTCTCTCTCGCAAACTCGCCGTCTTTCTCTCTCCCAGCTTCGCTCTTCACTGTGAAAACCTCAGATCGCAAAGATGCACGCACCGGTTCTCGTTCTGAGTAAGTATCTTCATCTTCCTCCAGATCTCATTTCCTCCAAATCGATATTACTTTTTCGTAACGAGATTTAACTCCTTTGTGAAATGGTTCAGGTGATTCGTTGAAGCGTGAATCTGGAAGTAAGGTTCATCATGGTAATATCCAAGCTTCTAAGGTAAATTAATCCCTTTCTATGGCGGATTCTTGCTTCTCTCGCAACTGTCTTTGGTTTCCGATCATCGTTGTTTTGTGTTATAGGCTGTGGCTGATATCATTCGTACGACATTGGGTCCTCGTTCTATGTTGAAGATGCTTCTTGATGCTAGTGGAGGTTTGTTTTCTAAACCTTTTTTTTTTTTTAGGGTTTTTATTTCTCTGTATGTTTAGTAGATCTCTGTAGTGAGGGATTTAGGTTTAGTGTTTTTAGCTCTGGAAATGTTGTTCTCATATACTCTTTCCTTGTTGTTGTTATTGTACTCAGTTTCTGTGTTAGTTTTATGTAAACCCTAAATCAATTTGTGTGGGTTTTTTTTTATCAACACTCTTTGTTTCTTGGATTTTTACAGGGATTGTTGTTACTAATGATGGGAATGCTATTCTTCGTGAGCTAGATGTTGCTCATCCTGCTGCTAAGGTTTTTACTTTTTCCTCTCTTTATCTGTTGTTGTTCTTGTTGTTTTCTTGTTGAAATTGTTTACTCATCCATTTTTTTTGACTCTGGTGATTGTAGTCAATGATTGAGTTGAGCCGTACACAAGACGAAGAAGTTGGTGATGGGACAACGTCTGTTATTGTTCTAGGTACGAACGTTCTTTGTTTGGTGACAAATAGTGTGGCACTAGCTTGGCTTGGACAAGCGTTTTTGGTTTTTAGCTGAGCGTAAACGAATAAGTTAAGGAAACTCGGTTAGGTGCTGCAGTGTTTTTTTTTTAATTGTGGGATTGAGCAGATCAAATAAGCATGGGTTCTTAACCTCATTTATGTTTTTTTCCCCCAACAGCTGGAGAAATGCTTCATGTTGCAGAAGCATTTATTGAGAAGAATTACCACCCCACAGTCATATGCCGAGGTATACTGGGACTACGAATTGGTTGTTGTTGTCATGTCATTCATGTCGCTTTTATCTTAGTGAATGCTTTCTTCTCTGCAGCTTACATTAAGGCTCTCGAAGATTCTATTGCTGTTCTTGACAAAATTGCTATGTCAATTGATATCAATGACCGTAAGTCCATTTCTACCTTGGATTTGTTCATTTGGAGTCAAGTTCCAGCTACTTTGGTTTCTGATGTTGGTTTCTCATTCACGTTTGTACTGATGGAAGAATGTGTGCGTTGCAGGTTCGTCAGTGCTAGGTTTAGTCAAGAGCTGCATAGGGACAAAGTTCACTAGCCAATTTGGAGATCTAATTGCTGTAAGTACCTTAATTACTGTAGCTTCTTACTTATGCATTACCTGCCCAGGTTTTATTACTCCTTAATATATATTGGACATGTCTAGGCAAGTAGGCATAGATACATCTAGAAGTGACTTTTGAAATGTAAGATGAGTAACCGTGTCCATGAAATAACTTGAATTTGATGAGTGCTTTCTTCAATTCTACAGTTTTCTCCTGTCTTTTTGTGGTGCTCGTTTGTTGAAATATTTGTTGGATGAAGTTTTTTAGTAGATGGCATTTACATCTCACATATTGAAGTTTCGACATTCAACATTCATCTTGACCCTTTTTTTCCTCGAGAACTTTAATTGTTGTCGAGTACTGTACTCACATGATTTTATATGACTTTATTTATGTGCTCTTTTAGGATTTGGCTATTGATGCCACTACTACTGTTGGTGTTGATCTTGGGCAAGGTTTGAGGGAGGTAGACATTAAAAAGTACATCAAGGTTGAGAAGGTTCCTGGTGGTCAGTTTGAAGACTCGGAGGTTCTTAAAGGAGTTATGTTTAACAAAGATGTCGTTGCTCCTGGTAAAATGAAAAGAAAGATTGTCAACCCACGGATTATTCTTCTTGACTGTCCCCTTGAGTACAAGAAAGGTGAAAATCAAACCAATGCTGAGTTGGTCAGAGAAGAGGACTGGGAAGTGTTGTTGAAATTGGAAGAGGAATACATCGAGAACATTTGCGTGCAAATACTGAAGTTCAAACCTGATTTAGTTATTACAGAAAAGGGTCTTAGTGATTTGGCCTGTCACTATTTCAGTAAAGCTGGGGTTAGTGCAATCCGTAGGTTGAGAAAAACTGACAACAACAGAATCGCCAAGGCTTGTGGAGCAGTAATTGTGAACAGGCCCGACGAACTGCAGGAGTCTGATATCGGTACTGGGGCTGGTTTGTTTGAGGTTAAGAAAATAGGAGATGATTTCTTTTCTTTCATTGTTGATTGCAAAGAACCCAAAGCCTGTACCGTACTCTTAAGAGGACCAAGTAAAGATTTCATCAATGAAGTGGAAAGAAATTTACAGGTTCGTTGGTGTTATATATAAACCCGTCTTTCTTAATCATTCAATATATAATATGCCTGAGACATTGTCCCTACAGGATGCCATGTCTGTTGCAAGAAACATTATCAAAAACCCAAAGCTCGTTCCTGGAGGAGGAGCCACAGAGTTAACTGTTTCTGCCACATTAAAACAGAAGAGTGCAACAATCGAAGGCATAGAAAAGGTTGGCTTTGCTTTTATTACATTTTGTTTCCTTGCCCAAAGTTGTTTTATCTTGTGTCAAATCTATATTGAGCCTCTAATGCTGAGTATGCTATTCCCATGCTGATAAATATGTTTTGTCTTTCTGAATCTTATTCAAACAGTGGCCTTATGAAGCAGCTGCCATTGCTTTCGAGGCTATTCCACGTACCCTTGCTCAAAACTGTGGGGTTAACGTGATCCGTACTATGACTGCATTGCAAGGGAAGGTAATGTCCTACACTATGAACCCTGATTGCCTTATCTTTCCCATTGTTTTAGTAAATACCAACTCTTTTCTCTATGCTTCAATTGTCGGTTTTGGTGCAGCACGCAAATGGTGAAAACGCATGGACTGGTATTGACGGGAACACTGGTGCAATAGCTGATATGAAAGAGAGCAAGGTAAGGATCAAATCCCTTACCCTTGGTGTGATTCTCACAACATGAAACCAATATGACTCCGAGAGTGACTATAACTTTCTACATTTTGCAGATATGGGATTCGTACAATGTGAAGGCACAAACATTCAAGACGGCTATAGAAGCTGCATGTATGCTTCTAAGAATCGATGATATAGTGAGTGGAATCAAGAAGAAGCAAGCTCCTGGATCTGGACCTTCAAAACCTACCATTGAGACAGAAGGAGATGCAGACAACGAACAAATTCTTCCCGACTAAGCGAAGAGAAACACTTTGGTCTCAGTGTGTAACTCAATCTCTGTTTTCACTTGTTTTATGGTTGCAATCTCTTTTGGCTATTATCGTCCCCCTTGACATATCTTCTAATTTTGCAATTTGACTTAGTGTTAGTGGGATAAGATTTTTGAGGATGGGGCTTTTTTTTGTTTGTTTTTGAATGTTAGCTGTTTTGAATATTCGTAGTCACTTTGTTGGTTTTAAGAGTGCTAGTTGTTATTGTCTTGTTGAAATTTCTGGCACTAGAGACTTTTTTAGTTTGTGACGTTTTTGTTTGAATATCATCCAAAGGTACTTCGACGGGATCTTTAGTTGACCCAGTGGCGGCTTAACATAGGGGGCAAGCTGGGCAATCACCAGGGGCCCACAAACAAAAGGGGCCCACACAATTTTTTGTTGTTGTTGTAAGTATAACCAAAAAAAGTAAAATCTGTGCAAGTAAAACAGAGAAAAGAAAATTATTACTTCCTCCGTATTTTAATAATTGTCGTTTTAGAAATTTTATTTTTTTGAATTGGATGTCGTTTTCAAATTTCTATGCAAAATTTATTACTTTTTAATGTTTTATGACATCATAAAACATTAAAAAATAAGTTATTTTGCATTGAAATTTGAAAACGACATTTAATTCAAAAAAATAAAAATTCTAAAACGACAATTATTAAAATACGGAGGGAGTATTAAAAAAAAGGCCCATATATATTTGCATTCCTTTTAAACATAACATAATTTTTTAAATTTGTTGGGCCCAAGTTAGATGTTGATTTACTCTAGACCAATACTTCCAAAAAAAATTATTGATTTATTGGGCTAAATCTCTTTTGTAAAATGATCTTGTTGCTTTATTTTTTTTTAGATGATGTTTTCTTTGTGTTTTATTCTTATAAATATTATTTTTTTTAATATATTAGGGGTCCATTTTTTTTTTTTGCCCTAGGGCCTAGCATATGTTTGAGCCGGCACCTGTTGACCGTTTAGTGTCAAAATGTGTTTTTGTTTGAACACCATTAATTGCATTTCAGACGTACGGATCGGTTTTTTAGAGTGTTGGTTATTCAGTTTAATCATATTTTTATTAGAGATTCAATTGTTATTAAAATTTTACTTTTATCAGATAATATTCATTTTTGGCTTATCCAGTTCAGAAAAATTATGGAAATCGGTTTTGTAAACAGAATTTGGTTTTTAGATAATCGGGTTCGGGTAAAATGCTAACCCGAGTATTTCAAATTTTCACCATAAGTGGAAGTAAAAACATCTCTAGTGAAATCTGCGAAAAGAATATAACTACTGGGATGATGAAATATATATAAATAAATAATGGGATGTAGTTTCGGTTCTTAAAGCAACGTACGTATACATACAGCTATTTTCTTATTTTAGTTTTTTTTGTAAGAAAAACGTTATAGATATTTATTGTTGTTGTTTTTTTTTTCAAAACTGGATAATAATAATTTATACAAGCATTTTTATTGTTAGCGACTTGGCATATTTTTCTCTTTTCCTATATATCATCATCACGTTTTATAACGTTGCTCTCATTTGATATTTGTCGAATTAGAATCATATTAGTTGACTCCAACTCTTAACAGGATAATGATATTTGAAAAGTAAAACACACTTTTTTTTTGTCCAAGCAGGATTTTTTGTTACGTAATTAATTTTATCTGTATGTCACATGTGGACATAGTTTACTTACAAGTCTAAACACATTATATCTTCTTTGGTATGATATTTCAACAATTAATATTCAATTTTGAATTTGCATGTGTTGTCGTACTTTAATATTGATGTATCATACGAAGAACTTCAAAAGCCACATAAGAATAAAATATCATCCATCAAAAATCGAAAACCCAAATTTATTTTAAACTTTTTGTTGTTGTTGCATTCCAACGCTCAAATAATAACTGAGTAGGAGTGAGATATATGGTTATTAGTCTTATCAGAACCAAAAACATATGTATGGTTATTGGCTTTTAAAGATATGGACCCATGAACTATACAAAAGTGACAATTTGGTAGATACATACACAAATAACGTGACACCAACTGAGAAACCCATAGGACAAAACAACACATATAAAATAAACAATTTGGCTTAGACTAGTCGTAGATATTTTGTTCCATAATCGCATTCGAACGAGAGTAAACAATAATTGAATCGAGTGGTGAGCAAATATGGTTATATATTAAAGATTTTAAAGATTTGGATCCATATTCTTAATTCGGGAGGTTGGTGGGTTGGATTGGTGTCGGTCTACTTCTTACAATAATTTTTTCTCATCTCAATATATTCTGAAATAAAATGCTGAATCCGTAAACAGTGGCGGAGGTACGTTGAAGGGAGGGGGGTCAACTGACCCCCATAACTTTTGTGAGTTTTTTTTTTCAAGCTTATACAATTACTATTTAGTGAGTTATTTAGCTAGAATCATATAGTTTGACCCCTATAGACATATCTCAAATCTTTTTTTTGACCCCCACGTTAGACTTTTCTTTAGTTAATCATTTAATGCTTTTACTTTTTAAATACATAATACTTAATCTTTGATCTTTAAACCATATCAGTTTTCATATTTCTCGTACTTGAATATATAATTTCTCTCTTTCTATATAAAATAAAACAAAATTTGTATACATGTATCTTTTATACGAAAAAATTGGTATAATATTTTTAAAAACAACTACAATTTATAGCAACAATAAACATTATTTTTACTTTTTTGAAGTATAAAACTTTATTCCGATTAAGAAGAAAACAGTATTATCTAGTCATATCAATGTATGACCCCGGTAAAAAATATTTCTGGCTCCGCCACTGTCCGTAAACCGAACCGATCTAGTCCCATATACTTTTAACACCATATACATAACATCAATAAATTTAAACAATACAAAAGAAAAAATTAGAAAGATGAGATTCACAAGTTACATGACGTTGGCACTTGGCAATTTTGTATGAACACTCGAGGTTAACGACCCAAATCGTTCATATTCTAAATGGTTATATATTAGATATTTTGCTTCGGTAGCAAGATTTTCACAACACATTGACAGCAATGTAAGAAAATGTAACAACCTCTCTAATAAGAGAGGAGAATCTTATAATTTATCATATAAAAAATTGCATATAATATACGAGGGTAATACTATAACAAGGAAGAGAAGACTTATATGATGATAGGCAAATTGTATATTCAACTAAGGACTAAGGAGACGCCACATAAAGCAGAAAGAGTTAGAAGAAACGTTTGTTGACCAATGACTTGATGACTCAGTAGCATGTGAACATAAAAAGAGACGTGTAAGCATCTCACTGGCTGAAGACAATATCTATTTTTGCTTCACTGCCTCATTTTCTCTATATAATGAAGTAAACAACACCCCTAATGGTCTCTTTAACTAAGTGTTTGTCTTTAACTCCTTGAGAAAAATAACGTTTAAACTTTAGCTTCTGAAGAGATTTTCAGGATGACCGGAGGAGGATTTGCAACTTCGGCGAACGGAGTGGAGTTTGAGGCAAAGATAACTCCTATTGTCATCATATCTTGCATCATGGCTGCTACCGGCGGCCTCATGTTTGGTTACGACGTTGGTGTTTCCGGTAAGAATATTAACATCTCTTTAGTTCTCTTTCTATATGTATAATACAATCCTTTTATCGTATATAATACAAAAAGTAGAAGAAGTTTTGATTTTTAAAGGATATACATAAGTTTTTGTTAGTGCAAGTTTTCTCAAGAAAGGTTTTAAATAGGACTTGTTCATGTTTTCAACTACCGCCAATAACTTCTTTGGTAAAACTATTTCACCTAACATATAGAGGACTAATAGAAAACAACTCTATCAAAATGAAATTCAGTAACTAGCTCATTAGCTCAATGTTAATTAGTTAGTTAAAGTAAGAAAATAATTAAAATCTTAGCTTACAAAAGTTTGGCAACCAAAGATCTTGACCGTCCTTGCTTTAATAGTATATTGACAAAATTAGTGTCATATAGGTTTTAGTTCTTTTTGTTCTTTGTACAACACACATACTCAATGTTGAACATGGGTTATGACACATCAACATTAATAAAAAAAAAATTGTGAGTTATCATGATTATCTTATAGGGTTAAACGGTAAAAATAGCAAGAAAAAAAGAAAATAATTTTCCATCATTGAAATGGCTATACGCAGGCGGAGTGACATCGATGCCGGACTTTCTCGAAAAGTTTTTTCCGGTGGTTTACCGGAAAGTACATGCCGGCACCGAAAAAGACAGCAACTACTGCAAATACGACAACCAAGGGCTACAACTTTTCACATCATCTCTATACTTAGCCGGTCTAACCGCAACGTTCTTCGCTTCATACACGACGAGGACGCGAGGACGGAGGCTAACGATGCTTATAGCCGGCGTATTCTTCATCATCGGTGTGGCTCTCAACGCGGGGGCTCAAGACCTAGCCATGCTTATTGCTGGTCGGATATTGCTTGGTTGTGGAGTTGGGTTCGCTAATCAAGCCGTTCCGTTGTTCTTGTCGGAGATTGCACCTACTAGGATCCGTGGTGGTCTTAATATTCTCTTTCAGCTTAACATCACTATTGGTATCCTCTTCGCCAATCTTGTCAACTATGGGACCGCCAAGTAAGTATCTCTTCCCTGATCATCTTTTTTTTTTTTCTTGATAATATATATGAAAAAATGTGTGGAAAAAATCAACTTAGGGTTTGAGATTTTTTTAACGAAAAAAATTCTAAATAAATATATGGTGGTCATAATTTTAGAAATGTTGCTTTAACATGACACTATTGAAAAATATCCACATGAATTGTCTTTCTCTTTCATTTCACACAACCTTAAACTGTTATAAGAAAAAAAAAGATTTCGTTACATGTACTCTCTAATTCTCTGATCGTTTTTGTCAAACTTTTTGGCTGTCTTCCGTGTGTATTTAAATTTTAATTTGAACTTTTTCAAAAATCAGATTTCTATATATTCAATTACCATTTAAAAAATAAAAGCATTTTTTTAACTTTATAAGTAGATTTGAACAAGACAAAAAAACTTTATAAGTAGATTAAAAAGTCTTCCGTGATTTCGGCAAATTCTATCCACATGCCTACGTCGTATAATCAGTCCCTAACAAAATTTTCCCGGCGTCGACTTTAACCTACGTTGCACGGAATCGCCGGAGAAGTGTCGATTCCCGCTCCGGAATCGGAAACGGGAGCGGAATCGCTCGGAATCGTTCGGAATCGGTTTGGAATCGCGATTCCCTAAATGAGTCTTTTGGAATCGTGGTGGAAGCGTAAGATTCTGAGTAGGAAGCGTCGGGAATAGATTGGAAGCGTTGCTTGCTTTACCAATATACAAAAAAAGGGAAAAAAATGCAGAAGAAAGACGGCGATTAGGGCTTCTAGAGGAAGAAGATGACTCCTCAAGGAAATTACAAGTTTACCCTTCTTCTTTTAAGTAAAAAAAAATAACTTTTGGAGCTGCCAAGGCTCGATCTCTGGACCAGAGAGGATATTAAAAATGTACATGCCACTACACTACAACAAGATTTGGAATAATTGTCGATTGTAACGTTATATAACCCTAATTTTATAAAACCCCATAGAATTTCTTCTTTGCTATTTATGTCTAATTTTTAGGTTTTTAAATTTAGTTTATATATATATAATATTGTATATATATTACACGCTTCCAACACGTACCCGCTTCCTAATTTTTTAAAAAAATTCGCTTCGGCGCTTCCAAACGCTTCCGCTTCCGCGTACCCGCTTCCGATTCCATGCAGCTTAGACTTTAACGCATTATGATGATCTGTCACCTGTAGTTAATAGTTAATGGGCTTACGTATAGGCCCATTATTGAGTTTTAAAACGGCCCATTATTGAGTTTTAAAACGGCCCACTAAATAAATTTTGAATTGTTTGCAGGATTAAAGGAGGATGGGGATGGAGGTTATCGTTAGGTTTGGCGGGAATTCCCGCGCTTCTTCTAACGGTCGGAGCTTTATTGGTGACGGAGACACCGAACAGTTTAGTCGAAAGAGGTCGTCTCGATGAAGGTAAAGCTGTTCTTCGTCGTATTCGAGGTACCGATAATGTTGAACCAGAGTTCGCTGATCTACTCGAAGCTAGTCGACTTGCGAAAGAAGTTAAACACCCTTTTAGAAACCTTCTTCAACGTAAGAATCGTCCTCAGCTCGTCATCGCTGTCGCTTTACAGGTTAGTACTACCATTTCTCTGCTCTCTCGTAATCGGTGATCTGAAAAGTTTATCTCGTAATGTTTTAGTTTAGGATCGAGAAACCCTAAATTTTGATTCATTTTAGGACCAAGAACCCTAAATTATTTGTCAAGTTTCCATAATTTTGATTCCATATTGTTCAATTTCAGAGTTTAATTAATGCTAATCTTTTTTCTTGTGTGAAATTTGCAGATTTTCCAGCAATGTACTGGAATCAACGCGATTATGTTCTACGCTCCTGTTCTGTTCAACACAGTAGGGTTTGGCAGTGACGCTTCTCTTTACTCTGCAGTGGTCACCGGAGCAGTCAACGTCCTCTCAACTGTAGTCTCAATCTACTCCGTTGACAAAGTCGGTCGCCGTTTTCTTCTCCTTGAAGCTGGTTTCCAAATGTTCTTCTCTCAAGTCGTAATCGCCATTATCCTTGGCATCAAAGTAACAGACCACTCTACAAATCTCTCCAAAAGTTTCGCAATTCTAGTTGTGGTAATGATCTGCACATACGTCGCTGCTTTCGCCTGGTCTTGGGGACCGCTCGGGTGGTTAATCCCGAGTGAGACATTCCCTTTAGAGACACGTTCCGCGGGACAAAGTGTAACGGTCTGCGTTAACTTGCTCTTCACGTTCATTATCGCGCAAGCTTTCCTCTCAATGCTTTGCCATTTCAAGTTTGGAATATTCATCTTCTTTTCGGCTTGGGTTTTGGTAATGTCTTTCTTTGTGATGTTCCTACTTCCTGAGACTAAGAATGTGCCGATAGAGGAGATGACTGAGAGAGTTTGGAAGAAGCATTGGTTCTGGGCTAGGTTCATGGATGATCATAATGATCAAGTGTTCGTGAGTGGTAAGAAGAGTAATGGTAAATCTAATGGCTTTGATCCTTCAACACGGCTTTAAAATGGTTTAAGAGTCATAACTTAAGTAGAAGCAGAAGAGAGTGAAACAAGAGGTGGTAAACACACCAAAATAGAGAAAAGGAAATACAGTTTTTAAATTTTATACAGTGTACTAAATTTCGTTACTTTAAACTGTGTTTGTGAATAAGTAAGTCTTTTTTTTTTTTTTGCTTTGTTGACTTGTTGTGGTTCTTAATGTAATCCCTGAGTTCCATTTCAGACAAGTGTGTGTGTGACAATATCCAAGTCTAATGTGCATTGTCGATTTTCTCTACAAAAAGATGGTAGCCTATGTTAATGGGCCGGAGATGGGTTTGTTTTGGGCCTAATGCAATTTTGTTTTTGTTGGTCTTGAAAGTCGAAATATAGACTAGTTTTGATGTTATACAGTCTCTAGTCTCTACTAAAATGCAGCACATCAGCAATCAAATTGCATAAAATGTTGTTATAAAAGTTGACCCAAAAAAAGTATTTATAATAATTATATAATTTAAATTAAGGAAATCATGGTACCAAGATGTAGGAGGAAGAGTAACTGCAAAGTACAAATATTAAAAGATGATTCAAAATTAGCAGACCAACTAACTCACACCATTCTTTCCTTACAAGCCTTCCAAACTTTAAACCATGTGAACACTTGACAACATATAACAAATATAGTTTTTATGCTAAAAGTAAACAATCTTTGTCAGTATTTTGCTTTTTAGACACTCCTTTCTCCATATTAGCCAACTAACCAATAAAGATCAAGTGACCTCCTAATACATACGCACCACTCACATTCACATACCACACTGTATATATACACACACAGACATAAAGAAAGAGAGAAATTAAAGGAGAAAACCTTGTGAGACTCTTCACCAAAGAAGAAGAAGAAGAGTGTGAGAGAGAGAGTTATTTGACCGATGGCGGCGAGGAAAATGGCGGCTTTGGCGTGTATCTTGGTGATTCTACGGCTGAGTGAAGCGGCCGTGTACAAAGTCGGCGACTCAGCAGGCTGGACAACCATAGCTAACGTAGATTACAAGCTATGGGCTTCTACCAAAACTTTCCACATTGGTGATACTGTCTGTGAGTTCCTTCATCTTCTTAACTACATTAACATGAACAGATCTAGACTGTAATAATTCTGTCGGAAAATGGACCCCATCTAGCAATCTTAATTCTTAAGTGCATAAGCTTTAGGTGTAAAGTAAAGAGTACCACTCACGCCCAAAAGGGCTATATAAATATATATACCAAGATGATCAAAAATTTAGGATAAATACAAAAAGTGTCATTTTTGATATTTTTCATCTGCTAAAAGTACAAATGGTTATTATTATTAGTTCAGAACTGAGTTCAAAAACAGGGTTTTTAACTTATGAATTATGATTGATAAATTTTGAAATAAAACATGTGATTGAGTTTTTGGGCCAAAATATGTTATGATTTTTTTCATGTTATGCACATGTATAAATTGTTGTTACCTCTATGAAAATGTGAGTAAAACATAAACTAATTTGATTTTGATAGTGTTCGAATACAACCCACAATTCCACAACGTAATGAGAGTGACACACCCAATGTACAGAAGTTGCAACACCTCAAAGCCAATCTCCACGTTCACCACCGGCAACGACTCAATCACACTCACCAACCACGGCCACCATTTCTTCTTTTGCGGCGTTCCCGGCCATTGCCTTGCGGGTCAGAAGCTCGACCTTAACGTCCTCCTCCCGGCCTCCTCCACGCCACTCTCTGATCCACCAACATCCTCCTCCTCTCCTCCTCCGTCGACTACTATTACTGCAGCCGGAGTACCTGGCCCTTCCCCTAGCCACGCCGCTTCTCTCCCGAGTGTGATGGCGACTCGAATCATAGCCGTGGTTGCTCTCCTAGTCATTTTGGCCTTTACAAATTTTGCTTCTTAAATAGATTATATATATTGGAATTATTGCATGTAAGTTTTTGTTATGTTTACTTCTCTCTTCCGTATGATTTTTTTCTTTCAAATGACTCAAAATGTAGAGATGGTCCTTCAATAATAAAAATGTGTACTAACGATTAATTAGTACTTAATTTGTAATGGATAAATCCGTTAAAAATGATAGTATTGTTTTCCGTTATATTTTTTAAGTGATACATTCATTCTCAGATTTGAACTAGAGTAATGAGACAACGACGCTACTATTACAAACCACTAGGACCGATCGTGTAACTGCATAATACATAAGTTCACTAAATTTGTTCGATATATATCATATTGGATATTTTTTTTTCTAAATTTGTTTTGTGACTTATAAATACATACACAATACTTGGGCCCAACATATAATAACTCGACCGAATTAATAGCCTAGTGGCTAGTGACTTTCATATGATTGAGGTTTAAAACGGTCAAAAAAACGCACTCTTCAACACTTTTTCTTAAGATGTGAAACTATTAGATTTTGGGCCCTTAAATGCCTAATCACTAAGTTAATAAGTTTTCGAATCGGTTAAATATCCATATTAATAAAACACTCCAACAAGTTTCAATTCATTAAGAACAAAACAGAGAAAATATAAAAACACTCAGAAAATAGAAATATCTATTATTCTCAACAACTTTGTCTTATTATAAACTCATCAAACATCGCTTTATTCATAAGATTGTTTGATCTATGATAAAGAAGTAGAGATGTTTAAGCGGAGACGATGTTGGTCACGGAGACCTTAACCATTTCAGCTTCAAAGATAATGGCATCATTCACCAAATATCCTTTCGTTGCATCGTTTAAATCTGCTAACAATATGATATTGTTCACTCCCACGCCATAATCGCTTCGAATCGGATACCAAGCGGCAGCTGCAAAGAAAAAACAAACATATACCAATTTACATCAGCTGTTAGTTTCACTTATTGATGATTTTCTCTCCTGGAGATAAACTTTATTTTTTTGCCTATTTTGCTTACTATATATTTGTTTGTGGTTGGTGCTTCGTTGATTCTTTAACCGCAGATTAGCCGCTCCCCAAGTGTTTGTAACAACTGAGTTTGCCTTATGGCCTTGAGCAAAGAGGAAGATTGGAAGTGCATATGGTCTTCCTCCTCCATCTCCCTTTGGGTTAAATCCTAGTCTCCTGATTATCCATTAACCAAAAAGCCGTTATTATACTAGGCCACCGCAATATGCACATAATAGTTGCAAGCTATGAGATCAATTCATTTGTACTTCGGTCTAAAATTTCTGGTTTACCAAAAGTACTAACCAGTATCGGTCTTCAACGAGAAAATCGTCAGAGTAATAGAATTTATCTTCCAAGTTAGAGAAACGAAGTATCTTCCAAGTGAAAACATTGTCTGGAGGGTTTGATATGAATGTGACTTTCTCTTGTTGCTGGGCCGGGCTAACGATGAAGATCTCAGCACCAAAAGAACCAGTGTCTTGCTCAATGTACCCTTCGTTCGTGTTGTAAAATGTTGATTGAGGAATCAATTGTCCGTATCCCCACTCTTTTTTAGCATTGTTGTATCGCTTCACTGTTCCATCTACAATCCACAAAAACAAAAACAAAAAACAAAAAATCACAATCAACTCGGTTCATGTAATAATGAGACTAATATTTGAAATCTACAATTGCCAAGTAAAAGTAGCATTGGCTAGAAATAAACTTGGCCACTATATCTATAAAGATCTAGTAAAAATCTATATACATTTATTTGTGTACCTGTAACAGTCAAATATTTGTATTGCTTCCCATTGTAGACAAAGAGTTTGAGATCAACATTCACTTCCCATCCTACTGGAAGAGAGTCTGTCTCTTCGATCCTCGCGTAAAGTGAAATATGATCATTTCCACCGTCGTTTGGATTACCATTCACGTACAAAACCAATCTCCTGATATATTTATTTTTTCTTCTTAATAAACTCAAAAAATATAAATATTGTATAAAGTTGAAAAAGTGAGTGTAAGATATTTACCATTTGTAACCAGCAGCCTCAAAAACAGAGGATTCATAGGGTTCTCCTCTGCCTTTAATCACAGAGAAGCTTGTTATTGTAACAATCTTACTCGATGGTCGCTCTTCTCTCAACACTCTTGTCACTCCTATCAACCAAAAAAAGTCCAAGAAAATCAAGAAATGGGTTCTAGTTTTAACCAAGAAAATCCAAAGAGTGACGATTTCAGACAACAAAAGTGTACCAAGATTTGCCGTGAGACTGTAAGAACTGTTGTAATCTGCTCCTCTGTCCCCTGTGACCTGGATTTTTTTTCATTGTTAAAATGCTACTTTTAAATCCATCGAAAAAGTACTTTGAATAAAAAAAAATACCTGTTGAATGAGAAACTCAGCTGAAGAGGAAGTGATGAAGAGAAAAGCGAGAGATATGAAAGCTAGACTCCATTTTTGATTATCCATTTTTTTGAGATCTGGTTTTTGGTTTTGGAAGTCTTTTACATTTATATATAGAGAGAGACATTTACAGTCTTAATATACTGAAAGTGGTCGTGGGTAATACAATACAGTATATGTTTACACATTCATTTTTATTGTTCTTGTTTGACTTTGAATGTTATTGTTATTTTAATGCTTTTTCTAAGTTGCCACTTCTATTATTAAACGATATTTCTATAGATTTTTGGGAGAGATCTCAAAGTAGTGGGTAACAAGTTTATCAAATTATTAAACAAAACGTTGTACGCGAGATCTTATTATATTGCAATGATCGACTCAGTGTCAATGGTAATATCACTATCACCGATTATCAAAATTTTATCCAGACACAATACAATTGGGGAAAGGTAGATATGGACAACTCAATACAATAGAACAATCCATATTATATTCATATATATTATTTTAGTTTTTTTTTTCCGTCATACTTTTCTAAATTTATATCTCTAGTTACATACTGTATTTTCAACCGTCTCTAGTGTCACTTAAAAATTGATGAGTATTATCACAATCTGACCTCAGACGAATCCAAAATTAACTGACACATTTACGTACTATTGTAGCTTATTGTGCTGGTGTAAATTGACATAAATAACCTTACAAAATAATTGAGTAGATATTTGTGAAACCTCTCTCATCGTTGCTTTCTCCTTCGATTTTGGGCAGCTCCGACGCATCAATCGTCACAAGCACCAACATCAAACTCGTCCCATCTCTGGCAAGCCACCATACCAACTCTTATCCACTAATCTTTGATGCCTCATATGAATTTGAAATCCAAAATCCTCGAAGTTGTTGGCAAAGTATCGCTAGAACCAGATCTGCAATGGCCAAGCAAATTTTGTTGATCGGCAAAATCGAATCCTCCATCTTCGGCGGTGAAAAAGCAAATCGCCACTGTAATTGTTTTGTAAGTTTTCTATAAAGTGAGAAAACTTATTACATTGTTAGTTATTTTCATTGTTATCAGGATAACATTATTATTAATTATTATTGACAAATATTATGTTTGAGTTACACGTTAATATAAATATTAACCATATCGACTATCTTATCATGTTCATATAAATATTATTCAGATATTAAATATGTTAGCAACGTTAACATTATATATAACATGTTATTATAATTGTTATCATATTCATTATGTAACAGAAAGACTAATTCTTTTTTATTGAACTGATATATACATAAATAAAAAGTACTGATTCATAAATTTAAATCGATAAACATGCAATTAACACATAATATGTAAACTTATCGTGATACCATATGTTTTAGCATGTTAACCAAATAGTTACACACTAAACAAACAAATGTTTAACTATATCATCTGATGAATAGTATTGTCGGTCTTGTATGAACAGTGTCAGCGAGCGGTTTATGAACAGTGTAACCGGTGTATTACATCGGAAAATAATTTATTAGATCAATGGCATTTTGTGTAATTAAGTTAAATAGGAAGGATATTTATGGTTTACTTTTGTTTTCTCTTTCCTACATACTTGATTTTCAAATTATTAATGCTACAAAACTAATAAACTATTCTTTTATGGTTTTAAATTTTATTGACCCAAAATTGATCCTAACTTCTATTGTTTTGTTTGTATGATCAAACCTATATGTCCAAACTAGTTGACATGTTTCCTACCAAAAAAAAAAAAACTAGTTGACATGTCAGAACCAAATATCACACATATCCAACATTTAAAAAAAAAAAACTATTTTCGTTCTCTTAAACCTTGGGATCCTTAATGATCTCACCAATACGTTATAGAATTCTAACCCCACTTATCATCAAATTAACATCGCCAAATCAATGTTCTCCGAGTTGATTTTTGTTTCTTCAATTAGCTTCTATGTTTGATTTGTCCTTTCTTCGAATTCTCGTTGAATTCTGTATTGGGATTTACTCCACTTTAGTTTTACCTTTTCAGTGGCGATTCCACATGTTACTCGGGGATATGAGGACGTAAAGTTGTCCTGAATAATCATAAATTTAAATAAAAAACTAATATCCTTTATTTTTTACCGGGGGTACATGACCCATTGCTTCTAAGATAGTTCCATCATTGGACCTTGGTATGAGCTAGAGGGTTTAGTGTTTTCCACTTTGAATTTGACTTGTCCTCTCCGTTTTGAATATATGTTCTTCTCAAGACCCTGTTTTCTAACATTTGGCAAAAAAAAAAAACATATAGTATACAAACACAACACTAGTTCAATTCCGAAAACATCACACACTGCGAAAGTCTTTATGCCTTCCTTAATCTGCGGAGCGTGGCTACACCAAACTACATTGGTTATACTTTAGCAACTTTCTCTTAATACCCCAAACATTTCATCAACCACTAGAGCTCTTAAATTAGGGTTCCTTATGTGGTTTCCTAGCCGAAATAACTAATTATATATCCATATTAATTCTTCCACATATATACACCAAAAAAAACTACCATGCCATCATTTACGTGTTTTAAACTCATTTTGTCTATTGGTTCTGCTAAGTTAAATCCTTATGTGACATACTAAAGCTTTTATGGACTCTCCACATTCATATGAGGTCCTAAATAAAATAAAAACAACAAACAACGTCATCCCCGAGGATCACCTCTTTAGTTGCCGGATGCCGAAACTCAAACCTTATGCACAATTCCAATTACATGATTCTTTTGGGTTCTTTTGGCTGTGAAAAATGAAACTACGAACGAAATCGTAAAGCTATTTATGTTTTCCAATAGTTGAATTTATTTTACAATTAAACCCTCCAGCTTTCCTTAACATGGATCTTTAAAATAGTTTAAAACCAAGACAGTTTTATACTTTTATTTCATTGATAACAAAACAGGAGAAAAAAAAAAGGAAAAAGAAAAAAAGAAAACTCGAAGAACAGAAACAACGCTTACATCAAAAGCATCAGCAACGTTGTCGTACTATAAATTAAACTCATCAAACGTCTCTTTATTCGTAATGTTGTCTTGTTGACAAAGAAGTAGAGATCTTTAAACGGAGACGATGTTGGTCACAGAGACTTTAACCATTTCAGCTTCAAAGATAATTGCATCATTCACCAAATAACCTTTCCTTGCATCTTTTAGATCTGACATCAATATGATATTGTTCACTCCCACACCGTAACCGCTTCGAACCGGGTACCAAGCTGCAGCTGCAAAGAAAGAAAGAATTTTTTTTTTTTATATCAGTTACTACTTACTCTTCGAGATAAGCTTCTTCTTTGTTTTTTTGGTTAGTTTTCTTACAATATAATTGTTTGTGGTTGGAGTTTCGTTGATTCTTTAAACGCAGATTAACCGCTCCCCAAGTGTTTGTAACAACTGCGTTTGCCTTATGGCCTTGAGCATATAGGTAGAGAGGGAGTGCATGTGGTCTTCCTCCTCCATCTCCTTTCGGGTTAAATCCTAATCTCCTGATTATACACCAAAAAAAAAAACCGTTATTATACTTGGTCATTGCGGAATTCACATAATAGTTGCATGCTTTTAGCTTAGTTTGGATTATACTCAAACCAATAGCACAAACCAGTATCGGTCTCCAACGAGAAAATCGTCAGAGTAATAGAATTTATCTTCCAAGGTAGAGAAACGAAGTATCTTCCACGTGAAAACATTGTTTGGAGGGTTTGATATGAATGTGACTTTCTCTTGTTGCTCGGCCGGGTTAACGACGAAGATCTCAGCACCAAAAGAACCTGTGTCCTGCAAATAGTACCCTTCGTTCGCATTGTAGAATGTTGGAAGAGAAATCAATTGTGTGAATCCAAACTCTTTTTTCGCATCGTTGTATCGCTTCACTATTCCATCTATAGTCCAAATCAAAATCACAATCAACTCTGTTCATGTATTAATGAGACTAATATTTGAAATTTACAATAATTGCCAAGTAAAAGTAGCATTGGCCAATATATCTTATAAATATATAATGGATCTAGTAAAAATCCATTCACATTTGAAAGTACCTGTAACAGCCAAATATTTGTTTAGCTTCCGATTGTGGACAAAGAGTTTGAGATCAACATTCACTTCCCACCCTCTTGGAAGAGATTCTGTCTCTTCGATCCTCGCGTAAAGTGAAATATGATTATTTATACCACCTTTTTGATTACCCTTCACGTACAAAACTAATCTCCTGATTTTTTTTCATCAAAATTAGCTCAACAAATATAATTAGAGTTAGGAAAAAAAGGAAAGAAAGTGGATAGAGTGTAAAATCTTAACCATTTGTAACCAGCAGCCTCAAAAATAGAGGATTCATATGGTTCTCCTCTGTCCTTAATCACAGAGAAGCTTGTGATTGTCACTATCTTACTTGATGGTCGCTCTGCTCTCAACACTCTTGTCGTCACTCCTATCAACAAAAAATAATCCAAGAAAATCAAGAAATGGTTTTCAGTTTTAACCAAGAAAATTTATAGAAATAAAATAAGTGTACCAAGATTCGCCGTGAGACTATAAGAATTGTTGTAGTCTATTCCTCTGCCCTCTGTGACCTAGATTTTTTAAAATTTCATTGTTAAAAACTACTTTTAGTAAAAAAGCCAATCCATTAAAAAGAGCTTTAAGAACAAAAATAAATAATATACCTGTTTAATGAGGAACTCTGCTGAAGAGGAAGTGATGAAGAGAAAAGCAAGAGATATGAAACCTAGGCTCCATTTGTGACTATCCATACTTTTTATTTTTTGTGTTGTTTTGTTTTGGTTTGGGAAGCCTCCACATTTATATAGACCTAGATTACTTACTGATCGAGTTTAGTTACTAATAAAAAAAATACTAAAAGTGGATTCTTCATGGGAAAAAATATATTTGTTACACATTCATTTCTATTATTTTATCAGATTTCGTTCTTTCCATATCTCATTGTTGGACTTTCAATGTGTAAAGTATCAGATTTCGATTTGGTTATTGTTATTTTAATGCTTTTTCCAAGTGCAACATGTCTATTTTAAACGATATCTCTACGGATTTGTGGGAGATCTCGAAGTAGTGGGTGGCAAGTGTTCAAAATATGAACAAAATTTTAAGCAAAACGTTGTACACGAGAGATATAATATTATTGCAATGATCGACTCAGTGTCAATGGTATATCACTATCACCGAAGAAATCATAATTATCCAAATTTTATATTAGATACAACGTCCATGTTCAATTCGAAGCTTTTGGGTCCACTGGGGAACCGAAAACTGCATAGAAAATATCTCTCCTCGTCATTCAAAATAAATAAGTTATCTAAAATTTATTTTTCGATTTAGAAAAAATAAAATAAACAAAAAGACAAAAAGGTGTGGTTTGTTGTAGTATCTTTTATTTAATTTTTTCAGTTTTTTTTATCTCATCGTAAACGAAAGCTCGTAAAAGAGTATGAATATGATACAGACCTTTTAAAGCCCAAATAAACTCAAATACATATAAGACACGTGTTAGATACAAAACATAGTAGATCCCATACGTCAGATGTTGCTAGAAAATCATTGAAACACCATTGATAAAAATTGATTGCTCAGAACCACTTCTTTACGATGGCAAACCAAATGGAGACGCTAACGTGTAGATGAAAGCTTGAAATCATACTCGTTGAACCATTATATTGGATTTACCTAAAGAGTTTATACAATTCAATCCATACTCCAAGAAGAAGCTCCGCCTAAGACCTAAAGATAAGGTCAACTTCGATCACAAACGACGAATATTTAACAGCGAAGATATTACTCTAACTTGGGAGAAGAATCAAGTTGATGGCTAATCAAATCAAAAGCAAACAGGATTTGTATTAATTTTCTGTAGAAATAGGAAAGAACAAAAGAGATATAATTCTATCTTAGTCGACAAACGAAATAAACTAAGACGAAATTAAACTGACTAAGAAGAAAGATAATGTATTTCACCAATTAGCCATAAAATGTAGACCTGCTTACAGATTTCTTCTAGTATATTCATCTAGTGGTCAAATTGTTCAAAACGTATACATTGAAAAATGTAGATCAGGGCACGCATTCGAAAGCTAAAAAATTATACCATGGAAATCGAATTTATAGCTTACTGACCATTCAACCCAATTTTTCCATATGGTTGAGCTTTAAAAATGGTTCAATAGACCTAGGAGAAAAAACGGACAGGATTTTACTTTACTTTTTCCTAAGTTCAATCTAGATTTTGGTTATATTTATTTTTTGGTTAGTCGATGTCAGAATTATAGAGAATAGTATGAATAAAATTATAATTTGCATCATACGACTTAGATTTTTTTACATAATTAGTATCTTTTAAAAAAGTATTCAATACTTTTTCTTTTGGGTTCTGTTTGAATTTGGCTACAAGAAATTGAAATTATGTGAAGTAAATTATAAGTTTACTCCAAATAGGTCGTGTTTATCCATAAAATTAACACTTCATGTCCCCAACATTTTTCAAAAAAACTAAAACCCTGAGAGTTTCATTTTCATTGATAACAAAACAGAAAAGAGAAAACTCTGAAAAACAGAAACAAAGACTACATCACAAACATTAACGTGTCTTATTACAAACATCTCTTTCTTCCTAAGGTTGTTTGAAGTATGGTAAAGAAGTACTAGTAGAGATCTTTAAACGGAGACGAGGTTCGTCACAGAGACCGTAAGCATTTCAGCTTCAATGATAATGGCATCATTCACCAAATATCCATTCGATGCATCCTTTACATCTGCTAATGGTATAGTGTTCACTCCCAAACCGTATCCGCTTAGAACCAGGTACCAATATTCAGCTGCAAAGAAAAAACAACATAAACAGATTTACATTAGCTATTATTAGTTTCATTCATTGTTGATTTTCTCTTTTGGAGATAAACTTTTTTTCTTTGGTTAGTTTTCTTACTAAATCTTGTTATGTGGTTGGTGTTTCGTTGATTCTTTAACCGCAGATTAGCCGCTCCATAAGTGGTTACTTCAACTGCGTTTGCCTTAAATCCTTGAGCATATAAATAGATTGGGACTAAACCTCCTTTCGGGTTAAATCCTAATCTCCTGATTATACATTAACCAAAACCCGTTATTATACATCGGAAAACATAGCTTTAAGATTAATTTGGACTTGGGTCTAAAAGATCCGGTTACCAAAATTACTAACCAGTATCGGTCTCCAACAAGAAACTCGTCAGATTTATAGTTTTTATCTTCCAAGGTAGAGAAATGAAGTATCTTCCAAGTGAAGACATTGTTTGGAGGGTTTGATATGAATGTGACTTTCTCTTTTAGTTGGGCCCGGTTAACGATGTAGATCTCAGCACCAAAAGTACCAGTGTCCTGCTCACGGTACCCATCGTTCCCGTCGTAGAATGTTGATTGGGGAATTAGTTGTCCGAATCCCAACTCTTTTGTCGCATTGTTGTAACGCTTCACTAATCCATCTACAATCCACGATTATGCAAAAAAAAAAAAAAAAAAAAAAACACTCCAAATCACAATCAACTCGGTTCATGTATTAATTAATCTTGGCCAAAATTTCTATAAATAATGTGATGGATTTGATATTTGTTTAAAGTACCTGTAAGAATCCTATACTATTATTTTGGGGAGTACAATTTATGGATTACCCTTAATTAACCTTCTCCTTTGTAAGAATTTACTTAAGAATGCCATTAGAAATAAAATTTTATAGAGTAAATTAATTCAACTCATTAAGGTTAAACAAGTCAAATACTATTTTATGCAATTTAATTAATTTAATTTAATTATAAAAACGAAAATCTATTATTAATTTCTTTAAAAAGAATGACCAATCAAAATGAACATATAAGATTTGATATCTAACTTACCATATTAATTTGTTATTAATCATTATACTTCACCTCTCATCTTTATATGATTCTATTTCTATAAATAAATAAATCATTATATCATCTATATAATAAAAAAAAGTAATTTTTTTTCCGCATATACCAAAATTTGAATTTTTAAAAACGAATATAAATTATTCAATGTATGAAAGAACAAATTTAACGGGTCAAAAATTCATATTTGAGTAATATATTCCTTTTTTTTTTAATATCATCAATACTTAATAGATCAAAAATTTATGAAGTATAAATACTCTAATTTGATTTTTTGAAACAAATATTTATAATAGGCAGCGGGTTGAATATAATATATTATATGATGAAATGAGTTATGATCCTTATAACTATTTGAATATTTATATTTAATTTCGTATAATTTTCTTAAAATTCATAATTTTACATAATACAATAAATTTTTTTAAAGATTTTAATTTGGAACATTTTAAAATAGTTTAATTTAATATATTAAAGAATATCATAAATATTTAATAGATTAAAAAGATAAAAAAAATTATAAATACAATAATTTGTTTTTCTAAAAAGATATGTTTAAAATATTTATAGTAGGCGGCGTGTTAAATGTAATGTATTATATGGTAGAAAATTATGATCCTTATAACAGACGACATTTTAAGATTTTATGATGAGATGAGTTAAATAAAGTTTGACACTTCTAAATATTTGAAAATTTGATTGTGCAAGCAATTTTCAAAATAATAAATAATAGATTGTACCGCAATATTTTCATACGGATTGTAAAATGAAAATATAGACTCCACACACAGATTGAATTTGGTATTATTATATACCAAATATATGTTCATAACATATTTGATTATGTGAATAATTGGTAAATTCCGTAATTAGCTCAAACAAATATTTATTTCAACAACCAATGAATCAAAATTTGAAAAAATAATTTCCTAAATTAATTCAAAATAATAGCTAATTTTCTTAAGTAATTCAAAATAATCTACGTTTTATATGCGATTCATTTATGATATTTTGATTTTGGATCTAACTAAATTATATGCACTCTCATTTTGTGGTTGTTAACATAAATTAACTCATTGTTCAAACAATATTAATTTTTTTAAAATAATCTTATTTTCCGTTTTCATATCTTAAAAACAATATCCATAATTGAATACTATAGAAAAATGAAAATATATTCATTCTAATATTATACATAGGGACTGACAAAAAAATATTATTTTTTTCACTTACTGTTATAATATATCACAACTTTATTCTATAACATAAAATTTATAAATTTTGTAATAAATGAAATTCAACCCGTACTGTAGTACGGGTGATGATCTAGTTAAATATTTGTTTAGGTTCCCATTGTAGACAAAGAGTTTGAGATCAACATTCACTTCCCATCCTATTGGAAGAGATTCTGTCTCTACGATCCTCGCATAAAGTGAAATATGATCACTTCCACCGTCGATTGGATTACCATTCCCGTACAACACCAATCTCCTGATTTTTATTTTCCGACAAAATTAGCTCAAAAATTAGAATTGTTTTTTTTAAAAAGTGGATAAAGTGTAAGATCTTAACCATTTGTAACCAGCAGCCTCAAAAACAGAGCATACATAGGGTGCCCATATCTTCCTAATTATTGAGAAGCTTGTTATTGACAGAATCTTATCCGCTGGTGGCTCATCCCTCCACACTCTTGTCAGTCCTACGAAGAAAACAAATTCCAAGAAAATCAAGAAATGGTTTTCAGTTTTAAGTTTTAACCAAGAAAATCTAAAGAAAGTAAATAAGTGTACCAAGATTCGACGTGAGACTGTAAGAACTGTTGTACTCTATTCCTCTGCCTTCTGTGGCCTAATTTTAGTAAGAATATTAATTTTATTCATTGTTAAAAACTAGTACTTTTTAGTATAAAAAACACGTATCGATAGAAAAAAGTGCTTAAAAGAAAGAACCTGTTTAATGAGGAGATCAGCGGAAGAGGAAGTGATGAAGAGAAAAGCGAGAGATAATAAACCTAGACTCCATTTTTGAGTATCCATATTTTTGAGATCTGGTTTTTGTTTTAGTAAGGCTTTACATTTATGATTTATATAGACAGAGACTATTATGGAACCAATAATACACACATTCAATTTTACTGTAAAGTGTCAGATTTGAGATTTCGATATGCTTATTTAATTATGTCTATTAGTAAACAATATTTCTGCGGAATTGGGAAATATCTCGAAGTAGTGGGTGGGAAGTGTTTAAAATATGAAGTTTTAAGCAAAACGTTGGCCACGAGATGTTATCAAATGATCGACTCAGTGTCAATGGTATATTGTATCACTAATTCACTGTCACCGAGGTTTGATAATATCCATATATTGTTAAAATAGTATCACCAAACCCAACTATTGTATATCAATTGAGTAAATTCATCCATATAGTTTTATATTTATTTTTTTGGATTTCCAAACACAGTAGGCTCGACTTATCTAATCATTTATCTCGTCAAAATTTTATTATATAATTAACTAGTGATGAATCTATGCTATGCCCGAACTTAAAAATATCTTTTTAATTCAAGAAGATATCTTAGTTTCATGAATCATGATGGGAGAGTATTTTTTCATGTTTGATTAAACTTGTTGCTGTATTTAACTGAAAGAATTAGGAAATCAGAAATACAAAATAGTTTTCCATATAGTCTGATTAAGTTTTACATTAAATTTGTGCCTTTATTCTTTTGTCATAGTCCATGATATCACTTCTATCTAAAACTATGAGAGTCTTGTTCTTTTTTGGTATAGCAATGAGTGCAAAATTGGATCGCACCACTTGATTAACGTCTCTCTCATATTGACGTTGGCTCGTACGTCATCATGTGCTTTCCTTCATTTAATCTTCTCCCTTCCTACTATTAAAAGTAAGTTTCTTTTTCTTTTATAATTTTTACTTTGCTCCAATTCCTTATTTTTACTGTTTAGCACTTAATTATTATTTTTATTGAATTTAATGTTAAATTAATATTCAAAGAAAAAACCAACATGTATACAACTATTTCTACTTTTTTTTTTTTTTTTTTTTTTTTTGTTAAATTTCTACTTTCTAATGTATAATCAGGAGATTAGGATTTAACCCTAAAGGAGATGGAGGAGGAAGACCACATGCACTCCCTACAGCCCCGGCTCAGATGGGTAGGGCGGAGGTGCGACGGCCCGGGGCTTTTTTTTTTTATAAAAAAATTTACATATAAAAAAGGCCCAAATATTTTTTAAAAATATTATTAATATGAGAATTATATTTTAAGAGGCCTAATTATTTACAAGAAAATGTATAAAAAGGCCCAAAATTTTTAAAATAACAATTTTTACTATAAAAACTCCGCAAAATTTTTAAAAATTAAATAAATTTTCTCTTTATATATAATAATAGACCAAAAATTTTTTTTTTGCCCTAAGGCTCTCAAATATATTGAGCCGGGGCTGACTCCCTATATACCTATATGCTCAAGGCTTTAAGCCAAACGCAGTCGCTACAGCAACTTGAGGAGCGGTTAATCTGCGGTTAAAGCATCAGTGGGCCCTAGCCATAGAAAAATATACTGTAAGTGAGCCAAAAAAAAAGGCTAGCTAGGACAACATTATCTTTGGTTAGTAGCTAAAGTGTATGAAATTCGATATTGCAGGTACCCGATTCGGCCAGGTTATGGTGTGGGAGTAAACAATATAATTTTGCTTAAAGATCTACGAGATAGTTTTCGTTTCTGTTACCAACATGGCAACATCGTCCCCACCTGAGAATCTCACTTGTTAATTAGTATCAAACAAGTTTTTTTTTATATTAGGAACAAGATGAGATAATGACTTTGTTGATGCTTGTTATGTCATTGTTCTTCCACGTTATCAATAAAATGAAACTCTTCCGTGGGGTTTTGTGAAAAGTTTTAGAGACATTTTGTGCAGTGGTAAAAACAGGATAAATAATTAGGTCAGAGACAAACAATTTATGTGTTGAGGGAAGGCCAAATAAACATTTAACAATGGTACTTGAAATTTGATTATATTACAGAAAAACCAATAGGATGCGCGTGGGTTGATTTGTTGACTTAAAGGCATGTGCAGTGGAAGAACCTTTTCTTAGTCTCTCAAATATATTACTTTAATAACTTTTATATAATTTATTTTTTTATTCAAAATTTAAAGTATAAATAAAATTTATAATCAGTTATATTTAGACATGTGTCATATGAGTCTCTCCATGGGTTCTCAAAATCTCTCAAATGAGAGACTCACTTTATTCTCTTTCTTACTTTTCAATATTTATATTTTTGTATGGGTGAGAGACTCAATGAGAGACTTCCACTAAACATGCTCTAAAGAGGAGTATATTTCTTAGACGTAAACATTTAATGCTGCCAGATGAAATTACTAAAGGTAAATGTGTAAAACACATTTTATAAACGTTGACCTAACATATAAAACACAAATAATTAGATTGGTGAAGCATAAATGTGTAGATAACAGTTCAAATATATATATGAATATCTATGTTTTATAAACGATAACTTTTTGGTGTGTTAAGTAAATAGTTAGATTAAACGGAAAATCAAAATTTAAATTGGAGACTTTTTTTACACAATTTAAACATTTGCAATTTTAATTTGCATACAAGTAAACACGTATATAAAGCGTTAAAGTAATTCGAATATTAATCATTGGGTTTATATGTACATGTAAATACATATACATAAAGCGTTATTAACAATTGTATACATGTAAACACGTATATATAGCATTATTAACATTTTTATATATGTAAACATATTTGTATATACATTACATACATATATTGAATGATATATAGGGTGTTATTAACATTTGTACTAGTGTTATTACATATACTAGGACTCCGGACCCCCGCGATGTCGCGGGGAAAAATATTTCAAAAATCGTTTAAAAAATATCAAACAAAAATTAATAATATCGATGGTAGATGATTAAATGTTATAACGATTTATAAAATAAACTTAAAGTTTAGATTTTTCATTAAATAAACTAAATGTTGCAATGGTTCAACTAAACGGTTGCAACTATTTTATGAAAAGTTACGATAAAAAGATACAACCTTAAAAAATATTTACTCGGATTGCAACTTTCTTAAAACACATAACGTAAAATCATTTTTTTAGTTTAAAAAAAATGAAATGTTGCGATATACCAAAAGTTGCAACGGTTCGTCAAGTTTGTCAAATAAACTAAAGATTACAATGGTTCGTAAAATAAAACCAAAGTTGCAATGATTTGTCCGATAAACCAAATCTTTCAACGGTTCAATTAAACGATTACAATCTCATTTAAATAAATTTTGGTAATTAAAAACTAAAAATTCAAAATATTAATTTATGAAAAGTTATACCGAGAGACTCGACGGTAGATAATTAGATGTTATAGCAAATTATAAAATAAACCAAATGTTACAATTGTTCGTGAAATAAACTAAATATATAAATCAAAGGTTGCAATCGTTTGTGAAATAAACTATATATTGCAATAATTCAAATAAGAGGTTGCAACTGTTTATGAAGAATTACAATAAAAAGATGCAACTGCTGAAGACATTCGGATTGCAATTTTCTAAAAAAACATACCCGTAAAATATATATTTTAGTTTAAAAATTTTTTAACGAAAAGTTGCGATTAAAAGACACAATCGTTCAGATGGGCAAAAGGCATTTATTGAGATTACTATTATATATAGAAAACAACCATAAATATTTAAACGAAAGGTTGCAATAAAAAGACACAACCGTTCAGATGTGCAAATTGTATTTATTGGAAACGACATAACCGTTAAAAATAACCGATTAAAACGAAAATTACGATAAAAATACGCAACCAAAATAACCGTAAAAAAATAACCGATTTAAACGAAAGGTTGCGATAAAAAGACGCAACCGTTCAGATGTGCAAATGGTATTTATTAGATTGCTATTATATATAAATTACATGTAACATACATATATAAAGAGTTATTAACCCAACATATTCTTCTCTGTCAGCAAAGAAACGGGAAAGCAGTTTTTGATTGTCCATGGTTCTGAGAAAAACAAAATTGTTTATCGGATATCATATATACTCGACAAAGGAGACAACATGCACGATATAAATATATATCTACAAACAAATTTGGACGTCTGCAAAAATATCTATATCGCAAAACTACAGATCTAAAAGAAAAACTTCAACAAACTTATAAACCACAGTTCATGCATGAGGGTGGACAGATCTAAGGGTTAGTTTGAAAAGTTGTAATTGGAAGTAGAAAATGTGGCCTATACTTTAAGTAAACTATGGATTGTGATGGACATAATGTAAAATCGAAAAAACAACAATCGAAAATTTCCTCACCGTGAATTGCTTCGAAAGATAAGTCAAATCGGGTGGAAGAGACTCCGCCGGATCGTTAAGAAACTATGAAAACTTAGATTGGTTAGGATAAGAATTAAACAGTAAAGGTGAGGGAAAAAATGGCAGGATGACGAAGAGTTGAGGCGAATGGACACCCAAAAGCATGATGTACATTAATGCATCTGACATATGTATCTAGCCAAGAGGGTGGGGTTAATTTGGGCAAAAACATGGGTTAAATATATATGTTGTTTGGGCTTTAAAACCAATTGTAGGAAATTTCATTTGGTCCAATTTTTCTATTTTAGAGCTAATTGTCTCATGGTTTTATGTTTGAAAACCCCTAGTTTTTGCTTTTGCATTATGTTATGATTATTAGAATAGTATAACATATGGAAATGTAAATGTAACCATAAACATATATAAACACAAAGAAACAATCATGATCTTTTAATGTAACAAATACAAACGTGGTCTAGTGAATTTCACTTGAGGAGGAATCATCATGTAGGTCTAGACCAAAAATTGATTTTTTTAAGCGCGAGATTACTAAAACGAGTCCAAATGGTACATGTTTAGTAAAATCATTCTATTTAACCAGTCGAAATGGTGCATGTTTTAGGTCCATTAAAAAAACCTTGTAAATAAATTATTCGACAGTTCCACTCATTTTAGAAAGATTTGTCGAATAATAATTATCCGGATTACCCCTATTAATCAAAATATATATATATATATATATATATATATATATATATATATATATATAAACACAAAAAAAAAATCAATGAATTTTTTTTATTAATATTAAGTAACAGATTCTGATTGGCTGAAATAAAAGAGGTGAATATAAGAGTTCATCTCTAAGAGTGAACCCAAATATTTTTTTTTATATATATGTACGTTTAGGACTCTTTACCTTCACAAAATAGAATAAAAAAAAGGAAAATATGACTCTCTAACCAAAAAAAAAAATATAAATTAAGAAACTAGCTAGCACATAAAAAAAAAAAGAGATATTCTCTATATTTTATGTAATAAAGACAGATTTGGGCTTTGTGTGAAGTGCACGCTCTTCTTTCTCTTATCTCTTGTGTAAGTCATCTTCTTCTCTGGGTAACTGTAAAAATATGAATTGGAGTTTTTGTCCAGGGAAGCTAATTTCACGAAATCTCAAGCTTTTGATTTCTTTTGTGCCAGGCCGTGTTAAGTCTCGAGGAAAAATTATAGTGAATAAATTGCTGACGCGTCTTGTAGGTCTCGTTCTGATTTCCGTTGGGGGTTTTGATTTACAAGACATGATCACAGTTTCTTTTCGAACTCTTACAATTATGTGGTGGTGGTTTGTGTGGACTATACTATTTATGATTTTGTATACTTGGACTTCAAATTTCAAACAAATAGTGTGGACTATACTATTTATGTTGAGATTGAAGTATCGCTCCGATCTCCTTTCCTGGTTTTGATTTACGGCCATAGAGCATCTTGGCTAGAGATCTTGGGGAGAACATTATATTCAAAAAATTAAACCCACTTGGATGCTATATTAGAGATCTAGTATTGGGCGTTTTGAGTTGCGGTGCTACTGTTCTAGTAAAATTGTTAGGTTACAAGCCTACAAATCCAGCCAGCCACGTCAGTACGTCACTCTCTTCTACTGGCTTCACGCGCGTGTCCATTATCTTCAAGGAATGAGAAGGACAAACTAGACTTTTCATATACCACTTGTGTTACTTATTTCGTTTCTTATGGTGCTATAAATTTAATAACTTTTGCCAAAATGGCTACTTTTATATATATAAGTTTAGGACTCTTTACCTTCACAAAATAGAATAAAAGAAAAAGAAAAAAAAAAAAAACCGAAAATCATGGGTCTAAAAAGAAGAAGAGTATCAATGGATTTACTTTTTTTTTTTTTTGGTCATCTGAATTTTATTAGAAGATATTGTTGAGGAACCATGGTGAAATACAATTGCCTCGGAAACAAAGCCGACGGAAAACGAAATTTCCTCGGAAACTAAAACCTTAAGAAAGGGAACTAAAGACACAACTAGAAATACAAAGCAAGAAAAATCAAAAGCAAATCGAAATAGGACAATCCTTACACTAAGAACAGAAACAAATAGGCTTGAAACCTAGGAAACAACTTCTCCTGAAGCTCCTGCAAAAGAGATTTATCAAGGGTGCCCTCGGCCAACCCAACGATAACATCTACCACCTCCCATCACGAAGAGAGCCGATCTCTCGAAACCTAGAACCAAGGATTCATAACCCAGCAAGTAGAACCACGAAAAGAGACACAAACATACTTCTGGTCTTCTGGTTGCGACATCGACGTTTGATACGCCATGTTATGTCTAGCTAGAAACCTTCAAAACGCGATCCAATCTAAACAGATTTTGGAAAGCAAGGACAAGGAGCGAAGCATAAGCCCTCGAAAATCACCACTCTCGAAAACGAGGAAGACGAAAGCTCGAGCCAACTATCTAACACATCCAACCACACTAAGGAGAAGAGAATCTGCAAACTTAGAGAACTAAAACATCTTCAAACCAAACAGAGTCTCTGCTTAGGAAGGGAAGGAACCAAAAGAGAAACGCTTGCTGAAACGATGTGACAAGGATCGAGAGGAGAGACAGTGGCTGGACGGAGGAGACAGAACCAACAACCAAACCACACCGGCTTAAAAACAGAGGTACGCACGAGACCGGCAACAAGAACTGTGACAAGAACAAGCAAACCACAATGGCATTATTCATCGATCCAACCGTAGATCGAACAGATCCGGCATCATCATTTTTACTGTAATCGGAAACCTTCATAGAACAAGCCGCTCAGACCGCTTCCTCAACACACCCAACAACATCAATCGAAACAAACAAAACGATTCTCCAATCGAAAGCTGAAAATTCTGCAAACAGGAAGGGAAAAAACACAAACTCCAAAAGAAACAATGTTCCCAGATTAGGAATCACGAGACAAAAACAGCAGGAAAAACTCCCACCACGAGCAAGCTCAGCCATCGCACCCCATCTTCCAAATCCCAAAACATATCAAATCGGTGAAAGGTTTCTCCAAACAAAAACGCAAAGAAAAGGAAACGATAAACTAAAACAAGATTAAGCATCCAAGGGAGAAAGATAATATATTCTCATGCGTAATATATTATATATATTGCAAAAGAGAAAGAATACGTTTGGCTAGCTCGTTTCACACTTTTCCTCCAAAATTATTTATATTCTCATGCGTATCGCCCATACGTGTAGTCGTTCTGGTGCTTACAACTAATGTCATGTGTCGATGTAAAACCGAAATACGGTTCCATGTGCTACCAAATGACCACATGCATTCATGCAATGTACCTAGCTCTCAGTATTCAGATTTTTATGTGTAGAAAAAAAGAAGAAGGCAAAAGCTCTATTAATATTACTCCACTTATTTACGTTATAATTTTCTTTCTTTATACATCCGGATACTTTTTTTTCTTTTTGGGATAATTATTTTTTGTTTTTAATATAAAATAAAAAAAATCTCAAACCGAAATCCAAACTAAAATCAGAAACAAGGGGACCGCCGAATATTTTGGGGTGATAAACTGATAATTTAACGACATGGATCGATCGTTGACAATAATGTGACAGTTTCACCCACAGTGTAAAACAACACTTTATTTTATTATGAACAATATTTGTCTCGTATCAAGTGGCTTAATAAAACACATAACAACTGTATAACCATGGAGTTTTTTTTTTTTTAAGAAACCAAACCTGAAGAAAGCATATTATAATACAAGGATCAACAAGTTGGTCTCTTATTACAGTATGTTGTTCCCCATATGAAAAAAAAAAATCAAAATGATTAGAGAAAGAATGTGATTAATCAACAAGCTCAATCAGTTCTCTTCTCTACGTCATGCTCATCTTCCTCAAGCATAAACCTCTTCCAGTACCAATGTAGCTTCCACACGCTATCTCTCATGTCATCGATCGCGACTCCTTTCGTCTCCGGCACGAAGAACAAAGCGAAAAGTCCCATCACAACGATCCAACCACTGAAGAAGAAGAATATACCTGACTTCATCCCGCAAAGCATCGATAGGAAGGCCTGAGCGATCACGAACGTGAAGAACATGTTGCATGACACGGCCAATGCGAACCCTTCGGTTCGAGTCTCCACCGGGAAGGTCTCGCTAGGGATTAGCCATCCTAGAGGTCCCCATGACCAAGCGAAACCCATCACGTAAACGCACACGAAGATCACCACTACTAGGGCTTGTGGCCTTCCTAGTGTACCCGTCACGTCTAGGTCCTTGGCTAGGATGATTCCAATGACCAACTGTTTTGAGAAAATTGTTAGTTTAGGAGGATTGTTGCGAGGCAATAAACGTTAACTGACCTAATGTTACTTTACTTAGGGAACAAGAAACAAATAGAAGAAATATTACCTGGCAGACGAGCATGTGAACGGAAGACTGGAGCAATAGAAATCTTCGGCCTGTTTTGTCGACGAGGAAAATCCCGACAAACGTGCTGAGAACGTTGATAGTTCCCGTGATAACCGCGGAAAGCAGAGCTGCGTCATTTCCAAACCCTACGGTCTGGAACAAAACCGGGGCGTAGAACATAATTGCGTTGATTCCAGTGAATTGTTGGAAAAACTGGAGCAACATTCCTATCACGAAAGGCGGTCGGCTCGCGGGTTTCATCAGTTTCGTGTAAGGGTCCTTGACCTGCCTTGCGAAATCGCAAGCATGGACGATTGATTCATACTCCTCATCAACATCTTCAACGCCTCTAATCTTCTTAAGCGTTTCTTTGCCTTCCTTGGTTTTGTTCCGCTCAATGAGACTTGTGGGTGTTTCGCAGATGAGAAGTGATCCGAAGAGAAGGATGAGAGCGGGAATTCCTGCGCCACCAAGAGCAATTCGCCATCCGTAAGGATGTATTGAGGAGGTGAAGTAGTTGACTATGTTGGCGATTAGGATTCCAATTGTAACCATAAGTTGGAAAACAATGTTGAGACCTCCACGAAGTCTCGCCGGAGCAATCTCTGATAAGAAAAGTGGTACCGCCTGCAAGAAATTGAGACACATTAATTCTATATGCTTAGTAACTGAAGAAAACCTTAAATTTCAAGATCTCATACAAACTAAGAGGCATATAAACTAAACGAAACCAAGATTTTGAAACCGCAACCAAACCAAATACACATCTTGCAACTAATCTTGAAATGAACAAGATCATAACTTTTTATACCTGATTACCAAAGCCAACTCCGAATCCAAGCAAGATTCTACCAAAGATCAACATGTATATGTTAACAGCTCCCGCGGCTAGGCCAACACCGATCAAGAAGAAGATGGAAGCGAGCTGCATTGTGGGTCTACGTCCGAGCTTAGAGCACGTAGCGGAAGCAAAGAAGCTAGCCACTAGAGCCGCAAGGTATAGAGAGGAAGTGAAGAGCTGCAAGAACTGGTTGTCATACTTGCAATAGTTGTTCTCATGCGCATGCTTCTTCCTCTCATACACAGATGGGAAAAATTCCTTCAAGAAATCGTCCATCGCCGTTACTCCACCTGTTTTTTTAATGAAATTTGGTTAAGTATATGCACTTTTAACATTTCTTGATCCAAAAGAGACATGTCTAAGTAACGCGAAAAAGAGGCTAGATCTAGTTTCTTGATCCATAAGTAATGCGAAAAAGACACAAAATAATGTTAGAGAAGAGATTCAAACCAGAGATTCCGATGTCGTAACCGAAGATCAAACCGCCTACAGCCGCGATAATGACACAGATGAAGACATAAACAGTCAACTTCGCCTCGAAAGCCTTGGAATTACCATTAGACGATATAACCACAGCCATTGTTTAACGTCAATGCTAGATCTCTCAAAAATCTTTGTGTGTGTGTGTCTGTGAGCTTCTCTGTCTTGTAAATAAGAGCGAGAGAAGCTAGCAGACACAAATCTTTACTTGAAATGAGACAAAGAAAGGTTCATATATTTATACAGATCATGAAGATAGAGTGGATGTCTAAAAATGGAATATTTGTTATGAAATGAGTATGAATGAAAATTTGATTGGATGGTGAATAGATTTTGGATCAATAATAATCTTATTGTTGACTCTTTTTCGGGGTTCTTACAGTCAACATTTTGCTGTAATAATTTCAGTTATTCACTTCGGGTTTTTAATTCGTAGCTGTTACATGTAAGTTTTTTTTTTTTTTTATTATTGTTATAACATCGATGGATGGCTTTATTACGTCTGGATTTGGTTATATGATATATCCAAAACATAATCTGCGTGGATATATTGTTCTTGTAATCAAGAACAATACACCTATATATCCGCAATTTCCTTTTATTTCCATCAAAGATATTTTCCTTTTTTTTTTTGGGACAAAGAGATATTTTCCTTTTATGTTGCATAATATAAAGGATAAAATCTTGTGTGGTCAAAGTTATATATGGTATAATTTCTTATGAAAATATTTGCTAGACTCTTGTCATCTCATCATGACTCATGAGTGAGTCATGACTACTGTGATGTTGAACAGATTAGATTACATTTTCGTTTCCCAATTTGATTTTCTAAAGATTAGGACAATATTCAATTATTATGTTTGCCATTTTCATTATAAAATTTTATAAAAGAAGTTGTAGCAATAGAGAAAAAAAAAAAAAAAAGCTTCGTAATTTTAGTACTCTCAAAATCCAAAAAAATTATATAAAAATTTGTATATAAAATTATGATTTAAACCAAAAAATTTATATCAAAAACCTCATATCAAATTTTTTATTATATATGGTTAACATTAAAAAAAAAAAGTTAACTAATAATAAAATTATTCCCATCTAAAGCCAAATTTTCAACTTTTTAAATATGATTTATTTTTGGGAAAATTGGAAATAAAGGATATATACTTAAAAACTTGTCCATATATCCCTTCTTCTTGTAGATTGGTCAAATAGGTTTTTTGAAAATAAAAAACCCAATTTTACCCTCATTTTCTCTCAAAATTAATAAAAGTTCGATTTTAAAAATAAAACTTTATAATCTATTTACAAAAATCTAAACCTTCCACTTGAGAAAGAGTCTCTCAATCACCTAGAACTAATTACAGTAAAACCTCTATAAATTAATAATGTTGGGACCATGAAATTTTATTAATTTAGAGAGGTATTAATTTATCGATAAATTAATAATTATTAATTTATAGAGAGATTTTACTAATTTGGTAATTTCTTAAAAAATTTATATCTAAAATAAAATTTTTCTTTATAAGCAATATCTTTTTAAAACCAATTACAAGTAGAGAAGCAATTATTAAGTTTAAAAAACTACACAAACTTTTTTCGAATAATAAAGTCATATTTCATTAAATATTTTAAATATATATCATAGTAATTCATATATGACATATATAAATTTATATCATATATATATATAGAGTTAAATATGCATATATATATATATTAAGTTAGATATACATATATATATGTATATATTGATAAGTTTATACAATTATTAATTTATGATATAGATGGGACCATATGTTTATATGGGATTTTCAAAAAAATTATTATCTTATTAATTTATCGATTTATGTCATATTTTACACTGGTCCCAACTCGGGACCGGAAGAATTTATTAATTTAGAGAGGTTATTAATTTATAGAGTATTAATTTATAGAGGTTTTACTGTAACTGTTTTTTTTCCTGTCGTAGATGAACATGTCGGGGTAAACAAAAAGGACCCTACTCTCTCTCAAACGAGCCCACCGCCGTATCTCCACCGACTGCGTGTTTTCCGGCATCGTTGGTTCTCCGGTGTTCATCTGGGCGTTGATTGAAGACTGAATCAATAGGTTCGTTGCTCTACTCTTTTTTGTGATTGAAATTATGTCTTTTTCTCATCTCAAGTCACAATTTATGTTACTCGTCTAGAGATTTGCGTTCATATAAACACAAATTAGATTTGAGACTTGTAAATCGATGTGAATCTTTTTGTTCTCTCGATTTAGTTGCAAGTCACAATTTCAATTTGCATGTAGAGTTGTTAATATCTTTGAATTCGTGTAACTCGATTAGAGGTTTCAATTTGGTGAGTTTTAAAATTCCAAATTTCAATTGAATGTAGATTGAATAAGTCTTTCGCTCTTTGATTCCAAATTACAATCGAAGTGATCTTTTTGTTCTCTTTTTGATCTGTTTAGTCCACTATTTTTGTGTGTGTGTGTGTGTCGTGAGTAGCTCAAGTACGTGTCTTGTTTTTTTTTTTAGTTATAGGTTTTGTCTCTTGTAAATCTTCTACATCTAAGTCAATTGTAAATCTTTTTAGCTAAAGCCATCCACATATCGTCATTGGAAATATTTCAATTGCATGTAGATTGATTAAGTCTTCTATCTCTTTGATTCATGTTAATGTATATGTGTTTTTAAATATACAGCTTAACATCTATAAATAGTCATAATTCTGAATGATTTTATTTACATATATTTGCTTTTTATGTGCAGCCACTGCTAAGGAGTTTCCCAAGCGCCTTTTCGGACATGGTAAAGAGCCTGAAGTTGAGAAAATTAACAACAGCTTCAGATTATCTTAATTGAGCGAATGAAGAACTATAAACCTCCACATCAATCGTCGGATATCCTTGAAATTGATTGAGATTAATTAGCATTATGTTTTTTTTTTTTATCGTGCAAACAAATTATGTACTAGTCTTGCGACCTGTAGTTTGTATGACCTTTGTTTTTTTTTCCTAATTATTTAGGCGTTTTATGAAAGTAAGTTTCTTGAGTTCGTCTCTAATATCTCCTTTTAGCTCGAGCAAGATGATTTTTTGTTCTCCACTCCTTCTTGTGCTTATCTGTTTTATACGTGTTCTACTCATGTATAATTTGATCCATTACAAACTTGATTAGAGACGAACTCAATAACAAAAAATGATCAAAAGTAGAAGTGAATCCATTGTTCAAAACTAAACCGTAGATAACAACTTCTACATCTTGTAGATCGAAATCTAAACATTAAATATTCATTTAAATCGTAATCTAAAAAAATATTTTGTTTCCTTTTCTGAATATTTATTTTCTATATTTAGAGCATTCTAAAAATTACAGAAATCGAAATCTGCAATATCGTAGAATTTACATTCTAAACGAAGATTACAATTTCTAACGATTGCAGAAGATGTAGAAATTATTAGAACGGCTATTCTAAAATATTTAGAACATAGAGCAAAACGTAGAATGCATGTTCTAAATATTTTAGATATATGATTTTCGGATTTCTAAAATTTTCAGAACAGAAATCTAGTCTGAAATATGTAGAACATGTACAAAAATGCAGAATACACATTCTGAGATTCGCATAACTCTAGAAAACGTGTTCTACCAAAATTAGATGAAACGTTATCTATCAAAAAATCAACTTTTTATAAACCAAATCTAAAAATTTTCACTTCAAATCACCTCTACTCTTGTATATCTACCTGTTTTTATGATTATTTTTTAAAAAAAACATTTAAACTAGGGTGTAGGGGTAAAATCGTCCAAACTGACAATTTCACAAAAAAGGTGTATATGGACAAGTTTTTAAGTAGATATCCTTTATTTCCAATTTTCCCTTTATTTTTCTATGACAGTAGTATAAATTATGGTTTTCTCTTTCTTGTTTACCATATGGTTTTAAGTTAATCAGGTACATTATCTCAAAGGCTGGATTATTTTACAATGACCAAGAAAAAATCAAAGATTGCACAATTACAACAATCAAAGCCCTCTACTGTAGAGGCTCTACATACAATCTCTCTACTCTCTGTGAACGGAGAATGAGATCGGTTAGCGAACAACACAATCCCATCTACCATTCAGACTGGATTTGGGGCAAAAGGCGGAAAAAGCTTGTATCCTAGTATGGACGAAGAATTGGCTCGAGTAAAGATTTTAGTTACCAACTTCAACTGCTTGTATATGTTTGACTGCTTTATTAACCTAAAAGATCGTCTAGAAGCGGACGTGCAGCGTCCATCCGCGTCGCTGTCTCACTGTACCGACCTCTGCAGGTAAAACAATGGGAAATAATAAAGGTTAAGACAGCACAAAGACATTAGATTACACACTAAAACTTTGAATGAGTCTATAGGGTTTGGCTTAGAGGATCATAACACCAAACTCGAGAGACTCCCAAGGTTTTTAGACACAAGATTAGAAGCAAGCTAGAGACCTTACACTAGTTGACTGCTGGAGTTCCACTGCTGATGATTCCCCGTTTTCCTACATAAGACCAGTAACATCACTGTTGTTATTACTATATCGATTTTGTCAACGGATTGATGTGTGTATCTCTACTTAAGTGGATACCTCAATTAGCAAATCCTTTCTGGTTATCAAGCCTATCACACGGGAAGGACGGGGAACGACGAATAGATGTCGCAATCCAAGCTGCCGGAAAAGATTGTATACCTGATCGAAACAGATCAAATTCTCAACAAATGATGATGGATATTTATTTGGTGTCTAAGATAAAACATAATCGGAGCTTTTACTCACCTTTGTCAACGACATGTCTTCGGGAACAACATATGGAGACGGATTCAAAAACGGAGCAAGATCTATGTACATCTCTAAATCATCTGAAGTTAAATGTATATCTTCTATGCATAACCCTTTTGATGAAACAGGTTTCGCAAACTCGCTAAAACTGTGCCTGGAGGGTGCAGAATCAATTTATTTATCAGAAAAATACGACTCCTTCAAAAAAGAGTGCTTAAAAAAGAGTGTGAAACATTAATTTACCTGATATGTCTGGCACTTGGATCACAAGGCAAAGGACTATGTTGGAAATCGACTTTAGATTGAAGGAGAACAAGCAAGTGACTGCATAGTTAACAAAATTCAGAATGCTATATTTATTTTAAAATAATTCTTTTTGCAATATACAATCACGTACCTCCGAAGAACTAACCCGATGACAAGTGTTTCACCACTTCTCGTGTGGTCGATTACCTGGTACAATGTCAAAATGTAAGAACATCAGCACAGAGGACTAAGTAATCACGAGTCAAACCTGTGTGGAAGTAAGCAATGCTTACCGGAAATCCATTGTGTTTATTGCTGCCCAAAATTGAAGCAACATCTGCAACCCTGATAACTCGAGGTAAAGAGATTACCTTTAAAGACGGAAAAAAAAAACAAGTTATGATATAGCATATAAGAAGCATGTGTCACAAGCTCCATCTAGTGGTTGGCTGATGGAACATAGCTCTCTGTCTTTTTTTTTTTTTTTTTGAAAAAAACTCTCTCTGTCTTTAATGAGGGAGAAATGGTACCAACCTTCTGACTTTGACATGCTTCCTTTGCTATCATTTGACGCATATGATACTTGGGTCTCGATTCCAGTAACGGAATGCCCTTCAGGCGTGCTTGTACTTCATACAATCCCTCATTGAAAGCATCACCGACGGCCTAAGAACAGAACAAATTAAAACAAGCGTATTTCCACAAGAATCAAGATAAATGATAATGGTTAGTAACTAGTACCTTTGAGATGAGAAGAACCAACATTATAAGAGGCAGAAGTTTCAGGTTATTTGTGATTTCAACCATGATAACACATAAAGATACAGTCATCCGCATCGAGCCTCCAAGAAATGAAGCAGCTCCCAGTAAAGCATAACTAAGGTTCAAAGACTTTTTGTATCAAGGGCCCAAAGTTCACCCAAAAATTTTGAAAAAATAAAGAAGTGGTAAGATCAACAGAGCAATATACAAAGAGACTCACGTTCCCTCCTCAATGTTGAGCTTCTTGTAAAATCTGACCACAAACATGCCTACAAGGCGCCCGTAAGTTGATCCTATCATTATTCCAGGAACAAACTGGCCAGCGGGAACAGCAGTGCCAAAGGTCACCACTGCTAATGTGTAAAACATAGCCTATACATCATTTAAAACAAAGCAAAAGGACGATTATATCAGAGGAATAAGCAAGTCGGAAGATATTCCTATAGATAAAGAGATGGAACCATGTAAAAAGTCAAATCAGCATGTTCCTTATCCTATTGCTAGCATGGACATCATTCAGTCTAACTCAAACCTGCCAAGAACTTAATACCATAATTAAGAACAAACCCAGTAGAAAAATTTCATACCAAAAAAGTTAGTAGACTCTGAGCACTGAACTCTCGCATTGTTTTAGCGCTGAACAAATTCCTTATAGCATCATCCTGTCGTCAAAATGAAAAGCAAAATAACTCAACTGAAACAGTCAGGCTTGAAAATAAAGCGAAGTAGAAACTGAAAATAATTATTTTGAAAATATTCTAGAAGAAAAGACCTGAGTATTGAAGAAAATTGTAGCGAGATCATTGTATTCATTATCCGTCTTGCAGTAGAACTGCAATGATTGGCACACAAAGCAACAAGAATGCGGCAATGTTAAAAGACAGAAATGTTAGGAAAGTCGGAAAGCTCAATAGGGGAAATGGTTCTCATTTCTTAAGTTCTGGGGCCTGATTGTTTAGGTTTTTCTAGAAAACACCATCAAAGAATTCCGCATAAGCATCTAACAAGAGTGTTCAAATTTTTCTAGGTATAATAATTAACAAACCTTAAAAGTCTATGTATGGCTGCACACTTTTACGTAATTTCATCATAATAGATCGGCATTGTAAAGAATATGCAACAGATCTCAAAGATACACATTCTCTATAACAGTGTCTTACATTTACGTAATTTCCATACATTCCTGGAGGCCGTGGACATTCAATACCTGAGTCAGGAACTGACTCAGGGCATGGACTGCATTTTCTTAGGAGTGGCAGCCCAAATGAGATTGCAGAAGTTATACAAGAGATAATGCATGCTTCAATTATCTGCAAATTCAGATTTTGTAGCAGTTATTAAAATCCACCAACGAGACAATCATTCTTCAAGAAGTTAAACATAGCCAAATAAATGAAGAACTTCTTGTACTCGTCCATCAAAGATTACCTTCACTCGATTTCCTTTCTTGTGCAAAGAGTTCCGACGCCAAGATGTCATATAGAGTGTAAGTTGGTTAAATAATGCCCCTGGAGGAAAATGCCATGAGAAATGAAACAGTCAGAGAAAGATAAATAGAACCAAGAGTGTAGGAAAAGAAAAATTCATACCAAGTAGGCCTCCGATAACTCCTATTACAGCCATTGGCAGTAGCTCCTTGAAGTAGTAGTCATCTTGACCACTAAATGAGAGAAAGAAAAGTTCCAAGTCAATTCTAGCACTATTAACCTTGCGCAATATAAGTGAGCACCGAAACTAGAACCTTACTCTGATACATCCCATATAATGAAACCACCTCCACCAAAATGTCCACATATTCCACTCTTGCACCATCCCATGGCAGTACGCACAACAACAGCCACAATAGCGGAAGTGAAAAAGACACGCCACATAAGTTGACTTCTCCACCTTCAATAGCACATGAAAATTAAAGTAAATGGCGGATGGCCTAGAATGTTAAACTCAAACTAGCTAAGACATCCTAAGGATAACTGCAAAGCTTTCCAGTTGCTAAGGAGGTAATAGAATAGACAACAAAGGTTCCTCCATGGTTGTTTCTAAGAACAGAATAATTTCAGCCAGTGGACATAGGATGTGAGGGAAGGAACCCACCATGATGTAACCTCCTCTAATGCAAATAACACTCCGCCAACTGGAGCTCTAAAAGCGGCAGCAACTCCAGCTGCACATCCACAAGTGACCTTTCAAGGCATCGAAAAAGTTAAAGAAAAGCTCTATCAAGAAATTTGGACCTAATCTAAGCCAAAAAAAAATCAGATAGCATTCTTCACAATAAGCATCTAGGAACTTACAAGATCACGACGATCTCTATCACTCTTAAAAAGTTGCGGCCATCTAGAATTCAGATGATATTTTGTAGATCCACCCTAAAACAACAAAAACATAATATTATTTTCCTGAGAGGAATGAGAAGGACAGAGTACTAAGAAAAGCAACATTCGGTTCTCATTTCTACGCTTGAATAACAGGGAACTCAGAAGCTAACCTGACCAAGCAACGATGCAATGCAGGCACCTGTATGTACAAGAGGACCTTCTTTCCCCAAGGCTAAGCCACCCCCAACAGAACCAATGCTTCCAAATATCTACGAGTAAACAAACTATAAAAAAAAGTGTCTTCAAAATAGAATGAAAACAAACCTTCCTAAACACCATAAATTCCACAAAATTTTATCTCACCTTTCCGATGAGAGTTCTAAAGAGCAAGGTTCCGGGAATATCAATTCCTGCAAAGTCCAATGCATAAATATGGAATACAAACTCTCAGCCAAAACAAAACAAAAAATGAGAATTAAGAAAAAGTAAGTGTACCATTGAGATAACCCTTAATCTCAGGAATGCCAGAACCAGCAGCAGCAGGAGCGAATTGCGTAATAATATACGCAGAAGAAAACACTAACACTAAATTGATGAGAAGATAAACAATAAACCCAGCGAAATAAGACTTCTGAATAATTGCAAACGTAAGTGCAAATTTCCATCCAGCGAAATTCTCAACAGAGAGATTGATGAACACAGCAGCTAATCCAGTTCCTACGAAGAATCAAACAAAAACCTAAAGAGATCTGATTCTGGAAAACCGAAAAAGATAAAGTAACCAACAATCATCGAAGAAGAAGTACCGATCCCGATGAGTAAAGAGAAGAACCATTTGACAGCAACGTAGTAACCAACATAAAGCTTTCCTCGATGAGCTTGTTCTTCTCTATAAGCGTAATTCTCGATGACTTCGTAATCGAGACTATTGACACCTCCGTCACCGTCAAGGCGAGAGTTGAGTAGAGTAACACCGTCGGTGGAAGGATCATCGGATTCAGGGACACGAGACCAGATTAGGTTATCGGATTCGATCCCGTTCTGGAGATGATTCGATAACATGATCGAGTTCGATTTAGGGATTTCGAATCACAGAGACGGGTTTTAAACTTTAAGCACTAGATTTTAAGATTCATTTGATTTTGGGGCTTTTCTAGTTTTTTTTTAATTAAAGTTTGTTTCTGAGGTCAGTTCTGTTATAGGAGTGTATTTTAAACATTCTTTATTAAATTACATATGATGTTTTTCTTCTTTTTTCTTTTTGTTATCAAAACTCAAAAGTATTTATGTCAACATTCCCCAAATAATACTCACCAAAAAAAAAAAAAAAACATTCCCCAAATAATATATGACTCAAAATGTCAATTGTAGCCTTAAAAAATATAATTAAAAAAAGTTAAAATCTCACAATTAAAATGATTTTTTGATTAGAGACAGAAAAGTGTTAAATCCTTAAATAGTTTTAACTTAAGTAGTAAGATAATTTTTCTAGGATTAAACATCTAAATAAAAAAATAAAATTTCTGAGATTTTTCACTAAATATTATCAAGTCACATCCAATATCTTACTCCCTCTCGTTTATTATATTATATATTTTAGGGATTTTATTTTGTTTATTATAAGATGTTTTACAATTTTTAATGTTAATTTAAAGAGTAATACTTGGGTCCACCCCTAGGGGTGAATCCTAGGGGTGAATAAAAGGATTCACTCTTTTTTATTTTAACAAATCAGAATTCGCCACATAATAAAAAAATTAAACTCAAATAATTATTAAATCTAATCTCTAACCATTTTTTTATAAATTCAAATTGATAAATAATCTCGTTTAATTACAAAATCCAAACCCTAATTCTCCTTTGTAAACCCAAACCGCCATTTAAACTCGTTTAATCGTAAAAAAATCTAAACATTAATCGTACTTTATAAACCCAAACCGATATTTAACCTCGTTTAATTGTAAAATCTAAATCTGTTTATAAACCCAAACCGATATTTAACTTCGTTTAATCATAAAATCTAAACCATAATCGTACTTTCTAAACCCAAACCAATATTTAACCTCGTTTAATTGTAAAATCAATATCCGTTTATAAACCCTAACCGATATTTAACTTTTTTAATCATAAAATCTAAATCCTAACCCTTTATAATAAACCCAAACCGATAAATAATTTCGTTTTAGTGGTAAATTAAATTTTATAACTAAATGATTTTATTATTATTATTATTAGGTGATAGATTCTGATTGGCTGAAATAGAGTGGGTAAACCCAAGTATTTTTCTAATTTAAATGCATTTGACAACTGGTGACTATTTATATTTTAGAGTCTTTAGTATGATTGGTTGAATTTTTTTTTAACTAAATAGAAATAATGTTTTAAAAAGAAAAAGAAACTACCCAAATATGTATGCATTTACCTTAAACTTCTTATATTTTGATACACATGGAATACTGATTATTCAAATATAGATAGAAAAAGTTTATAAATGAACGAACAATATTAAATTTATCTATAAAGTTGGAGAACATAAACGAGCGCGGAAAAAGTATATTTATCGTGATAAATTTTGACTAGTATTGTCAATATTTTTCATCTAGTTAAATTTCAAAACTTGAAGAGAACTCCATCTAAACTTTCATCAGCGTTTGCAACGGTTGTGAATTTTGTGGAGTTAGTTTTAGACTTATGCTAGTGTAGGAGTGGAAATATAAACATAATGTGTGGAGACCAAAACAAAACAAAAAGAAAATACATGTGGGAATAAACTATGATTACATGGGAAACCATAATACATGAAGTCATGAACTACCATTAACATAGCACCTCTATTATTCTACAATAAAAATGCATCCAAAAAAATAATAAAATTGGAATGGATTTTGTGACCTTAGACTTAAAGAGCGCCTTCGCCTTCATGTCATGCTTCTATTGATTTTTCAAATTCCATTTCGTAAAACTTTTTATTGGGAGTGGAAACAAACGTAGCAAGCTCCTTGTACATGTTTGCTATTGCTTCTTTCTTTGTGATCTTTTTATCAGCAATATTCATCCACAACTTTTTTTTATCTTCGATCGCTTTCCATAATGGGCCTTTGAGTGAGCACTCATACTATGACTATTCCGATTCTATGATAATGAATAGAAACTAGACCTCAAAAGCTACTTTCTCAGAAGGTGATATCAACTTTAAATACATATCGTACGCATCAACGTAACCTTTCCAAGTTTTGTTGATTTGCACTCCAAATCTTTTAGAAGAAGTACGTAATCTTCTAAGAAAAAACAAAACTAAATTAAACAAACCGAATTGAGTCGGTTATCTTGGTTTTTCGGTTTTTTCGGTTATTAGACAATATTACCAAAATTAACCGAATTAATATATGGTTCGGTTCGGTTTTCGGTTAGTGAAATTCTACCGAATTAAACCGATTTCTGGGTTTTCTCGGTTAAATCGGATAAAGTCGAATTAACCCAGGTAAAATCGATTAATTCGGATAAAATTGATTAATTCGATTCGGCTATTAATCTATCAATCCACGACGGTCACATCAGTTCGATTGGACGACCCAGTTTGGAAGATACTAAATAAATAAATATATTTACTATTAATAAAACTATATATAAAACTAAATAGATTAAGATTCACTTGTCAATAGCACTGGAGTTTACCTAGTTAAAATTAAAGATGGGCTCTAATTTTTCATAATTGATGTGGTTCAAACATGGTCCGTGAGAGGAGGGTGAGTAAACATTAGCCTTGGCCCTTAAATTTTACAGAGCTAATATGCATTAATCATCATGCTCCGGAATATAATTTATTTATTTAATATAGATAAACGACGCCATTGCCCTAAGCCATTGTTATATAAAACAAGATTGGTGTTTTTTCAGAAAATTATGAAACCTTTGAGTTATGAAATTACTATTAGTTGCTGTTGTGGTATCATTAAATACGAAATTGGCATTTGTTTTTTTTAGTCTCCGAAATCGGAATCCATAATGGGATCAGATATGCCAGTGCGACATGACCATGCATTCAACAATGAACAAAACTATTTTTAGTGGATTGTAAATGAGATGGTTGATTGAATTGCAACTCGCTAAATAAAGAGAGGAGCAAGTAATGGACTTTGAAACTAAAATAGCCTATCAACAAAGGAAGCCCAGAGTCTCATTATTGCACAGAGCGTAAAAAAACACCTGGTATGAATTGAATTATGTGCCCCTCTCCGAATAGTGTATTTTAGGCCTAGGCAAATAAACCGAACCGAATGTACCGAACCGAAAATTTGAAAATAATCGAATGGATATTAAATTCTATAACTGAAATAACCGTAATCAAATCAGTATCGAACCGAAATATCCGAAATATAATTATAATTTCAAGAATATTAGTTATTTATAGACTAAATAATTAAAAATACTTGAAAAATATATCTAAATAGTAAAAATACTCGAAAATAACCGAAAATATCCAAAAATATCCGAAAATACCCAAAAATAACTGAAATATTCGAAAATATCCAAAACAAAATAACCGAATGGATACTAAATTTTAAAACCGAAAGAACCGGAACCGAACCGAAACCGAACCAAAATTTTAAAATATTCTAATGGATATTGAATTTTATAACCGAAACCGAATAGAACCGAACCGATAACCGATCGGATAACCGAACGCACAAGTGTATTTAGTCGATAACAAGAGCAATGTCAAATTTATAAGTGTTAAATAGTTTTTCCACTCACTACAAGAAAACACGTCATTTGCGACCCCCATATTGGTTGCAAAACGGTCGCGAAATAGGGTTTTGCAACTGAATAGCGACTATTTCCAGTAGTCGCAAAAAAACGGTCGCAAAATTTCTGTGTCTCATTATAGTCGCTAAATTGCGACTATTTGGCAACTATAAATATATCGTCGCAAATGAACGACTAATCTGTGACTGGTGAATATCGTTGCAAATGTGTGACCAAAGAGCAACGAACAGACGTTAGCGACTCATCTGCGACTGTAATAACCTTACATATTTGGATCAATTTGCGCCTTGTTTGCGACCGTTTAGAGTTCTTCGATCAAATACTTAGTCGCACTTTAGTCGCAAACTGTGTATGTTTTAGTAACAGTGTAGTCGCAAAAGAGTTGCACATGGTGCGACTATTTTAGGACTCATTAATTATGGTGACAAAATAGTCCTAAATTAGTAACCATTTTGATACGAGATTTGGAGTTATTTGTAAATTTGTTTAGTCACAGTTTGGTCACATTTGTTAATTCTTCTGGTCACAAATTAGTCCGAATTTCTGAAACTTTTTGGTCACAAAATAGTTACATCTTATTAGTCTGAAACCTGTCCATTTCAAAAGCAAATGCATTCAAAAACCATCCGAATATTAATCAAGTACCATTCCAAACCATTCAAAAACAATCCTAATCAAAGCATAACATAAATAAGTTCACATACACAGAGAAAAGGAAACTAAAATCAAGTTTACTGATTTGAGGCGGTGGATAGAGGAGAGGTTGGTGTGGTTCCAGTGGTGTGTCCTGCTGGTTGGACTGCAGCTCCTGTGGTGGCTGGAAGGGTGGTTGTTGTAGTGGTGGGTGGTATTAGCACTTCTGGTTCAAGGAGTGGAGAGGTTGACATAAAAGCTGCCAAGTCTGGATCTTTGTCTTTCATGAAAAGGATGAGCTTCTCCAAGCTTGCGATCCGAGCTTGAGACTTCCGGTGCTCCTCATCACGTCTTGCATTCTCAGCATCCTGATTAGAGATCTTGCGCCGCAGCTGCTCTTGAAGCTCAACAACTGTCACTGTAGAAGAAGAGCTTGCATAACTCTCCTTCCTTTTTCCCTTGTGTAGGGTCTCCACCAGTGATCCAAGGCCATAAGGGTTGCCTTGGTCATCTGTATGAGTACACTTCAAAAAAAGACAAACATTCAGTGAAATCAGACAAGAAGGATCCAGAATGTAGCAAAGAAGTCTGACAAAGACAATCCACAAAGCAAATCAGACAAAGACAAATAAGAATCATCATTGATATTAAAGTAACAATGCTCAGCAGACAAGACTATCATACTCCAAGCAAAAAAATACAATCATATAATCCAAGCAAACTAAAGACAAAAATGACTTACCTTAAGGAAGATATCATTCATTTCATCAATGCTGAGTTCTCTAGGATGCATTGAATGTTCAGAGGAAATCTCTGAAGCATCCTGAACATCCTCTTCCAGTTCAGCCAATCTCTCTTCAACTGTCTTCTTATATGCCTCAGCCACTTGTTCAGACTTTTGATCAACAAAAGAGCCATCAGCTCTAGTATGCGTTCTCATAAACACTTCACCTAATGAAACTGGACGCCCCAACTCTTCCTCCTGAAATGAAAGTCAAAAAGAATATCATGTGTAGAAATTATAGAAATTATGTAAAAGTAAAGTATTTGGAGCGATTGAAACAACTTACCATCTCTTGATGAACTTGAATAAATGATTTCTGACCGGCTAAGTGTTTGTGCACTCCAAGTCCGCCACGATCAGAATTTCTGCATTGTGAAGCATTCTCACTCCTCTCTATAGCATCAGCGGTCTTCCAAAAGTTCTGCATCTCAGTCCAAAGTGTAAATCTAATCCAAGTTGGTTGTACACCTTTCGTTCTCACTTGACTGACAATGCCTTTCATCCGTTTCTGCGCTATAACCAAGAATCCTTGTTTAACAAGGCCAGTAATCCCAGTATCCCAATTAAACTCCCGCTACAAAACACAAAATAGTAAGTTAGTAACATACTATATATACTACAATAAGAGAGAATGAAAGCTATATATATTCATTACCGCAAAAGTTCTGAAATATCTCTCTTGTATGTTGATTGGAGTAACCTTCCAGCTGTAGTAAGGCCCATCAAACTTCCTCCTAAATATTCTAGAAATTGCTCGAGACAGCACCCCCTTTTGCCGGTTAAACCTGTTACAACAAGAGGCTATTAGTCTATATAAAGCAGATTTTATATAGAGCAAACAACAAACAGAGAATGAGCATGAATGTTTAGGATGTTATAGCAAAGATTACAACAACGATTACAAGCTAATATATGCAAATGTCAGACCAATAATATGCAAATGTCAGACCAAAGCAATAACATGTATCTTTTTGAAACTTTTAGCAAATGATAGATCAAACCCTAGTCAAATGATAAATGTCAGACCAAAACTTTTAGCAATACCAAACATCACACATCAAACAAAACAAACAGAGGGACAAAAGTGTTAATACCAGAATGTTTCAACGTTTGGGATTGGGTGTACAGACAATCGAGGAAGATGTTCTCGGCCTGGAAGAGCTAGCAAACGATCCAGCATATCTTGGTAGTCTTCCCCAGGATTAGGGTTTTCTTCGTCATCTTCTTGTCCTACATCATCGATCTCTTCCTCTTCAAGGTCTTCGTTTTCAGGTAGCACTTGGTTATTCGCATCATGTTCCGGTAGAGGCTGGGGTTGAGGAGACGGTGGCTGATGCTGCGGCTGAGGAGGAGGAGTTTGCCTAGGAGGAGGATTCTGTCTACTAGAATTAAGTGAAGGACGACTCACTTGAGATTGAGTCGCAGACTGACTTGCCAAGGATGGGTTCGACGCGTTTGAAGATGTTCCGACTCCACTCGCAGTGACTGGTGGTCTGTGACCAACGAAGGTTCGGACTCGACCTCGAGAGGCTACTGGTCTGCTGGTCTCGCCTCCTCCTACAGCTTCTTGTGGTAGCGCCTGGCCACCTCCGGCGGCTACTCGTCTGGTGGTTGCGCCACCTCCGGCGGCTTCTTGTCTGCTGGTTTGGCCACCTCCGGCGGCTTCTTGTCTGCTGGTTTGGCCACCTCCGGCGGCCACTCTTCTGGTGGTAGCGCCACCTCCGCGACCTCGAGAGGATTTACCTTTAGGCGGCATAAGAAGATTTGAGATTTGAGATGTTGAGATTCGAGAGCTTTTAGAGAGGATTCGAGAGGATTGGAAGAGAATTGAGACTAAATTCCATCTGTAAATATTGTGGTCGCTAAATGGTCGTTAAGAAGTCACAAAATAGTCGCAAACATTTGCGACTAATAATTCGGTCGCAAAGTTTAGTTGCAAAACGCAGGTTTTCTTGTAGTGACTGGCTTCAACTACAGAAAACATTTTACGTATCTACACAACTATTACTATTTTACTTATCTATCAACATGTAGACAAAGTGATAACGTTTTGAACTAATTACAATGGAACTTATTAATCGCCCATGCATGCAATCACCACCATGAGTGTGAAGTGATTTGTTTAATCAAGTAGTTGCTTTAGAAATAAGAAAATGATTCGACCCATCCAAAATAAACGGCGTAATTATGAATTGATTAAGAATATAATAATACGAAACTGATAGAGAGAATCTATTAGTATCAGAAAACAAATACAAAGGAACGAAAGATGGGACGAGCTATCTCCTTGCACGTTAGAAAATAAAAGAAAATAAAAGAAGCTCTCTCTGAAGCGGCGATCGTACGGCCTTGTACGGACGGTGGCGAATTGTTGAGATCGAATCTCCGACAACAGATCCGAGCTTCTCTTGTCTTCCTCATCTCTCCCATCCTACTCTTGTTCTTGAAGCTGTACTAATTGGGCCTAGATCTGCAAGTTTCTCTCCTTTTCTTTTCTTTTTCAAACATGAAGCTTATTTCTCTCTAGAGGAGCTCCATGCTGCTCTTCTTGCTGGTTTCCTCTTTCTCTCTTTGTACCTGCAAGATTTATTCTCAATTTTCAATGTGAGATGAGAATCATGAATCTATTTTTCAACCGGACAGAATTCTTTCCTGCTTTTGCAGAGACATGTTCATCCTTCTAGCTATATGCTACGACTTTTCTTCACTATCTTATTCCCTTTTTGTGGCTACTCCCCTCTGTACTCTCTGAAATTTGGGTTTTTGCTCCATCAACTAAATGCCGATTCATGAATTTTAAGTCTCTATCTAGCTAAGCCATAAAGATATGATTTTGGCTAAAGAAGAAAAGCTACCTCTCAGTTTTTGGAAGATACAAGTCTCTCTCCATGATGAAGCTTTCATGAATCCGCTTCGTTTTTCTTCTTTCCATTCGGCTTCCACCATGGTTTCCGGTGAGAACTTGCCCTCCTCTAATCTCTTTTTCCGTCGGATGGCATGGACACCGGCGAGGATTTTGGTTGTTCTCGAAAGGGTACTCTCTCACCTACTGCCATTAACGGGTGCGTTTTGGTTCCGGCGTGGTCAAACACATGAAGTTAGGGTTTCAAGTTCCATTTTTTTGGCAGTGAAGAATATTTGGGTCTGGCCTAGTAAATTCAATTTTTGGGGTGTTTCTGATCCATTAAACAATTTGTGTACCAAAGATCTCTTTGCTTTGATTTCCTCCTTTAAGGAGAGAACATTCCCATTTTCATATATGGAAAGATCATTTCTAAATTTATACTATATTTTAGAATTTTTCTTGAAATCAAAGATGGGAGGTTCGAATAAATCAATAACTATCCCTCGTTTTGAGGTGGTCTATCTCTCGAAAAATAAGTTTATATTTCCATTTCTGCTGAAGAGCTTCTTGCCCTAAAATGGAGACTCTGTGACGCTTATAGAGAAGAAGAGATCTTTTGGAAAATGAAGAGCAGAGAGACTTGGTACAAAGAAGGGGATAAGAACACTAAATTTTTTCATGCTATTACTAAACAGCGACGAGCCCGAAATAAGATTTTGGGTCTTTTGAATAATGATGGTATGTGGGTGGATAAGGAGGTGGGTATTGAGCGCCTAGCGGTAGACTACTTCAAGGATCTTTTTACCACCTCTAATCCACAAGAATTCCATTCTGTTCTTCAGGATGTGCCAGCTATGATCTCGGAGGATATGAATCAAAAGCTCACTAGAGAGATATCCCCGGAGGAAGTTAAAAAAGCCCTCTTCTCTCTCCATCCAGATAAAGCTCCGGGTCCGGATGGGATGACGGCCCTCTTCTACCAGAAGTTCTGGGACTTGACTGGACCAGACCTAGTTAAATTAGTCCAAAATTTCCACTCTTCTGGATCTTTTGATGACCGCCTCAATGAGACAAATATTTGCTTGATCCCTAAGACAGATAGACCAAGAAAGATGACGGAATTTCGACCAATCAGCTTGTGTAACGTTGGGTACAAAGTTATCTCGAAGATATTGAGTCTTCGGCTCAAGAAGCTTCTTCCGGATCTTATATCTGAGACTCAATCAGCCTTTGTGGCTGGAAGACTTATCACAGATAACATTCTTATAGCCATGCCCTCCGAACAAATCCGGCTTGCAAGAAAAAATTCATGGCTATAAAGACAGATATGAGCAAAGCTTACGATCGGGTGGAATGGTCTTTTCTCAAGGCCCTAATGTTGAAAATGGGTTTTTCTCAACGTTGGGTAGATTGGATCATCTGCTGTATCTCTTCGGTATCTTATAAAGTTCTTATAAATGGGTCTCCGAGAGGCATCATTCGTCCTTCTAGGGGTCTTCGCCAAGGTGATCCTATCTCCCCTTTCCTGTTCATTTTATGTACAGAGGCATTAGTGGCAAAGCTAAAAGATGTTGAATGGAATGGTCGCATTCAAGGCCTTCAAATCTCCCGCGCAAGTCCTTCCACCTCACATCTTCTGTTTGCCGATGATAGCTTGTTTTTCTGTAAAGCAGATCCGACGCAAGGTCGAGAAATAATTGATATACTCCGTACCTATGGCCAGGCTTCAGGACAACTACTAAATACTGCTAAATCTTCGGTAATGTTTGGTCATGACGTGGATAACTCAACCCGGAATATCATTAAAGCGACAATTGGAATTCATCGAGATGGGGGTATGGGATCGTACCTGGGCCTTCCTGAACAGATTCATGGCTCAAAAGTTCAAGTATTCTCCTTTGTCAGAGACCGGCTTCAAAAAAGGCTTAATACCTGGTCCGCAAAGTTCTTGTCCAAAGGTGGCAAAGAAGTCCTCATAAAGTCTGTTGCGCAGGCTCTTCCGACATACGTAATGTCGTGCTTCTTACTCCCCAAAGCAATTCGCTCAAAATTAAGCAGTGCCATTGCAAACTTTTGGTGGAAAACTAACGAAAATAGCAATGGCATTCACTGGATAGCGTGGGATAAACTCTGTACACCTTATGCTGAAGGTGGTCTTGGCTTTAGAACGCTAGAGGAATTTAATCTAGCCTTATTGGCTAAGCAATTATGGCGCCTTATCAGATTTCCTAACTCTCTTTTAAGTAGGGTCTTAAGGGGACGTTATTTTCGCTTTAGCGACCCTTTACACATAGGAAGCTCGAATCGGCCCTCATATGGCTGGAGAAGCATAATGGCTGCCAAACCTCTTCTTGTTTCGGGTCTTCGGAGAACCATAGGCTCCGGAATGTTAACCAAAGTTTGGGAGGACCCATGGATTCCCACTATTCCTGCGAGAGCTTCTAAGAGTCTTCTTGACAATAGAGACCCTCTTCTCTATGTCAATGACTTGATTGATCAATCAACAAAGCTTTGGAAGCTGGATCGCCTTCAAGCGTTGATTGATCCCGCTGATATTCCACTTATTCTAGGGATTCGGCCAAGTCGCACCTACTTGAGTGATGGTTTTAGCTGGTCGCATACCAAATCCGGAAACTATTCTGTTAAATCAGGATATTGGGCCGCGCGAGAGTTATCTCGCCCTACCTGTGACCCCCCTTTTCAGGGACCTGGTGTTTCGGCACTTCAGGCACAGGTATGGAAGTTAAAAACTACGCGAAAGCTTATGCATTTCGCGTGGCAATGTGTCTCAGGCTGTCTTGCCACATACCAGAGATTATCCTATCGCCATATTGGCAATGAGAAAGGATGCCCTCGTTGTGGGGGTCCTGAAGAATCTATAAACCATCTTCTCTTTGATTGTCCGCCTTCGAGGCAAATTTGGGCCTTATCACCCATTCCTACCTCAGGGCATATTTTCCCCAGAAGTTCCCTCTTCTATAATTTCGACTTTCTTTTCTGGCGTGGGAAAGAATTCGGAATAGAAGAGGACACTCTGGAACTCTTTCCATGGATATTATGGTATATCTGGAAAAGTCGTAACAGATTTTGCTTTGAAAACTTTAAAGAACCTCCTCAGGAGACTTTGGCCTTGGCCTTACAAGAAGCCTCTGTTTGGAAGAAAGCGAACACGAAAGAAGCGGCAGATCCTGAGCCTCTCGCCGGCTCGGCTTTACTCCACTCGTCCCTTTCCCGGATCTCAGAATGTCAGACGGATGCTTCCTGGCATTCAGAGGATTCCCTAAGTGGACATAGTTGGGTTTTAGTCGACCAAGACCGTATTCTCCAGCTTGGCTTAAAGAGTTCGAGACGAAGTCTCTCACCACTCCACGCAGAGATTGATTCTTTGCTTTGGGCAATGGAGTGTTTGATTTCGCTAGGCATTACTACTTGCGCCTTCGCATCCGATTGCTCGGATATGATATCTCTCATTGACAACCAAGACGCTTGGCCAACCTTCGCAGCAGAAATGGCCTCTTTCCGGTCACTCGTTTGTTTTTTCCCTTCTTTTAGTATTAGATTCCTTCCTCGTAGTTCTAATACTCGAGCAGATTGTTTGGCTAAAAATGCTCGATCTCGTAACAGTCTCTTTTCCCATGTAAGCTCGTCGGTTCCTGATTGGCTTTCCCTAGCGGAGAGTCTCTTTCCGATATTTTAATAGAAATGGTGTTTTGATGAAAAAAAAAAAAAAAGATGGGACGAGCTATATCGCCACACATGGCGTTAGCGTCACGTGATAGAATCACTATTCCTATACCTTCGGCTGTATTTTTCCGACAATGACGACAACGTTTTTATATATTATTACAAATGTACGTATATAGTTATATCATCATAGTTAATAGTTATATCATCATTTCCTACAAAAAAATAAGATTACTAACCCATATTAAAGTGAACCATCAATATTTTAAATAGTGTTATTAGTTAGGAAAAATCATTGCCAGCTACACGAATTATACGCTAACACATCACTACACATGCAGACTATTTTAATGTCTCGCTAACTACACGAACTATTGGTATTACATACGGACATCCCCGAACTATCATCGGTTATGTGTGCAACACCATAACCATCATTTTCAGATAATATAAATGTCTTGTTAACTACACGAAGTATTTCTTTTTTTTGTCAACTACACGAAGTATTTTCCATCAAATTTTTTTTTTTAAAAAGTAATTAAAAAATAAAAAATAACTAAAAAGTAAATATTACACTATTATAAATTATATATATATATATTATAACTTTTAATGCATTATACTTGTAAGTTAAATTAATTTAACTAATTTAATATTTATTATATTAAATTGTTAAAAATTTAAAATAGTCACTTAGTTAAATTATACATCACTATAAGTTAAATAAAACTATATAATATATCAATGTAAATTATATATACCATAACCATCATTTCCAGATAATATAAATGTATTGTTAACTACACGAAATATTTCCATCATTTTTTAAAAACTAAATTACAAAATGAAAAAATAACTAAAAGTAAATAATACACTATTGTTAATTATATATATGCATTATAACTTTTAAAGTTTAAATTCTACATATGCAGTATCCCTTATAATTTTAAGTTAAGGGGGTGTTATTGGTTTGTGATTGAAATGGAGTTTTGATGACTTTAATAAAATCATAGAAAGTGAAAAAGTGAAAGATTTAGAAGAATTGTTAGAGAGTTTTCAATAGTCTTGTTGATTAGTTTTCTATAATCTTGTAAAGTCTCCCAAACAATCTCAATATTTCAATCATACTTTCCATGACTTTATTTTGTAAAGAAAAGTGTACAAAATCATAAACCAATAACACAATAATTAAAGTCATTAACAATCATAGATTGTTTTGTTTTAGTTGAATAACACAAAATTTTTAATGACTTTATAAAACTCTTAATCCAATAACATCATATTCATTAGGATTTTAAATGACTTTTTACAAGTCACAAACTAATAACACCAAATTTTAAGAGAGTTTAACAAAATCTTGATCGAATAACAACAGATTCTACATAACAATTAAAGTCATTAAAACTCTATTTAAATCACAAACCAATAACACCCCCAAATTAATTAACTAATTTTTAATGCACACATATGTTTTATATGAAATTAATTTAACTAAATTTTTAAAAGTGTCACTTAATTAAATTATACATGTTCATTATAGGTTTAAGTTAATTAACAAATTTTTAATGAACACATATATTTTTTATGGAACTAGTTTAGTCTTTATTACATTAAAATTTTAAAGTTAGAATAGTTATAATGTACATATATTAATGGGTAATATTACTAACTAGCCAAATTTGACACATAAATTAAGAAACTAGCAGAGAGAGAAATTTCTGTCGGAAAACAGCATGGACCCACCTTGTCTGAAGAGGTGAAATAACAAAACCATCCTCCGTTTGTTTTGAGATCTACAGTAGGCGACATTGTTTCGTGATATTTTTCAAAATAGCTCGTAAGATCTAAATTTCACATGTTATATTTAACTAAAAGACATGCTATTTAAAAAAACGTAGTGAATTTTTAAGAAAAAACATTGTTACGTAGTGTTTTTTTTTTAAAAAACATTGTTACGGAAAAATTAAACTTGAATAGAATCTTTTTATAAAGAAATAACATGTGATCTTAATAAAAACCGTGAATTACTAGAAAATAAGAATCGTTTTTTAAATGAATTTAAATGTGATCATAATAAAAAACGTGTATTACTACAAAATAACATGATAGCGAAAGATATTAAACTGAATAGAGTGTTTTTTCAAAGAAATAACATGTGATCTTAATAAAAACCGTGAATTACTAGAAAATAAGAATCTTTTTTTAAAGAAATCACATGTGATCATAATAAAAAACGTGTATTACTATAAAATAACATGATAGAGAAAGATATTAAACTGAATAGAGTGTTTTTTCAAAAAATATCATGTGCTCTTTATAAATAACGTGTAATACCGGAAAATAATATGATAAAAAGAGATATATTATTCTATCACATGTAATTCGAGAAAAAAACATGTTATAAAGGGCATGTGTGTAATTACACGTGCTTTCCGACATCCAACAGACAAAGTACTGTAGCTCATGGCTATTTTCTTAATTCTTTTTGAATACATGGCTAGTTACTATAAATTCTCTATAATTTACATTGATATATTATATAGTTTTATTTAACTTATTAGTTTTTTAAAAAAATTGATGAAAATACTTCGTGTAGTTGACAAAAAAAAGAAATACTTCGTGTAGTTAACAAGACATTTATATTATTTGGAAATGATGGTTATGGTGTTGCACACATAACCGATGATAGTTCGGGGATGTCCGTATGTAATACCAATAGTTCGTGTAGTTAGCGAAACATTAAAATAGTCTGCATGTGTGGTGATGTGTTGGCGTATAGTTCGTGTAGCTGGCAATGATTTTTCCTATTAGTTATTATTACTGTTTTATACAATTTTTTTTTCTGTTTCAATACAAAGGCACATTGTACTAATAAATTATTTATTTATTGATAATGTTTAAACTTTCATTTTATGTTAATTTTGATATTCATCCGCTGTCATTCCTAATACGTTTGTGCTATGACTTCATTACGAAGGACTGGATTGTCCGTATTTCGCATGTGTATAGAGAAGCTAATCGTCTTGCCGACGGATTAGCTAACTATACGTTCTCTTTATCGTTGGGTTTTCATATGTTGGTTTCTACGCCAGAGTTTGTTAGTTCGATTTGTTTGACGATTCTATTGGACTTTTGCATCCGCGACATGTCCGAATGTAGTTTGCAATTTCTTTTTTTAAAAAATGGGTGACCATGTGTATCTCTTTCTCACAAAAAAAAAAAATATATTTCGGCCAACCCCTCTAAAGTAAATACAAAAAAATACAATATTAAAAACTAAAAGACCGATTCACAAACTATAAATAAAGACTAAAAAACAAACTAGTCATTTATTAAAATTTTGTTAAGACTAGATTTATGATCACATACTGTATTAACAAAAACAGAACTAGAGATGCCAAGTCAATGAAATGAAACCTGCAACAAAACTAGGGATACCATAATTTCCGGAATAAACAGAGATCGGACCACACACAAGTCACAACTAGCTTTGCTCACTTCTCACTCCTACAAACTTATAATCATAATTAAACCCTATAATCAATTAACGTCATTAAACAAACTCTCTAATCTAATCCTACGCTCTATATTAAATTGCATTGCATGTGACTACAGCTTCAATCTGGCGATCATCGTTGCACTGCAGAGTAGCCCTCTTAAATATCAAAAACAATAAAATAAAAAACCTTATAATAAAAATAAAATAAAAAACATTTTAGCATTCTATTATTTACATAGAAGCCAAAAATTAAACACAAAGACTCATACAAAAGAATTAGAGTAGAGAGAGAGAGAGACATAATGAGACGTCAACCACCACGTACACGTAACTCACCACCGCAATCTCACTCATCTCCGTCGTCATCTTCATCGGAATTCGAATTCAACATCTCAATCTCGCCGCGAAAAGCTTCTTCTTCGCTTTGTCCCGCCGATGAACTCTTCTACAAAGGCCAGCTTCTTCCTCTTCAGCTCTCTCCTCGTCTCTCTCTCGTCCGTACACTCTGTTCTTCTTCTTCCTCGGAGTACACTTCATCTTCCTCCTCCTCCGCCACAACCTCCGCCGCACGTGACTCCACTGAATCTAACTCCTCCACTGATTCCACCGCTTCTTTTCCTCTCCTCCACCCTCCTCCGCTTGATTGTTGTGACTCTTCTCGTCCTAGCTCTGTAACTGACGATGAAGATTTCTTCTTTAAACCTCCAAAGAACAAATCTTTAAGTAGTGGTTTCTCTCTATCAAGATTCTCCTCTGTTTTCAAGAAAGACCCCAAAACCAATCTCCATTCATCCTCCGCCGCAACCGCCGCAGCTCCGTCGTCGGTGAAGAGAATGAGCTCAACAGCGAAAGAAGTTATACGAAAATACATGAAAAAAGTCAAACCTTTATACGACAAGTTATCTCAAAAACAGAGCTCCACTATAAAAACAGAGTCGTCATTATTATCTCTCAAAGATTCCGGCAACAACATACGTAGAACCACCACCACAACCACCACAGCAACCACCGTCACCGCCGCTCCAACCGTTGTCTCCTCCGGTAATGGTTTATCGATCTCTTTCTCCGGAAACCTAAAGAAATACACAAAACGAGGACGATGCGCGGCGAGTTGTCCATCGTCGATGAGGTCATCTCCGAATCACTCCGGTGTACTGACACGTGGCGGTTTCCCGGGTCATCAAGGAGCTAGCAGCAGTAACAACAACAGTGTGTCTTCTTCAATGGAAGAGTTACAAAGTGCTATTCAAGGAGCTATTGCTCATTGCAAGAACTCAATGTTACAGAAGAATTTGGTTAGTAGTCTCGAGATCTAGCTTATATCTTTTGGTTCCATTTTATTATGTCTTTATTTTTGTAGTCATTTTTAAAGTTTGATCTACCCTTTTGTTTTAGTGTGATTCAAACATTCGATTTAATTAACGATGATGTTATTGGTTGTTTTTATACTTATGTTTGATTAACTTAACTCATAATAAGACATTGTAGTTTGGTGAATCATTTGAAGAAGAAGATTCATCTTCAATTTAGTGTTGTTATTTTTTATATATCGAGTTTATGAAAATTATAATATTTTTAAACTTCATACTACGTAGGTTATTATAATTTTGTATACATTTCATGGTAGGTAAAAAAATGCATCGAGAAACATGGTTTGTTTGTTTCGATATTGTTTGATTATGAGAAGTAGATCTATAAATAAATTAGGAAATGTAGACGTTGTGAAATAATTGAGAGAAACAAGAAAACGACGGTGGGGTTTATATTTTACAAATAATTGAAGAATTGGATTATTGAGTACCTTCATCAAGTACTATTCTGCGAAACTGGTTCACTTCTTCGTACCTTATCTTCTCTCTTTGATTATTGTCGGTGTTCTCTGTTGATGATAAATTAATGTAGCTCTCTCCATTTTAATGTCACAACTGAAAAATATCTTATATCCAACTATATATTATTTGGGGTCTTTGTGTGGACAATGGCTCTCTTAAAAAAAATCGGCTAATTAAAAGTTATTTGGCAGGCTAAAATGTTACGAGTTGATACAAATTTGGTTGACATTTGTATGCCAGAAAATATTTTAGTCATTATTCTAAGGATGGTTTTAGATATGATGTAACCTAGGAAACACTAAAAGTTATTGAAAGTAATGTTAATAGATTATTATGATGTACTTTTACATACTCCCTCCGTTCTTTTATAAGTGATGTTTTAGGAGAATGCACATATATATAAGTGATTTTTTTCCATGAGAATGCACATATATTAAGAAATCATTTAATTTTTGTTTATTTCTAAACTAAAACATCATTTATTATCTACTCAACCAATGAAAAAACAATCTACATAATCTAAATCTTCAAAACCAATAAAAAAGTAATTAATTTTGCATTGAAAATTGAAAACATCATCTATTTAAGAATAAAATTAGAAGCTTAAAACATCACTTATAAAAGAACAGATGGAGTATATTTTAAGAAAATAACACTTTGCTCGAATTGATTGATTGGAAATATGAAATATTTATAAAGAGATCGAAATAGGTACCAAATATTCCATTCATGGTTTATAATTAGAATTTTCAAACTTACAAATGAGGAAAAACACCTACGATTTGTTCATCTTTAGTTTATAATTAGAATTTACAAATAAGGAAAAGCACCGAGCATATAGTTACCGGTGTAAAGGGTGACACCAAAACAAATTAATATTGTGTATGGTAGTCGAATGATCAAAGTAAATAGGTTAAAAGAGCATAACATAACAAAAATCGGATGATGACATTACGGTATAATAATCACGGCCCAATATTGATCATTTACAAAAAAAAAAAAAATGGTTGAAATTATTAATTTAAACATGTTTACATGAAATATATGTTTCTTCTATAGATTTTGTTATATAGTATGTTATTGAAATAATATTATGATATGGTAGTACAATTAAATCGTATACGTGGAGTAGAAGTTCAACAACATTAATCACACATATGCATATGTTTGGTTCTAAGTGGATGGTTGCATGTGCTTCTTTTGCATTGAGAAGCGTTGGGGTACGTAATAAAGATTCTAATGTGGTCAAAGTCAATGCTTCTACACACTTTGTTTATCTTTAATTCTTTATACACTACAAACTTAATTACATATTTACTTCTATGTTTTTAATCATAGCCAATAATGTCTTCATTTAATGATGAGGGCTCTTCATATTTTTCTTGACCATCTTGATGGTATAAATACAAGCACAGTGAAACTTAATTATTGTTATGTATGGGGACCTCTTCATTATTATTATTATTATTTTTTTATATAATTATTATTTTTTCTTCAACATTTTGAGTCTTATTTCTTATAAAGTATATATGTATTCATTTAAAATTAATAATTAGTTAACATTTGTATGTAAATACTAAATTTAAACACATCGCCATTTAAACAACGTTTTCTAAATTCATGCCAATCTTCAAGTTTTTGAAAATGTTCATTTTTTTTTGTTAAACTGCATCATGTTCTGAAAACTAATATTGCAAAAATTTAAAACTTCACAAATTCACAAAAAATTTGCAACGTAGTATCTCTTACAATTTGTGTTTAGACGTTCCATCTTTAGTTATGTGCGACCGGAATCATGACATTGTCAATAGTGGCATACATTAATTGTATCGTTTTGGTTGGAGTTGGACGACCAATGGTCTAGTTAATCTGTTTGTATTAATGCATGCATGCATGATATGTCAATGTAATGAGTTTCTCACTTTCTCTGTCTTTGTTTTCATGTTTTTGTTGTTGTTTTTTTTTTTTTTTGGGTATAAGACAATTCAATAGGTTTAAGCAATTTGCAAATCATTTTCTAAAACATAAATTTTTATTTTATAATAATATTTACATTCTTAACAAAAAAAAAACTCTTAGCATGCGATTCGAAATTTATATGGATCTGTGATTTAACAAAACACATCATTGTTGAAGTATTTACCAGTTAATTCCATATCTTATTCTAACCATACTAGGATTTAATTTGTGGTGGTATACCGTTAGATAATTTTTGTTTCAGACTTTTAATCAAATAAGTCTGATTCGAAATGTCTAATATTGGTGGTGTTATTAAAAGAATAAAATGAAGATTTAATCCGTATTGAAGCGAATTAGGTTAATGATATTTTATATTATTATTGACGTCGATTTTATCCCATTCCGCCATATAACTCATCCCGCAATATAACCTGTTCCATGTTATTTTACACTTATTATATGTTTTAATATTCATATTATTTTAATTTTTTATTAATTTTAAATTTATCAGTTATAATATTTAATTTTTTTAAAATTTACTATATACGGTAAAGTGAAACATGTCAACTAAAAAATCGAAGTAAGTTAAGTTTTCTGCTCGCTATGATTTTGATCTTATATATAATATAACTCCGAAGAGCTGCTAAACATTTTAGCTGATGTGGGAAATTGAACACATACTTTTTCATTAGTGGAGTAATAAATGTTCTTTTAAAAAAATTGAACCAGAAAAATATTTAGATTTATGTATTATATGATGATTCAAAATAATTACAAAACAAAATCAAACAAAGATGATAGAAAAATTATAATTTTTAAATCTAAACAAAATCTTCTAAATATCTATATTATCTCATTAATTGTAGAATATTATATAATTATTTTTATTTTTAATTAATATTAAAAATTAATTTTGTTTGGTTATATAAATAATAGAAAATTAATTGTAAATTTGATTGGATACATAAATATAAGTAATGATAGTTTTTTGTAATAATTTACCATAGTAAAACTACTTTTTAAAATGTATTTCGAAAATAATAGTATTGTAGAAATTTAACTATGATCGTCAAGCTTAAGAAATAGGTAACTCTACAATTAATGGAACCATGTTTCATATTAATAAACTGTTCATATATAAAAAGTTTACACTACAAAAAGTATAAATATGTTAATAAGATGCGGTCGAATTAGTCAAAAACACTTATGGGTGATTTAAGGTCTTTGATAATCAGTATTGTACAAAATTTGTTGGAAGGTGAAAATATTTACATCATTGAAAAACATGAATATGCTTTTTAGACTTGAAAATATAGAAAAAAATATTTTCAAAAAAGCAGCTAAATTGCGTTAAATATAAGAAATTGGCCATGCAAACTACCTTTGGAGGATCTACTTGTGGTGAAGCACGTCGTTTCTGCTCCCATTCTGGTTCCCGCTCCTGTTCCCGATGGTAGCACTCACTTGGATTAACTTTTTTGCTTATTCAAGGCATCTAGAAAGCAAAGTGGAAAGCTTGATGGTGAATTCAGTTATTTCGGTCTTTCCAAATGTTATACACCCGAAAAATAGAACGAACTTAAGCATAGATTTGAAGAAAATGTCTGCAAAATCCAACATAAAATGAAATAAATTTATAAATGTTTGTCATCCAAAAACCCACTGGATTTTGTAACGATATAAATTTATAAACGTTGTAACAATATGAGTTTGATCTAATTATACCCAAAATAATTTATATAAAACGTCAATCATTATTCCGTAAACGATATATTCTATACATATTTTATCGTTGATCTATTCAATCAATTGTAATATGGCTTGAAACTTTCATTTAATAGACCTAGATAATGAAATTATACCTTCTCATTTCAATATAATACTCACTCTATTCCATTTTATAAGATTTTTTTGGCTAAAAAGACAAAAAATAATAAATGTTTTTTCATCTATAAAAATTCAACGAAAAGAAATAAATACTGCACAATTCAAATAGTTATAAACTATTAAATTTAATTCATAGAATTTGAGAAAAAATCTAATAAAATGAAGCAAACAAGCCTAAAACATCCAATATGTTGAGTCATAGGGAGTATAATTTTAGATTGATGTTTACATATAAGATACAAAATAATAGTAAATAAAAATTTATATAAATTTGATATAAGAAATAGGGTATATAAAACATTAATCACTACTCTGTAAAAATAATATAATTTTGTAATGATATATTCTATACATACTTTATGGTAGATCTATTCAAATAAATTGTAATATGGCTTGCAACTTTCATTTAGTGGACTTAGGGGGTGTTATTGGTTTGTGATTTAAATAGTGTTTTGATGACTTTAGTAAAATCATATAAAGTAAATAAATGAAAGATTCTAAACGATTAATAGTGAGTTTTCTACAATCTTGTTGATTAGTTATTCCAAAATTTCGTAAAGTTTCCCAGAAAATTTTTCTATTTTGATGATACTTTTCATGACTTTATTTTGTGAAAAAATGTATAAGATCATAAACCAATAATATAATTATTTAATTCATTATCAATCATAGATTCTTTTGTTTTAGCTAAATAACACAAAACTTTTATTAACTTTATAAAATTCTGAATCCAATAACCCTAAATTATATTTATGAAGATTTTAGAAGACATTTTACAAATCAAAATCTAATAACACCAAATTTTAACAGAGTTTAATATAAGCTTGATTGGATAACAACAGATCTACGTATTATTTAAAGTCATTAAAATACTATTTAACTCACAAACCAATAACACCTCCTTAAATAGTGAAGTTATACCTTCTTATTTCACATATCATAAATTATTAAGATTTCTATTACTCCCTCCGTTTCAGTTTAGTTGTCGTTTTAAGATTTGAATTTTGTTTTATAATAGTTGTCGTTTTAGGTTTTCAATGTAAATGTTTGGTAAAAATTCTACTTTTATCCCTACTATTTTAATGTTTTGGCCAATGAAATTTTTTATAAAATATATTAGTAAAAGGTAAAATAAAAATTTTAATGCTTTTCTTAATTTGTGTGAAAAAACCTTAAACGACAACTAAAACGAAATAGAAGAAGTATATAATGTAACTACATGATTTCAGATGATAACATTCAAATGATAAACGTTAATTGTTATGATTTATGAAACATGACTATATGATGATGAATACCTTCTAATTAATTAACCAATACGAATATTTTATTTTTCTTGTGTGATCTTTTTTATTATTTTGACTGTTTTTTTTTGTTAAAGATTATTTTGACTGTTATATATATATATATATTTTTAAAAATAAATTTCTTTTGTGTGTGTCTTATCATCATGATGAGTTAATATACTATATAGTAGCTCCTAGCGTGAATGCGTAATTAATGATTAGTCGAAACAAGTAGTAGTAAAAAAATAAAAGGGTAGGTTGGAATTGTGCCTTTGCGTTGCATGGAAATAGACACTTAATGATAAACAGTGACATGTGTTTAGTAAGATCTTTTGGTAGCATCGCTGTCTCAACGACAATATTTAATACTTGCACTGAAAATTAAAAGAGTATGAGACTGATCGTCACAGTGTCGCTGTAAGACCACTTTCGGCGACCAATCGAAGTATTAATGGATGGAATCAGCTAACTTAATTAATTTAAATTTATTTCTGCAACAACTTTTATATTTTCGATCGTGAATACAAAAATTCAGTCACCAGAAATTTTTATATATATATATATATATATATATATCATTGGTGTTGCTCTGCAATCTACGACGTTGGTGCCATTCTTTAACCACCGTTTTCCTTTGCTTTTGTCGGCTTATATATTTTTTGCCGTTGAATTTAGTCGTCAAACGACGCCGTGCCAAACATGCCCTACATTGACTGTAGGAAACGTAAAATGATGATGAATTTTTTTCTAATAAAATGACACAAAAATAAGTTTATTTTTATGAATAACATGTATTTTTTTCAATTAACAGCACCAATATTTCTATGGCTTCATTTCGAGAGACTGGATAGTCCGAATTAATCACGTGTTAGAGAAGCTAATCGTCTTGCCGACGGATTAGCGAACTATGCATACTCGTTACCTTTAGGTTTTCATTCTTTTTTTTCAAGTCCTGATTTCGGTTGTAATTCGTTTTTGTTCGTTTTTCAATAAATTGGGGAGGCTTGCCTCTCCTCTTCTCACCGAAAAAAAAATATTTACTCTAAAATAACATGGTATTTTAAATTCGTATGATTATTTACCATATTCAATCAAAATTGAAAGATGAGAAAAATGACAAAAAAAAAGCATTATAACGGTGGTGTAATTAGTAATAATGACTAATACTCACCCGTTACAATTTAGTTTTTATTTTAACACTAGAATTTTGTTTCATACTAGTTGTCGTTTTAGATTTTTAATGCAGATGTTTCGTAAAAATTATAATTTTATCCTTACTGTTTTAATATTTTGACCAATAAAAAAATTAGAGAATATATTAAACGAAAATATAGGAAGGAAGGAGGGAGTATTTGTTTAGGAAGTGATAATAGTTACAACCAAAACGTGCCACCAAATCCAAAATGAGTGGTCCAACACCAATGAACCCACGGCTCAACGTGCTTTCAAGCTAAGATGGCTGCACAATCGATATACAACAAATTTTTTTTCTAGACCCATTTTCCTTTAATTTTGAAACTTATAGTCCAAAAGATATTTTAATTTGTTTTTGGTGTAGTTTCGTAGAAACTATATTTTCTTAAGAAGGCCCACAACTATTCTCCACATAACTTACATTTAGATGTAAATCCAGCCCTTGTAAAAGCCCAACTTGTAGATAGATGAAGATACGACCTATCTAAGGACAACCACTTGTAGCTTACACTAACCTGTAGTAAATTTAGTCATCAATTTGAGTCCCACCAAACGAACCACTTCTCCATGATTATCTCTCATAACATAACCAATACACATCGATCTCTTTAGAGTAGCCAATCATCGTCAACACCAAATCAACATAAGGAGAGATATTTTGAGAGCCTGTACACTTGTGTCTCTCTCCACTCCTCTCAATCTTCCTTGAATTTTATCCCACCAACCAATAATTTAAGACAAAATTTGACTTTTACCAAAAAAATACAAAAAGGAAAAAAAGAAAAGAAAGAGAAAAAACGTGGGTTTGGGCTAGACTTATGCTATGTTGGACCATTTCTGTCTCTATTAGGGTAGAATAATACAAAAAGGTGTCTAGATTCAATGTACCAGAAACTTAAACCAAGAAGAGAGAAAAAAAAAAGATACGTTAGATTAGAGTTAGGAAAAGAGTAGGTTCTGCTTTAAATGCCTAAATGTACGGTAATAAACGAATAAACCTCAAAAAGCCGTCTAGATTCAATTCATTAACTCCCACACATCTCGGGATTCTTTTCTTACACTAATAAAATCTTTTTCACTCTGTATATATTAAATACGATTCTCTCTTAATTCTCAAAAATATCACATTCTTTCTTTCTTCTTCTTTTCTCTAAAGATTGTTGCGTGTGAGATCAAAGATGGTTTTGTGGGTATTTGGATATGGATCTTTAATCTGGAACCCAGGTTTTGATTTTGATGAAAAAATCATTGGTTACATCAAAGACTATAAACGTGTCTTTGATCTTGGTATGTATAACAACAACAACACATTGTTCTTTTCTTTTTGTTGAAAGAAGGAATCAAATTGTTTGCTTATGGTTTCTTGATTTTTTTTGTAGCGTGTATTGATCATAGAGGCACTCCTGAACATCCTGCTAGGACTTGCACGTTGGAGCAATCCACTGGAGCTATTTGCGTAAGAAAATACTTTTTTTTTTTCCTCTATGACAATAGAGATGTATAGTTAGTTATAATAGCCAAATTGTGGAATTTGTTTGCAAGAGTAGCATTGATTTTTTTTTTTTTTTGCAATATAACTTCAAGAGGATGTTTTTTTTTTAACAAATCCATGAAAGTTTTTATTCGATATCACGTTTTTTTTTTTAAAGCCTAATAAAATGCACCATTGTAATTTTGCCAATTTTGACTCTAGAAATGACTATCTAGCTAATGAGCCCATGGAAAAAATCAATATGAAATTTGATGTTGATAAATTCTGTTGATATTTTGGGCAGTGGGGAGCTGCTTATTGTGTTCGTGGAGGACCAGAGAAGGAGAAACTAGCAATGGAGGTAAAAAGAAGATCCTTTTATGTTTTTAGTGTGACTTTTGTTAGATCTGATTATTATTTGACCAAACAAAAAAAAAAATCTGATTATTGATGTCACATGTTTCTTTTGCAGTACTTGGAACGAAGAGAGTGTGAATACGACTCAAAAACTCTTGTTGAGTTTTACACTGTAAGAAAATTGTTGTTACTGTTGTTGTCTTTTTCCAATTTTAAGATTTTTTTTTTAATAAATTTATTTGATTTCTATACTTTGGATTCAGGAAAATGACTCTTCAACGCCAACGCCAATCGTAACCGGAGTTATTGTGTAAGTTTTTATCATAAATATTAGTGATTCTAATTTGGAAGATTCAATGTTGAAATTAGTTTCTTGTCTTTGTGTAGCTTCACGTCAACACCAGACAAAGTGTCGAACAAATACTATTTAGGTCCAGCTCCATTGGAAGAAATGGCGAGGCAAATCGCTACAGCTTCTGGACCATGTGGTAACAACAGAGAGTATCTTTTCAAGCTAGAGAAAGCTATGTACGATATTGGTAAGAGAGAGTGAGAGAGAGCTTCTTAATGAGTTTATATTAAAGAAACCACAATTTTTGGTATGATTTTTGATGGTAAATGTTGTAATAACAGAGCATGAGGAAGAGTATGTGATTGAGTTAGCGAATGAGGTTAGGAAACAACTCGATTTACCGGAGGAAGTGAAGGCATTGTTGAAGCCTGTGGTTTCTCGTGTTTCCGTCAAGTCTCAAGCTCATGTTTCCACTCGTCAAAGGGTCTTTGCATCATGAAGACAGCAAAAGTCATGGAGCTAACTTAAAACATTGGGGTGATGAGGCTAATGTTAACTCTTATCTTTCAAACTTAATTTTTTTGCTCTGCATTTAATATGAATTGATAACATTATATGATATGAGATTAAAGTTATGAGAATAACAACCAATCTTTAGCTCTACCTATTGTTACATATTTCTCTTTACTTTTGACTATTAAGGGCCTGACTGGTTTAAACGCAGCGGTTGCGGTTGCGGTTGCGGGAGTTTGCGGAAGCGGGCGGTTGCGGCTTCAAGCGTTACCAAGCGTTTCGAACGACTGGTTTAGCGTTTGAAAATGGGTGCGTTTGCGGGAGTTTTATGACTGGTAAACCAGCGGGTGCGGTAGCAGTTAAATAAAAAAATAATCAAAATAAATAAAAAATATTACAAAAAAAAAGAAATAAAAACACCAATATATTATTATGATAATATTAGAAAAATTGAATATGCTTAATAATTAAAACCATAAATAACGTACTAAATAATTATTCAAAAATAAAGAAATTTTGTAACAAGATCATACTTTATGCATCTGGTTTAACATCAAAAATTGCATCAAGTAATGGGACAAACTGTAAATAACGTTGAATTCAATCAAAAAGCAAGTGAGTTTCTATTCGAGAAAACAAATCGAAACATATGTTCAATCAAAAAGCAAAGCAATACGTAATGAAAAGAAAAAAAACGATGCCATGAAAAATAAAAGTTACACATGAGGTGATGAATGAATAAAAGGATATATGATACTTACGTTTGGTTCTTGATTTTCATCAGTTTGGGTGGAAGACATTGAGAGAATAGGGTTTCAGAATATTATTATGGTTTCTGATGAGAACGTGATACAAAGATGAAAGATATATATAGAATTAATATATATTATAATAATTATAAGTGAACGTTAATTTTTTTTTTTTTTTTTTTTTTTTTTTTTTTTTTTTTTTAAATCCAACCGCTACCGCCCGCAACCGCAAACGCTTGCGGGAAGGAGCTTTTGAAATTCAGCGATTTCGAGCGGCTCGAAGCGGTACGGAGCGTTTTCTGTGATTGGTACCAACCGCTAACAACCGCAACCGACCGCTAGCAACCGCTAGGAGGGTGCTGGCGGGAGAACCAATCAAGCCCTAACATTCCAACATTTCCTTCCTGTCAATCGCTCTCGTCCAGCCAAGTCTGGTCCGACCTCAAATTTGCAAAGCACTCATAAATTTGAGCCTGGCCTGGCATAGGCCCGAATGATGTTGGGCTTATACTTTAACGGGTTTGGTCCGAACATGGCTACAAAGTTATATACCTGGCATTAAAACAATATACAGAATTTAAAAAGTTGTATAAAGATGTGGAAATGACTTTAATGGTTTTTTCAATGAGTACTCTTATTAATAAAAACATAAGTGTTTATATACATTTTTTAAGATTATATATCAAAATAAAACCAAATAGCTTAATCCATCAAGTTACATATAGATGCTTAATAGACATGGATGATCGCTAAAAGCCTAATATGTATGTATGAAGAAAGGATAATTAATCCGAAAAGGAGCTAAGCTGCCATGTGTATTTGTATTAGACAGAGATGATTTTCAGTTTTTCAGATGACTCTCTAAATTGAGTTTTTAATCCCTTTTGTTATTCTGGTGAAATTGTAATATTGGGCTAAGCCCAAGAACTGTATAGCTTAGTTGGGCTTGTAACCTTCTTATTTCTACTCCAAGTTAAACTGGATAACCTTTATCAACAAAGTACTCTCTAAATTGAATGATTAGCAAATTTAAGAAGCAGTCAAATTTATTTATTATATTACTTAAGAGAAATGGGGAGAGTAAGAAGATAATAATTTTGGTGATTTTTTTTTTTGGAGATTTCTTTATGAATAAACATTGTTTTTACAACTGTTATACAGTTGTTCAACTTACCATGTTTCATTTTCACAAATAGTTAAATCAGTCAAACAAAATCCTAAATTTCCAAAAACTCAGACCCAATAACAACTCAAACAAAGAAAAACAGTCAACTTTAGATTTCTACCTATTTCAGGATGAATCATATACCAGATTAGATTTAAAATTTCAGTAAATAAAAAATTTGTTTGAGAAAATTTCTTTACACATGTTAAAATTTAATTTATTAACTAATATGTATCACAAAATTGTATCACTTATCTTTATGCAATCCTAAATATTGATGTTTTTCTTAAGACTGGTAAAATTTTCAATTATGTATGTTATTTGTCCATTGAATATTAAAATATATTATCAATTTTCCATATATAAAACCATGTTTTATGAAATATCAATTATGTATTTTTTTATAATAATGGGAAATTTCATTTATTCAAACTTATATATATGCTAATTAATTTTGGTTTGTCAATATTGTAGATGTAGAGGTTTAGAAATAGAAAATTAATTATATTAAAGAATCTTTATTAAAAAATTCAAGATTTTTATTAAAAACAGTTTCTTTACAAGTGTCACAATTTATTTATTAAATAACATATGTCCAAACGAAAAATAAAATAAAATTAACATATATGTCAAAACAAAATTAATTAGAATCTTGCCATTTGTTGGATTTTTGTTAAACTTATCTTTGTGCATTCCCAAGTTTTTATATTTTTCTTAAGATGAGTGAAATTTCTAATTGTGTATGTTTCTTGTCCATAATAATTGGTTATTTTTTTCTATATATAAAATCTTTTATTTTATTAAATGTCAATTATTTAATTTTGATAAAATGGAAATTTCATTTATTTTAACTTTACATATATGTGGTGTTTATATTTTTTTGTAATATTATATACGAATAGAGTTTTAGTAAATAGAAATTTTTTTTTAATACAAGTTTAAACTTTCATATATTTAAACTTTCCACGTGTCAAAATTTAATTAATTGACTAATATATATATCCCAAACTAACAATAGAATTTTGCCATTTGGATGACATGCTCTTAAACTCATCAATTACGCTAGACTGGGATGACTCGTTCAACCACATCGCATGATGAATTTCAAATTAGTTTTTATAGTTTTACGGTGTTCCAAACTACGATATACTACATTTGGAGGGAACAAAATTCTCGGCGGCATCAACGTGGCTAGAGGGATTCTGGCCTCCTCGTCCGATTCATTGAAAAAACGATACGAAATCGCATCTCCTCCATCTGCTACACGTTAAAAATCTTTATGCAACCGTCGAGCTTATAATCTCCCTTGCATAATTATGGGACTCATTGGTGGTGTTGGGTTTCCTTATCCAGTTTGGGCCAATAAAGCCATCAAATCACTATAGTGTGTGACATGTAATGAGTATTATAGCTCGAAGACTTCAAGTCTATTTTCTAGAGTCAAATTTAAGATTGTGTTTGATTTAGAGAGAAATCAAACGAAGTCTTATTGGTGGGCGGGGGCAGATCAAGGAGGAGCTAAATATGAATGTTTCGAGTTAGGTAGAGAAGAGTTGCACGTGCGAGGAGAGAGATCAAAGAATATCTTGAAGTATACCTCCTGAAAAAAAAATTAGGGATTTCAGAAGTGGTGATAGACATATAATCGAAAATTTGGTGTGAAAGAACAAAGTATTTGATAAATTTTTTTTTCCAAATTCTCCTCATAATAAAGAAACAAAAATAACGGTCAAACTGATTTTTAATATATCGGATTACTGGAAATTGGCGCGAAAGAATAGAGTATTTGATAAAATCTTTCCCGATTAAAAAAAGACCGCGAATGAGAAACAAAAATAACGGTCAATTTTTTTTCTCAGATACCAGATTACCGAAAATTAGCGCGAAAGAACAGAGTATTTGATAAAAACTTTCCTAAATCTCCCACTAATCAAAAATAAACTATTTATTACTATCTTGAAAAAAGACCGCGAATGAAAACAGAAAAAACGGTCAAAATTTTTCTCAGATACCAGATTACCGAATCTCTCATTAATCAAAAGTAAAGTATTCATCACTATGTTGAAAAACAAAAGCCCGTGACAGAAAACAGAAAAAACGGTCAATTTTTTTTCTCAGATACCAGATTACCGAACATTTACCGCGAAAAAACAGAGTATATCTAATAAAACTTTCAGAAATCTCTCAGTAATCAAAAACACAATCCTTACCACCATTACAATTTAATGATCATTAACACAAAACTCTTAATTCAACCTTATGAAACATCTATTAGACTATTACCCAAAAATAAGCCAATCCAATTAATAACATACCAATACACAACATAAAGCAGGAGATACGCGTCAAGATCTGATAGGATTAAAGATTACACTTATCGTGCTCTCTTCCTCATCAGATTCATTTTGCGGACTCCTCCTCATCTTATTAAATCCGCTTAATTGTTTTTGGGTCCGCCCTTTTTCTCTTTCACATCTTTTCTCTCGCAACACAATTCTCTCATCGCCGGTCAAATACTTGTCTCTCTCTCTCTTACACTCTTGTCTTGTCTCCTTGAAGCTGAGATGGACGCAGGTGGCGCGTACAATCCACGCACTGTTGAAGAGGTGTTTAGGGATTTTAAGGGTCGTAGAGCTGGCATGATTAAGGCTTTAACCACTGGTAAAAAAAATTGTTTTTTTTTCCATTTTCTCACCGGAAAACTGAATTTTGTGATTACCCTTTTGTGTGCAGATGTTCAGGAGTTTTTCCGGCTTTGTGATCCCGGTGAGTGTTGTTCCTTTGAGATTTGTTTGTGGGTTTTATTTGCCTTGACGAAAGTTTTGATTTTTATTTGTGTTTTGAATTTTTCTTTGTGATGCTCTGTTTTAATCTGAGTGTTGTTGTTTCAGTGAAAGCATTTAGGGTTTCAAAGTTTCTCTCTTCTCTGTTTGTGAATATAATTGTGATTTTGTTAGATTTATTTGAATTGCGTTTCAGTGTCTAAAGTGTTGGTTTTTGTTTGACTTGGTTCGATTGTGTTTTCAATGAAAGAAAATTTGTTTGCGATCTCTGTGATTGTTGTTGTTCCTGGCTGGTGAAAGTTTGGTTTTTTATTTTATTTATTTTATTTGTTTTTGAATTTACTTCGTTGTGGTTTGTTTCAGTGTGATTGTTGTTTCAGTGAAGCATTAGGGTTTGTAGATTCTCGTCTCTTTTTGTGGGAAAAAATTGTACTTTTGTCAGATTTATTTGGATTGGAGTACATTTGTTTGAGCGAAGTCAAAGTGTTGATTTTTGTTTGACTTGGTTTTAATTTCAGGTTTATGGATAATTGATTTTAAAAAAAAAATTGTTCATTTTGTATGATTTGAATCTGTAAAAATCATGATTGGGGCTTAGTCTTACCACCATTTTTCTTTGGTTCTGCATTGTTCTCAATTGGAGAACAGATTAAGGGATTTGGATTTGTTGAAAATTCGTTTTTCGGGTTTTGGTTCTGTGTCTCCTTAGATTTGCTCATTGATTTTCTATTGTAATCAATGATTCAAAGTGAAAAGGAAACAGTTTTTGATTATGTTTTTCACAATTCAGAGTCTGTGATAAAAACTCATGTTTGTCTTGCTTTCCTTGTCTACCTGTATCGATGAATCGTGTTGTTTCAGATGTTAATTAGTCAGAGAATCATTGTGTGTGTCTTTGCTTTATGTCATTTGGCTTAGTGTTTGTGGTGCTCTTTCCATTAAGAGATTTTATGTTTTGGAATTATGACAACTTGGTTATCTGCTGATTTTCTTTTTTTTTTTTTTTTTTTTATGTTTTGACAAGTAATCTTGTGCGACGTGTTCTTTTCCAATAGGGTCATATCTTAAATAGGGAGTGTTGGATTGTGTTGCCATTATTGGTTGTTTGTTTGTACAAATTTATGAACATAGAATCAGTTTTGATACTTTTGGTTTCACAGTTTTTCGCACGTTTATGTATTTTGATATCGCAATGCTTATTTAAACTTTCTACGTGTCAAAATTTATATATCCCAAACTGATTAATAGAATTTTGCCATTTGGATGACACACTCTTAAACTCATCAATTACGCTAGACTGGGATTACTCGTTCAACCATTTAGTTGCTTCACAACATCGCATAATGGATTTCATATTGGCTTTTATGGTGTTCCAAACTACGATTTACTACATTTGGAGGGAACAAAATTCTCGGCAGCATCAACGTGGCTAGAGGGATTATGGCCTCCTCGTCCGACTCGTTGAAAAACGATGCGAAATCGCATCTCCTCCATCTGCTACACGTTAAAAATCTTTATGCAACCGTCGAACAACCCAATATTCCATGGGATATTTTTCAAATCAATTACATTGAGAAATATTCAATGACATCTGATGAATATCACGATCTTGGATTAGCTTATAATCTCCTTTGCATAATTATGGGACTCATTGATGATGTTGAGTTTCCTCATCTAGTTTGGGCCAATAAAGCCATCAAATCACTATAGTGTGTGACATGTAATGAGTATAGCTCCAAGACTTCAAGTCTATTTTCTAGAATCAAATTTAAAGTTGTGTTTGATTTAGAGAGAAATCAAACGAAGTCTTGTTGGTGGGCGGGGGTAGATCAAGGAGGAGCTAAATATGAATGTTTCAAGTTATTAGAGAAGAGTTGCACGTGCGAGAAGAGATATCAAAGAATATCTTGAGGTATACCTCCTGAAAAAATATTAGGGATTTCAGAAGTGGTGATAGACAGATAATCGAAAATTTGGTGTGAAAGAACAGAGTATTTGATAAATTTTTTTTCCACATTCTCCTCATAATAAAGAAACAAAAATAACGGTCAAACTGATTTTTAATATACCGGATTACTGGAAATTGGCGCGAAAGACCGCGAATGAAAAACTTTTCCGATTAAAAAAGACCGCGAATGAAAAACAAAAATAACGGTCAAATTTTTTTCTCAGATATCAGATTACCGAAAATTAGCGCGAAAGAACAAAGTATTTGATAAAAACTTTCCTAAATCTCCCACTAATCAAAAATAAACTATTCATTACTATCTTGAAAAAAGACCGCGAATGAAAACAGAAAAAACGGTCAAAATTTTTTCTCAGATACCAGAGTACCGAATCTCTCATTAATCAAAAGTAAAGTATTCATTACTATGTTGAAAAACAAAAGGCCGTGAATGAAAACAGAAAAAACGGTCAAATTTTTTTCTCAGATACCAGATTACCGAACATTTACCGCGAAAAAACAGAGTATCTAATAAAACTTTCAGAAATCTCTCAGTAATCAAAAACACAATCCTTACCACCATTACAATTTAATGATCATTAACACAAAACTCTTAATTCAACCTTATGAAACATCTATTAGACTATTACCCAAAAATAAGCCAATCCAATTAATAACATACCAATACACAACATAAAGCAGGAGATACGCGTCAAGATCTGATAGGATTAAAGATTACACTTATCGTGCTCTCTTCCTCATCAGATTCATTTTGCGGACTCCTCCTCATCTTATTAAATCCGCTTAATTGTTTTTGGGTCCGCCCTTTTTCTCTTTCACATCTTTTCTCTCGCAACACAATTCTCTCATCGCCGGTCAAATACTTGTCTCTCTCTCTCTCTCTTACACTCTTGTCTTGTCTCCTTGAAGCTGAGATGGACGCAGGTGGCGCGTACAATCCACGCACTGTTGAAGAGGTGTTTAGGGATTTTAAGGGTCGTAGAGCTGGCATGATTAAGGCTTTAACCACTGGTAAAAAAAATTGTTTTTTTTTCCATTTTCTCACCGGAAAACTGAATTTTGTGATTACCCTTTTGTGTGCAGATGTTCAGGAGTTTTTCCGGCTTTGTGATCCCGGTGAGTGTTGTTCCATTGAGATTTGTTTGTGGGTTTTATTTGCCTTAACGAAAGTTTTGATTTTTATTGTGTTTTGAAATTTTCTTGGTTATGCTCTGTTTTAATCTGAGTGTTGTTGTTTCAGTGATAGCATTTAGGGTTTAGGGTTCATAATTTCTCTTCTCTGTTTGTGAATAAAATTGTGATTTTGTTAGATTTATTTGAATTGCGTTTCAGTGTCTAAAGTTTTGATTTTTGTTTGACTTGGTTCGATTGTGTTTTCAATGAAAGAAAATTTGTTTGCGATCTCTGTGATTGTTGTTGTCCCTCGCCGGCGAAAGTTTGTTTTTTTATTTTTATTTTATTTGTTTTTGAATTTACTTCGTTGTGGTTTGTTTCAATGTAATTGTTGTTTCAGTGAAGCATTAGGGTTTGTAGATTCTCGTCTCTTTTTGTGGGAAAAAATTGTACTTTTGTCAGATTTATTTGGATTGGAGTACATTTGTTTGAGCGAAGTCAAAGTGTTGATTTTTGTTTGACTTGGTTTTAATTTCAGGTTTATGGATAATTGATTTAAAAAAAAAAAATTGTTCATTTTGTATGATTGTGGCTTAGTCTTACCACCATTTTTCCTTGGTTCTGCATTGTTCTCAATTGGAGAACAGATTAAGGGATTTGGATTTGTTGAAAATTCGTTTTTCGGGTTTTGGTTCTGTGTCTCCTTAGATTTGGTCATTGATTTTCTATTGTAATCAATGATTCAAAGTGAAAAGGAAACAGTTTTTGATTATGTTTTTCACAATTCAGAGTCTGTGATAAAAACTCATGTTTGTCTTGCTTTCCTTGTCTACCTGTATCGATGAATCGTGTTGTTTCAGATGTTAATTAGTCAGAGAATCATTGTGTGTGTCTTTTGCTTTATGTCATTTGGCTTAGTGTTTATGGTGCTCTTTCCATTAAGAGATTTTTATGTTTTGAGTTATGACAACTTGATTATCTGCTGATTTTCTATTTGTTTTTTATGTTTAGACAAGTAATCGCGTGCGACGTGTTCTTTTCCAATAGGGTCATATCTTAAATAGGGAGTGTTGGATTGTGTTACCATTATTGGTTGTTTGTTTGTACAAATTTATGAACATGGAATCAGTTTTGATACTTTTGGTTTTGCAGTTTTTCGCTCGTTTATGTATTTTGATATCACAATGCTTATTTCCTTATTGTTCTCATTATCCTTTTGTGATTATAGAAAAGGAGAACCTTTGCCTTTATGGCCATCCCAATGAGCACTGGGAGGTGAATTTGCCAGCTGAAGAGGTTCCCCCGGAGCTCCCAGAGCCTGTCTTGGGTATCAACTTTGCCCGAGACGGGATGGCGGAAAAGGATTGGTTGTCCCTTGTTGCTGTCCACAGTGATGCCTGGCTTCTTGCTGTTGCTTTCTTTTTTGGAGCCAGGTTTGGATTTGACAAAGCTGATAGGTATGTATGTTCTTGTCCTTTTTGAGTCTTATCTTCTTGCATCTACGTTTCTTGGTGGTATATAGATGCAAACCTCTCATTTTTTTTTACTCCTTCACTGTTTATTTTGTTTGTTACTTGCTGATCGTATGGACCTAGGTTCAAGGTTTATGTTGCTCTCTGTGACTGATGTTCTTTCACATTCGTTGCAGGAAGAGGCTTTTCAATATGGTGAATGACCTCCCAACAATTTTCGAGGTTGTGGCTGGCACTGCTAAGAAACAAGGAAAGGATAAGTCCTCTGTTTCCAACAACAGCAGCAACAGATCCAAATCAAGCTCCAAGGTAAAAAAATGTCCTTTTTTTTTTCCACTGTAGTTTTAATGTCCCAAATGGTATGTTAGTTAAGTCGGCAAATTTGTTGTCCTTTTCTGAGTAAGCTACGTCTCATTTACTCGTCATCTTGGCATCGAAGTTGTATGCGCTTTTATGGCATGAGCGGCATTAACACTTTAAGTATACTGTTTATTGTCCATCTAAGTTTATCCTTTTCCTAATTCTGGTTTCTTTGTCTCACGTTACAGCGAGGATCTGAATCCCGTGCCAGGTTCTCAAAGCCAGTGCCCAAAGATGAAGATGAAGACGAAGAAGAGGAAGGTGTGGAAGAGGATGATGATGATGAGCAAGGTGAAACACAGTGTGGGGCATGTGGTGAGAGCTATGCAGCTGATGAGTTCTGGATTTGCTGTGACCTCTGTGAGATGTGGTTTCATGGAAAGTGTGTGAAGATAACACCAGCAAGGGCTGAGCACATCAAGCAATACAAGTGCCCATCTTGCAGCAACAAGAGGGCTCGTTCCTAAATTTGTGGCCGCTTCTGTGTATCTACCTTTGCATATGATGAACAGCTTAACTGTTTGGTTAGATCAGATTTGTCATATGGATTTGGTAATTTTAGGCTCTTTTCGCCATTTTTAGGAAGACATTTTAGTTTTTCATTGTTACATTTTGGCGATTGAGGAATAACTCTTTGTTTAGGGTATGATCTTTGGTCTGTTTTATGTTTGTTTATTAACATTCTTAAACTCAATCAAAGTATTTTGGTTAGTTTTATCATTTGGTTTCTTCGTCTTAACACAACAGGGATTGGAGAAACTGAGACTATGAATGATTTATCATATATCATTTCTGCTTCTTTGTTGCCAGGCGCTTCAAGAACTCGTAGGTTGTGATCATCGTTGTTGCAGACATCGACATTGAGACCCACCTTGGTCCCAATCCTCTGTAACAAGCCCCAAATCCTCCTTCCTTCATCAAGCTCTTCACCGACTGCATCACTGTCATTGCTCGTCTCCTCCCGTTCTCTTCTGTGTCTAAGACCTGCAACCGCGTCTTGATTGTGTGTACTGGCATAGTTACTAAAGCCGAGCAACCGCTTGCTGTAGCTGCACTCAACGCTTGAACCACCACTGAGCCACCAGCATCTTTCTTGTGGTCTTGGGAGTGCTTGTATCGAGACCAAATTGATTTTTGAGCCAAAGAATAGGACGCCCACCATACAGCATTTGAAGGCGCGTAAGTCAAGATCGAGATCCCGAATCCTCTGTAGAACCCTCTTGGTCCATCTGTGTAAAGAATCTTTCTAAAAGCATCAAACCCATTTCTGTATCTGCAAGAGTTCATCACTCCAGGAAGATGCTTACTCAAGGAAAGATCGCCTTGAACCATAAGCCGTTGACTCACAACATCAATCGGGGTCCAGACAACCTGAGCAGCAACGGCCGAGGTCAAACCAGCTGCACCATTAGCAACAGCCAAAGCCGTAGTATCCGACAATCCTAACCTAACAGTTGCTTGACCTACACTACTCTTCGTAATCTCTAGAGCTGTCATATAGAGAGCACGAGCCGGGATAGTTCCAAGCAAAGATGTTCCAAACCCCTTGTAAAACCCTCTTAGACCCTCAAATCTAGCAATAGCCAGAGAAATGTTGGCGCATGAGACACGAGTTGGAGAGACTTGTTGCCTTGTTTTGAGGACTACAATAGGGTAAAGAGCAGTGGATACACCGGAGAAAAGAGCAGCACCGAGAATGAAAAACCTCGATTTATCAAGCATTTGCCAATCTATATCATTAGACATATGTACCTGAGAAGAAGAAGAAGAAGAAGATGAAGTTGTTGCTCTTCTCTTCTCTTCCATCAAAGCACCTAAACTCATATTTTGAGCTAACCAAATCAAGATTCTAACTTGAAACTTCTCACTGAACTAAAGCGACCGAAAAGAGTTTTGACCTCAATGAGAGCTAACAAAGAGATGAGAATAGAGAGTGTATGATTGAATTGTGATCAAGAAGAAGACTAATAAAGAGAGAAAAATCTTTGTGGATTTTAGCTTCAAAATCTGTGAACTCGAAAGAGTATATAATAAAGATATTATAGTGAAATAGAGTCAGAGCCAAAACGATGGGTCGTGTGGATAACATAAAGGAGCGGCCTTTAACAGACTCAAGAGGTGTGTGAGGAGAAGGAATGGGACTGGACACGTGGCGAATGGTGGTTGGTTTAGGTTAGAGAAACTCGTAGTTTTTAAGGTTACATGAGGCTGAGAAGAGAGTGGCTTCTGTCGGAATCGCCCACTTGTTTCATTTATCTGTGGATTATATATATACATATATATATATATATATATATATATATATATATATATATATATATATATTTTACTGATTTCTGTGGGTTTTTCATTTGATTTTTTTGGGTGAAATAATGTATTTATCAATAACTGTTTTAGTTGCTTACCAAAAAAAAAAATAACTGTTTTAGTTACATTTTTTAGAAAATTGGATGCATATGTATAGTATTTTGCCTATTTGGTGGACAAAACTAAATAACCTTTTTAAAAAGGTCCAAGAAATAGTCTAGATTGCAAATGCAAGTTGTAGATTGTAAATGAAAGTTTAGTGATAAGTAAAGTGGATAGTGTTTGAAAAACAGAATTATACTAAATCTGTGATCTCTAGACTACTAGTAGTACTTAATGTAATTGTCTTTATGTATATATTTTTTAAATCTTCTCAATCCCTATGATCAAATGCGCTTGTTTATCATTGTTAAATCGTTTGATTGCATGTTACTTTGTTTGGATTTATTTGTCTTTAGTTTTATTTATGTTTAATCTTAGGATAAAGTAGAAAAATCATTTCAAATTGATTTCCGTAGCTCCATTTACCCTTTAAACTCATTAAATTTATGCTCCAAAAAAATTAAAGTGACATGGAAACCAAATAGCATTTGGGGCAGTGACGAGTTAGATCTCTCATACAAAAAGAGAGATTTATGGCCCCTTGAATTCGAGGCTACTTAGTTAGAAGTGACGAAAACATTTGAAGAATTATAAGACGACACACGTTTATAAGCAATTTCATATATCTTTCCTACATTTTGATTCCTTATAGAAAAGTAGCAAAGAAACGTGCCCCAGCTAATATTCGAACATAACTTAATTCAAAACAAAGCAATAGTTTTTTGTAAGGTTTCTGTTACAATGATCTAGACGAAAGGAATCATTTGCTCCTTAAGATCCATCATAAATAACAATATAAAAACATACACATATCAAGTAAATTTAATACAATCAAAACATGGAAGAGAATGACAAAATCCGTGACGGGTTTCTTGGTGCAGTTAAACTGGCTGCTCATCGTCATTTTTTGTTCCCTACAAACATTTCCTCTAAATGCATAGTGTGTTCTAAAGAGAGACTTGAACCCACCAAAGGCTTGACTTGTAATCAATGTGAGTTTTATTTTCATGAAGACTGCATTGAGATCACCATCCCTTCTCATCATAAGCATCCTCTCAAGCTGCATGATCGTATCATAGGTTACCGTAAACGTGACCAATGTTGTCTTTGTAGACACAAGTTATTGGATATTTTCTACAATTGTTCTCGTTGTGTGTTCGAGGTGTGTATGGCTTGTCTGAAGAAGCCATTACTTATTGACAAGCCAAAAGCGCACAAGCACCCGCTTTCCCTTATGCCCATCAATTCTATCTCTTTCACTTGTGATGCTTGCGGTTCTAGAGATAATGACTCATATCCTTGCACATGTCATCAATGTTGCTTCATCATCCATAGAGATTGCATTGATTTACCTCGTGTTATATGTATTAATCGTCATGATCACCGAATTTCTCATGTCGATATTCTTAGTCCGGAGGAGTGGATTTGCGGAGTTTGCCATAATTCTATCAATAACCAGTATGGAGCGTATTCTTGCTCGGTTTGTGATTATGCAGTCCATTCCAAGTGCGCAATAAGGGATGATGTATGGGATGGGAAAGAACTCGATGGAATACCTGAAGAAGAGGGAGATAACAAAACCGAAAATATAGCACCATTTGAGGTGATTGATGACAAAGTTATAAAACACTTTAGTCATGAACATATTTTAAGATTTATGTATCAAGATGTTCTTATTCGCGACGACAACCAAAGATGCTATGCATGCGTACTTCCATTCTACTATGATGCATGCTATATTTGCACGCACTGTGATTTCATTCTTCATGAAACATGCGCTAATCTTCCTCGGACAAAAAGGCATGAGTTACACAAGAATCACTTTACTCTTTACCCGAATCCCAAAGCTGGAGAAGATCTTGAACTTTCCAAAAGCTTTTTCACATGTGTTGCTTGCCAAAGACCAAGCAGCGGTTTTAGGTACGAGAGCGGAAATGTAAAGTTGGATGTTCGTTGTACTACAATCTCAGACGAGTTTCAGCATGATAGTCATTTGCATTCCTTATTCATCCTCTCACTTTTTCCTCGGGAGTGCTCGGCGTGTGACCAAATGGTGTACGGCACACTGAGTTGTGTTAAACTTGATTTCTTTTTGTGCTTCAAATGTGCTACTTTACCAAAAGAGGTATTCCACAAGAACGACAAACATCCTCTCTATCTACGATACAGTGGATATCACTACGGTAAGTATTGGTGTGAGATTTGCGAGAAACCAGCCGATCCAAGGAAGTGGTTCTACTCATGTGACAAATGTTGTTCGACTCTTCATATCGACTGCGTACTCGGTAAATCACCTTATATGAAGCCAGGACACAGTTTTCTTTTATCTAGCCGTGAGTTCCAAGTGGTTTCTAACAACCATATATCCCGACCAGTTTGCACTATATGTTCGTTGCGGTGCAAAGATGTTTTTGTCCTGAAGAGCAAGGATGAGACTGATACATCATGCCTATGTTCTCTAAACTGTCTTGATTCTCTTGTGATGAGTATGCAACGTATTAAACTGTAATCTAAATAATAATGTTGTGGTATTGATATAAAAGCTCTTTCGTTCAATGATTAGTATAAATATGTCAACTGAATGCAATATGGCAATGTGAAAAATTGAGAACGTTTCTGATTTTACCCTTATGATGTTTCCTTTCATGCCCTTGTTGCAAAATTTCGATGACAACATGAAGATCAAAGGCATCAAACAAACTTCAACAACAATTAAGTGATAATAGGAACCTAGTCTTCTGAGTTGATACATAATACGGGTTTCCTCCTGCGCCTGTGCAAGGTCCGACTCAAAGCTCTGAACATTTTTGGACAAAGAAAGGGATGTAATTGCATGGTTCTTTCTTTGCGTCTTCGTCTACTCTCTCTTTCGGGAAGTTCAGACGGTTTTGGGTTATCGAGTTTGTTTGTCTTGAGGAATAAAGCGATGAAGAACCCTTCTTTGTCCTCCACCGGATCCATCCTAAGTAGATGTTCAGCTGCAAGCCAAAGCCAACATGATCAAATTGTTAGAAACAGAGTCAATCAGGTGAAACCAGATGGTAAGGGTGATACTTACATCCTGCAAATACAGGGAGACCACGACGCTGCCACTGGGGAAAAGGGGTAGCGAGTTTGAAGCCCAAGGATGAAGCCAGAGGTAAAACGGATGAGACCACATCTTCGTTTTCTATTTGGTGGATGGAGCATGTGCTGTATACTACTCTCTCAACCTGTGGAACTGCAGTGTATAGGCATAGGTTGAGTACTAATTAAAACATACAAATTTTTAGTTCTCATTCATTCGTATCTATATATATAGAGTAAGCTTCTCATAGAGGGAAAATTTAACATGGAGTTTCTTTCAAAAGCTAAGTAAAACCCTCATATGAACTTACAGGAGAGTGCATGGGCAAGAGCCTTTTTCTGGAAAACAGCGAGCTTGTGTAACCTCATGGAGTCATAGTTCATGTTATCTACATGTAAAGGTTTCTTAAAGGTTCAGTCACTAAATAACATTACACACACACACAGAAGAATCAGTTGATACCTGCTGAATGAGAAGGGAGGAGATGGTCCAAACGATCTGTAATGGTGCCGGAGCCAGAGCAAGAAGGATCCAACAATATAGCCCGAACCTGCAATAGTCAGCCACACCCAAGCATCAAGAACAACTCAAATGACTACATCTGGTTTTGCTACAAGACTCTAGACAATTATATCAGATGGGGTTACTCTTGTTCATTTCAGAGAGCGACTCTTCACAGTAGACTATCAAAACATAAGAGAATGAAGAAATGGGACTTGGACAATACATATCTTAATTGCAGCTATCTCAAATAGATCTAAAATCAAGGAATGATCGTAAAAACGTTGGTGTGGGAATTTTTCATGGAACAATGTCAATAAGAAAAATAGACAGTCATGCCACAGACTAAGTAATGCTTACCTTCGCGAAAGAAGGATCTTTCGGATTTAAGCCCAAAAAATCACCATGAAAGACTTGGATATCTACAATTTGGCGTTAAGAAAAGCACTCATGGACAGATATGACTTGAGTAGCATTTATCCAATCAAGTTTATTCTTCAAATTCCATGGGATAAACTATCAAACAGAAGCTAAAAGGGTTATACGTGAAAGAAGGCAATAGAAGGATACTGGAGGCACCAGAAAGCTTTATAGTATGTTCCAAACGCTTTACTCGTTCTTCATTTAGCTCACATGCTATGATTTTTCCTTGTCCTTGCATAAGAGCAGCAAGATGAATAGTTTTGTTTCCTGGAGCTGAACAGGCATCAAGAACCTTGACAAAATAGGTAAAATAAAGCACATTAACTAGGCAGACAAGATACATTAAGCATAAATCACCAAGAGAAGCACCAAATGCAACATTTTTTGTCAAATGGAAAAATGTTGTATGAATGCGAGAACTGTGGCCTACCTCCCATCCTGCTTCTGGCTGAAGTGCTGCTGCTACCATTGAACTTGCTTTCCCCTATCATTCAAAGGAATAAATATCAGTAAAATTAAACAAATATTAAACAGAACTCACAAAGAACATTCACCATTTACCTGCAAAAATATACGCCCATTCGCAACCAAACGATGAGCATGCAAATCGCTGCCAGGGGGCAACACCAACAAGTCAGGAACTGTCTCGTCCTTCTGCACCTGTTTTGATGGTGAGAAAATATGAGTTAAAATGAAATCTCAAAACAAAGAGAAGCTTGTGGCATCATAGAAAGAACAGTTCACATATATTGCACACATCTAAGATTTCACTAACTATACAAGGATGGGAGAAAATTCCCCGGGTGAATGACTGAAACTAGACCTCCCTCGCACAATAACTGATTCTAACACCTTTCTTAATATATCAAGACTCATCCTGTGAGAACTAAACAACAGATCTAGCACACCAGTATTCTTCAAGGTTTACAAAAAAACTTGAAAACGTACCGTATAATGTTTCTCCAGCTCCTGCACTGCAGAATCCACATCCATCTTAAGCGTATTTACACGAACATAACGTGGTTTCAAATGACCTGCATCCATATATCGAAATCAAGCTACAGAACCTCACTCAAAAAGCCAAAAAATAAGTGAAACACATTTATACTAGAGGGTATCAAAATACCATTAAGCTTAGAAAGACCCAACAACTGATCAACACTTTCGACTTTCTTTCTCACTAAAAGCGTAGCTAAACCTGACAATAACGCATCTTTATGCCGCATAAGAAACTTCTCAGCATCACCTATTGATGGAGTATCCTACAAATCACAAATTCCCTTATAGTAAACCAAAACACAAATAGCTTAATTCATTGGCAGTCGCAACTACTGTTAAACGAACAACAGAACCAGTCGCTGGCGAACAAGACTTACTTTGCCAAAGAGGATATCGTAGCAAATAATGTAAACCAATGGCTCTTGCCTCTACATACAAAAAAACTAAGCATTAAAGATAAGTGAAACAGAGCAATTTAAGCAAATTCATATGAACAAAAACATACCTTCCATTTACTATTCAATACATTAGCTATTTCAAGAACATCTTTAATCACAGTAAGATCTGCATATACACAACAAAATTCACTTCATAGTTCCTTAAACCTCAAAACTGGGAACGAAGAAGAAGAAGAAGTTTAAGTACGTTTGAGAGTTTCGCAGACGAGAGCGAAAGTGGCGCGTTTGTTGCGAACGGAAGGACTAAAGACGAGTGATTTGATGGAAGCAACGGCTCGTCGCTCGGCGTCACCACGGAGAACGGAACGGAGTACATTAGCTGCTTCTCTTCTGGCGTAGAGAGCTGATCTCTCGGCGGCGGAGAAGCGTTGTTTAGTAGCTGGTGGTGGTTTTGGTTTGTGACTCTCGGCGCCGGAAAATCTTTGTTTTGCCGGCGGCGTTTTTGGTTTGTGACGACGCGCCATGATAATAACTCTCAAAGTCTCTCTCCCTCAGAAAACTAAAACCCTTCTTCGTCTTGGAGTCTTTAAACGCACCGTTTTTAGTTCCCGGTTTATTAAACCGGACCCAAATCCTATCGCAGCCGGTTTACATATTTTACTTTTCATGTAAACTAGGGGGGGTGTATTGGACTTGGTATTTTAGGAGATTTTGGGCTATTCTTAAAATCAGCTGTTATTCAAGTGATGATTTTTAAAAGTCTCCTCAAATCCTATGTTATTCAAATACAAATTTAGGTAAAGTCATCTAAAATTATTCACAATCTCTTGTTATTCAACCAACAATTTTTAAATCTCAGATCAAATATGTTGTTATTCAAAACATCACAATATTTGCATAAGAAGTTAGTGAAACTGATTTTTGAAGACTTTTTCTACTGTTTTAGTTGAAAAATATAACTAAAACAATCGCACCTATACAGGTGGTATTTGAAGAATTTCAGAAGAAAAAAAATCTGTGTCGGGAAACAATATGAAAAGCCATCTTCAATCACTTTTCTATTATTTTCTTCATCCATTGAACATCTTACAAGAGCAATCGAAGAGATAATTGAAGAATCTACAGATTTGTAATTTCTCAATTTTATAGATTAGACATGAATTGAGCTTGGGACTTCCATCTCTTCTTTTCCTCCATAGAATTTTCTCGCGTCACTCGCAGTCATCCTCTTCAATTGCCAAAATCCTTGGATTCATTTTTATTTCTCCTGAAATCTCCATTAATTTCAAATTCCCCAATTCGTCAATCCTTTTTCTGTCATCCTTACTAGATTTACAACAGCTTCATCAAATCAACAAATTTGGCGTAGACATTGATTGAGATTTTTAGAGACAAATTTTCCTTTTTTTGTTCTTAAAAAGTCCTAAAATCACCAAAAGTTTAATAATAGAATCCCAACAAATCACCCGTAACTTTTCTTTTTTCTATATAGAAACTCTAAAAAAAAACAAAATTCCCTAAAAACTCACTCAAATCTCTCAAATCTAAAATTCCCCCAAATCTCCTAAAATATCAAGTCCAATACACCCCCCTAGAAGAATGACGGTGCAACATTTGTGTCTTTAAACGCACCGTTTCAGTTATCGATTTATTAAACCGGATCCAAATCATATCGCACCGGTTTACACAAGTATTGCTTCCCCTGAACGGTCCACTTCCACAACAAGCTTTCTTCACTTCCTTAAACCCTAATAACCAAAACAAAAAGACAATGACGATATATATAAACATGGGATATTGTAAAACAAGTAAACTTAATGTCGGAGTTTTTTTTATGGAATGTTCGAGGCTTAAATAAATCAACAAAACATTTCGTAGTAAAGAGTTGTGTAAAGGTATAGCCAAAAATAACACATATGAGATACCGTATTTTGTTGGATTCTCCAAAGTTTCTGTATCAACGGAGTAGGAGTCAAAAAGGGAGTATTTGAATCCGGGATATCGATGATGTACATCTCTCAAAACATTTGGAATTCTTACGTTGTGAAGTTTTATCAACTCATTGATCGGTTCGAAACATGATCCTATTCTTGGTGGATCCAAGGCTAGCAATCCCGGAACACAATCGAGTCAGACCCATGTTCATGATCCCAAATTTTCTTCCTCCAATTTTATAAATTTCCTGCGAAGAACAAATTGTGTGGTCTCTTCACCATTTTTTGGTAACAATATCATCATATATTCAATGCAAATACTATTTTTTGTATCGAATTAGTTAATCAGTCCATATATATAATTACCTTGATCACTGTCGTGGTGTTACCGATAACTTGATCTATATATTTGTCTTTGCTATTGGATTGAAAATAAGAGATGTTAACAGAGATAAGGATGAAAATAATCGTTAGGACCGATATGAATGAGATAAACGGCTCTCGATATAATACTTTCGGTCTTTGCATCTCCTAGTTTCTCTTTAAACATCTTCTCCACATTCTTGAAGTACTTTAACTGACTTCCCAACGAAATCACGTTCTAATAAAGAGATGAAAGAAAAAAGTTTTAAACCAACTTAGTGTAGAGTTATAAGTAACGTTCCAAAATATAAATTTCGTTAATAACCAGACCATTTCTTGAAAGTGCCTTTGAAACGTATATCATGAAATAAAGACTGATCAACATATCTCCAAGAACAAATTTATATGGTTTCTTGTTTGTATAAAAATAATGTTGAAGAATTGTACATGTGCTTGATAAGTTTCAACCAAAGCTCCAGCGCCGGAAGAAGCGAAATTAACACCGTAAGTAAACTGATTGACGCTGTTTCCGGGCTTTAGATACAGCGGTATCAGCGGTAGCCATGCATATTGTAACAACCCGAATTTTGAATTAAACCGCGAGGCCCGAACTGAGCCCGTTAATAAGTTAAATCCGAAAGAAAACCTAATTTTCCCACATGTGTATAAAAGAAAAACACAAGTCACAAAAAGAAAAACACAAGTCACAAAAACCCTTGGCCGTCAAGTCTCTCGGTAAGCCTCGCATCCTTGAGTCCTCTGTTTTTGTGTTGTTGTGACTCGACCGTAACTGGAACCTTGTGTGTGAAACGTCTTCACGGAGAGGTAAACCTGTAAGCCAACTTTGGGTTCAGTCTTTGCTTTTGCCTTGGATTATTGAATCAATCTAACTAGTTGGCTTGAACCACTGCAGATATGTGTTTCCCAGCCGCCCACTCCGCCATTCGAACTCAAGCCGTCTTGAAAGCTAGCCGGGATAGGTAATCCGGCAAATCCTTGTCTCGTGTCTAATGTTGTTGTGTGTTGATTATTGAATCGATAATCGAAACCAGTCTAAACCGAAATCGTATGTTTAGTTGAAATCACAGAACCGAAACTTATAATCGTGAGTACGTAACTATAATGTTAAGTGGTGATTGTAGGATTATTAAATTGTTTTGGTTTACTCTCTAAACCGGAAGAACATAATTGATTCTCATTAATCGTATGATAAGAAGTTAGGATTGGTTATTTAAACCGGAATCATGTGATTGTGAATTGAGATGTGGTGTTATTAAGTATTGTAATAATAATATTGATCCGAAAGATGTATAAATTCAAAACATATTTTTTTTGTAGTTTGCTATATTTTGTTTTGTAGTTTTATCATACTATACTTAATGCAGTTTTTTTATGAATATAATGTAATGCATAAAGTATTTAATTATAAAATTTATTTGTTTTTGAATAACTATTTAGCATTTGTATAGGAAAAAATCCGAAAAAGCTGTCATCTAATTTTTATTTGGCTGTTTAATACTTGTAGTATTAAATTTGGAATAAAAATACCTCATTTAATTTCGGTTGCCTTTTATAACTTTCGTTTTAAAAAAATTGGTAAAATCGTAGCTTCAAGTTGACGACTGTTAACTTTGCTAACGGAAGCACTAAACATGCCTTTACCTATATTCTCGTCGCGGTTGCATGAGTTCAAATCAGATCAATTCGATAAACTCTTTCATCCCCGACGCTCAAATGATATTCCACGTCTGTTGGTGTCGGATCCCGCACCAGTAGACCGGGACCAACCAAAGATTGCCATGTAATCAGGATAAAGACCCACAGAGGATAAGGCCCATTAGGCCCATGGTTTACAGGGTATAATCGAAGTGGGCGTCACCATAAAGAAAGCCCGGAATGGTCACACCTCGGGATATGACTCGGAATCGAAGTCGGATGACTTGGGCCAAAAGGCGAAGCCCATGAAGATCGGAATCAATTCAAATTCAAACGTTGGGCATTAAAACTCGAAGACCAAAACGGATACATTTAAGAGAGAATAATTGTGTTTAATTGAGAGTTAAATGTCGTTTGTCAATATAAATAAGAGGGCTAATAGCCATGTAAGAGGGACGCAATTTTTCTAGCAAATACACTATAGTCATTCCTATTGCAATTCATAAGCTTTTTCATCATATTTTTGTCCTCAAGAATAATCATTCCCACTAATTAAACAAATATTCAAGTGTGCGAATCCGACATCCACATTTTGGCGCCGCCTGTGGGGATCTAGAAGATTCTTGAGTTGTCAGATTTCTCTCATTTCCGAGATAAGCAGCAATGTCTGGAGCAAGCATCCCTGATTCGTCAGTAGCCGAGGCTCTCAAGACCATGCAGCAAGCCATAACAGAAATGTCGCAGAAGTTCTCGGATGTGGAAAAAGCTGTGGACATGCTTAAAACAACCCAGGTATCTCCTTGTCAAAGCGTCAATACTATTCAATCTCGTGTTCGTTCTCTAGGTGCAGGAAGTACCGTGGGAGTCCGAAGAAGCATGTTCAGTACGCCAAACTCCCGTGTGCGAAATGAAACCAACGAACAAACAACTTCTAACCCAACAATCCAACCGGATGTGGAAGAAGAGACGCAGCTCGGAGATGAAGATCAGTTTGTAGATCAGTATGATCAAGAGAGCTTCGATCAGCTCGAAACCATGAGGAAGGTTAGCCAGGAACTAAAAGAAATGAAGTCAAAGTTCCACCAGGCCACCAGTTCGGAGCCGGACATCAATCGAGTCATCGAGGAAGCTAGGCGAACTCCTTTCATTCCGCGAATTGCAAATTTGAGAATCAAGGATTCTCGGAAACTCAAACTGGATCCGTACAGTGGATTAGAAGACCCAAAAAGCTATCTCGCAGCTTTTCTGATTGCCGCTGGAAGAGTCGAATTGGATGAAGCTGATGAGGATGCAGGATACTGCAAACTCTTTTCGGAAAATCTTTGCGGTCAAGCACTAATGTGGTTCACTCAGCTGGAACCAGGCTCAATCAATAACTTCGACGAGTTGTCGGCTGTTTTCCTGAAACAATATTCTATCCTCATGGATAAAAGCGTTTCGGATGCTGACCTCTGGGATCTAACACAAGGGCCAAATGAGTCACTTAGAACTTTCATCACCAAATTCAAGGGGGTGCTGTCAAAACTCCCAAGAATCTCGCAGCAGTCAGCTCTATCTGCCCTACGAAAAGGTTTATGGCATGACTCGAGGTTCAAAGAAGATCTAATACTTCACAAACCGGACACAATTCAAGACGCACTTTTCCGTGCAAATAACTGGATGGAAGTAGAGGACGAAAAAGAGAGTTTTGCGAAAAGGAACAAACAAGCAAAACCAGCGGTCACTTTCCCTACCAAAAAGTTCGAGCCTAGAGAGAACCAAGGACCTAAAAAGTTCGGATCGCAACCCCTCAACAATACCGTCGGGAAACAATTTCAAGGAAAAGGAAGGTCGAACACTTGGGTCCGTGACGAAAGTTTGTATTGTGACATCCATAAGGTAACCGGACACTTAACCAAAGACTGTAGTGTCCTCAAGAAGCACCTCGCAGAGCTGTGGGCCAGTGGAGATCTTTCTAAATTCAAGATAGAAGATTTCGTGAAAGAATATCACGTGGCAAAGGATACCCCTAAAGATCAGAATTTAAAAAGACCTAGGCAATCCAACGAAGAAGAACCTAGAAGTTCGAAGGGAAAAATCAATGTAATCATTGGAGGTTCCAAGCTTTGTCGGGATACGATCAATGCCATAAAGAAGCATAGGCGAAATGCTTTATTTAAAGCGAATTTAGGCGAAGAAATGGACTTTCAAGGCGCGTCAATATAATTTGACGAAGAAGAAACGTGTCACCTCGAAAGGCCTCATGATGACGCCCTAGTCATTACCTTAGACGTTGCCAACTTCGAAGTTTCGAGAATTCTCATTGATACGGGCAGTTCGGTCGACTTAATCTTTTTAGGTACCCTGGAAAGAATGGGAATCAGTCGGGCAGATATAGTAGGACCGCCGTCTCCTTTGGTGGCATTCACAAGCGAATCGGCCATGTCTCTCGGGACGATCAAGCTACCAGTTCTTGCCAAAAACGTGTCAAAGATAGTAGATTTTGTTGTTTTTGATAAACCGGCAGCCTACAACATCATCCTTGGGACTCCATGGATTTATCAAATGAAGGCAGTTCCCTCGACGTATCATCAATGCATCAAATTTCCAACTCCTGGTGGAGTGGAAACAATTCGAGGAAGTCAAGAAGCTTCACGAACGTGTTATCTAACCAGTCATCGACTAAAGATCCAATAGCAATTAACGAAACCTGCGAAGAAGGAAATTCCAAGATTTCCTAGTGGGCAAAAAGAAGATGATGTAGTAATCGAAGTAGCATTGGAAGAAGACAAACCAGATCGGAAAGTCCGAATTGGAGTCACTTTGACTGGCGAAATAAAAGAAGCTTTGATCGAACTTCTAAGGAAAAATAAGACGTCATTTGCATGGTCAGCGGCCGATATGCCAGGCATAGATCCAAGCATAATCTGCCACAAATTGAACGTAGATCCAAGTTTTAAGCCTGTGAAACAAAAGAGAAGGAAACTCGGAGTAGAGCGAGCAAAGGCTGTAAATGATGAAGTGGACAAACTATTAAAAATAGGATCTATAAGGGAAGTACAATATCCGGAGTGGGTAGCAAACACTGTCGTGGTCAAAAAGAAAAATGGAAAAGATAGGGTCTGTATCGACTTCACCGACCTTAATAAAGCATGTCCGAAAGATAGTTTTCCGCTCCCGCATATAGACCGGCTCGTAGAATCTACCGCTGGGAATGAGTTATTAACTTTCATGGATGCTTTCTCGGGTTATAATCAAATAATGATGGATCCCGAAGACCAAGAAAAGACGTCATTCATCACAGACAGAGGTACTTATTGTTATAAAGTAATGCCTTTTGGTTTAAAAAACGCAGGTGCAACTTATCAACGATTGGTCAATAAAATGTTCCATGAGCATCTCGGGAAAACAATGGAAGTCTACATAGACGATATGCTGGTTAAGTCTTTGAAAAAAGAGGATCACATTAAGCATTTGGAAGAGTGTTTTGAAATTCTCAACCGATATCAAATGAAGCTGAACCCGGCGAAGTGCACTTTCGGAGTTCCATCCGGAGAGTTCCTTGGTTATATCGTGACAAAAAGAGGAATCGAAGCTAATCCAAACCAAATTAATGCCTTTCTAAACATGCCATCCCCGAAGAACTTCAAGGAAGTACAGCGTCTGACTGGTCGAATTGCAGCCCTAAACATATTTATTTCAAGATCAACGGACAAATCTCTACCCTTTTATCAAATTCTTAAGGGAAATAAAGGTTTCCTTTGGGATGAGAAGTGTGAAGAAGCTTTCGGACAACTCAAAGCATACCTTACCACTCCACCAGTGTTGTCTAAACCCGAGGTGGACGAGAAGCTCTATTTGTATGTTTCAGTGTCAAAACATGCAGTTAGTGGAGTTTTGGTCCGGGAGGACCGTGGAGAGCAAAAGCCGATTTACTACATAAGTAAGTCAATGACAGATCCAGAAACAAGATACACAATGATGGAAAAACTCGCACTTGCGGTAGTAACTTCAGCCCGGAAGCTGCGCCCATACTTCCAATCTCATCCAATCGAAGTGTTAACCAACCAGTCACTCCGAACAATACTTCATAGTCCAAATCAATCCGGACGATTGGCGAAGTGGGCAGTGGAACTAAGTGAATATGATATAGAATATAAAAGCCGAGTCAGCATGAAGGCTCAAGTTTTGGCAGATTTCCTAACCGAACTACCAGTGCTGGGCACACCGGAGCAACCAGAGAATCAGACTTGGAAACTGTATGTAGATGGATCTTCATCAAAACAAGGATCTGGAATAGGAATCAAGTTGGAATCTCCAACATCGGAAATTCTTGAACAATCATTCCGTTTATTGTTTAATGCTTCTAACAATGAAGCAGAATATGAGGCACTAATTGCCGGACTTCGACTAGCACAAGGGGTTGGAGCGGAAGAAGTGGTTGCTTATTGTGATTCACAGTTGGTAGTTAATCAGTTCAAAGGCGATTATGAAGCGAAAGACCTAAGAATGGAAGCATACCTCGAAGTAGTGAAGGGTCTTTCAAAAGACTTCAAAAAATTCGAACTAATTCGCATACCTCGAGGAGAAAATACAACCGCGGACGCACTTGCCGCATTAGCGTCAACATCAGATCCTGAACTAAAAAGAATCATTCCGGTTGAATGTATCGCGGAGCGAAGCATTAAAACTGATAAAGAAGTCCTCGTTGTTACAAGGTCTCGAGCAGCAGCGCGCGAACGTGGCGAGCCCGAAGTCGAGTTGCCACCTGTTAAACGGAGGAAGTCGAAAAAACACAACAAGGAGCCAGATATACTTCCAGAAACTATTATAGAGACGGAACCGTTAGTCGAAGATGACCATCCCGAACCAGACCTCGAACCAAATGAACATCCCGAACCGGAACCACGGGTATTTCATGAGATTGACCAAATTCCGGCTAAAGATTGGGGGGCTGATTGGAGGGAGCCAATAAAGCGCTACATCATGACAGGCGAGCTCCCGAAAAACAAGTGGCAAGCCAGGAAAATGAGAATCGTTAGCGCGAAATTTTGTCTATCAAAGGATATATTATATAAGCGAGGTGTTAGCGATCCCTACCTATTGTGCATCTTTGGACCCGAAGTCGAAATCGTCGTAAGAGAAGTACACGAAGGTCTATGTGGGAGTCATGCGTCTGGAAGGGCCATGGCTTTTAAAATAAAAAGGATGGGCTATTATTGGCCCACTATGATCACGGATTGTGTCAAGTTCGCTCAAAGGTGCAAACGTTGTCAACTCCATGCACCGATGATCCATCAACCTTCGGAGTTATTCTCCTCCATTTCTGCCCCGTACCCGTTTATGAGGTGGTCGATGGATATCATTGGACCATTGCACAGATCAACCCGAGGAGCACAATACCTATTGGTCTTAACGGATTATTTTTCAAAGTGGATCGAAGCTGAAGCATATGCTAGCATCAAAGATTCGGCGGTGAATACTTTCATTTGGAAGAATATCATATGCCGACATGGGGTTCCATACGAGATAGTTACTGATAATGGGCCACAGTTCATTTCGCACGAATTCGAAGCCTTTTGCTCAGAATGGGGGATCAAGGTCAGTTATTCCACTCCACGGTATCCACAAGGAAATGGCCAAGCTAAAGCTGCAAACAAAACAATTTTGAGCAATCTCAAAAAACGCTTGAGTCACTTAAAAGGAGGATGGTATGATGAACTCCAGCCCGTCCTATGGGCTTATCGAACAACCCCTAGGCGACCTACCGGAGAGACTCCGTTTTCCCTAGTTTATGGCATGGAAGCAGTAGTACCGGCTGAACTCAATGTGCCCGGTCTTCGCCGAACAGAAGCACCATTGAACGAAGAGGAGAATTCAGCAATGCTCGATGACTCGCTGGATACCATTAATGAAAGACGAGATCAAGCCTTAATTCGGATACAAAATTACCAGCAAGCAGCAGCTCGATACTATAATTCCAAAGTCAAAAGCAGACCATTCTTTGTAGGCGATTATGTGCTAAGGCGAGTTTTTGATAATAAAAAAGAAGAAGGCGCGGGCAAACTCGGCATTAATTGGGAAGGACCTTATATTGTTACCGAGGTGGTCCAAAATGGTGTTTATAGGTTGAAAGACTTAGAAGGCAGTCCAGTCCAGCGACCTTGGAACGTGTTCAATCTAAAGAAGTTTTATGTTTAATACGCATTTTGTTATGTACATGAACTACGGTGTGGCTTGATCCCGAAATGGGTACGTAGGCAGCTCGAAAAAGAGTTCAGCTACTAATAATAAAAATTTGTTTTATTTCTTAGGAAAAGAGTTCGACTATGCGAACATACAAGATGAAGAAGTTCGGCTGTGCGAACATACAAAAAATCGAAAGTAAAACATTTATTCAAACAAACAAGACAAAGTATCAATCTTCGCACACTTCGGGCTAGGAAAACCCTCCCGGAGAGCAGAACACCTGAACCCCTTGACCTGCGAGGTCCAGAACTGGCATCATACAATCCGGGATACGAGCAAAATCGGAAATTCCGAGCTCAATCCACACTCCGGGATGGGAACCAAGGATATGAAGATCTCTTGACACCGTAGTAAGCCTGCGTTGCATTCGGTTAATCCTTTTTCGAAGTCTCTTCTTTTCCAGCGTAAGCTTCCGGTGTTGAAGCGCAAGCGCCTCTATGAATGCCATCGCTGTTCCTTGGTCCCTGATTGGGAGGTCCTTGATCAAAGCGCATGGAGCTCGGATCTGAGATCTAAAAAAGCCGCGAAGTGGAGAAGGTCGTCTACTTGGAACATCTGGAACATCTTCATCTATCACTCCGATCCTGGAGAAGTCCGGCATAGACTCTGAACATCGAAGGTTAAAGTCCATATCTGCAGAAGTAAGAAGAATGGTGAGGAGTGAGGAGAAGTTGAAGCTGTAATTTATAGGGATGTCGTATCCCTAGCAAGTTGCGGACTCTATCCTAGGAATAGAGTGATTCGCGGAGAGATTTATGCTCTCAACCCGATCCTGCATTAAAAGACGTATCTCCAAAAATAATATGAGAATTAAAGTGTTTCCATAAATAAAAGGGGCCGAGACCCATTACGAGTTCAAAACAAAGAGGAAAAAGAAGGAAAAGTAAACAAAGTTAGGGAACATTTATGGAAGGGGCTCAGGAACAGGCTCCCTCATCGCCGATGTGGAATTCGAAGTGGAAGCACCGTTCCTGCCCTCAACTTCGGGTTCATTCGGGACACGTTTCCAAGGATTGTCATCATTTTCCTCGTCTTCCTCTTCGCTATCAACAAGAGCAGCTCCAGTCGGGGCATTCACCGGTCCCTGAACTTGACCTTTAGCACGGAGATACATCCGGAGCATTCTCGGGATCTCTGCGATGGAGTCGAAGTTCCTCCACTCCCACTGAAAAGGATCACTTTCCAGGGCTCTCACTTTCCTCTCCACTCGAGCAATACGAGCCTCGAGTGTTTGCCTCTTAAGTCCCAGCCGCTGCCTCTCGTCGCACAAACGGCGATGTTTGTCGACAACCTGTCACCAAAAAGAATAAATTAAAGTGAAAAGCATAGGAGTTTGGGTGAGAGAAGCGAATTTTGACCTTGTCCATGAAGTCGTAAGCCTCTTTCTTTTCCCTCGAAGGGAAGTGGAACACAGCATGAGGAAAGAGAACGCCGGCCGGCTCGAAGCCATCGCCGGACAAGAATAGGGGGCTGCCAGGATCGGTGGGGATCACTTTTTCGTTCTCCATTATTGTTAAAGGAATTTTGAAGTTCTTTAAAAAGTTAGAAGCAAATTTGCCTCTATTTATAATAGGTCTAGGGTTTATCTTGAAACCGTAAAATTAATGATGATAGTGTGCCCGAGTGGTTAAACTTTTTTTTGGAAATCGAGAAAGGCAGTTATTGCCTTAAAGACGTGCGGCTTTCCCTATTTCCTAAGGAAAAAGCAACCGTCGCATTTAAGGCAAGAAGCCCATTAAGCACAAAAGTTTTCGAGGCCCAAGCCCAACAAATTCACCGAGTCGACTAAACCCGAAGTGGGGAACTCGCGTTAAGCCGAGCTCAGTTCTCGCATTCCAAGAGAAGGGCCTGATCAGCCTAAAAATCTCGAAAAACATAGCCACAAGGCCAAGAAGTGTTAAAAAGCGGACTTTGCAAACCCGCATATAATTTTTAACCAAAAACCCCCTCGGGATCATAACCTTAAAGGAAAAAGGTTTAAAAGCCTCCTCAGGCAAATATCTTGTTCAAAAGAAACTAATAATAAAGCCTCCTGGGGCAAAAACAAAAACATAAAGATTTAAGTCTCAAAAAAAATATATAATAATGGGACAAGCCCCAATTCGGAGTGGACGCAGCCACTACGGGTCAACAGACACTTCGGCCTCCATTTCGGTTGTTGGGTTTCCATCCGCCTCCTTGGCCGGGACTTGTTCAGAGGAAGTTCCTTGTTCATTCACTGCGGTACAAACATCTCCTGGGATGACCTTCGGTGCAGCAGGGACTTCGGATGAGACGACGCCCTCCGTCTCACTTGAACCTATAAAAGACAGTTCGGGTCAAACAGAAGGTAAGAAGATGGAAGTGAGCATCAAGAACTAGCGATTACCTGCCCAGTCTAACCCTGATTCACTCAGGGGAGGAGATTCAGTGAAAAACTCCGCGAAATCCTGGGGGTTGAAGGACGAAGCGGGAAGAGCTGCCAGGCGATTTTTCTTTTCGGATAGGTTAGACGACAGCTCGGATCTCTCTTTCACTTCGGAGAAATCGTCTTCGTGGATTTGATCCAGCAAGATTAGGTTGCTCTCGTGCTCTTTGATGTCTGACTCCAGATCCGACTTAACCTTCTCAGTTTGAATAAAACGGATGGCCCCTTGAATCAACTCCATCCCTCGTCCCTTTACCTCCTTTCTGGCCTTCGAAGCCGACCTTGCCAACTCGGAGTCACGCAACTTGGTAATCGCGTTGTACTTCGCGTGGAGTTCAATAAGTTGGTTATTTAGGGTATCGGCGGATGATTCGGACTCATGGAGTCTACCCTGAACACCAGAAAGCTCATTCTGTAGTTGGTAGTTCTGGTCGTACTGGTCCTTCAGCTCCCCCTTTATCTTCTCAAGCTCAGATGTGAGGCTGCCTACTTGATCTTCTAGCTGTTGCTTAGAGCCCGAAGATGAGTGAAGGTCGGTCTCAAGGGTAGTAAACTTGCTTCTCCACGACTCAATTTCCTGTTGCTGGCTAAGTAACAGTCCTTCATAGTGTTCAACCATGTCGTTGAGTTCGCTATTCGCCTGGCATTTTGTATAAACTCGAAATGATGAGTCAGTTGGAAGGCTAACACAAAGGATGAATGAAGTAAAACTAACCCGAGATGAGTGATGCGCGTGAAGCAAATAGCGTTCGCGAATTGCAGGACGCCACTTGTCGAATTCCGGCAGAATTAGACCCGACCGGGTCTTAAAGCACCGAAAGACGCTACCTTCTTTCTCCATAACTGCGAAGGAAGAAGAAGGGAAGTTGTAATATTTTGAGTCGGGATGAATTGAAAACGCTTAAGGTTGCCTAAACCATTACCTGTAAGCGATTTGATCTGTGGGACAAGAGCAGGTTTTGACTTCGGGGGAGCATCTTGAGGTTCGGAACTTTCTTTCTGAGGAGATACGCTCCGAGCAGTCTTCTCACCACTATGATGGGAAGACATGTCAACTGGAGGAGGAGGACCCATCGGCTCAGTAGGAGGGGACGAACGAGGAGAACGCTCAGTCCGGGCCCTCGACTTCTCTCTTTGTGGAGAAGAGTCACTGCGAGATGATTTGTCTCTCTTCTTGCGAATCAAATTCTTAAGCGGTTCGCTGCTAAAGTCATCTCGGGGAGGTCGAGAAGAATCATGACGAGGAGACCGGGCTCTTCGAGGAGAACGGTCACCATGGCGCTCACGACGAGGCGTTAGCCTGTAGGCACCCGTAGATCTGGCCCCTTCAGCGGTACCGTCGTCGACTAACAATGACCGACTGTAATCTTTTTTGTCAATGGCAGCCGCGAGCAACGCCTTGTTCTCATCACAAGCCTTTGTGATCGGAGTAGAAAGCTTCTTGCGTTGGGCAGCAAGGGCCCGAGCCGACATACCCTGAGACGGGGGAGGAGGCGGAAGGCGTTGAAGTTGACCAGGAGGGCTCATCCTGAGTTTTCGATTGGCTTCTATGAATCGGTCAAGGGTGAAAGAATTCCAAAGGGTTTCCCCTTCGAGGAGGATTTTGAAGAATTTGACGAATTCCTCAGTTGGGAGAGTTGGAGCGATGAAGGCTGCACAGTGAAACAACGAATTTAATTAGTAAAATAACAGGGTGATTAAAAGAACTATCTGCAACCTAATTTCTACCGGGCTTCGCAGACCACTTCGATGGAAGTATATCGGAGAGATTTCCGATCGAAGCGGGAGTTTTCTTAATCAGGAACCAAGGATGGTGCCAGTTTTCATCCTTGTTCGGGAGATGCGAGATGATGTTCCTGTTGGCGTTCGGATACGCCGAAAAATACCCCGCTTTCTTTGATGAACTCCTCACGCTTAGAAGTTCGTTCAGCTCGGGGACTCCGATAATATATCCAGCCTCCGCCGCAACGATTATGATCCCGAGAATGGTTCGAAGGAGATTGGGGGTCAGCTGAGGAAGAGAAATTTCTAGAGCCGCTAAATACCGGACTAAAGCTTCAGGAAGAGGGAATGTTAGCCCACAACCCTTGAAATAAATCTCGTATACACAGAAATAACCATCACGATGATCCTCTGGGGATTCCGTAGGATCGGCGAACTTCGATCCTGCCATGACTTTAGGTGGAAGTCGGCAGAGTTCTTTCAATCGTTGAAGGGATTGAATAGTGCAAGTAGATCTGTAGTGAGGACCGGCGATATCGTTAGGACGAGTGCAATCGTCAAGGCTAGAACGTTTCCCGTCATAAGACGGAGACTCAGGTCTGTCGGAATCGGAAGACATCGAAGGAAATGGGAAAACTCGAGTTCCAGAAGAGAAAGTTTGGCGAAAGAGACAGAAAGACTTGGCAGGGAAAAACAAAGAAAATTTTTACCAAAAGATAAAGATGAAAAAGGTTACCTCACGCAAACTAAGTGGTAATGATGGAACCGCCTCGGTAGTCGTGGGGGAAGTGGAAAGGTTTTTCCCCGTTTTAATAGTAAATAATTAAGATACGGTCATGATGGCGACAGATGTCACGCGATCAAATATGGGTAATACCGAAATTAAAGGATTGACAAAATCTTGGCGGGAAAACCAGAAGATCCCACGGGCGCAATCTTTGGTCATTTGAGACGATTAAGCCTTCCGAATTGGAATAAGCACTTCGAAAGACTTGGGGGGCTAATTGTTGGTGTCGGATCCCGCACCAGTAGACCGGGACCAACCAAAGATTGCCATGTAATCAGGATAAAGGCTCACAGAGGATAAGGCCCATTAGGCCCATGGTTTACAGGGTATAATCGAAGTGGGCGTCACCATAAAGAAAGCCCGGAATGGTCACACCTCGGGATATGACTCGGAATCGAAGTCGGATGACTTGGGCCAAAAGGCGAAGCCCATGAAGATCGGAATCAATTCAAATTCAAACGTTGGGCATTAAAACTCGAAGACCAAAACGGATACATTTAAGAGAGAATAATTGTGTTTAATTGAGAGTTAAATGTCGTTTGTCAATATAAATAAGAGGGCTAATAGCCATGTAAGAGGGACGCAATTTTTCTAGCAAATACACTATAGTCATTCCTATTGCAATTCATAAGCTTTTCATCATATTTTTGTCCTCAAGAATAATCATTCCCACTAATTAAACAAATATTCAAGTGTGCGAATCCGACATCCACAACGTCCTCGGAATTTGCGACCAACTAATGGTCACCACTCACCATTTCCTCCAATCTTCTCCTTCATGGCTCCCAATTATCCCACAGCTTTACATCTCTCTCCTCTGGAACTTCACAATCCTTCGCATTTGCGTCAATTCCAAACACAAATCATCTTCTCAGTACTCTCATATCTTAACCGATCTCGATTTCATCAATCACTGTATGATTCCATTCCAGGACCTTTAGTCCGTTTTTTCCAATCTTTAACTTTCTTTAATGGCCTTATCTCTGACATTACTCTGATCTTACCTAACTTCTCTGATCTATGGAACGCTTCGAAGTTTCACCCTAATTTCGATAACGCTAGACAAATCCTTATTCCTGCAATTATCCTCGACCAGCTTTACCACTTCGCCGCTTTCTGGAACTCTGTCTTCTCCGCCGGCGGATTCACACGTGTCAACGCCGCCGCGACTCCATTCACTTCTATCGATAACCTCCACGGATTCAAAAACCAATTCGGAGATTCTCAGATTAATTGGTTCATCGAATTAGTTCAGATCAAAAACCAATTGATCAACGCCGCCGCGACTCCATTTTCCTCCTTTTCTCTTGGATGAAGTTAAAAAGAAGTTCAAAAAAAATTAAAGAAAAAAATTAAAAACGTCTAAAAGAGACATAGGGGGAATTGAACCCATGTTCAGTAGGGTAGTCAATCCACTTTTAACCACCTGACTAAGACAATATATTTGTCAGGTTTTGAAAAGAGATTGTATATATATACGTAAACACCATTGGTTAAGTTTTAACTGCAGTTAGTGTTTCCGTTAGTAAAGTTAACAGTCGTTAACTCGTGGGTACGATTTTACCAATTTTTATAAAACAAAGGTTTTAAAAGGCAACTGAAATTTAATGAGGTGTTTTTTACTCCAAATTTAATACTACAAGTATTAAACGGCCAAATGAAAATTAGATGGCGGTTTTTTCGGGTTTTTCCCAATTTATATATGGGTTTTATTATTAAATATTTTAATACATTTTATCATAATAATATTAATATTTAGTGTTTTAATACTTTTTATAATTGTAGATTCTATTTATTTGGGACATGGGAACTCGTGCTATTTCCCCTGAGAATTATGACATTTGTTGGATGAGTTGAAAGATGGTTTAAGTTCATTTAATGGAATTTGTTGGTTATTTTCGGCTATGCATTGTTACTTAAGTTATAAATTATCTCGTGACATGTCATTTTGTTGAAGTAAAAACCGGGTGTCACAATTTTGGTATCAAAGCGTCAATGTAATGTCAAACTGGTTCTGTCTCGAAAGACAGTCCTAAGAAAGGAAACTCATTCATTTGATTTTCTGTGTTCAGATGCCGCCAGAACGTGGAAGTGAAGCAAGGGCTGCTACACTGCCAAGAGTGAGACCCGTGAGTCCAGTGGTCTCTAATGAGAGTGTCCATGATGAGAATCCATAAGTTGTGCCGGCTAAATTAATGTGGCTCACGAAGAAGCACCACAAGTGAATGGCCATGCGTCTAGTGAGATGGCTATGTTTGAGAAATTTCGTAGGTTTCAGGAATACATGCATAGGGAGTCAGTTATGAGAGAAGCATCGGAGGTGAATGTTCCACAGCGTGGTGGACCGGATGTGGAAGCCCCGCCTCAACATCAGCCCCAACCTGCGCCACATCTTATGCAGGCCCATGGACGTGGTCATGGAGCTCTTTGGTGGTAAATTCAACCCTATTGCTGCTGATAACTGAATGAAGAAATTGGAAAGAAATCTTGACAATGTTAGGTGTCCGCAAGAGTACCGTAAGAAGTTAGTAGTTCAATACTTGAAGGATGAAACTTCAGTATGGTGGGTATAAGACAATATAAGTTGACTTGGGAGAATTTCAAGACATAATTTTCAAAGGAGTATTTTCCTAACGAGGAAATGTACCGGATGGAAAACGAATTCTTGGAACTTCGCCACGAAAACATGATCGTGAGGGAGTATGAGGAGGAATTTGATCGATTGAGAAGGTTTGCAGGCCGATTCATGGACGAGGATGACCTTGTTCACATGTTTTGGAGAGGTCTGAGAATTGAGCTCCAGAATAGTTGTGAGACGAGTTACTACCGCAACATGGATGAACCAATGGAAAAAATTGCTAATTTGGAGATTGTATTGGAAAAAATATGAGTTAGAACAAGGTAGGCTAAGCAAAAGCTGCAAAGAGACCTAGCTCTCACAAGGGGACGTGGGATACAACAAATGTGAGAACTCCACCGACGTGTTTTGGGTACAATCAGCCAAGGCATCCTAAACACGTCGGTGGAGTTCTCACATTTGTTGTATCCCACGTCCTCTTGTGAGAGATAGATCCCATTGCAGCTTTTTCTTGGCCTACCTTATTCTAACTTATATTTTTTCTAATCCAATCTCCAAATTAGTAGCTTTTTCCACTGGTTCAATCAAAAGCAAAAATAAATCAATTCATGTAAACGTTTATCCAGAGAAGAAGACAGACACAAAATCTCACAAGGAAACAAAACGTAAACTTCCAAGCTCGTTTACTTAACAAATGATCTTCGAATCTGTTGCCTTTTCAAAAGAATATGTTTGCCATATGAAATCGAAGTTTTAGCTAATATTCTTTTACAGAAAATGTGTATGATGTTTAAGAAGGACGCCGCTTTGTGTTTATATAGGTTTTAATGAGTCAAGGCTAGCTTGGCAAAAAATTAAATGCTATCATTGCAAACGTTGATAATTTCCATTTTGATTTATAAAATCAAAATGAAAGAATTTCTTTTGAATGGTCTAAATTTGATTATAATAATATCCAAGTAAACTGTATGCTAAATATTATGGATCTAATTTGTATAGTCTTTTGAAAAAAAAAAAAACTTGTATACGGTTACACAACGAAACGAAATTATCAAAATACTTGAATAATTGTTAACGGAACGAATTGAACTGAATACAATTTTCGTAAATAATTATAAAACGATGAAAAGTTAGTTTTAGTAAATTAATCACGTTTTAATTTTTCAAAAATTTATATTTTCAACATTCTAGTAATATATAGCGAAATCAATTTTTCAAAACCTGAATACTGGAGAAATAATTAGAATAGCAAAAAAAAATGATAGTAGAATCATATTTTCAAAACGGATAATACCATTCATCCCCCATAACAAATTAAAATTGAGGTAGTAAGTCAAGCTTCTTACAATTATATAATTCGTTCTGGTCTTTCACGGGACAAAACTGGTCAATGGAAATTTTTTTTTTTTTTTTTTTTTTTTTTTTTTTTTTTTTTTTTTTTTTTTTAAACTCATACCTTGCATATAACTCAACGAAACTGATACAGGGAGGCCATCAAGGCAAACGAAACCTACAAAAGAAAGCTGTAGAAAGCTGTAGATTACAAATCTGCTACTGAAAAATACCAAACCAAGTGGCTAACAAAGAAACAGCAGGGGGAATGACACGCTGAGCTCTTGAGAGCGGGTCGAGATGGGATCGAATAATGTTCTTAATCTCGAGAATGAGAGCAGACGATGGTTTGGAGGAGGCGCTGTGAAGTCTTGAATTTCTCTCTTTCCAGATGTAATACATTGAGGCTTGAAAGGCTAGTCGAAGAATCAGAGCCGTATTCTTGTCACGGCAAGGATTCTTAAGCCATCTAACTCCATCATCAAACAAGTTTGGAGGAGAAACATGGGCCTTACCCGAGAAAAAGTGCCACACATCCGCTGCATAAGAACAGTCAAAGAACAAATGCTGGCGAGATTCATCAAATGAGTTACAAAGAAGACAAGTAGGAGGGATATTCAAACCCCATCGAATAAGTCTGTCTTTAGTGTGAAGTCTGTGACGAGAGTTGAGCCAAGCAATAAAGGAGTGCTTGGGAATCCTTCCTTTAAACCAAACAGCATCGAACCAGTCCATCTTTGTGCCAGGAGGGTGCAGATGGTTCCAAGTATCCGCAGTGGAGAAAACAGTTGTGGCATGCCTATCCCCAATCTTCCATAAATAGACATCATCTTCCGCCTCATCAAGCTGATTAACAACAGAAGGTAATGGGAGACAATTTTTGAGCAGCTTAATGGGAGACAATTTTTGAGCAATTTTTGAACAGAAGGTCAATGGAAAATGTTAAATGTTATCATGTGAACTGAGTAGCTTAATCAAATCAAAAGAATCCTAAATCATTTGTTCTTTGTGGTGAGCAACTAGGCTTAGTGGAATTTAATTACTCACCTCGTATCATTTTTCAAATGCCTTAACACATTGTGCATGAAGCTTAGGAGTAGACAATCTGTATTTCAATATTTTTACATAACCATCAAATTCACAACAGAAAAAAAAACAAATTAGTTTAATATCCAGATTCACACCATCACATCATGTGATTTATTCATTGATTTCGATCGTTTAATTAATTTATAAGTTTTGAAACAACGTCTTGAGAGTGAAAGGTCCAACGAGATCGGACGGACCATCCCACATCAACTCGGCGGTCTGTTGATTAGCCTTCTCACTTGTGTGTGAGCCATCGAAGAACATATAGTCATTAACGTTTTCGCATAACTCGAATTCACGTGATGTTCCTGCTCTATACCCACACGTACTGCTTCCCCTGAACGGTCCACTTCCACAACAAGCCTTCTTCACTTCCTTAAACCCTGATTACCAAAACAAAAAGCAAAAAAAAAAAACAATCACGATATATATAGAATCATGCATTGTATTTCTGCCTACATATATGAAATATTGTAAACAAAACAAAAATAGAACACATAAAGCTTGATACCGTATTTTGTGGGATTCTCCATAGCTTCGGTTCCAGCGGAGTAGGAGTCAAAAAGGGAGTATTTGAATCCGGGAAACCGACGTTGTAAATCTCTGATCAAAACATTTGGAATTCTTACGTTGTGAAGTTTTATTAACTCAGTGATCGGTTCGAAACATGATCCTATTTTAGTTGGATCCAAAGTTAGCATTCCTGGAACACAGTCGAGTCGACCCATGTTCATGATCCCAAATTTCCTACCTCCACTTTTATAAATTTCCTGCAAAGAAGAAAACAACTTATTAATTATTTTATAGCTTTATCATAGAAATCTTACATTTTTGGTAACAATATGATCAAATATTCAAAGCAAATAATATGTTTGTATCCAAATATTAGTTAGTCCGTATGTATAAATACCTCGATCACAGTCGTGGTGTTACCAATAACATAATCTACAAATCTGTCTTTGCTATTGGATTGAAAATATGAGATGTTAACAGAGAAAGGATAAAAATAGTCGTTAGGACCAATCTGAATGAGATAAACAGCTCTCGAGATTATCCTTTTGGTCTCTGCCTCTCCTAATTTCTCTTTAAACATCTTCTCCACATTCTTGAAGTTGTTTAACTGACTTCCCAACGGTATCACGTTCTAATTAAGAGACAAAGGAAAAATGTTTAATCCAACTTAGAGTAACATTACAATATATCAACTTTTTGTTAATAATCTAAACCATTTCTTGAAAGTGCCTTTGAAAACTAACATATCACCAAAATCAAATTTATATGGTTTCTTGTTTGTATACAAATAATCTTGAAGAATTATATACCTGTGGTTTATAAGTTTCAACCAAAGCTCCTGCGCCAGCAGAAGCGAAATTAACACCGTAAGTAAAGTGACTGATGCTATTTCCGGGCTGTAGATATGGCGGTATCAACGGTAGCCATGCATATTCCGCTGTATTCATCGCAACCAAATAAATATATATTGAAAATAAAAAAGAAAACTTTAGTATAATTAGATTCATCAACAGATTTGTAAAAATATGATGCATATGTGTTTTTGTTTACCGATAAAATCTGGAATCAAACGGCCATCGGAATTTCTCCCGGTTGGGAACTTGAATGTGGTTTGACCATACGGCCAGACATTAGCCTGAGCAGCTCTGAATGTGTTGATGTAATTATTGTTGCCAACGTCGAACACCGAGTCTCCAAACACAAACAATGCTGCTTGGTTCGTTAACAAACTTTTTTCGCAGCTTATTGAATTGATAGATAAAATTATAGTCAGAAAGAGTAAGAATATTGAACCGAATCGCTCGATGTTTGCCATTTAAAATCGTATCTTTAAGCTAGTTCTTTTGTAGAAAATGTATGTTACATATATGTAGCTTGTGTTTATATATAGGTGTTAGTGAGTCAAGGCTAGCTTGAAAAAAAAAATGAAGAGAAATCATCGCAAACGTTTCTAGACAATTTCCCACCTTTGATTTTGCAAATTAAATTAAAAGATTTCCTCTTTGAATGTTCAAAATTTGATTATAATATGTGAGGGAACTATATATAAAATTGAGATAGTCAAGCTTCGTATCAAAATATGCTTTGAAATAATTGAATACAAAGTTATTTATTAGTTTCTTGTCTTTCACGAGACGGCTGGTCAATGGAAAGGTTTAATTGTTATCATGTGAACTGATTAGTTTATAATCAAATCAGAAGAATTCACAATTATTTGTTTCCTTTGTGTTAAGCAACTATGGAAACTTCAAGGTGGCAACCAAAAATGTTACTTCTCATTAGATGAAAGAGGTAACATATAAGATTTCTTCGTTCTGATGCTTAGGATTTGAAGATCTTCAGGTTATGATTTCATTGCGCCTAAAACATAAATTCGTCTTTTATATGTCAATCAATGGATCAAATGAGCCATAACACTATTGATCTCAAATGACTTAATATCATGGCTCATAACACTTAATATGTCAATCAAAAGGCCCATTTACACCATAATATAGAGAAGAGAACCAATATAAGCCAAGAGTGCTAGGAAAGAAAAAACAAGTGGAAATATTAAAAAAAAAGAAAAGAAAAAACAAGTGGAAGACTAACAAATCTTTGAACCAACTTCAAAAAGAATGCTATGCTACACAAGAACCTTAAACATACATGTTTGAGAATGTTCATTCATCGGTAGAAATAGAATGATCATATTCTTATTTCTGAAAACTGAACTCTTTTAAACAGAGCGATGGATATAAGAAAATAAAATTTATTCATCGATATGTAAGGCGAATCATCTCTCTCTAATAATAGTTATATCATTCGTAAAAAAAAAAAAAAAAAAAAACAACGGTTATATCCTTCAACCATCTTGCGTTATGGTACTTCAGAAAATGTCAACAACTAACGAAATTTGGCTTTCTCACTATTGAGATTGATGAGAGTTTAGGATTGGAAGAATAGTATATTGACTCTCATAATGATAAAGGATATGATACATCTGTTTATATAGAGAGGAGAATGCTAAACCTAATTAACCTAGTTTCCTAATATACATAAATACATAAATGAGATAATTATTAGAAATATATTTAAAGATATTCTACAATATTCTAGATCCTTCTACACGCCCCCTCAATCTCAAGGCGGTGATGGAGAAAGTTGGAATGAACGGCTTGAGATTGACGTGTAGAATCCAAGTAGTGAGGAAAACGGAGAAGTTGTTGTTGGTTCAATGGCTTTGCTTTGTTTTGTATTGTTTTTTGCAGAAGAGATAGTATAAGAGATGTTGTTTCATCAAAAGACGGTCTTAGCTTTTACAATATATATTTGAATCTGATGAGAACTCTCACAGGGGAGAATGTGTCGGGAACTAGTTTATCGCAGGAGCAGCCGCGATTAGCAGTAAGAGTGGTACCGGCAAGTCCAATTGGAGTGTTGGAAGCAACATGTTTGAGCTATAAGAGTCAAGAGAGAACAGTTGAGTCAATATACTATTCTTCCAATCCTAAACTCTCATCAATCTCAATATGGTATCAGAGCCACAATGATCTAACGATCGGCTCCGTTCCTGAATCTAAGCCAAGAGCTTCTTCTTTTTATTTTTGTGTTTAAGCCAAGTGCTTCCAACATTCAAGTTCATCATGAACCTCTGAATCTAAGCAAAAATGCTTCTAATCATTCAAGTCTAACCATAGACCTCTGAATCAAGCGTAAGTGCTTCGAAAATCAAGCCAAAGTGCTTCTTTTAACGTTTTTTTTTGTGCAATTAAAAAAAAAAAAAAAATTCTGGTTATTTTCATTTTTCTTAAGCCATTAAGCTTCATAAGCCTTAGTGCTTCCGTTTTCAAATTTAAATATTTATCAATTTTTATTATTATTCTTTTATTCTTATCAAAAAAAAAAACAAATAATTTCGTTTAACATTCTTCTAAATATCTTTGATTTTCTTTTATTTAAAAAAAAAAAAACAAAAAAAAATTCCGTTTAATATCTTCTTTATATTTTTGATTTTGTTTTTAAAAAAAAAAAAAAAAAAAAAAAAAAACAAAAGAGAGCCACGGCTTCTTCTTCACCTCCTCGAGACAAGGTTCATCACCTTTTGTGGCATCCATGGACTGCCTTGATCTAACCTACCTTGCTTCACTCAACCTTCCTACCTCGATCTACACTCACTTATAAAATTTTACGAATTATGCGCCTGAATTAAGAAGAAACTGATGTTAATAGCACAGAGATTTTGTAGATCTCTATTGTTTGATCTACCTATGATGTTGATTTATAGCTACAGTCGTTTTATTGTCACAAACCTTTTATGTCTTTATCCGAAAAGTTAGTTACACTGAAACATATATATATCAAATCCTTATTCACCTCTAACAACTCTTTTTGTATTAAACAAGAAGAAGAATATGACCCGGCCTTAGTGCACAAGTCACTAAGAAACCGGAGAACGGAGAACCCACATAACAAGTCCGTTTGACTAGAAAATTCAAAGTGTTCGAAGTTACCTATTAAAAGATAAGGCAACAAAATGTTGAAAATTAAACTCAACAGTCTAATCCAAAGAGAATCTATCTTTTGTCATTTAATTATAGTCAAAGATGTCTCTATTGCTCGAAAACACATTTCATACTTTGAAACAAACCACATCAAGAAATCCGGATCCGGTGTTGGTAACTCAACTAACGTTCTAGCTATCCATCCAAATGGTAGAGTTTTCGATGTCTCGAATTTGAACACCGACGACGGGTAAAGACTAAATTTACCATGCTTTAGTTTCTAACTTAAAGAGATAAAAAAAAAACACCAACAATAGGAAAATTCCCACATCAAAGAAATTATGGATTAGTTTCAAAAAAAATAAAAAAATCATGGATTTAGACATAAAATTTTTTTAGTAAAAAAAAATAACATTTAAGAGATGAACATAAAAAAATATTGTTGCCTTGCTGGATAATAATATTGAGAAAATGCCAAGATGAGAGATGGTAATTTTGTGGTTGCGTAACTTAAGCCTTAAGTCCTTGCACAAGAAGACTTGTGAAAAGACTTGAAAAAAAGAAAAAGGAATAAAAAGAGTAATCGTGGACCAAGACACAAGTCAACCACTAGTCTTTGTCATAGAGAAAGACCAAAGAAGATTTAAAGCATACATCTTCCTATGTAAGTTACCTTAAGAAACTGTACACACAAGTACACATTTCTTACAAAGCACTAACATTGAAGCTTCCTTTCGAAAGTTAAGTCTTCAGACCAAGAAAAGAGAAGATCATACATTCTTATAGGCATAAATAGTGTTGAGCATGAATGATGCAGAGACAAACTTGGCGAGGAGTTTCAGCGATGAAACTCACTCAGGGTTCGAGTTTCCGGAGCTAGACTTGTCAGATGAATGGATGGATGATGATCTTGTGTCTGCGGTTTCGGGGATGAATCAGTCTTATGGTTATCAGACTAGTGATGTTGCTGCTGCTTTATTCTCAGGTTCTTCTAGCAGTTTCAGTCATCCCGAATCTCAAAGGACCAATGCTTCTGTTGCGGCTACCGCCACTGCTTCTGCCAGTAAGTTTTCTCTTTAGATTCTAACAATAAGATCAGATCATCGTGAATTCAAAGACATAAGCCTCTAATTATAACGTACGCGAACCAAAATGGCTTGTTTATTTGCAGTTTACAAGTCATTCTATACTGACTCTGTTTTTTTTTCCTATTTCCTTATGCAAGACAACCAAAACAAGAAAGAACAGAAGAAAGTTAAAGAGAGAGTTGCGTTCAAGACACGGTCTGAGGTGGAAGTGCTTGACGACGGGTTCAAGTGGAGAAAGTATGGGAAGAAGATGGTGAAGAACAGCCCACATCCCAGGTAGGGAACAACATTTCTCAATTCTTGCTTACATCTTTCAAATTCAACCTTTTCATACTCTTGAGATCAGTCAGTTTCCATATTACTAAAAAAGCAGAGCAAATGTGAGAACACAAATAGCTGGGAAATGACATGCTTGTAGTAGTTGAATTGTTTTTCAGCCATTGCCTCCTTTGACCTGAAAATCATATACACCGAAAGTACCGTACCACTGGTTAATTGCAATGATTTCCATGTAATTTGCAGAAACTACTACAAATGTTCAGTTGATAGCTGTCCTGTGAAGAAAAGGGTTGAAAGAGATAGAGATGATCCGAGCTTTGTGATAACAACTTACGAGGGTTCCCACAATCACTCGAGCATGAACTAAGGCTCAAGGCAAGATTACGTTGCCTGAAAAAAGATAGTGAGACAATGCTATAGATGGCATCTTATTTTCTATGGTTGAGAGATATAAAAAAAGGGTGCAAGATGGTTATGATACTTAAACTGCTTCTAGTTCTTTATATTCATTGTAAACAGGTTTACAAATTTTGCGAGGTTTACGACATTCTGAATCTGTAGCATCTTAGTTTGTTACAAGTGAGAATCGGTGGACATATCAGTCCAGAGAACCTCATATCATATCATAAACTAGCAATCTTGGAATATCAATGCAAATCTTAGCAGGTAATTACCAAACCAATTCCCAAACCACTAATGAACACAATGGGATCTTGCCAGCTATAAGGTATCAATAGAAAATAATGAAGAAGCCATGCACAAGGAAGAGATCACATTTAAATCAATATCCGAAAATGAGCCATTACAAAGAATCATAGAGCCGCCATTACCTTGAATGTAAGCCTTGACGGTTTGATCCTCCTGGAGTGAGATGAGATGAAGCAGACATGTTTCTCCTACGAAGGCTCTGTATTCGACGTCAAGTCTCTGCTCATCACAGTGATTTTTAAAGGCAGTATTTACACTCAAGACGGAAAATCATATTCTGTCACTGAATAAGATCAACTTTTTTAGAAAGAAACAAGTGTAGATGAAAGACGAAACCATGAATTCGCAAATGGAGTATATTTACCAAAAATTATATTTCTCATACACATTGATAAAACTGATGACATCTGCATCTACTTTTTTCAACTAGAGAAAGAGGAGTCAGCGAAGCAATTTCCACCTTGAACGAGACTGCTTTCGCATCAAAATGACTAGTTCTTCAGCAGAGAGTGGAAAGAAAGAAATATAATAATATGCCGATCGAAATGCTACTATCACGATCTTTCTGTTACTTCATTTGAAAAGATCACGTCTAAATTTCTTGTAAATTGAACAGAGGCAGCAGAGCTACTCAAATCACCTTCTTGGTGCTGCCTATCAGATGTTATACTCCACAATGTGTCCAACCTCTTTCTAGTTGCTTGTGGGTTTGATACAATGATCGCCTTTGACTCTGAAGCTTTACAATTGATGGTTTTATCAGCACCACTGGCAAGTAACCAGCGGGATCCAGACTGTTGCTGTGATTTCGTACACCATGGATGGTCTACACCAGGCTCAATTTTCAAACCTGCTAGACCAATTTCAGTGATTCTCCACAACTGCGTATCATATCCAAAGGAGTCCTTATTTATCCCTTCTTGAGCCAAACTACACACAGATGAATTTGAGAAATCCAATGACCTTTCAACCTGGATCAGAGCAAGCATAGATGCACCAACAGGTTCATTATTTACGAATGGATCTCTACGTAATACTTGAAGAGCAAGTGTCAACTTGTTCCTTAATGTATGACCCTTTCCACTAGAAGCCTGATCTTGATAGGCGTGGTGCGCTAATATTTTATTTCTCATTTGCCTGCTGGTTTGATCTTTGTTGTCTAGCATTCCATGGTCAAGCCTTAACCACTCATCCAACGTTGAGGAAAAACTCATCAACTCTAGAGCATCAGACTGATCCATGGGTTTTGGTGCAATTCCTGATTGTGGATCTTGGTCTGACATACTGCATTGAATCTTTAATCCTTCTATCGAGAGAAGGTATATCTCATCAATAGCTAAGGAAGTGATATCTGCAAGAGGTACATAACTTGGGCACATATTGGATCCAAAGCCCCCAAATTCTTCATTTGAAGGAAAAAAATCCAGCTGTCCAGATGGTTTCTGAACCACGACACCTCTACTCTTGTCAGAGCAATCATGTCCAGTTCTGTAAGTCATGAAAAAAAATATAACATGACAACTATATCTTTTTAGAATAAACTTGGAAAGTATAAATATAATGCTTAATGTATCAACATGGTGAAAGTATCTGAACCTCTCAAATTTTGCGTCATCGACAACTTCATGTATCGTCTTCCCCATAATATCTTCCAAAGGCATTAATGTATTAACTTCAGAGCAAAGTCCTTCAATTCCAGAAGCTGCCAAACTTTGTAGTATTTCAAGGATATCAGAACCTAATTCTGATACTAGCACCACCGGGACTGAAACTTGCATGATTAGATGTGATGCATCCTTACACTCTCTGAACAATAAAGGATTTATGGACCGGATACACCCTCCCCCTTTTGTCCAAACAGAAGGACCAATGTTATCTCCAAGTGGAAGCAAATCTACTCCCTTGTCAACTGGAAGCTCTATTGGACTTCCAAACCCATCAGAGCAAGCACATAAAGAGTTCTCAAAACTTTTGTCATTAAACTCCCACGCTCGCAATAAATTTTCAGTTTCCAAGTCTTCAAGTACCTTGGCCTTCCTTCTGTCTATTAACAGCTGAGACTTTCCCTCAAGCTTGCTTTCTCCAACACCCAAAGAACTTGCAGAGAATGAGAAATCATTCGATTTCTCATCAGTATCAGAAACATATGCTGCTTCTCCATCTAAATCTAAGAGAAAGTTTCTAGAAGCGAAAGCCTCCTTCTCAAACTCTCGAAGCAGAGATTCACGAGGAGATGTAGGTTCACCATCTGAGGTATAAACATAAGAACATTCCTCAAGTTCAAGCATGTTTAGAAAATCATTAGCTACAGACTCAGTAATGTCATCCAAGCTTAGTGACTTCGTTGATATTTTGGCAGCTTTGTAAGTAGATTTAACTTCCAAAAAGTTTTCTTTCTTCGTAGAATCTTCCATGGCTGATGGAGATTTACTCTCAGATGACTCAGAATTTACCTGGCTACTGAAAGTTGACTTGGGTGCTCCATCAACTGAATGTTTTAGTGCGGCCACTGATAACTGATCAATAAAATGGGTTTCCTCGAAAAAGGATTCATTTTCATCTTTAAGTATCTCATGGACATCAATAATTTCAATTCTCGAGGACTCTGTATTTGGATCAGTGCTTTCTTCCAGCCTTGATCTTTCTTGCTGAAACATCTCTACTCCTTGTCCAGTAAAAGCAAAATCAGTGTCGCCAGAGTCATCTGCTTGCGTATCAGTCTTCAAATCTTGGTCTACTTCAGTTTTCCGCAGATGTTCATACTGAATATCAGTTCCTGTTGATCGTTGTGGGTTTTGTTCGCTAAGTTTCTCATAGAGAAAATCTATTGACTGGGAAAGATCCAAACTTAGACTCGGCGAGACTTGATTGACGACCTTTCCATCATCAAGCGATGACGATCTATGGTCCATACTTGGAACACTACCAACCCGCTTCAGCATCACATTTTCACTTGTTGAGTCACAGACTGAACTGCTGACAACTGAGTAATCAAAACTAAGATTCAAAACTGCAGACTCCGCCAGGCCTGATAATTTGAAGCTCGTGTTCCACTTTCTCGTGCTTCTTGTACCTTCCAGTTCCTCCAGAGACAACGGTAATATCTTGGTGAAATCAACCCAATGCTTCCCTAGAACAAGCCATGGAGCATCAACAGGAGAGACATAGACCAAAAAAAGCTTCACTTGATACTTTGCAGAACGATGAGGCCCATGTTTGCTACCATATACCGAACATCTATGCGTTAAAGTCTCCTCAAACTCAGCAGTTCCTTGTAAAACCTTGGAAGGTTGAGTAGTCATTACTTCATCCTTCCTCTTCCATTGCACAACCAACTTAGTACCATCCAAATTCAAAGGCAACCCTTCAATGGAATGAACATGGAGTAGAAAACAAACATCAAACCTACGCTGCCCAAAATGAGCTATAGCTTTCAAAGGCTTCTTCCAATCCCATGGTACCGACGATTTCTTCTTCTTATTTGACAACACTACCCCAATCTCTGTAGTTCTCGAAACAGATTTAGATCGAACAGAAGGGGACAACGAAAGCACCGGTCTTTGAGGTCCATTGTTCAAGTAAAGAGCTTTACTTACCTCCTTAATGTCCTTCAGAAGCTGCCCATTAGATGAATCCTCTCTATCATTCACAGACATTGCTTACACTCTCTTTGATCAAGTCATAAAATGCTGCAGAAGTCATAGAATCAATGTTACTTCAGAAACCACAAAAACAAGAATCTAACATGACCCAGAACGCAAAAACGAAAACTTTGAAATGGGTTTAGTCTCTAATGAAATCTGAATACTTAAAGGTCTCTGATTTCATACAAAATCTAACACAGAAACAGAGATAATCTATTGTGATTCTTACCGGTTTCAGAAGATTTTGAAAGAGTTTCTGGGGATTCTAAAAATAGAAATCTTTTGAAGAATCTTTGGAAGATGACTTCATAGGAAAAGCGTGAGTGAATTTAATACTTAGTTTCGCCGGTAGGGTTTCATTTGATTCCGGTGGGTCCAAAATTGAGTGTTGGTGATGCAGTGACGTAACTATGGAAGAAAAGCAGAGAAGATGAAGATATTAAGAGAGATAAGTGTGTTGTTTTATTCGGTCAAAAACGGCAAGACAACCATTATGAAAAACGGCATGCATTTTGCATTTTGCATGGGCTTGCTAGTATTTTTTAGTTCACTAGATTAATAATTTTTTTCTTTAACCGGAAAGAAATTTTTTTTTTTTGACATCTTCGGATCGACAAAGCCTGATCCATAGTTAATCCCTACTACGCGGGATATCGCGGTTTAGTGGAGTCGAACTCCGGTAGGCAGTGCCGGCTCGAATGTATGGGCTGCCTAAAGCAAGCCAGATAATTGATGCCCCACTGAAAAGGAAAAAAATCGTTTTAAAAGAATGCATATTGTGGGTTTTGAACCCCTGACTCGTTAGTAGAGAGAAACCTAGCTTAACCACTAGACCTATTGAACAACTTTAAAATGATGCCCCTAAATTTCTTTATGACATGTGATGCCCTAAAGCCCTAGCTTCATGAGCTTCTGCCACGGGCCGGACCTGCCAGTAGGGAAGACGGAGTCAAATGGACTAAACCACTAGATTAAAGCACATCCTAAAGGACTAAACCGGAAAGAAATCTAAAATCGAAGTTTAAACAAATTTTTTTTTTCATTTTTTGCTATATAATACTTTATTCTAAAGAATTAATCTAAACTTTTCTAAACTAAAAAATAAAAATGAATACAGAATACAGAGACATGTACACCAATCCAATATGTTACAGTAATTAGTAATTAGTAATGAATTAATAACTAAAAGTAAAAACAAAAAGACAAAGACGATATTTAGCTAGATCTTTACTATGCTTGGTTCATGAAACTCCAATAGGTGTCTAATAACACTTTGATCTACGAATATGATTGTCTACGTACGGATTGAGAAATTACATCTATAGTCTTTTGCGATTATTAAGAAAAACAATTGGTTTTAAGTTTTAATTACCATAGTTCCTTAAAATTATATTTGTTTTTTTATAAAGTTAAAATTTTATTTGTTACGAAGAATAAACACAAACATTTTCTATTTTTTCATTTCTGTATAAAAGTTTCCATATAGTAAAAAACAACTGTTTAGTAGATATATATTACCAATACGTATCTAAAAATACTTTCTTTTCTTTGACCGAAAGAAAAGGAGATACTAATCAATGATTTATAAGAACTTGAAGTCTCGTCCGTTGAATTGAGAGAAGAAAAACTTAGACCACAAGCTCCTTTGTGGTCTTGTGGTGACATAATTCTGCCTAGTGTTGTATGACCATGATGGCTTCACCGTACTCGTCAGACGATATCCATTCTCCGGTGAACTCGACGGTGGTTGCAATAGACAAAGAGAAACATAGTCATTACGCTGTCCGTTGGGCGGTCGACCATCTCCTCAATATGATTCACAAGCCAGTCATGATTCTTGTCCATGTTCGTTCCAAAAACTCAAACCGTAGGTACCTTATACTCATTTTTTCGTATAATCTTGAATTTTATTATCATTCTTGAAACTAGTAGGAATCATCATGATCATGTGTTTTCAAAATGTTTCAAGATTTTGAATGAATTGCGCAGATGGAGCCAACTTGAATAATGATGATCTAAATCAGCTTTTTATTCCATATCGAGGATATTGTGCGCGAAAAGGGGTATAATGATATATATAATCCTTCTTCCATTTCGTTTTTCGAACATTTTTTCAAGCATAAACAGAAATGTTTTAACACCATGCACTCTTAGTAGATTACAATGACGGAGGTTGTTCTTGACGATTCGGATGTGGCAAAATCAATCTTGGATTACGTTAATAACAATCTGGTTAACAATCTTGTAATGGGAGCATCCTCGAAGAACAGTTTTGCTAGGTCTTTTATGTTTAGTAAACCACATGAGGTGCAATCTAGCATAATGAAATCGACGCCTGATTTTTGTTCCGTGTATGTCATTTCTAAAGGAGGAAAAGTTCAATCTTCCCGACCAGCACAAAGACCTATCACCAATACGCTTGCCCCTCCTCGTGTTCCGTCATCTGGCTTTCTAATCCAATCTTTATCGGATAGCGAGCAAGATCTTATACCTAGGTAAACCAACCTTTGGTTAATTCCTTTTATCAGTTTCTTGCAAAAGTTTTACTAAAAGCTAATGTTGATTGTTTTCTTGATACATTTTAGGGTCCAGCGTAGTGCAAGGAACAATCCTAATGAGACGACTTATCCGCATAATCGTGCCTTCAACACAACGCAAAAAAGTTACAAAAACACCATAAATGGGTCGATGGATTTCAACAACGGTTTTAACCAAGTTGCCTTTCAAAGAAATCCAACGTTACAAAGTTCATTTTCTGATGAATCTGAAGTTAGCTTAGGCATGATGGGTTCCATTGATCTCTCTGCTCATAATAATATGGATTTTTATCATGGTGCATCGAGTTCTTCAGAAGAGTCGATTCCACAATCAACTGTACGTTTTCTTGAATGATTTTCTTTTTTGAGTTTAAGAATTAGAAGGCTCTAAATCCTTGGTTGTTGCTTTGTTTGCAGAAAGATATTGAAGCTGAAATGAGAAGGCTAAAGCTTGAACTTAAGCAAACTATGGACATGTATAGCTCAGCTTGTAAAGAAGCACTTACCGCAAAAAGAAAGGTATAGTTTAAATTTGAGCATGTTTCTTGTTGAATACAGTACTCATGGTTTCTTTTATTTTCTAGGCAAACGAGCTAAATCAATGGAAAATAGAAGAAGCTCGTAAATTCGAGAAAGCGAGGCTTTCTGAAGAAGCGGCATTGGCAGTTGCGGAAATAGAGAAGGCAAAGTGTAGAACAGCCGAAGAAGCAGCTGAGAAAGCTCAGAGAATGGCTGAGTTAGAAGGACAAAGAAGGAAGCAAGCGGAGATGAAAGCGATAAGTGAAGAAAAGGATAAAGACCGCGCAGTGAGTGCTTTGGCACATAACGATGTTCGCTACAGAAAATATACAATAGAAGAGATTGAAGAAGCCACAGAGCGGTTTGCAAATCATAGGAAGATTGGTGAAGGAGGATATGGACCGGTGTATAATGGCGAACTTGACCACACTCCTGTTGCCATTAAAGTTTTAAGACCTGATGCTGCTCAAGGAAAAAAACAATTTCAACAAGAAGTAAGATTTGTATTTATTTTTTCTTTTTTTTTTTTGGTTTTGCAGATTACAGGTTTAATTAATCTCATAATCATATATATATTTATACTTTCATTTTACAGGTTGAGGTTTTAAGTTCCATAAGGCATCCTCATATGGTTCTTCTCCTTGGTGCATGTCCAGAATATGGATGTTTGGTTTATGAGTTCATGGAAAATGGGAGCTTAGAGGATAGACTCTTCCGTAGAGGAAACTCTCCACCGCTTTCGTGGAGGAAACGTTTTGAAATAGCCGCGGAGATCGCTACTGCTCTCTCATTCCTTCATCAAGCTAAGCCAGAACCTTTAGTTCACCGCGACCTTAAACCAGCCAATATACTCTTAGACAGAAACTACGTGAGTAAGATCAGCGACGTTGGTTTAGCGCGGTTAGTCCCAGCATCGGTAGCTAATAGCGTCACGCAATACCATATGACTTCCGCGGCAGGAACGTTTTGTTACATAGACCCTGAATACCAACAAACAGGAATGTTAACCACAAAATCAGACGTATACTCATTGGGGATATTGCTACTTCAGATCATAACCGCAAGGCCTCCCATGGGGCTGGCTCACCAAGTCTCGAGGGCAATTAGTAAAGGAACTTTCGTGGAATTGCTTGACCCCGTCGTGCATGACTGGCCTTTACAAGAGGCTCAATCTTTTGCTATTCTATCGTTGAAATGCGCGGAGCTAAGAAAAAGAGATAGACCTGATCTTGGGAAGGAAGTAGTCCCACATCTTATTAGATTAAAAAACTTTGGGAATGATGTTGATTTGATTCGTGGTGATGAGAGAACTAACGAATGGATATGACAAAGAACAAACATATGGTTTTGTAATATTCAGAATATATAAACTGTTGAACTTCGCATACAATTCATACAAATAAGGCTCATGTTGGAATTCGAATAGAGTCTCTCTTCTCATAAAGTTCCTTTTCACAATTTTACCCCTTTAAGAGCCATTGTAGGATTTTTTGAGTATACAAACAGAAGAATAGAAGATGGATTCCATTTGGAAATTGTAGGCTTTTTGAGTATACAAACAAAAGATTTAAAAGAAGAGAATAAGAATACATGTTAAGAGGTTAGTACTAATCTAATACCAAAGATGTTAAAAAAAAAATTCCAAATGTTAGGGTTAACAAAAGAAAAACAATAAAACTAAATAAAATATCTTTCACCAGTAAAAACTCAAGAAAAGATCTGAATCTACTTCATATCTGTCATAGAAAACAATTGAAATCCACTCCAATATTGGTATTGATTTCTTTGGATCTTCCATAAAGTTGACTATAATTATGCATATATATTCTTTCAACATGTCCAACTCAAAAACTGAGATCGAGATTCATAAATAACAACTATGTAAACTGATGAGATAAAGCCAATTATCTGTCATGAGTTCTTTCTCGATAGAGAGAGACACCGAAAAATAAAAAGAGACACAGAGAGAGGGTATGGCTCATAAAATGAAACAATCTACATAATAATGGCAAATCAATTGATATTTTAATATGCTGATTTTATGTTTGTAAAGAATGGAACCAAACCAAGGATATCGAAATAATCAAAATCAAAATATATCTCTATATAAAAATAAATTAAATGGTGTAGAGATAGAGAGAGAAGGGGGTGACGGATAGAGACTGAGCACACATAGCTTCAAGCATGAAACCGTCAAATATGCAAGAAAGCCACCATGTGTGCTCACTCTCTTCTGTCACCATCAATTCCTCACCACTCAAACCATCCATATTTATGTTTCATATCTCTTAATAACACATACATGTATAAACCCTAGCCACTTTAAACTCAATGGATATAATATAATATAGATATACCTATATATTTATATATCGATGTTCCATTATGGAGGAACATTGCTCTAAATTCTTATAGGATATATGTGTTTCTTTATCTTTGGCTGTGTGAAGAAATGAAGAGCTTGTTGTGGCTTTTTATAGCCAAAGGGAGAGAGAGGGATCGAGAGAAATCCTAACAAATATCCTATATTTTCTCTCTCTTCTCCAATTATTTGGATACAGATAATCTTGAAGATAATGGAAGGAAAAAGATAATAAAGTTATTATTTTACAGTAATATTGAGATATTTATTTCCATTTCTAGTTAATTCTTTTTTATTTTTACTTTTTTGCTCATATGATAAACACCCAATTCATTGCTATATGTAATCGAGCCAGACTGATATATCCTGTTTCCGTTTTCACCCTATAATTTAAAGGATTTGGAAGACTTTATAAATGTCTAAAATCTAAATCAATGGAATCTGGACAAACAAGGAAGAAAATGACCTAACTATATAGCAAAATCTGCCATAAGTCTATTGTATGCAAAATCGCCTAAACCATAATCCCAAATGTTTTGCAGGATCTGTCAAATTCGTAACCTCAAATCTTAATTATAGTTTGCCATATAAGTATATCATAAGTCTTTCAAGATCTATCGAAAGCCAGCCGACTCAATTATTTACAAAATATGTTTAGTTACTTACGTTTAATACGTTGTCACTTACAAATACAATTAAGGTTTGCAGAAAATATATTTTAATAACATATATGCACATTTATCATCAACATAGAATAATATATATATATATATATATATCTGGTATTACACGATGTTAGTGATGAAAATCTATATCTGGTATTACACAAGGTATTACATATGCTAACGACCTAAGCACATCTAATAAAGTTGATAAAAAAAAAAACGACCTAAACGCACACACAAAAAAAAAGAGGATAGTTCTGGATTAAACAAATCCAGCAGACACATTTAATATGATCAATCTCTCGGTCGATATTTTCTACTTTGCAAGTAAGTCATATAAAAATCCATTAAACACTTTTATTCATCATTTTTTTATAGGAATGTGAATATCATTCATCATTACATTATGTTAAAAACTTTTTATTTTATATATTAAAGACATATGTTAACTATTAATTAATCCGAATAGAAAAATAAATTTCATATATTATAAGTACATAACATTATCTATATATGTTAGTCTATAAGTAACACCTTGCCAATTAATTTGATCATGTACGGAGACCGTCATCTAGTTTAAATGATATTTTTTTTAAGAATATAACGTGTGTTATGTACAATGGTAGGTCGTGGATGCAATCACAATTCACAAGTATGATAAACTAAAGAAAAAGAATAATATCCGCATACGTCTGTTAACTTTTGCTTTAGTATATAACAGAAACGATGCTCGAAAATACATTAAAAAATAGTAGATATTTCCGAATATGGGAATCGTCAATCATGTATGTGTTTGTGCTTTCTCGAGAACTTCCCCTTTGAGCATTTGTTCTCATCGATTCTTTTTATTCATAATGTACATTTCGTTTTTGAGCATTACTTTTGAATTTTGATAAAGCAGAAGACCTCTCGACGATTAATCTGCTTATAGTGAGAACGGGTTAAGAAGATTAATAAAACCTTAAACCAAAAAAAAAAAAGATTAATAAAACCTTGGCTATTTCTAAATATATGTGTTACTCTTTTTTGTTACGTTAATAGCTTTGTTGTTGAAAATGTTTTGGTTAAATGTAAATGTAGAGGACTAACATAACTTTTATTTATTTTATATAACTCTTTTCAATTAATAAGAGATTATATATAACGTTGACCGTGCCAACAATAATAGATGCCAGAAGCGGTTAAAAATAAATCGCCCTAATATATTAAAGAAAATTGAATGCAAAATATTTAGATAACAATGTAAATAAAGACAAATTGTAAAAAAAAAATATGGAGAACAAGATGTGTTTGTGTGACTGTAAAATTATCCTTTAACAATTATAAGACCTCACGAAAAAGACAAACATCAAATCTTTTTTGTTACCCTAATTAATAACTATAGTATCTAACACTTAACAATTATATATATAAATTGCTAAACAATGTTCAGAAACCCATGTTTTGCTTACCCTAACTACCATAAATCATTCAAAGTTTTATTATTTGGGATAAAATATATGCCCTTAATATTTTCAAGAAAATTGATGCCATAGGCCAATGTTTCAATTTTACCAACTGTGGCACGGCCCTGACGTTGATTGATTGGAGTGACCGAGTGACCACACACACAGTCACAAATCCAAAAATATATTATTCTTTCTTTCCACTTTCGGCCAGAAAGCATGTGGAGAATGCCCAGCCTGTCACGTGTCGTAATGGGGTTTGTTCGTCGTCCAACCCTACACATCCCAAAGTGGGAGTGGGTTTTGGTTTGTGTTCCCATTTCACATCTTATTTTCAACTTTTAGTTTATTTTTCGTCTATTTTAAATTTAATAACAAAGTGAAATTATAATAATTTTTTTTTACTAAAAATTAGAATTCTCAAATAGTATGGTGGTTTATTTATTTTTATTCGTAATTCTCATGTCTAATGTGCAAGAATAAAATAAATAAATGGTTTAGATAATAATATTAATCCAATTAGTCCACACATATTTGATGCGTTTATTGTTAACAAGTTTTTTTTTTCATATTTATGATCCAACATATTAGTAGTTTATTTTTGTTTGAATATATATGCAAAGAGGTAATAACCGTAATATGCTAACATTGCAAACATGAATCTTATCATATATATTACATATTACAATACGTCTATCATAACAAATTATGAAGAAAAATATCCTAAAATACCATATTAAGTTTTTTTTTTCTTCTAAAAATACCATTACTTGTTTATTTTTCTAATAATACAAAAAAATTTGTATAAGAATATTTTTTCAACCAACATAAATTACAAATAAAATTAAAATATTATATTTGGGTTCCCTATTTCCAATTTATGGTTTATATTTCCACCATTTAAAAGAGATTTTGATTTATTTTAATATGAAATTTTGGTATTACTGGGGAAAAAAATTTGGAATGGTATTTTTGAAATAAAAGCTTAAAAATGTGGTATTTTAGAAAATTGCCAATATGAATCGCTTATTTCCCCTCCCATTATATGTGAAAATATTTCGGCTAATATTCATGTCATTCTCTTATTTGAAATGTTATATTTATTATCTTTAATGGATGAAACTCTCTGAGAAATGATTACGAACAGTACTAACGATTTTGATAAATATGAACGAAAATGTTATTTCCCACATAAAGTTGAATCATCTACTTAGTGTGAAACTAATGTATGCGATAATGTAGATGATTTAGTTTTCTATGATTTAAAGGTATTCATTTTTGTCTCCTCTCATTTGATCCATATTATGCCCCAAATTTCCTTGATCAAAGGGAATGAAAAAGTATTCTAAAAATAGACCGGGCCCAGGTCTTACGATCAGATTTTTGCCTAGTTAGGTCGGATCATTATAGTCATGGAACTCATGGGTTTTCTGAAAAACAAATGTAATGTGCTTCTAACAATACATTAGGTATTAGGAACCTTGTTGATAACATTCCAAAGGGTCGGAATGAGATTTTGAAGTACATTTTAAGAACCATTGCAAACATTTTGAAATACATTCTCCAAGCTTTTTGGGATTATGGGAAGGGAGCAGCTAGAAATATCTGTAACTACTTGAAAAATAAGTGTGCTCGTATTGACAAAAAAATTGATAGAATGACTGATAAGTATGGTACCAAATTTCTCTTGTTTTGTGTTTTTGCTGCGTGTGTTTGGGCCTTTTCGGGTTTAAAATTTGATGACATGATTAAGGCATTGAAGAGATTGAATGTGATGCTCATATTGAGAGGTGTGAGGAATGTTCTCTGTTTGGATTCTCTATACCAAGATGTCCAGGGTAATCCAAATTAGGTTGATGATTAGGGTGTTTAGTGTACTAATTGGACTTGTTTGTAATGCTCATTGATCATCTAGTTGTGAACGAAAGTTGATAATTAAGTGATTACCGCTACGGAAGTGGATTAGTCATATATATGAGTTCCAAGTTCTAGGATGGTGCTTAATTTAACATTTTGCATCATTTCATGATTGTTAATCTATTCTCATGATAATAAACCCATGCTCCAATGTTATCTCTATATTTTACTTCTTGCATTTTTTTTATCTTTTAATCTAAACAAAAACATTAAAACCATTTGCTCTAGATTGTGGATGTAGGATTCACACTCGATTGTCTTTAAGTATTTTTGCGGAGAAAAACTCTAAAATCAATGGATGAAAAATAAGAATCCGAAAGAGAAAATAACCAAGAAACGATTGAAGGAAAAGAAATTGATAAGAACGAAAATACAAAGAGATTTGAGAAATTGTAAGAGATAAAGTATGTAGTATTGCTTGATAGTAAGGGGTAAAAGATTGTCTCTCCCAAACACATGCGTTTGAGGTTGCTTTTATAGAGAAAACATGATTAATGCGGCTATTTACTATTCGTAATCATATTGATCCGCATTAATCACATAAGTTACATTTTGACCGAAACGGCTTGAATTTGAACTTGTCTTGGGCTTCACGTGGGCCTTCCGAACTCTTTCTTGCTGACTCCGAACTCCCATGCTTTGATGCTACCGCGAACCCCGAACAGTATTCTCCTCGCTTCGGTCTTTCTCTATGCGAACTGTATGTTGAATAAGAGCGAACTCCGTACTGGTAAAGATCGAACTCTTTTAGTAGACTGAATCGAACTCCCGACTGGTTAAGTGCGATTCTTATAATAAAATATCTTTAATTCCAAGAGGATTATTATGTAATAATGACGTGGACAGATCCAAGTGGATCCTACCGAAAATGTGTGGGATCCGACCCCAACATAGATTAGTTTGAATCTTGCATCCCTACTGTTGCAATCTTTATTCTTCATGGGATCGCCATCTAAAATACATTAGCGAAAGATTGTTGATTCATTTAGATTATTAATTGACAAAACGCATAGAGCGACAATATTAGGAATTTACATAGAATTTATTCAGTAATGTTGGATTAATTGTTGACTTGGGCTGTAAAAGTATTAGAGCTAGGATTACTTTAAAATTTTCAAACTCGGACTTTCCAAGACTAGATCAAAATTTGGCCTACTATGTCTCTTTTCTATCTTCAAGATATTGTAACTGAGATGCAGGTCCAACCCACATGGTAAGGTAGGATGCGAGTGCGACGCCCGAAGACCTTATTTTAAATTTAAAAAAAATACATACAAAAAAGCCTACATTTATTTCAAAAATTAGATATTCCCCAAAATTAAATATAATAGGCCCAAATTTTTAATAAAAAATCTTGAAAAGCCCAAAACTATTAAAATAATCTGTTTTTAATAATAAAACATCAAAAAGGTTACTAAAAATAGTAAACAAAAAAAAACAATTTGGGGTAGTTAAAGGCCAATATTTGTTTATTTATTTGCGCAAAGGTCCCTATTTTATTTGGGCCGGGACTGCTAAGATATAGTGCTATTGTATTTCTTTTATGCGTGATACAATGGGTGTCGAAACGAGTTAACCCGCCGTGGACGCTCGCCTAAATTAAAACCCCTATATGAGATCATATCCTAGTGTAAGTGGCATGAACATAGCCTGATAGCATCCAAAACCGGTTTGTGATTTGAGAAATGATACAAAGGAGGTCAGTTAAAAAACAAAACACCAGTTTACATAATCCTAGACCTATAAAATCCAGGAAGAGGACAAATAATATAATAACCGAGGATAAGAAAAGGTAAAAAAAAGACAAGTGAAACAAATAGTCTTGTTCTAGCCAAGTTGCTTTCAGAAGAGACATTATCTAAATGCTTCCATGTGAGTTAAGTAAGCTGTCGCTTTTCAAGCTTAGAATCTGTTACAATTTCTTTCTAAAATAAGAGACAGATCATTGTGATTGATCTCCAAACTTTCAAACAAAAATTAACAATAAGAAGACATAATGGCCTTAACCATACATCAAAAGCTTTGCACTGTTGAAATAAGGATTGTGACTGTAAACATAATTGCTGTTTCAAAATGTTCAAAGATATTTTTTCTTATGCACAAAAGCTTGACTATAATATAGTTTCATTGAGGCTTGTTCTTATTTAGTAGTGGATAATCTCCAAGTTGTTCAACTTTCCAGCTTTGGTGAGAAGCAATGTGCTTGTGTGAAGGAGTATATAGCTGCCAAGAAGAACCAAAAACTGAAAACAATTGTATTGTTTAAATACTCAAAACACAAATATAATCTAAAGTGTTTTAGGTACCTCCATCTTCTCCATAAGTTCTCTAGCCGATGGAGCAGAAACAACGATATTACGAGCGCCTGGCTTAATAAAACCTTCTTCAACTCCAGTGTCAAACAAAGCAAGCAAATTGTTATAGTAACCATCAACATTCAAAAGACCAACCTGCAGAAAATAATACAATCCTCATCATCCACATAATATCTATCTGTGTTCTAATGTAGATACCAGCAAAGGGAATGGTGTCAAATACCGTCTTCTTATGAATACCAAGCTGTGCCCATGTTATCATCTCCAGTAGTTCCTCCATAGTTCCATAACCTCCTAATGAAACAAGAAGCCACCATCATTTAAAAATGCAAACTTTTAAAAACTTGCTAGAATCTTTGGAATTAGAAAACTCGCCAGGGAGCACAATGAAAGCCTCAGCTTCTTGAGCCATTGCAGCTTTGCGCTCGTGCATGTCTGCAACAATTCTAACATCTCCAACAGTCTCACCAGATATCTGCTTAAACCCCTTTCAATCCACAAGCAATTAACAAAACCAAAACAAAGTCTGTAGAGTTTTAAACATACCTCAATAGGCATCAAAGCTTTAGGAATGATCCTAAATCCATATAAAAGATATTTAGATTAAAGTTTTAAAAATTACATCTAATGGAAATGAAGACAAAAGTGGAAGAGAGACACTTAAACTAACCCGAGTACATGACAACCACCTTCCGAGACTCTCCTAGATATCAAACCCATTAGACCAACACTTCCTCCACCATAAACCAAATCAATCTTTCTCTTCACCTAAAACTTCACACCAATCTTTAGGGAAACAATTGATTCATCTATTTCTTCTTTTAAACAATCAGAACAACACCCACAAAACAGAAACACTTAAAGATGAACAAATTGCATTCACTAACACTAAATTCTAAACATTGTCCACCACAAAGTTAATCATAGAGCGAAAAAACTCAAACCCATGTCTAAAATCATTCACATGAACAACCAAATTTCAAAAAGTTTGTATTTTGGCTCTCAAAAAACACTAAAAAGTTCTGATTTTTCAGTTCATTTGCAAGCAAAAGTTCGTATCTTTATCCAAGAATTTTAGAAATAACTATGATTAAAAAGAAGAAGAAAAAGAACAAACCAGTTCATTGCCAAGTTCGATTGCAGCATCACTGAAAACTTCTCTGTGACCAGAGTGACTTCCGCAAAAAACACAGATTTTACTGAATTTGGTTCTCTGATTTTCCTCCATTAATGATTATGCAAAATCCAATTTTTTTTTTCCAGAAGCCGTTATAAAACCAAAATCGCAGAATTCAGAACGAAGAAAGCGACAAAGTGAATCCTTTGTTAGCGGGTACTCTTCTGGTACTATGGACGCAATAAGGCAATAACCAAATAAAATTTTCAAATAAAAATATATTATATTTTAACATTAAACCAAAAGTATATATATATATATATGTTGAGTCCAGGAAAAAAAAATGTTTGATATATATAAAAAAGGATAGCTAGTAAAAAGTTATTGTTATTTGCAATAAAAGAAAAAAAGGAGTAAAAAATTAATGTTTTGAAAAGATAATGAGCAATATTAGACCATGTACATAGCTGATATAATGAGAGTATCAGGAGCCCATAAATAATTGTTTAATGGATCAGAGTATACAGTTGGGCCTGATCCGTATCAGTGGAATGATACTTCTGATACCCAGTATCGGGTGACGTGGCGGCAGCTGATTCGTCAGGGAAAAAACAGAGAAAAAAAAAATCCCGTTTTTCGGGATTCTTCTCTCTCAATCGCCGGCTGCCAAGGTTAAATGATCAGTCATCTGAGCAGTGTTCCGAGATATTTTCACAGTATTCCGACTTCGATTACTCGGATTACACTCCGTCGATCTTCTTCGACTCTGGCAGCGAATTCTCTGAGAAATCTTCTTCTGATTCTCCAATTTCACATTCTCGCTCTCTGTACCTCGAGTTCAAGGAACATTTCTGTAGATCCACAATTCCAAACGATTTGGGATCTTCTTGCCAGGAAGAAATTCACTCTGAAGTAAGTGGTATAATGATTTCATGTCTCTTGGAATAGTTGCTAGTAGTTAGAGATTGAAGATGTGGTTATGTGCTTGAAATTGTTCACTCGATTACTAGTCTGTTTTGATCTGAGAAATCTCAAACAATAAACATCTCAAACAATAAACAAACATTATAAATAATATTAAAAATTTTTTAATGATACTTTATGAGAGTATCACCTATAACCATGCTCTTAGGTTTGGGCATTCGGTCGGTTCTGTTTATCCTAGTTGGTTTATTCAGATTTTCGGTTTTTTCGGGTTTATTATAACTTCACCGAATTGAACCGAATAAAATAAGTGAACCCAAGGTGAAATAATAAGAAATAATAAGTGAAAGATCATGCACATTTTTAAATAATTTTTCTCCTTTATTTTAAATAAATTTCTTTTTTAAGAAAAGCCTTTGCTTATATAATCGAAACTACAAAAATAACTAGAAGAATACAGAAGAAGGAAAAGAGAAAAACAAAAGTTGTAATTTCTTCTTCACACGTTTTCCTTAAAGTGGATGAAATTTGTTTTCAAACTTTTGTTTTATGCCCATATTCGTCGCGTATTCGTGTCAGTGCTTATATTATTACATGCTCCATTAATTTTAATAACGTCAAGCATCATAATTGATTATAGTAAAAACTATTTTGAATATGAGAGGCTTACAATATAAATAAGAGGCTTACAATATATCTCATGTATATAATATAATGATTTTAATTTGAAAATTTGATAATTTACGAGTTACGACTGAAAATCTTCTTCATCTTTTTTTGGATAATTTTTTTAGTGTATTTTTTATATAATATTTCTTATTTACAACCACCCGCTATACCATGGCCAACGCAAACGCTCGAGAGAAAGAAATTTAAACGTTATAAAGGGTTTTTCTGATTTGTGACAACCAAACAATTTCTCTCAACAAGCAAATTAAAGAGACGTGAAAGTAATGTCTTTGCTGAATTTGCTTATAAAAGCAAAGCAAATAAACACAGTGTACTCTTACTTTTAATCCTCGTTTCACTGCTCATTCGTGTCTTTCTTCTATCAAGGTTAATTACCATTTTTTTCTTTGATTCTAGGTCTAATCTTTGTTTCTTGCATAATGCATGGGTCTTCTTGTCTTGATCTTGAAAATTTTGCTTCTATAACTACATTACTCGGCTTCTTGTTGTCATTTTCTGTCAGGATTTTTTTTATTTCTTGACAAAGAATCTATGAAATCAAACACATTTACTTACTTTTTGTTGATCTGACAAGAGTTAGACCGATTTTTCTGATGACATTTGTAATAATGTCTGAAATCTTCAAAGTTGAAATAAAAAAAAAGTTGGATTTTTTGTGATCTTGAAAGTTACTACAATGCTTCACTCACTTTAGTGTCTCCTCTTATCTCAGTTTTGATAATCTTGTGTTTGATCCTAAATTTTCTTTATATACTCTCATCATTTTAGGGTTATGGCTTATATTTGAAGGTTCATGAAATTAAATTTTACTAAATAATGTTTTTTCTTTCCTTACAAGGTCTTTGCTCTGATTAGATCTGGTGACGATGGACATGGAGACTTCTTGGAGATTTCTCAAAAGTGTTTGCATACTTTCCTTTCTCATTGACGCTTGTTCTGTCTACCAAAGCCTTTGTCTTGTCGATGCTCAAGAAGACACCATTGTAACACTACAAGTAGATGCTTCTAACATGACAAGACGACCAATTCCCGAAACTCTATTCGGAATCTTCTTTGAGGTTTTGCACAATTACATGACTTTATTATAGGATTTTTCCCACCAAAATTCTCTCTAAGCCTTTGTTCACATAGATCTTGGTTTTAAAGAAGTAATGGTAATTTTGTGAAACTTACCTTTTAAGCATGCATGAGCTAAATCTAAACTGTTTTTATGTAACTTAACTAGTCCTAATGTTTAATGTTTTAACTTAGCTCTAATAAAGTTTTTGAATCTGATAAAATTATTGACAGGAAATAAATCATGCTGGAGCAGGTGGACTATGGGCTGAACTTGTTAGCAACAGAGGTTTTTCTAGATTTTAGAACTTTTCTATAAAGCATTTCATTAAAAGAATGGTAATAACAATCTTTGGTTATAGGATTTGAAGCTGGTGGACAAACCATTCCTTCCAATATCTGGCCTTGGTCCATTATTGGAGATGAATCATCCATTTATGTCGTTACAGACCGTTCTTCGTGTTTTGAGCGTAACAAGATTGCTCTTAAAATGGAAGTGCTTTGTGACAACAATGGCACTAGCAATTCTTGTCCATCAGGAGGAGTCGGGGTTTATAACCCGGGTTATTGGGGCATGGTTGCATTTTTATACTCTCAATTACAATTTGCATTTCCTCTAATGCTTAAACAAGTTTTACTCATTTGTCTATCTTTTCTACTAGAACATTGAAGTAGGGAAGAAATACAAAGTGGTGTTCTATGTGCGTTCGACCGGGGACATCGATGTTTCTGTGTCGTTTACAAGTTCGAATGGGTCATTAATTCTTGCTTCAGAAAATATTATGTGAGAAAGAAACTTTCACATTCTCCAATATTTTTCTGAATGTTTTCTTAATGATGTTTTTCATTTATTTCTGTAGAGCTTTAGCTTCTGATGTTTCAAATTGGACTAAAAAGGAAATGCTTTTAGAAGCAAATGGAACAGATAATGGTGCAAGACTTCAATTTACAACTACTAAAAAAGGTTCAATTTGGTTTGACCAAGTCTCAGCCATGCCTATGGATACTTACAAGGTCTGTTTACTTCTTTGAGACGACGATGGCTAATATATAGAGTCTAGCTGCATATTCAAAACAGAGAAATTTATCTAAGAAAAATACAAGGTTATGATTTTCTTGGTTGGTCACAGGGACATGGTTTCAGAAACGATCTTTTCCAAATGATGGTTGATCTAAAACCGCGTTTCATCCGATTCCCGGGTAATTTCTAGAGAGCAAAATAGCATTTCACTTGGTAAAACATATATGAATAAAGATGAGAAAAGCTAAAAGACTTATCAATATTTTGTGAGTTAGGTGGTTGTTTTGTGGAGGGTGAATGGTTAGGTAATGCATTCCGCTGGAAAGAAACCGTGGGAGCTTGGGAAGAAAGACCTGGCCATTATGGTGATGTTTGGAAGTACTGGACTGATGATGGCCTTGGCCACTTTGAATTCTTTCAAGTAAAAGATTTTGTTCCTTTTTAGTTCTATAACCATTTCAAGTGTTTCAATTATTCTTCCTAAGCTCGATATCAAATGTCGAAACAAATATTCTTGTAGCTTGCAGAAGACATTGGTGCAGCCCCAATATGGGTGTTTAACAATGGTAATTCTTAAGCTCTATATCTTATGACTTTATTTGCATGTATTCACCTCTGTGTAACTGTTGCAGGGATCAGTCACAATGATCAAGTTGAAACAGAAAATGTCAAGCCTTTTGTTCAAGTATACTCATGGAACTCTCTATTTTGATTAAAAGAGTGAGAGTGGTTCATTAGTGAGCCAAAAGTGAAACTAAAATGTCTCTTTTTTTTCTCGGTTTCAGGAAGCGATTGACGGTATAGAGTTTGCTCGCGGAGATCCTAATTCTACATGGGGATCAGTTCGAGCTGCAATGGGACATCCAGAGCCTTTTGAACTGAAATATGTCGCGGTCGGGAATGAAGATTGTAATAAGACTTACTACAGAGGTTTTTGCATTTCTCTCTGTTATTTAAAAACATTAGAAATAAACAAGAGAGCTTTGGTTTTACTAAACAAGAGAGTTTTTTTCAGGAAACTATCTTGAGTTTTATGATGCTATCAAAAAAGCTTATCCAGACATCAAAATCATCTCCAACTGCGATGCATCGTTTAAACCGCTCGATCACCCTGCTGATTACTTTGATTACCACGTAAAAATACCAAAAACAAGAACCGTTTCAAATTTTATTATGCATAACATTGGTTTTTAACAGATTCTTATCATTCCCTTTTGTTCCAGGTTTATACTCTTGCAAAGGACTTGTTTTCCAGGTCCCATGACTTTGACAATACACCCCGCAACGGTCCAAAGGTGCGGTAATATATAGATGATACAAAAGAGTTCATTTTCGACATTAAAAAACTGCGCTTCTTCGCCTTGTATCTTCTTCTAATGAAGAAACTTTCAACATTTTTTGGTTATAGGCTTTTGTTAGCGAATACGCTGTAAATAAAACGGATGCTAATAATGGAAACCTTTTGGCCGCTCTTGGGGAAGCAGCCTTCCTCCTTGGTTTGGAAAAGAACAGGTTTTTCTCAAAACTCTATCTTCTTCTTTGGTTTTGAGAAGAAAAGTTAAAACAGTCATTGTCCTGTTTTTGTTGCAGTGACATTGTAGAAATGGTTAGCTATGCACCTCTCTTTGTCAACACAAACGATAGACGGTATCTCTCATTTTCATTTTAACGGTTTAATTTTATCGGTATCTTGAATGCGGTAATCAGAAACAAGCCGGTTTCTTTTGTTTTTTCAGGTGGATCCCTGATGCAATAGTTTTTAACTCGTCTCATCTATATGGAACTCCTAGCTATTGGGTCCAACAGTTCTTCACCGAGTCCAGCGGAGCAACTCTTCTCGATTCTAAACTCAAGGGAAACTCTTCTTCAGTTGAAGCATCTGCCATCTCCTTCCAAGCCAATGGCAAAGATTACGTACAGATCAAGGTTTGGTTATTTCGCATTCGCAGAAAACAGATGTATAGATAAAAGAGTTCTGTTTCTGACAAAATATGAATGTTCATATATTGAAGGCTGTAAACTTTGGAGAAGAATCAGTAAATCTAAAGGTAACGGTGACCGGATTGATCGCAAAATTTTATGGATCCAAGAAGAAAGTACTTACATCTGGCAATGTGATGGATGAGAATTCTTTCTCAACCCCAGAGATGGTAAAACAGATACACATGACTTAAGGCTTAGTTTTGTTCTAAATCTTGAAAATGTTGGTAAGTTGTTTTCTCTGTTCCATTTCTACAGATTGTGCCGCAGGAAAGCTTGCTAGAGATGGCTGAGGAGGAGGACCTTATGTTTGTTCTCCCACCGCACTCGTTCTCCTCCTTCGATTTGTTGACAGAATCTGAAAATATCATCAAGATGCCAATATGATTCCTACAACAATGTGAAGAGAAACATCATGTTGGAGACTTCATGTCTTTTACTCTTCAGTGGTCATTAAATATATAAACGTATATATATGTTCGTGAATAATAAAAAAAGTTATTGCCCTAGGATTACTTGATCCGCAAGGTTAATACCAACAATATAGTATTAGGTTACAAGAAGGCCGAGAGAAAACAACCAGTGCTAATACACTTGGACCCTAAACTGTTTAATCAAAGAAACTTACATTGTGTAGTCAAAAAGCAGCTAAAAATAGCCCAAAATTAAAATGTTTACTGGTAAAAACTGCTCACAGTTTCTTGTTTTACTTTTCTTGAAACTATATTTAGAAAAGACATCGAGTAACAAATCTTAAGACTTGAGAAACTAAAATCCCCTTAATTCCAGCAATTTAACTCACCTTTCAAAGCTAAAAAGACATCACAAACAGACACCAAAATATTAGAAACCATAAAAAAAAAATGTTCCATTACTTTCACACAATTTTGATTAATTCTATTATATTTTGTATGTAAGAGCAAGATGGCTCCCTTCATCGCCTTATTCACCGGCCTTTGTGGCTTCAAGCAAAAACCTCGGCCATTGGGAACGATCGAGACGGAGAACCAGTCATCTCCTCTTGAGACCACAGAAAGAGAACAAACATGGAATGACTTCCAGAACAAGGAAAGCGATGACTTGCAGAACAAGGAAACCGTTGATCGAGATACTAATGCATTTAATGAGGATGATAGTGACACAAACTCTGAGCTTCCGTTGCCTCCAGCGAGAAAAGGAGCGTTACGGGGAACATATTCGTGTAATAACATGGTGTTAAGAAGATCCTTGTCTAATAAGAAGAAACTGAGCGCGAGCCTAACGATCCAAATGCCAAGATCATTGTCCATGGTCCTTAAACGTGCTGTTGAGGAGGATAAATCTGTGAGGAATAAGAAACTGAAGGCGGAGAATTCGATTCTGATACGTCCAATTATACTTGGAGAGAGATGTAGGGTTCTTGATGCGGAAGAAGGAGATGAAGATCACAGCCAAAGAATGCCAAAGAACCGAATATATCGTCCTAGATCCATGAGTTCGATCTCGATTTCGAGAACTAACTCGAACATTGATATGAATGCAATTCCCGTAGAAGTAACATCATTAGAAGACTCAGTGAAAAAGAAGGAAAATAATTATTAACCAAAAGATCTAATATTATGATATCTAACAAGAATCTGAAATGAATTAGCTTCAGCGTGTATCCCAAGATTAGGGGTTAATTGTTAAATCTCATGAATCAGAGTGACATCATCGTGAAAAATTCGATGGTGAGTGATATCATCAATTTAATTCGAAGGATCATGATAAAGAAAAAAGTACTCAATGACTTAAAAAGAAGCTTTTGAAACGAATAGAGTTGTAATCTATATTAGATGTATATCTTTTAACCTCCTAAAATGTATCTACCATTTATTTTTCCTAGTACATATGTAACTAAGAGATTTATGAGAACCAAATGCTTTGAGATTGATTTTTGTTTCCTTATTTTCAACGATGACTCTAAAAAAACATATAAGAGAGTAAGTAACATATAAATTTTTATACTCATATTGGATAAGAAATCTCTTATGTGAGAAGATATAGATAAGAATGAATAAACAACAAAATGGTTTGAAAATTTTCTTAGATTAATTACCTCACTTAAGCTACAAACAGTGTTAATAAAAGATACAAGTTGATATAATAGATGGTCAAATGAATATAAGTTGAATAATAAAAATGAGATGAACATCGTTCATCTCATTCATCTCCTATTTAGAAGATGAACAAATTTTTAACTAAAACAAGCAATTTTCATCTATTAAGTGGAGCCTAATAAAATTCCGATAAAAACAATTTTAGTGTAAATGGTGCATTTTTCGTTGAATATAGTTGAAAACTAGATTTATCTCTTTTAACCTCCTAAAATGTATCAACCATTTGTACCTTTAGATTGATGATGATCGAGTGCTTTGAGATTGTTTTTTTTGGTACAAAACTTTTAGTTTATTTTTTTTCATTTCAATGATGATTGTAGAAAAACAAATACGAGAGTAAGGCACGCATAACTTTTATATCATATTGGATAAGAACTGTCTAACATGAAAAGATGGAGAAAAAATGAATAAACAACAAAATGCTTTGAAAGTTCTTTTAGATTACTTACTTCACTTAGGCTGCAAATGATTATTAATAAAATAAACGAGTTGATAGAATGTATACTAGTCATATGAATAAAATGAGTTGTATAATAAAAATGAGATGAATAAAAAAAATTTCATCCCTTCATATCATTCATCTCTTAGTAAAAGGATAAAAAAATGTCAACTAAAACAATTCATTTTATCTACTATGTAGAGTACAGTAAAATTAAGATGAAATTAAATTTTGTAAATGGTGTATTGCACCTTAAGTCTCTTTGAGAATTTTTTATAAAACTGTTTTGATGTATGTAGGAAAACAAACAAGAGAGTACCTCACATATAATATTTAATATACATATTGGATGATAAAAATAAAAAAAATAAACATGTATATGGTTTTAAACAATAGTAAAGCCTCACACGAATCTAACATATTCTGTTACTTATCATTTGAAATATTTTTCAATTCATGTCTCACATAATTCTGACTTGCAGTCTACTATGCCGTTTCAGATTCTAATGTTGGAAAAGAGAAATTGACATACCATTGTCCAACATTCCAAGAATGGAGATAGAAAGAGAGCTAGAGAGTGTATTATACCAATGGCTAGTTTTGGTCAATAACCAGATTAAAGTCAAGGGGATCCACCACTTTGGTTTTGACTCATCGGAAACCTTTCACTTCCTAGATATTTTTTAATATTTGAGAAAATATTACTAGAGATCCAAATAAGATTTTGAGCGGATCTGAGCATATATGTGTCTAATGTGATTGATTGTATTTGTAGATTTAGAATATGAAGTGAGGCTACAAACGTTTTTAATGGTTGATATTAAATAAATTTGGAAGAGAAACAAAGAAAGAAAGTAAAATGAAATGACAAGCGTGCGATTTAATTTTGTTGACGTGGTAACTTGTTAAGCTGTGCTAAATTATATGATGTGTTTAATTTTGACTGATGTGGCAGTTCGAAAAGAAATTTCAAATAAGTTGATGTGGACACTCCCAAAAGCTTTAAATTGTTTAATTTATTAGTGTAGATACTGGTCCACGAAAATTTAAACGAATTGATTTGCACCAAATGATAATGTATCTTAAACTAAATCTTCAGATTATTAATTGTTTTGCATCTGAACCTACACCGAAAACCGCTTAGTTATTAAAAAAGAAATTAATTTTCTTTCATAGTTAAAGTGCATTTGACTTTTCAGTATTATATTCTTAAAAATTTTCACAATTAGGTTTTGTGATGTTGCTCGGAATTTATATAATTTCTAATTACAAGATTAATTAAGTTGTTCTAAGTTGTTCTTAGTTATCTTCTGTTTCGTGTTCGTTTCTGCACCGTATTTTCCCCGGCCGGCGTCGGCTTCTCCGGCGTCGGCCCTTATCACTTTTGCTTCTACTTCTAATTTCCGCATAGTTTTAGTATTAAATACACTCGGCAATGAATCCCAAGACAATCGGGATTGTGTTCGTCATCCAACCTCTCATCGCTTTTCTCTCCTTTTGTGAGAGTTCCTTTCCGACCATGATCCGGCAAAGATATCGGAGCAGTGGCGGCGCCTTTCCGCAGAAGATCTGTCCAAGCGGCTTCCTTTGGTTCACGATTAAAACCGTTCTTCACCACCACCCTGGGATAGTTAAATTTGACATCAATTTTCCCAAATCGAGAGACAAATTGCAATCTCAGATTTGGGATCCTGGAGCATCATATGTCGGATCAGAAAAAGGTGCGATTAAATCCCAGCCAGTGTTTATTATTAACAACCGCCTCTTATTCTCGACGGTTAAGACCTTGATCCTCATTCTCCTTATGGTGCCGACACGTTCCGGTGATGATAATGCTTCGCCCTTCTCGTGGTCTGAAATCTCTGATTCGCCGGTTCATATTTTGAGTTTTGGTGATTTGCTATTTGGCTTCAAAGTTAAGAAATTGACGCTTACAGATGGTGTTGACGGTGATCACTTCCCCTGGTCGGCAATCTCTTCTTTGCCGGAAAGAGGTCAATGTTCTTCACAAACTCAAGAGAATCTTATTTATCCGTTTGGTCAACTGTATGAACCGAGACATGCACATGTTGTTGGTTCAAGCGATTGGTTTATTCTCCTTGTTCAAGGAAACGTAGTTAGTCTCATCATCAAATACATTAACATTATTTACTCTAATGAGACTTATAGACTTTCGCTGATGTACCATGGTTTTACTATGTTGAAAATACTTCCAAATATTTTATGGTGGCATTGGATCGATTTATTATGGCAACATCAATGCGTGAGAAGACAATGGGGACTTTCTAAGGAACATAGAAAGTCATTGCCGGAATCATCAAGTATATCGATTTCAAGAAGTCTACAAGATTTAGAATCATCTCCAACAACATTAAATCAACATTTCCTAATTAAAGTAATGCCAAAGGCATTTTGGAGTTTCAGCAGCAAGCTGATAGCCAACAAAAAGTGTGTGAAGGGGGGACTTAACAGATTACATTTGTTGCCTATAAGTCTACCAAAAGCTAGCCGGGTCACTTCCACTCCTTCATCGAAATTGTTTCAATTTCCTATATTTGCGTACAACGGTTGTATTGGAATGTTTCTGTATTTTGTAAACCCTTTTTGATATCAATATAATTGATTTGACGAAAAAAAAAAAGTTATCTTCTGTTTCGTTTATCGGTATTGCATAATTTCTAGATTTCAATTTCAAAGACGAAAGACAACTTCAACATTATATACTCCCTTTCATATGATTCACTATTAGTTACAAGAAATAACGCATGCATTTATTATCATATGAAAATTAACTCTAAAATCCAGATCTTGTACATACAACATGCAAAAGTTTAATTAAATTGAAAAACCTTTACAGAAAAAAGAAGAAGATGGAAACAAATTAGACGTATTGTTTCAAACAATTAAAATTCACAACACAACATCAACGACAAACACACTAAATAGTTTGTATGTTCGATTAATATTCTCTCTTACACTTTTTCCTATGAAAAAGAGCATTTCAATAAACTAATTTTTTTTTATCAAAAATATATTATTTACATATATGATATAATACGGTACAAATTTTTCGTGTCAAATTATCCGTTTTAACAAAAATAAAAAGCAAGAGTCGAATTCTTCTTTCATCGATAAACTAATCTAATTTGGTGAAATTGATATCGACTTGCGAAAATAAGTAAAAAAAGATCAACAAGGTTTGGGTAAATTATCCAAACCAAGCCAAACCGACCCGAACCGATTCTAAATCTGTTTTTCTCGATTCAAATTCATTCGGATAAAACCAAAGAACCGGATCGGTTCATGTTCTTATAGTTTCGGTTCTCAGTTCCGGTATGCACCTAGATAACCAGAATCAAATTAAAATTAAAAACCCTAGTTCCGACCTCGACTTGATTTGTAACTGTCGTTCACGAGCGAGTCGCCGACGACAAACTCAGGCGAACGCTCTCTTCTTCTTCTTCTTCTTCTCCTTCTTATTCAATCTCTTTTTCATCGATTGTGAGAAGCGATAAGAAAGTGTTCGATTGCTCTCTATATATCTTTCATCTTTCTCATTTTTACACTCTAAGCTCGAAGAAATCTGGGTTGAAGTGTGTTCGTGTTCGTGTTCGTGTGTTCTCTTAAGGTAATTTTGGATTCGAACTTGTGGGTCGCTGGAAAAACTGAATTTTGTGTAGCTATGAACTTGTGGGTCGATTTTGTTTCTACTAAGGGTTCGTGTTGGTTTAAGTTTTGACGATGAACACACATGAGGCTGTTTTTTAGGAATTCGTTTTTTCGTGACTTCAATCAATCGTTACGATAACGTCCTAGGTTCTAACTTTGTATTCTGTGGATGATACGGGCTTTGAAGAAAGTTGCGTTTGATGGGAATGTTTTTTATTTTGAGCTTTGGCTATTTGGATTTTGCTAGTTGGGCAGATTCTTTGGTCAATGGTTGTTGATATTTGGGCAGATTTGTGTAGCTTTAAGCTAGAAGCGACTATTGTGTAGCCTTATTGCTAGAGCTTTAAACAATTGCTAAAGTTTCTCTCTTTCTATTGGCTTTGGTGCTTGTGTAGAATCCTGAGTAATTTAGGATGGATTGTGAGGAAAACATTGGGAATGAATCGCTCGTTCTGATAAAGCAAGGAGCAGAAGCTGTAAGTGTATATGGAGGAATCAGTGTATATGTTTTTGCTTTTTGTGGAAAGACTAACTGTTTTCAGTTTTATCTATAGAGGGTGTTTGAGTCTACATTTGCCGGAAGAAGATCCATTGTGAAAGAACGATTCTCGAAGAAATATAGACACCCGATTTTGGATGCGAAACTCACACTCAAACGCTTGAATGCGGTTGGTTTATTTTCGCATCACCTTTACTTGTTTCGTTGTTTGAATCTGAGAGAGAAAAATGGAAAAATCGAGTGTTTCATCTTGTATGTGTGTACATTGTTGTATATAGGAGGCTAGGTGTATGACAAAGGCAAGAAAGCTCGGGGTTTGTACTCCAATCCTCTATGCTGTGGATACTCTGCTTCACTCTTTAACACTTGAGTACATTGAGGGCGTCTCTGTTAAAGACATTTTCCTTGACTTTGGGGCCAATGGGATTGTTGAGGAACGGCTAGATGATGTTGCTGCTCAGATTGGGGCTGCAATTGCTAAGCTCCATGATGGTGGCTTGGCTCACGGTGATTTGACTACATCAAATATGTTAGTCAGAAGTGGAACAAATCAGCTGGTAAGTATCTGCATTCTGCAGAGCTTCTGTACTTGATTAGTTTACTTATGATTTATGACTATGGATATATCTTCTCTCAGGTACTAATCGATTTTGGCTTGAGTGTCACATCGACCTTGCCTGAAGACAAAGCTGTTGATTTATATGTGCTTGAAAGAGCCTTACTCTCAATGCATTCTTCATGCGGGAATGTGGTAAGAGTGATGCATATATTATAACTTCACTACTTTTGATGGGTCTTTCTATCTTAAATGGTGTATTTTGTATTCAAATGTAGATGGATCGTATATTGACAGCGTATAGAAAGTCCTCGAAGCAATGGTCAGCCACGTTTAACAAGCTCGCACAAGGTACATTAATCCTCTTCCATGTCCCCTCATAAAACCAACTCTGTTTTCAAATCTTAAAAAAGTATTCTTTTGGTTATGCAGTGAGGCAACGAGGTAGAAAACGGACTATGATTGGATGAGTCAAGATCTCCAGTGATCCTGTCTTTGAACTTGACTACAAAGCCATCAAATTTTTTTCCTATATGATTGAATAGCGGTGGGAAAACTCATGCCTTGAATGTTTAAATACATGGTACACTACTCTGTTTTATTATTTGATAGCGGTCTAGTTTGTTGATCAGTATGGAGCTGTCGATGCTAAAGTTTCAGTGGGAGTTCGTTGGCTTTTACGGTCGGAGGATGAGGTTTGATAAAATGGACATAAGACAATATTATTTGATGTGCGATCCATTTTTTAGTTATACGTAAACACAATGCCGAAAGAGATAAAACCAGTAACAATCTTTTTCTTTAACCTTATTCTCTTCGATTTTATTGTAAAATACGAGTTTACTTTCTTTGATTATTCTCTAAGCACGACCTTATTCTCTTCGATGAAAAAGAATTGAGTATGCATTGCATGACACCGACTCTCAAAGTCTCTCATTTATATCATTTTCATATATATAATTTAATGTAATTGTTTATTTAAAATTTAAATTATAATTTTTTTAAAGCCAAACATATGTTGACATGTGTAAAAACAGTCTCTCAATGAGTTCTCAAAAATTTTCATTAAAGAATCGATTCTCTTCTCTCTCATCTATTTTTTTTTTTTTTTTTTTCTTATTGTTAAGATCTTCTATGGGAACCTTGCAATGCACATGTTCTAAGGGAACAAATGTCAAAGGCAAGAGTCATATGAGAAATTTGCTTCAGCCATGTGCGATATCTAATCCTCGGTCTTGATATTGCCTCAATTGCAACTTTACAACCTTGGTTTCTTCGATTTAAGAACTTTAATCTACGCATAAGCAATTCGGCTTAGATAATCATACCAATGTCTGTCTATGTTTCACTCTAAAAAACTGATTGAACATAATAAGTCTCTTAGAACTTAACAACTTGATTTTCCAACCATTCACCATTATCTATTGATTTGACAGTCAAACTGTGTTTTCGAAAAGCTTTTGATAGTTTGTTGTCTACTAGATTAAGACCCGTTAATCGATAATTATTTTTTTAAGAAACTGTAGTAGGCATTTTCGCAATTGTATGCAAAAATGAAGTTTGGGGTAAAACAGATCAGAGTTACTGTTAAAAATCAATTTGTTTTCTCATCTACAAACTTACAAACTCATTCATATATTTTGAAGTTTGGTTATGACATGACAATGATATTAATTAGTACAAATAGCTAGACAAGCTCTTGTTTTATTAAAATGATTTAAATGATAAATTATATCCTTGTTAAAACTAATTTTATTTACAAATAATATCAAACGTTGACGATGGTGATTAGCAAATTGTATTCCACAATGGTCACAAAAAATGTTTCTTGTTAGTATTTCTAGAGTTTTTGATTTGTGTACTTGTATTGTACAACATAAATCCTCTACATTAATGTCATTGTTGACAGAGCCGGTTCTGAGCCCATCTAACTGAAACATGGGTTTAGAGTCCCCAATTTTTTGAGTCAATTAATAATAAAATTAGGCCTCCAAAAAGATATTTTATTGCAAAATAGGTTTCATTTTTCAGAAATTATAAGATTGGTTTCAAATTTTAAATTTTATTTAAAAAGACCGTTCAAATTTTATTTTTTTTTGCTTGGGCCCCATATTTTCCAGGGTCGGCTCTGATTGTTGAATATTGACATTTAAAATTTTCGTTTTGCTACCACCGACATTCAAATTCTTGTTCTTTAGTGTGACATACAAAATACAGACTCACATCAAAAAAAAAATATCATGGTTTTCAAATAGAAGTAATCTCACCGGAAAACATCGCAAGAAAAGAGTTATATAAGATCTTGTTTCTTCTGCTTCAAGCCTCAAACACAATAGCCAATTCAATGAATGGACTCTCATTGAAACGATTTTCCAACGTAATTTTAAAAAACAAACCGGGACTCTAAGTCTGTTGGAGAACACAATCGATGCCTTCATTGCTAACACGTCCCTTCAACTCTGTTTCACCAAATGGTGTTGCGCTCCAAAGGAGTAGGTTGACCGTCTGCTAGCAACATTGAAGCATCATTCCGCTCCGATTTTTAAAGTCCGAGAACGGATGGTATTAATGTCCATTAACAAATCAACCCATTTCCTCCCTACCAAACATGAAAAACATACATTACTACAAAAACTAATGAAAGATTTAAGAAAAAATAAACCAGAAATGCTGAAAAGACTAACCAAAGATATAAGAACCCGCTAATATTTTTTTTTTGTTTGGGCCCATATTTTCCAGGGTCGTTGAATATGACATTTAAAATCTTTGTTTTGCTATCACAGACATTCATAATTCTCGAAAAGTGAAATCATCACTACAATTGATACAAAATCTTCCCATATTTCGAAAATGATACAAAATCTTCATAGCACATCAACCATATAGAAAACCACATCTAATCACTAACAGTTCCTAGAAAAATAGTTTGACTTTGAGAAAGCCTAAAGGAATAACTTCTCTACTAGCAAACGATAGCTTTGTATATGCCTCAATTTAAATCCGAATGATTACTATAATTCAACTTTATAACTTGAAATATTAGTTGTAATGTTGTTTTCAGTTTTTTTTTTTGGGTTAGAAATTCATATAGTATTAGTAATGTAAGAGCAGTATCTCCTAATCATTTTTATTTGCTTGAAGAAGTTAACTAATTCTCTTAAATAATCTCGTGTTAAGTGTAAATACGTGGATAATTTTTTATAAAGTCCATTAGTTTAATTTATAGGAAATCGTAATATTCTAAAAAAAAGTTTTATCTTTTTAGAATCTTTCAGAGCCCACTTTGATCGTTTTCTTCTTTGGCCAGTAGGTTTGGTCTTCGGGTTAAAGACACCTTTCATCAAAGAGCTTATATCCAAAGATCCTATCTCACATATCTCTTCCTCTACTTCTTCTAATAGCTCGTCTATATACAACTTCAGTTCGCCTTTCCTAACAACCACTACACCAAACCTATATTCGCCTTGGCTTCTCGAAATGCATCATGTATATGCAGGTCCGGCCCTTGACAGATTTCTATAATACATAGGTATTGGGCTTCTAATTTACAAAGCTCATTATGTGGAACAAAAATTAATATAAATTTTTTTAAGGCCCCATTTTAAGATTGAATTACATATATTTAAGCCCATTTTTATAAAAACAAAAATAAAAATAGCAATATGTTTTATTGTGGATGAAATTTTTTTCTTAAAAGCCCACAATTACCCAGAAATAGAAAAGTATCAGTTTTATTTTTTTAAAAGGCCTCAACCTTTTTTTAGTATTGGGCCTCGAATATTACTGGGCTGGCACTGTGTATATGCTAAAGAGAACAACTTTTATTTGGTAAGAGAATAGGTCTAGTTGAAGTTTCTTCCTTGGTAAAATTCTTTACCTTTGTTGGGCCTGAGTGCCTGTTTCGGCTTTAACCATGTATGTTGGGCATGCGTGCCTTTTTAGGGCTTTTTGAGCCTTGTATGTTACCCTTTTTTAATGGAAATTTAGAGTAAAAAAAAAAAAAAAAAATTTTACCTTTGGCGGGCGCGGAACAATGAAAACATTTCGAGTTGTAAGAATATCCAAATGAGCTTGAATAATGTTGCAAAGTTTTACAGTCCGCGCGCTGCGTTTTCGAACGCAATCACGTAATGTGGTTTGGGTTCTAATTCGAGATGTGTTGCCATCTCCAATGTTATATATTTAACAAGAAAACATACCAGTACATGCGGAAGATCCAATTTAGTCTTTTTTCTTCTCAAGTGATGGCCATACACATGAAATAATATATATATATATATATATATATATATATATATATATATATATATATTTTGATAAACCCTATCGGCTGATCCGGTCAGCCCCGGTAGAAACGCACCGAGGTGCTACAGAGTGCACTACTCCCGTGGTTCAATGGTTCAACGATTCAATGGACACCATAAGCTCCGAGCGGACCGGATCGAACGGGCCATGAGACTCATGAGATCCAGAATTGGGCCACCACACTGCTTGATCCGAGTTTGGAGTGCCTTCCGACTAATGCCAAGAGGGTAGTCAGGTCGCCTGCATTTCTGACTACCAGGTAAACCAATTGGGCCAATGCCCAACTGACAGACTTCTCAAATAAATGTGTTTTTGTTTTTAGGGAGGTTCGAACTCGGATCTGGGAGTTTCACCCTTCCCCAAAGCTTCTCCTACCATTAGACCACATATGCTTAGGCATCAATGTGAGATATTGAGCAAACATAGTATTTTTTCTCCTCTCAAACGTAATCCTTTATATTATAAAGCACAAATCGCTATACCAATAAAAATGTGACACATCAGTGAACATAAATCTTTTTTAAAAATTGATATATATATATATATACTTATATTATATAATATATACATGGTGCGGAAATGTTGGGTGGAAGTCACATAGAAAATTTAGTAGGTGGAGTCAACGTCGGAAAAGTAACAATAAAGACCCAAAAATAAACAGAGTTAACTTATGTCTTCGGTGTTTGTATCACTAGTTCTATAATTAATGAAATAACTAATTAACTACCTTGACGACAAAACATAAAAGAGATGTCTTCGGAATGTCAACACCGTTTTGGTTTTTAAGTTCAAGAATGTTTGACGACTGTTCGTAAAAAACTCATATTTTGAAATTCATATTATTTTCTCAAATAATTAGCTACTATCAATACGTAATATTTGCCTACTCAGTTATTTTATATTAGGTGGCCGAACATCTTTTTAATGTATCTATACTAGTATTTTTGCAACACTTTGGTGACGGATGGGTAAAAATACTTCTGGGTTAATCGGATATCCGACCCGTTTTTAAATTCCTTCACAAAAAAATATGTTGGGTCGGGTTATATTTAACCCAACTCATACAGCGGATATTTCATATTTAATAATTTAAGTATTTAGAAGATTTGATTAAGATTTAGAATTATGATTCTCCTATCATCTTTGTTTGATTTGTTTTTAACTGTTTTGAATCATCATATAATACATAAAATAAAATAAAAAATCAATTTTTTTTCTGCATATACTGTGATTCGAAATTTTAAAAACGGACATATATTATCCAATTGACGAAAATGTGTGTTCAACGTTCTACATCGATTAAAATATTTAGACAATGATTCAGAATCATATCATAAATAAGATCAACATTAATAAAATAAATGAGTTTTTTGGCCGGACGGGTTTGGCGTGACGGGTTTTTGAATCAACAATAATAAAAAGATTAAAATATCATTAATCCGCCGCTTCAATACGGATTAAATTCTTATTTTTTTAATACCACCAATATTAGGCATATTAAATCAGTCTCATTTAGAAAAGATTGTACAAAACCAAAAATTGTCCCGTGGTATAATGTTACTTAATAAAAATATTTATTTTTTAAAATATCATTAACATGCCGCTTTAATACATTTTAAATCTTCAGTTTATTAAAATATAAATGTCTTAGAGAATGATATGATTTGTAAACTTTTATATATAATAAATAATCATTAAATTTTAAAATAAAAACAAATCACGGGACGGGTTAAGAAATTACGGAACAAGTTATATTTCGGAAAGGATTTATATGGCGGACGAATTTGAATCAATATTTATACACCGCTTTAATACGAGTTAAATCTTCAATTTATTAATAATCGTCTCGTGGACTCGTGGTATACCGTTACTTAATAACAATTGTAAACTATAATATAAATAAATATGTTATAACGAGATACAATTTACAAAATATTTTTATACTAACTTTAACATTAAATCATCCCGCGGTGTACCGCGGGTTAAAATCTAGTATGATAATACTTACATATTAAATTGAGAATAATTACAATACCTATTTTTCGCAAAAAAAGATAATAATTACAATACCTATTATATATTATAAATATGGGATTACGACACCAATTTGAATAATTTTGGAATGTTGGATGCTTCTGTTTGTATTATGCTTTGTTGGAATATTATTCGATCCGTTGACGTATTACTGTAGACAGATATCTCTTGAAATCTGCTCATAACTTGCATGTGCAACGTGGGATATATAATTTATATATGAATCAAATTTTTATCAAGAAATTTATTCATTTGTTCTGCCAGAAATAATATATATTATATATATATATGCATGCATAGTTTTCTAATATTTTCCTTCAAATACTTTATATGGCTAATTTTTAAAAAACCTTCACATAATTCATGCAAATGTATTTGGTAATGCTCAATATTCATTGAAAATCTGTTTAAGAAAAATGAAATTAACATTTAACCTAAAATATGTGTTGGACGGAACTAAACAAATAAAATTTAATATCAGAGATTCATAATATATATCATATATATTAAGGACTGATATATCAATAGATAATAGAATTAGCTTGTAAAATGGATTGTTTTAACATTTAAGCCAAAATGTGTATTGGACGAACCCGACTCTAAGCCCAAACAAATAAAATTTGATATCAGAGATTCGCAATAAATAACATATCAAAGAGTTAAAATAGATTGTTTTAATATTTAACCCAAAATATGTATTGGGCAAGGCCGGCTCTGAGCCCAAACAAATAAAATTTGATATCAGAGATTCACAATATATATTATATCGAGGAGTTAATACTTCACACAAATACGATAGAATAACTAGTAAAGTGGATTGTTTTAACATTTAACCCAATATATGTATTAGACAAGGCCGACACTCAGCCCAAACAAATCAAATTTGATATCAAAGATCCACAATATCATATGGAGGAACTAATATTTCACACAGATAAGGTAGAATAGCTTGTTAAATGGATTGTTTCTTCCGATACGGATCGGTGGTTCGATTCTCAGAATATCCAGAACCGATTCTAAAACTAGGTATTAAATTATATAACATTTATACATGGTATTAAACTTAATTATACTATAAATATAGTAAAGAAAATTATTCCCGATTAGTTACAGTTAAGAAGTTACTATATTTATCGATCGTGTCAACAAACATGACAAATAAAGAATGTTACACAACAATATTATTACAAAAACATTCAACTACCTTTTATTTGAGCACATAACGGCTTCGTTCTCTAACCGAACACTTTTTCATATATAACAAGAAAAAAAGAGATAAACCTAAAAGTAATTATATATCAAAAACGAGAAAATGGAAAACAAGTTGGCTCTTGGACTCCTATGTCTATGCCTGTTGATACAATTCACCAGCGGCGAGGAGGACAACCCTCTGATTAACCATTATGCTGATTACGAAACGATTCATCCCAGCGAATACTACAGTTCCGATTTCGAACTCAAAGACGGAACCAATGTGATCTTCGAAGCCATCAATGAATTGAAAGGGATCAAGAAACCAAAAGCAGGTTTCATGTGCAACTATGGCCAAAAACAATGGACAAGGTCTCTTCCAGGAGACGTTTTCTACGCCAAGTTCTTCTTTTACCGGGTTAATCCACATGCAAAGGTCGTTCAACATTGCCATTTCCGATCGAATTTGGGATATGTTGATGCCTATATCAAGATAACCCCAACGCTCGGACGACAATGTCCCGGTTATAGATGCATTTTAGCAATTAGACGTGAAGGTCTCTTGATGAAAGACACTAACGAACTCTTTCCTTGGACACCTTGGCCTCGCCGTCACATTCAACCTAAGTTGCCTAAGATCACCAATTGATTCCTCTGAATTTTATATTATGGGAGGGTGTATACAGATCTCTTCATCTTTTTTTGTGTGTGATATACATACATTGTTTAGTTCAGAAAACATTAATCAAAATTCAGCAATTGCTAGTGAAATGATTTTTTAGCTAACAAAAGAAAAATATTCCAACAGTAGTAAACAATTAGGGGAACAGAAAAATCTCTGCCAATCGCAGTTTCTTTTTAAAAAGCTTTTAAAATTTGAGGTATGAATTCAAACTTAACCTAAAAATTTTAACAAAAAAATGAATTAATACTTAATTTACTTCAACAACCTTTTTATTGTCCAAGATCTTCGTCGGTGAGCCGCTGCTCGTCCATGTCCCCCTCTTTCGCTGCTTCCTCGTTCAGCTCTAAGTGTCCTTTGAACAAAGTAGAACCACTCCTTCTTTTTGAACTGATCATTGTTGACGTGCGTAAGAACTAAGAAGCCACGACTCGTCTTCATAAAGCTTGATGTCTGATATGAAAATGCTTTTGCCTATATATCAATCTTCAACATTCCAAGGGATCAAGATCACATGAAGGAATATGCCGATAAGCTCGAAAATATTCTGGAAGCTTGATATACAAGCAAAAGCAATTTCACAAATCCAATCTACTTATCCAGAAGATCCAGAAGATCGCTTAACAAAGGCAAATATAAGGATTTTTTTTTTCTTATAAAGGAATCGAATTATGTTGAGTACATGCACTAGTTATTTGTGTTTATGAATAATTATAATAGACTCTCATAGATTAAAGGTATAAATTACATTCTCTTATATAGAGATGAGATTTCCTAATCTAAGATAAATATAAATGTAAATAATATATTTAGAGATAATGGTAAATATCCTAAACTAAGATATTAACAAATATCATGATCTTCTAGATTATTCTCGATCTTCATGATTTCCTTATTCTTGGGCTTCTCATCTCGACCGTCGATCTCGGTCGATCTCCGGTTCTCCCAATACCCCCCGGCAAGCTCATACGTGGTAACACGTGTGAGATTGGACAAATCTTCAGAATAGCGGCTTTATACCCGGCCGTCGGGTCATCATCGACGTTTATACCCGATCGTAGGGTTCAAAGCGGCTACAAAACCCAGCCGTTGGGTCATCGACGTTTATACCCGATCGTAGGGTTCAAGTAATAGAAAATAACACCCGCGATTGCGAGGTTCGGATGTAGCTCGCGTGATTGCGAGGTTCGGATGTAGCTCGCGATGGCGAGACTAAAAAAAACAACTCACGAGGGCGAGAAGTTTAATCAAAAGGAGATGTCTAACTCGCGAGGAAGAGAAAAAACATCATTGTTACCGAAAGTGAACGAACCCACTAGATTCATGTTCATGATCAAGTGTCTTGTTCTTTAAGAAACTAGCAACTTTGCTAGAAAATCAGTGTGGCCAATAATGACCTGGATAAACACATGACAATCCACCAAGAGGAGAGGATCACGTCTCTTTCTTCTTCTTCTTTTTTTTTTTTTAGTAGTAGCGGAAGCAAACAAAACCTTAACCCATAGGAATAGGATCAAGACTCTGATACCATGATAAATTGATGAGAGTAAAGAACACAAAAGTGTTTATGAATAATTATAATAGACTCTCATAGATTAAAGGTATAAATTACATTCTCTTATATAGAGATAAGATTTCCTAATCTAAGATAAATATAAATGTAAATAATATATTTAGAGATAATGGTAAATATCCTAAACTAAGATATTAACAAATATCATGATCTTCTAGATTATTCTCGATCTTCATGATTTCCTTATTCTTGGGCTTCTCATCTCGACCGTCGATCTCGGTCGATCTCCGGTTCTCCCAATAGTTATTCATTCTATGATTTTGTTTAATAATTTAGTTTTGAGTTCTCTTTATCTCCTTGAAATGTATCATTTGAAACAACAACATAAACATCATCACATTACTCTTACAGCAACATACAGTATATCGTTAACTTTTATCACTGTCACAATGACATATCATCAAAATTCTACTTTTTTTCTTTTGCTTTGCTTTCTTATAATAACTTTTTTTTGTAACACCTTAAAACCACTAATTTCCTAACTAATTGTGCACCTCACTTGCTTCCCTCTATCTTTCATTTTAACAACCACAAAAAAAAATTAAAAATAAAACAAAAAATAACGTATTAATAACGAGTTAAACCTTTATAAATCATTTATCATTAAAAAAAAAAAAACAGTTCAACACTAAGTAGTCCGTTAGTGAGTACATATAATAAATAAAGGAGATCCGTTTCATGTTTAGCACTAATGAAACAACCCGAAAACTGAATTTTATATATTGAAGATATAAAAGATAATCAATTAAATAACTGAGACATAACTCAAAAGATTATGATGATGAATCCCAAAACCATAGTTACAAATCTCCTCCTCCTAATCCTGTTGCAAATCTCCAACTTCTCCACCATTGTCTTATCTTTTGAACCAATATATAGAAAAGATTATAAATCAGAGTATACCGTAGATCCAGACACCGTCACACATATCATTGTCTCCAATGAATTGTATGGTCTAAAGAAAGGAAACGTTGGCTTCGTATGCACTCACGGTCCAAAGGTTTGGCGAAAGACCAAACCAGGACAACGGTACAGTTTGCTTCGGTTCAAGCACAGCGGTAGGGTCAGGTTCATGTCCACAAATTGCCATATCCGGTCGAACCGCGGGTTTGTGAATTTTCATATCTTTATGCAGCCAGACTTATCCGCTCATTGTTTCCCTAGTTATATTTGTAAGTACTCAATTAGAAAAGATGGAGTTTATTACAAGCATGAGAATAAGTTCTTTCCTTGGCGGCAGTTTCCACGCTCTACCAAAGGACGCAGTAGTTCCAAGGTTTCATTGAGAAACATTTTGAAGAACTAACCTTTATTTTGTAAGAAATTGTACGGACTGTATCGCTACTATATAAATCTAAGTATATTGATTTGATTTAATGATAGGCTACATCGGTGCACATATTTCTTGAGTGCTTGTTTTTTTTTGTGACATCTCTTTAACTTTTAAATGGTATAGTTTATGGTCCATGTAATGTAACGTAATGGTTTGTTTTAGTGTTATCATATTGTGAGTACCCGGTTCAAATTAAACCTACATTATGCATAGGGGTGTCAAAATGGTTTAAAATTGATGGATCAATCCAAACCAATCCAACTCATGGATCTAATGAATTGAAAATTTGGATATTAATGAATTAAATGGTTCAATGAGTTTAATGAGTTGGATTGAAATGGTTTGGTTTAAAATGGATTAATGGGTTATCCATAACCAAACCAATAAAAATTAAATAATTGAAATCAAATATGTAAACCAAATATAACCGAATTGAATAGCTAAACCAATTTTAGTAAACCGAAACAAACATAATTTTCTTAAATCGCTTAACCATCGATTCTCTCTCGGCGTCAAATCTCTCACTGTCGATCTCTCTCAATCTTATGGTTTCACCGGCAAATCCATCGACAACGTTAAACGACGAAGCCAACAACGCCGTTCACCGGCAAAGCCACCGACACTCGAATCCCTCATCGCCGCTCATGGAGTCCTTGGTCGTTTTGGGACATCGTGTTGAACTGTCGATTGCGTTAGTCTAACCGTGTCGCAAGCGTAAACTTTTCTTTGTGATCAATTTATGAACCAATGATCATAGATACAAGTATTTCGATGGCATTGATAGTGACAATTTCGACTACACTCCATGACGGAACTTCGCTATGGTGAGTGATGATCAAATTAGGTGATGATGATGATGATGATGATGACGGTGACGACGACGGTGACGGTGACGGTGACGGTGACGGTGACGGTGACGGTGACGGTGACGGTGACGGTGACGGTGACGGTGACGGTGACGGTGACGGTGACGATGACGGTGACGGTGACGATGACGATGATGATGACGATGATGATGACGATGATGATGATGATGATGATGATGATGATGATGATGATGGTGGTGGTGAATTGATGACGATGGAGTGATGATGATGATGGTGGTGGTAACATGATACTCCCTCCGTATTTTAATAAGTGTCGTTTTAGGATTTTCTTTTTTTAAAAATTAGATGTTGTTTTCAAATTTCAATGCAAAATTTCTTACTTTTTAATGTTTTATGATATCATAAAACATTAAAAAGTAATAAATTTTGCATAGAAATTTGAAAACGACATCCAATTCAAAAAAATAAAAATCCTAAAACGACAATTATTAAAATACGGAGGGAGTAGTTACTAATTATCAATTAATTAGGATTTAAATTATAAGAAAACTATGTTATGGATCAACTCATTATATCCATTAATCCATTCATTTAAATGAGTTATGGGTTAATCCAAACCATTTGGTAAATGAATTGGATTGATTCATTAACCATTAAACACTAAATCAATATGGATATGGGTTGGTTTGGTTTGGTTTAACCAACTTGACACCCCTAATTATGCATATACATCGTTAACAAAACAAACACAAAAACACATAAACTAGATCCATTCAAAACAGCATCAATTAATATATAAAGGTGATAATAATTAACCACTAATCACTCAAACTAGATATTTTTGTAGTAAATAAAATAAAGTTTTAAGAAATCAAACAATAGGAATCAAATTTGAAGAATCACGACAAAAAAGGTTAATTAACTTTTAAAAATAATTTAGAAAATTGATCAACAATGGGAACAAGTAATTGAAACAACCATATGATTTTTCGAGTCAATTTACAAAATCTAAATTTGTAATAAAAATAATGGCCGATGACTTCAACTTAAAAAAAAGACAAAAAAAAAAAAAACTGATAAACAAAAGTACAACCTGAAAAAAAAACACACAGACACACAAGTTTGAAAATTCGAAAGAACACTTGATAGAGTTTATAATGTCCATTAATGCTGAAAATCCTATATCAGTCTAACTAGTTTTTACTTTTGGAATCATATTAAGTTATTAACCGCAAAATTACAGGTTAAAAAATCGAGTAAAAAATGATCGAATAAAGCTTTTCCGGCCTTTAATTCAACGAATACATTTCTATAAGGAAACTCAAGAGACATCTACTCTTTTGAGAACTCCGATCAAAAGCTTCTATCGCATAAGGTACATCATTTTCACACTTTTTGATTTCGAAAGATGGTGCATTGCTTGGCGTCAATATATCAGCTCATATATCTTTCATTATCTTAGGATTGCTAGACCATACCCATAGTCACATATAAAACACATGTTCAATGACAAAAACCGGTAACACTTTGTCTTTTGTAACTAGCATGGCCCACCGAACAATGGTAATTAAGTCTCTGTCATTCTCAGTACAAATTACTCCCTCTGTTTTTTTATTGATCATTAAATTTTTGTATATTTCTAAACTAAAACATCATTTATTATCTAATCACCTAATAGAAAAACAATCTGCATAATATAAATCATCAAAAAAAAAACTAATTAATATTGCATTAAAAACTGAAAACATCATCTATTTGAAAACAAAAATAAAAGCTTAAAACATCATAAACAAAAAACAGGAGTACAAGTTGAATACAAATTTGAATGTGGCTATATGAATTTGTATAATAAAATATCTCTATCTATTTATCTCTCTCGATCTCACTTCAGATTTCACACCAATCATGGCAGCTTCTGCAACATCTAAGCTCCTCGTTTCCGACCAATTTCTGACCATCCAAACCTGAAGCTGCAAGAGATTCTATCCCTCTAATCGATCTCTAGGACCTCCATTCACCCCATCGAGCCGACATTATCCATCAGTTTGCTCATGCATGCTTCTTTTATGACTTTTTTCAAGTTCACGAACTATTCACTTTCTGTTTTTTTTTTTAGTTACACTCTTATATTTTCTTGATTTTACGCTTGTTTTTACAATATATTCTGTTTTCAAACAACTTTATTGCATGCTATTGTGTTTACTCTATTTATTACAAAAGAGACTCTGTTATGTTTGATCAAAATGTTACTGTTACATGCAGTGCCGGCTCTACCCATGTGCATGGGGTGCTCATGCACAGGGTCCAAATTTTTTTTTTTTTTTTAAACTAAATTTATTAAAATTAGGGTCCAAAATTTTTTTATATATATAAACACATAGGAAATTAGGGCCAATTATTTTTTTCAGCTCATGGTTCTTAATTTTTTTGAGCGGGCCCTGGTTACATGTTCCAGATCAAGAACCATGGAGTACAAGAAGAAACAATCAAAAGAATGATGAATGTGGTGAGAGAGTTTTTCCATCAACCAGAGAGCAAAAGAGTGAAGCATTACTCTGCAAATACAAAAACGACAATGAGACTCTCCACAAGTTTCAACGATTGCACATAGAGACTTCCTACGACTCCATTGCTACCCTATCAAAGATTTCATCAACTAATGGCCCTCAACTCCTATCTATTTTCAGCGAAGTCACAACTAAATACGCCACAAACATTAATGCCTTGGTTCTGAAACTTCTTGAGGCAATCTTAGAGAGCTTCGGCCTTGTGAAAGACCGTGTAAGCAATACACTTGGCAAACATTGTCAACACATGGCCATAAACTAGTATTCGCCGTGTCCTCAACCGGAGCTAACTTACGGACTTCCGACACATAAAGATTCAATTTTGATCATTGTTCTTCTTCAAGACGAAGTGTCTGGTTTACAGGTGTTTAAAGATGGTAAATGGGTCGTTGTTCATTATGTTCCCAACACGTTTATAGTCAATCTTGGTGACCAAATGCATGTAATTCGAGGACACAAATTGAAAAATTCCTTTGTTTTGTTCACTCTCTTTGTGCTAAGTTTATGTGCTTGTTTCTCCTCTTAGGTGATAAGCAATGATAAATACAAGTGTGCTACACTGTGCGGCTGTAAAAAGCGATAAGGAGAGGACATCGATACCGACATTCTACTTTCTTTGTGAAGATGATGTGATTGGTCCCGTGCAAGAGGAAGAGGAAGCTCCCACTATTTACCGAAACTTTACATATGTTGAGTATTTTGAAAAGTTTTGGGGCACAACATTTGTAACTGAGAGCTGTATTGACTCTTTCAAAGCTTCCACCACCTAAGATAGTGTACTATAGAATGAATCAGTCAGGACTAGGCCGGTCCTGAGTTCTTGATTGGAAGTAAAAAAAAAACATTTGTGTTGCCATTTCAAGATCAGTAATTTTCTTTAATTAACAAATATGATTGGAAAATAAAACAAAGTATTTTCAACATTTTTGAACACATTGTGTTTTGGGATCCGTCTTTGCACCATAATGTTTTTCTATTAATAATATAAATCTTAGTAAATGTTTATAATGGTTTTGTCTCTTTATCATAACTCTTCGTAAAATATATTTTATATTTGTTATTATTAAAAATATTGTTTTTAAGACTGTCTCGAATCATTATGACTTTTTGTTTGATATTTTCTATTCTCATCTTTTCTTTATGAATATTTTTAACTATGTTCGCTTTTTTATCATAATTTTTGTCTAGATATTGTGTTTTTTTACTAATAACTAGATTTTAACCCGCGGTGTACCGCGGGATGATTTATTTTTAAAGTTAGTATAAAAATATTTTGTAAATTGTATCTCCGTAAAAAATATTTATTTATATTATAGTTTACAATTTTTATTAAGTAATGGTGTACCACGAGTCCACGAGACAATTGTTAATAAACTAGGGATTTAACCCGTATTAAAGCGGTGTGTTAATGATATTTATAAATATTGATTCAAATTCGTCCGCCATATAAACCCGTTCCGAAATATAACTTGTTCCGTAATTTCTTAAACCGTCCCGTGATTTGCTTTTGTTTTAAAATTTAATGATTATTTATTATATAAAAAAGTTTACAAATCATATCATTCTCTAAGATATTTATATTTTAATACACTGAAGATTTAATCTGTATTATAAGCGGCATGTTAATGATATTTTAAAATTTTATAAATATTGATTCAAACTCGTCCACCATATAACTTCGTTCCGAAATATAACCCGTCCCGTGATTTGTTTTCAAAAAGTAGTAATTTTTAAAATTTAACGATTATTTATTATATATAAAAATTTGCAAATTGTATCATTTTCTAAGATATTTATATTTTATATTTTACAAATATTATTAAGTAACATCATACCACGAGATAATTTTTGGTTTTATACAATCTTTTCTAAATGAGACTGATTTAATATGTCTAATATTTGTGGTATTAAAAAATTACGGATTTAATCCGTATTAAAGCGGGGGATTAATGATATTTTAATCTTTTTATTATTGTTGATTCAAAAACCTGTCCGGCCAAAAAACTTATTTATTTTATTAATGTTGACCTTATTTATGATATGATTCTGAATCATTGTCTAAATATTTTAATCGATGTAGAACGTTGAACACACCTTTTCGTCAATTGGATAATATATGTCCGTTTTTAAAATTTCGATTCATAGTATATGCAGAAAAAATTGATATTTTTCTTTACTTTATGTATTATATGATGATTCAAAACAGTTAAAAACAAATCAAACAAAGATGATAGGAGAATCATAATTCTAAATCTTAATCAAATCTTCTAAATATCTAAATTATTAAATATGGAATATCCGATATATGAGTAGGATTAAATATAATCCGGCCAAACAAACTTTTTATGACCAAAATTTGTAAACGGGTCGGGTATCCAAAGTATCCGAGAACAAGTTTTCCCACCCGTCTTAAAAGTGACTGCAAAAATACTAGTATAGATTGTATACATTTAACATTTATGTTTTTAACTCTATTTTGTCATTCATTAGATTATTTTAATTTTATTCTTGTCCCATAGTTTTAAACTGTTTAATAACAGATATCATTTTGAGTTAAAATATTTTTTAACATTCTTAATCTATAATGGGAGACTCACAAAAATGCCCCTTTTTCAATACCCCTTTTCAAAAATGCCCCATTTGGCTGTCCATTTTTAAAAATACCCCTTTTTATGTACAAAATGACTAAATTACCCTTTTTTTAATAAAAGATATCACAAATATATAAGGAAATATAACAAAATTAGGTCCACAAAATACAAAATATTTTTTGGCGGGAAAAGTAATCCCGCAATTTTTCCCGCCAAAACACTTGTAAAAACTTGTAAAACCTTTAAAATACCTTGTAAAATTTTCCCGTAAAATTTTTTCCCGCCAAAAAATTTTCCCGCCAAAAATTTTTTTTTGCGGGAAAAGTGATTCCGCAATTTTTTTGGCGTTAAATTTTTGGCGGGAAAAATTTACAAGGTATTTTAAAGGTTTTTTACAAGGTATTTATAAAGTTTTACAATGTATTTTAAAAGGTTTTACAACGTATTTATAAGGTATTTATAAGATATTATAAAATTTTACAAGCTATTTTATAAGGTTTTACAAGTTATAAGGTTTTACAAGTTTTTTATAAGGTTTTACAAGGTATAAGTACCTTGTAAAACCTTTTAAAATACTTTGTAAAACCTTAAAAAACACTTGTAAATACTCTGTAAAACCTTTAAAATACCTTGTAAATTTTTCCCGCCAAAAATTTTTCCGCCAAAAAAAATTCGCCAAAAAAATTGCGGAATCACTTTTCCCGCAAAAAAAAATTTTTGGCGGGAAATTTTTTTGGCGGGAAAAATTTTTACGGGAAAATTTTACAAGATATTTTAAAGGTTTTTACAAGTGTTTTGGCGGGAAAATTGCGGGATCACTTTTCCCGCCAAAAAATATTTTGTATTTTGTGGACCTAATTTTGTTTCAAATAAGGGTAAAATGGTCATTAAAAATTTAAAGAGGGCAAACTTAAAAATGGACTCTCAAAGGGGGCATTTTTGAAAAGGGGTATTGAAAAAGGGGCATTTTTAACAATTTCTCATCTATAATAGTATTTTTGAAGTAACATTTTTAGTGGGTAAGGCAAAATGCATTTAGATACAATAGGTATCCGACCTATTTACAAATTTTGGTCATAAAAATTTTGATGGGTTGGGTTATATTTAATCCAACTCATACACCAGATATTTCATATTTAATAATTTCGAGATTTAAAAGATTTGATTAAGATTTAGAATTATGATTCTCCTATCATCTTTCTTTGATTTGTTTTAACAGTTTTGAATCATCATATAATACATAAAGTAAAAAAAAATTAATTTTTTTCTACATATACTGTGATTCAAAATTTAAAAAATGGACATATATTATCCAATTGATGAAAAATGTGTGTTCAATGTTTCACATAGTCTAAAATATTTAGACAATGATTCAGAATCATATCATAAATAAGATAACCATTAATAAAATAGATGGGTTTTTTGGCGGAACAGGTTTTTGCATCAACAATAATAAAAAAAATTAAATATCATTAATCCGCCGCTACAATACGGATTAAATCCTAGATTTTTTTAATATCACCAACATTAGACATATCAAATCAGTCTCATTTAGAAAAGATTGTATAAAACCAAAAATTGTCATATGGTAAAATGTTACTTAATAACAATTGCAAACTATAAAATATAAATGTCTTAGAAAACGATACTATTTGCAAAATTTTATATATAATAAATAATCGTTAAATTTTTAAAATTATTACTTTTAGAAAACAAATCACGGGACGGGTTAAGAAATTACATGACGGGATATATTTCGGAACGGGGTTATATGGTGGACGATTTTGAATCAGTATTTATAAAATTTTAAAATATTATTAACATCCCGTTTTCGTACATATTAAATCCTCAGTTTATTAAAATATAAATGTCTTAGAAAACGATACAATTTATAAACTTTTATATATAATAAATAATCATTAAATTTTAAAATCATTACTTTTGTAAAACAAATCACTGGACGGGTTATGAAATTATAGGACATGTTATATTACGGAACGGGTTTATATGGCGAACGAGTTTGAATCAAAATTTATAAAATTTTAAAATATCATTAACATACCACTTTAATACCGGTTAAATCTTCCGTTTATTAACCATTGTCCCGTGAACTCGTGGTATACCGTTACTTAATAACAATTTTAAACTATAAAATATAAATATTTTATAAGGACATACAATTTACAAAAATTTTTATATACTAACTTTAAAAATAAATTATCCCGCGGTACACCACTGGTTAAATTCTAGTTATCTATATACAGTGCTGGCTCAGATGGGAGGGCGGGCGGTGTGACCGCCAGGGGCCCAATCCCGTGTTCTAATAATTAAGGGGTCCATTTTTAAAATTTTTTTTTAATAAAAATGTTAAAAAAAATTAGATTACAACATAGAAATAAAATTTATAAGGGCCCATAAAATTTTTTATTTATTGTTTTTAGTATTAATAATTATTCTTTTTAATAAAAATAGCATTAAAAACAATTACAGCAAAAAAAACATTAAAAAAAAAGTTTTAAAGGCCAAAAAATTTTGAGAAATTGTTAAAAATGCCCTTTTTTCAATACCCCTTTTCAAAAATGCCCCCTTTGAGAGTCCATTTTTAAGTTTGCCCTCTTTTAATTTTTAATGACCATTTTACCCTTATTTGAAACAAAATTAGGTCCACAAAATACAAAATATTTTTTGGCGGGAAAAGTGATCCCGCAATTTTCCCGCCAAAACACTTGTAAAAAACCTTTAAAATACCTTGTAAAATTTTCCCGTAAAAATTTTTCCCGCCAAAAATTTTTTTTTGCGGGAAAAGTGATTCCGCAATTTTTTTTTTTTGGCGGGAAAATTTTTGGCGGGAAAAATTTACAAGGTATTTTAAAGGTTTTACAGAGTATTTACAAGTGTTTTGTAAGGTTTTACAATGTATTTTAAAAGGTTTTACAAGGTACTTATAAGGTTTTATAAAGTATTTATAACTTGTAAAACCTTATAAAAAACTTGTAAAACCTTATAACTTGTAAAAACCTTATAAAATAGCTTGTAAAATCTTATAATATCTTATAAATACCTTGTAAATACGTTGTAAAACCTTTTAAAATACATTGTAAAACCTTATAAATACCTTGTAAAAAACCTTTAAAATACCTTGTAAATTTTTGGCGGGAAAAATTTTCCCTCCAAAAATTTAACGCCAAAAAAATTGCGGAATCACTTTTCCCGCAAAAAAAAATTTTTGGCGGGAAAAAATTTTACGGGAAAATTTTACAAGGTATTTTAAAGGTTTTTTACAAGTTTTTACAAGTGTTTTGGCGGGAAAAATTGCGGGATCACTTTTCCCGCCAAAAAATATTTTGTATTTTGTGGACCTAATTTTGTTATATTTCCTTATATATTTGTGATATCTTTTATTTAAAAAAGGGTAATTTAGTCATTTTGTACATAAAAAGGGGTATTTTTAAAAATGGACAGCCAAAGGGGGTATTTTTGAAAAGGGGTATTGAAAAAGGGGCATTTTTGTGAGTCTCCCAAAAATTTTTTTTGCCCTAGGGCCCATAAAAATGTTGAACCGGCACTGTCTATATATATTTGGAATATTTTTCCCGCGATATCTCGGAGAGCTCTGAGCTCTATAGTAGTAGCAATGTTCAAAAAAGCGTTAGGCGCTATGCGGGCGGTGACCCAGTACCTAGCGCCTAGAACGCTTAATCGGAGCCTAGGCGATTTAGACGTTTATAATATAAAACAATATAAACATGATATTAGGTATAAAAGTTTTTTAAAATATCTATAAAAGACTAAAAATATGAAATCATAAACAAAAATTATATAAAAGATTTATTTATATTTATATTAAACAATATATGAATATTTATAACTATATATAAAGATATAAAACTTGATTGGAAATTGAAAAGGTACATTAAACAAGATCTATGTAATTTTTGGCGGTCAAGGCGGTTATCTAGGTGTCGCAAGAGAGTCTAGGCGACTGCCTAGACCGCTTTTTAGAACACTGAGTAGTAGTAATAATCAGTTAACGTACTCTAAATATAGACGCAAATTAAAAATTGTTATACAAAGGTAAAAGGATTGTAATAGTTGGCACAAACACAGACGTAAATGTTTCAAGACATTGAAACAGTCATATGTAAAAATAGTTTTCCGACTAAAAAAGGTTAAATTTTACAAAGTACCGATTCCGTTATTCTAACATTCTTATGGACTATTATTTGTGGCTCTTTTTCATATCAAAACTAAATGTCCACATGAAAAATAACAACAAAGGTTTATATGACCTTTTGCAACAGATTTCAGTTTTCAAAACGTTTTTAAAAACTAAGCATGAAGAACAAGCCAAATCCCAAAAACCAAAGGTAACGAAACGAGGCAAATTCTTACGACAAAGGAAAACAAATTCATGACGTTTAACATTCAGAAATTGATAAGAACCCTTGTGTGGTTGCTTGTAGTACACGTCACCGTGGTCTCCTACGCCGGGAGGTCACATTTTGTCACAACGGAGCTGAAGATACGAAATGGAATGCAAGGCTTGAAACGTCCAGAGATCGTTTACCACTGTCATGCTATAAATAGTGGCCTTGATTATGGATGGCGACGAGCCACAAGGCCACCATTGGGCCATTCCTTCCATGTACTCTTGGAAGGCGGCGAAAAACTAGAGGAGGAGATTCATCGCTGCCATTTCCGGTCAGTGCTCGGTACAGCGGATGTCGATATCCGTATGACCGCGATTGATGCTGAGATTTGTAATTTTAAAAAGGCATGTGCGATTCATGAGGTTACACCGGAAGGGATAACATTTGATGGTAAAGAATGGAATTTTGAGGAGAGGTATCCAAGACTGATACCAAAGAAATACCTCGAAGCTAAGTGGAAACCTTGGCCACGACGCACCAACCGTAGCAGTGGGGGCCAGGGAAGCGGACGTCGACCCTCGGGTTCACAATGATTTAGTGCCCACAAGGCTAAACCATCCATATGGATTATTGTGGTTTCAAAGGGAAAACTTTGTTAAGAAATTTCTGATGAACATTACAATGGAGTAATTATATGTTTGTGGAAATTTTGTTTATCTTACGTTAGTGTGCATTCTTTTGAAATATTTGAATCCCTTTATCTTTTACACTTTGAAATTTTACATTTTAGTTTGTATAATTGCAAAAATATTACAAATTTATGTTTAGGTTTCAAATTTTCTATCCTTCTGTTTTTATTATATTTCAAGAAACAATATCTCTGAAGAAAAGATTTAAAAAAAAAAAACAAGCCAAAACTTTTATTATATATTGATGTAACAAGATATTTAGATACTTTTAAGTAGGGTTTATTATCTACGTTTCATTCTTTAGCTAAAATATTCATATGTTTACATACTTTTGGTGGTTCTTTTAGCTAATTTAGCTCGAAAACATTTCCAGTATATCGTGGCTAAGTAGTGACAAAAGAGGAATAATTATTTTTAAAAAACATATCACTAATCCGTTCGTAATTCTCGTAAAATAGAATTTTATATTAATATTAATAAATTATATTTATAATTAATTATTTGTCTCCAATTTAATTCTTAAATAAATTTAAAAGATTAAAACAAAATATGTTTATTAATTTACTAAAATAGTCTAATATGCTATTAAATACAAAATTCAATAATTTGTTATAACGAAAACATTACTTGACTAAAATAAATTACAAAAGTTCCAACGGATCGGAACGGTTGACAAATTCACTTGAGGTATATATATTGACTATTGAGAGATATTATAAGCCATTATAACTGATCTGTCCCACTAATGCCAACCCGCCATAAGATCACCACCAGTCCAAAGATTGACCCTTGGTAGATCGCGTTGTTAATTATTTTTAGATTATTTATTTTAAGATTCACCAGTTGCAAAATTAAAAATATGATTATTTAAATATAATATATTAAATTTTAATTTCGTAAGTAAATCTTGCTAATTAACAATGAAGAAGTTGTTTTTGTTGAATAACATTTTATGACGAAAGAAATCCATTGCTAATGAATTCAAGAACATAGTTTAATCTTTTAAAGGAAAATATGGCTATCGATAATTAAGTTGTTGTAGTGTTTGATAAACTCAATTCATCATTTTTATGTAAAGTTCTTATTTTCTATCAGAAAATTAAATTAGGTTCCCACAAACAATTCTGTAAAATACAAATACCAAGGCCAAAACAAACAAAATTATATTTATATTTCTCTTTTGCGTTTTGTAAGGTAAAAAGATGGTTAAAAAATTACACTTTAGGTGTTGGTTCGTCTGTAAGAAACTACATTATTACATTGTGTTATTCTCCACATTATAAATTTACATTATATATTTGAAAGTTTTAAGAACACCTCTAATTTGATCATCTATAGTTTGGAAAAGAATGATAATAGATAAAGAGAATCAAAATGACTTCATAAATTTATAATAAATAATTAACGGCTCTAAACGTAAAATTTGGATACACTTTCTTTAATCAACCATTTTTTCTGTAAATCTATTTAGATCATGTCTTTTTTTTTTCATTGTTAAAGAACTATTTAGATCATGTCGTCAAAATTTTTTTAGATCATGTCACATTCAATGTTAAGGTTTTTGGATTATTCCCTAATCCCTAATAACTATTTTAACATTTAACGTCCGATGGTATAACGGAAAATTAAATTTGAGTACCAAACACAAGCTTTAGCGCAACTAACATAAACGTGTAGGAAAATGTACACATCACCGGAAAAATACTGTTAGAAGTTCTAACAATAATGTTGTTAACTTTATAATGTTTGCTGTAACAAATCAATTGGTATCACTAATTACTACATTGTTAGAGATAACTTAGGTCCCTTTTATTATTATCCGACTATATACACTGATTTTTGGAATCGGTTATCTCGTTAGTACCTACAAAACTAATTTCCTTCCTTAACTTTTCGTTTTCTTTTGTAAAATATATAAAATCAAAAGGAAATTAAAGTGTCATCAAGAAAGAAAACCAATAGAAGAAAAAAAGGAAAAATAAATAGTGTTTCCATTAAAGCCCTAGTTTAGAATTGGAGAAAGTTATTATAACAAAAGAAGAAGAAGAAGAAGAAGAAGAAAAATGAGAGGGGAAAATAGTGTTGCGATTAGAGCCCTAGTTTGGTGTCTTGTATTGCAAGCTATCATATTTCAAGGGGATTCGATGGTAGGAGACGTGGGTTTCACGCTAATGATGAAGAACGAAATGTATGGCTTGAAACGTCCATCGGTTCTCTACCGGTGCAAGTCTTCTGGCAAATCCCTTCGGTGGCACGTATCGATTCCCCATGCGGAGTTTACATGGGATTTCGAAGTCCCGCCATTTGGAACCGGCGTGGTCATCCACCGTTGTGAATTCAAGTCAAGCCAAGGGACAGCGGAGGTTGAGATTAAGACGTTGTCGATGACATCTACATTGTGCGGAGGGCATTTGTGTAAATATATCATTAGGCCGAATGGTGTATACTTCGTTGGTTTTGAGACCTATTATCCGCACAATATCTTGTTAAGATTTCTTGAGTTCGTGAGGCCTGTTGACAAGCTTGTCGAGCCATGGAAGGCGTGGTCTCCACGGCAGCTAAAGGCTTTGCGGGAACGCACCAGCAACAGAACCAGGTCAGACGATGACAAAGATGTTGATGAGGACAAGGAAGACGATGATTAGGACAGATCATTTCTGTAATGTCGCTTACCAAAGTAGCAAAACGTTTTACTAAAAAAAGGCAAAGAAAAACCTAAGAAAGAGAACATAACGTTAGAAGTAGTTAAATTTCTTTATGTGATATGTACAAATTTTTTATCTACAGATGGTATTGAATCGATCGTGTTGGTCATTGTCGTTTGTATCATGTGGTGGACTAATTCTCTCGTCCTTATTTCGGCTTGCGGATGGATTTAATTTAATTTTTTAAATGTTTTTTTTTTAACGGCTTACATATTTTATATCGTCTAGTTCTTTCTTTCTTTGATGGAAAAAAAAAAAACAAGTCATAACGATCAACAAAACTGCACATTTGATGTGTAGTAAAACGAGATTTTTTTGGTCAATAACATGCGCGTTAGTTGAAGATATATATAGTATCAAAGACAAAAAAAAAAAAAAAAAAAATCCACGGAAAAGAATTGAACAAACCAAGTGGATAAAAACTTCACTCACATTTCAAAATAGAAATACCTTAAGGAAAATTGAGAAACATCAAAACCAAGTTAAGACAACAGTAATGCAACTCTTCATGTTTTAAGACATTGAAAATATCTTGTCCTCAGAAACCTCTTACCGCTTACAACAACCACCACCAAGGTTTTCCTGAGGGAGGTGGAGGAGATTGCCTATAGTAGAAGGCTTTTTGAGCTTGAGGAGCAGGATGAGCTTTAGGAGAAGGATAATGAGCAACCGGAGGTGGATAGATCGGAGTAGGAGGAGGAGAATATACTGGAGGTGGATAGATCGGAGTAGGAGGAGGAGAATATACTGGAGGTGGATAGATCGGAGTAGGAGGAGAATATACTGGAGGTGGATAGATCGGAGTAGGAGGAGGAGAATATATTGGAGGTGGAGGAGAAAGAGCAACCGGACGAGAATAAACCGGGGGAGGAGGAGGAATAGTAACCGGAGGTCGATAAGGCGGTGGAGGAGGAGAATATAGCGGTTGGTAGTTAGTGGGAGTTTGCAGGATTTTTCTGTTGTTGTTAGCTTCACCAACTGTAAATAAGATTGCCAAGAGAAAAACTAGGGTGTAGGAAACTCCTAGAGACACCATTTTTCTGGTTAATGTTGAGAGCCTTAGACTTAATTATGTTTACATATATATAGTCCATGAAAGTTCTCTTAGAGGCTTCCCACTAACTTAAGGATTTATTCAAGATTAGTTTTCAAGTATATATTAGGAATATAACTATTAAGTAATGAATATTAGTATTTGTTAGTCAACTGGTTAAGCTGGCTTTGCCCTTTCTTTGCATTTTAAACTACTCTTCTTTTGCTTATTAAGGCCTCCCTCTAAATGATAAGCTTGCTTAACCAATAGTATCAATATCAACTATTAAGTACTTACTAAGAAAAAGGATATTCTTTTGGATTATACAAGTATTTTGCTAATTACTTGAAAAATAAAGTATGTTGATCAGATTAATATTTTTCAGACATGTTACGCTTACCTTTCTTCAAAAGTACGAAAGAGGAGGAGTGACCTGATAAGCCAGAAAAGCCGGCCTAGAGTATACAATTCGAGTAGACTGACGTACATAGACATTGATATTCGAAATGGCGGGTATTGATAAGATATCATATGTAGAAGAATATCGACTATAAATGACTAACTATCACTAACATATCTCGGCATTGCTTATAAGTTTAAAGGCCATTCTTTTCTCACAAAGTGGATTTTTAAAACGATAACGCTATAAGCTAAACCGGATGAAACCCTTATATTGTAGAGTTTTTATTCGGGTTAATAAAAATTAAAATAATTCAACAAAAAAAATTACAAATATGTGGATGTAGGGGAATGACTTGTGGATGATTAGGGCAGATCATTTCTGTAATGTCGCTTACCAAAGTAGCCAAACTTTTTACTAAAAAAGGCAAAGAAAAACCTAAGAAAGAGAACAAATTCCGGTCCTCACATAACGCAATTGAAGCATTATGCTTTAGGCCACCATCCAAATACTATTTAATTAGGCCCACATATCGAGGTTGTTTATTAGTGTATTATGTAAGTGGAGAACGATCATATAGTCCCCATTGTTCTCATTTTCTTTCTTTCAATTTCACATTAGCATTTTCGCTTTTCTATTAATTTTTCACATAAGCCTTTTATATTCTTATTTTCTTTCTCATAATTTGTTTTAATGCACCTGTTATTAAATTTTACATTAAACATAATTATTACCAAAAAGAAAATAAAACACTATAAAACTAGCTCAAAGTAAAATAAAACATATATTTATGTGTAGTATATATATATATACTTTTAATCATACATTGTTTTTTCTAATCCTTCATTTCCTATTTGTTTATACTACGAATAGATATTAAATCAAATAAAACTCAAAGTAAAAAACATATAAATCAAAATTACAATAATACTATAATATAAAAAAAAATGCGAAGGCCACTACCATTTGGCTTTAATCCTCAACAATGTTAGGACCGGCCCGGGAACAAAACGTTAGAAGTAGTTGAATTTCTTTGTGTGATATGTACAAATTTTTTAATCTATAGGTCGTATAAAATCGATCATGTTGGTCATTTTCGTTTGTATCATGTGGTGGACTAATTGACTCGTCCTTTTTTTTTCAAGGCTTGCGTATGGATTTTGACTTTTTTTTTTTTTTTTTTTGGATGAGTTTGTGTATATTTTATATTCGTCTGGGCCTTCCTTTTTTTTTTTTTTTTTGTTGATTAGTAACGTCTGGTACTAATCGATCAACAATACTGAATACTGCACATTTGATGTGTATATAGTAAAAAGAGATTTTTTTTTGTAAGTAACATGCGGGTGAGTTGAAGAAATGTATAGTATGGAAATGACAAAAAACATGCAAAACCACGAAAAATGATTGAACTAACCCAGTGGTAAAAACTTCACTCACATTACAAAATAGAAGTACCTAAGGGAAAACGAGAAACATCAAAACCAAGTTAAGACAGCAATAATGCACTCTTCATGTTTTAAGGCATTGAAAATATCTTGTGCTGAGTTACCGCCTACAACAACCACCACCAAGGTTTTCCGGAGGGAGGTGGAGGAGATTGCCTGTAGTAGAATCTTTCAGCATGAGGAGAAGGATGAGGAATCGGAAGTGTGGGAGGAAGAGCAACCGGACGAGAATAAGCCGGAGGTGGAGGAGGAGGAGAAAGAGTAACTGGAGGCCGATAAGGCGATGGAGAAGGAGAATATAGTGGTTGGTAGTTAGTGGGAGTTGGCAGGAGTTTTCTGTTGTTTTTAGATTCAGCAACTGTGAAAATGATTGCCAAGAGAAAAACTAAGGTGAAGGAAAGTCCTAGAGACACCATATTTTAGGTTGATGTTGAGATCCTTAGACCCAATTATGTTTATATATATAGTCCTTGAAAGTTCTCGTAGAGGCTTCCCACTAACTTGAAGATTTATTTAAGATCGTAGTTTTCAAGTATATATTAGTATTATAACTATTAAGTACTGAATAATTAGTATTTGTTAGTCAACTGGTTAAGCTGGCTTCGCCTTTTGTTTGCATTTTAAACTTCTCTTCTTTTGCTTATTAAGGCCTCCCTCTAAATGATATGCTTGCTTAACCAGTAGTATTAACTATTACGTACTTCTTAAGAAAAATGATCTTCTTTTTGGATTATACAAAGCTAGTTACTTAAAAAATAAATTATGTTGGTCAGATTAATGTTTTTCAGACATGTTACGCATGCCTTTCTCAAAATTACAAAAGAGCAAGGAGTGACCTGATTAGCCAGAGAAGCCGGCCTAGAGTATACAATTCGAGTAGGCTGACGTATATAGACATCGATATTCGAAATGGCGGGTATTGAGAAGAAATCATATTTTAGAAAAATAGCGACTATAAATGACTAACTATCACTAACATATCTCGCATTGCTTATATGTTTAAAGGCCATTCTCTTTTCACAAAGTGGATTTTACAAGAATAACGCTAACAAGCTAAACTGAATAAACCCTTATGAACAATGTAGAGTTATTATTCGGGTTATTAATTAAAATAAAAGTAATTCAACAAAAAATAATAGAAATGTGGATGTAGGCGAATGACTTGTTCCCTCCCCTTGACAGGTTACATGTCTAAAAACAGTCACAAAGTTGTGGATGCGGCAATAACTGAATCATTACCGTTATATGTCTAAAAATAGTAGTTTTTGTGCGAACGCTATCAACGTCAAGAGATCGAAAAACAAAATCGAGTGAGCAAAAATTAAAGAACAACGAACAAAATCAGAATTACACATATGGGAACTAACAAGATTCCCAAAACCCTCAACGGGAACTTTGTTCTTATACTTATCATCACCATAATGATGGTGACTCACTCCCATGGATTTCGACTAGAGATCAAGAACGAGCTATCGGGAAGGTACAGGAAGCTTGTGTACAAATGCTGGTCCCGCGATAATGATTTCGGGTGGCGACAGAACTGGCCAGGTCAGTACAAGGACTGGTCCTTCGCCATTTCGCTATTCCACACCTTCTTCTACTGCCACTTCCGTACAGGGTATGGACGCGTGGAGAAGAAGCTAGTTGTGTCGTGGGACCTAAAAGACCGGTGTGGGGACAGGACCAAATGCACTTGGGTCGTTAAGAAGGACGGACTCTATTTGAGACGATGGAAGACCATATTTTTTAGTAACAAGTATGGTAATGAAAGGTGGAATGACTATATTCCACATGATGTCCTCGAGAACCCTTGGAGCTAATTAATAATTTGGGGATGTTGATTGTTATGAAGATTGCGAGGATATCGTGATTTTCGTCTCTGTATGTTGTTATTCGTGATAATAAAATCATACAATGTGTAACTATATATAAATGGTGAAAGAACGTATCTGTAATATGTTGTTATATTGGGAATAGATCTATAGCTGGGTACATATATTAGTTAATGGTATAACAAATAAATAACATCAAGTTAAATAGTAGATTCATGGAGCAAGAGATGCCTTATCTAGAGTATTTAGCTCTCCTGGTGTTCTAGGGGATCTTTCGAATTGCGCCTTAAGATCACAAGGGCAAATCTTTATGATGGAAACTGGACAAGTTTACATGTCTGGTCTGGCCGATCAGGAGATTCTAGGCCAAAAGGGGAAACTCCATAACCTAAAAGGTAATTTAAATTTTTTTTGCAATATGACAAAGGGCTTCAACTTCGAAACAACCTTTCATCGATCAGAATCATGGCTGATAGGCGGTATGACAAAGAGCTTCAAATGTGGTTTGATTCAAGTGTGAGTTGACCAAAAAAAAATGTGGTTTCATTCAAGAGCTTAAACCTCTATAGTTTCTAAATTTTCAGCTTTAATTCGAAAACGTCGTACTTGTTGTAAAAACGATATATTTTTTTTGTAATTTAACAAATTTAAAAATAAATTTTTTTTGCAATGCAAGATAATTACCCAAGAACTTTAGTCGCTATCAATAGAGATTCTTGAAGGGGCTATATTTATCAAGAAATCGAAGCAGTTTTCAGCTAAATCGAAGAAAATTTATGAAATACAATAGGTTAAGTGACATTGACGACTAGACAAAAAAAAATGAGGGAGCAAAGAAAATCAAATAAGGCAAGCCATCGTGCTCTGATACAAAAATGTGGAAAATAATGCTGTTATTTATTGTTTTTATTTTTTTTGTAAACACAGCGGAGGACAATAAGTACAAATGAAGAGAATCCGGTTTAACGATTTAATTTAGCACAAAACTGATACAATATCTATTTTTTAACATGTGTGTAAACATACTAGGATATTACACCGCGGGTTAATTATTTATTTTTTTTTATATTTTTTTATAAACTGATGAATTTGTTGTGTATGATATTTTTTTGTTGTACACCGCGGGTCACATGCGTTGTATATATAAAAAAAAAAATTTAAGTTGTATTTGTTTTGTTTACTGTTTAAGATTGTATAATTAAATTTTGATTTGTTAATTCTAGAATTTCACCCGTGGTATATTGTCCCGTATTAATATCGACCCAAACCCGTCCCACCATATACTCCTGTCCTGTGGAATTAAACATCATTTTGTTATTTTTTAATAACACTTTTATTTAAAAGATATATAATTCGAGTCAATTTAAAAGTTTACTTTCAAATGGTTTCCAAAATATATATTTTTAAAAATTAGTATGTGTTTTTGGACCAACCCGTAAAAAAATTTTATAGTTGTATCTTAAAATACTAAATAATTGTATTTTGATTTGTTAATTTTAGGATATCACCCGTGGTATACTGTCCCGTTTTAGATAATTGTAGAAATTAAGAAAAGATCTGAATGACTCAATTTCGAGTCAGAAAAAAAAACGATTTGATTAAATGTGCAATTTGTTCTTAAAAAAATGTTAATATAGATTACGCACATATTTTTTTCTTCATCGATTGAGTAATATATGTCTGTTTTAAAAAATTTGAATCATAACATATGTAGAAAAAAAAACTAAAATTTATTAACTATATATATTTTATAATAATTCAAAATAATAGAAATATAATATCAAATAAATGTGAAATGAGAATCATATATTTATGTTTAAATTAGCTAGAGAGGTTTTAGGAAATTAGCTCAAATTTGTTATATTATCAGTAAATTATCATATTTGATTTCCTAATCTATAAAAATTGTAAAGAATATACCATAAATAAATAGTTTAGATATAATAATTAGTTGAGAAAATATATATAATTTAGATTTTATTAGGTATTTTCGTTTTTAAATTTTGCCCTAATTTAAGGAAAGATCCGATTGAAGATTTCCGGGTCAAACTCAGAAAAAAACCCGACCCGATTAGAGGAGCAAATTTGTACTTCAAAAATGTTAAGTAGATAATAATCTTGTTTTTGTAAACATGAAAACTTGAAAATTTGATCGATGTGAATAGTGAAAAAGTTACAAAAACGCGTTATAAAACTAAAAAGGTGTATGATAACGTCCTAAACTTTTCACCATCATACCTATGTGATAAACAATCTCAAAGATGATGATGATTTGTGGTCAAAGTTTCTGAAACAGCACATTTTATTTTTCAACTTTTGGGATTTATTCTCTGTTCTATCTCCAAATATAGATGAAAATAGCTTTTAGTACTTCTAAATTTGGAAGCCGCAACAGTAACGGTCTAATTGCCAGTTAATACACATTATATATCGGTTCCATCTTTACCTGACTAAATTTGTTCCGTAAGCACCAAGACTCGACGAAATCAAGAATTAAGAAAACATTACGATCATTTGATCGAAATGGGGAGAGATCTCGGCTGGTGCTTCTTTATGGCGACGGTTGTGATGGTAGCGGCTTTGTTACCCACACTAACCATGGCGGGTCGTCTAGAGCTAAAGAACGAAATCTCAGGGGTTGCTAGTGTCCGTAAAGCGAAGCTAGCCGTGCGGTGCTGGTCAAACGAGGATGACCTAGGGTGGGATATGATAAAGCCAAAGCAATCACGGGTATGGACGTTTACGACAATGAACATGTGGCCCTTTCAGAAAACCGAGTTCCGTTGCCAGTTTCGTAGCGGGTTTGGAACCACGAAGGAAGACGTTGTGACGGTGTTTTCGGTCAAAGGCGGGTTTCGAAAGGAATGTGGGGTGGGAGGGGACGAGTGCTTTTGGGTAGGGAAGAGAGATGGGTTATATCTAAGAAGGATAGTAAAAGATGGAGGAGGGGATAGTCGCAAGAAATATGTTGATGTTCTCAAAAGCAAATGGGTTTGGAAATGGTGAATCTTCAATTCTTTTTATCCAACAATCATTCATTTTATTTTTTTTGTCAATAACACAAACCATTCGGCTACTACGAGTATTCGTCACAACTCTCAACCATTGATGTTACTTATTCATTTTTTCTACCCCTTATCTTTGTATTAGACTCGGACGACACTATCTTGAGAGATATATTCATGGGGATATAAATACACATACAAGTATACTTTGAGATTTACGATACTACACTAAAAAGCATGGTGTAGTATTATTATTTCGAATCACAATTATTTTTTATAATTAATCTATTTTTTCTTGCTATTAACTATAGAAGTTCCAAATTGGTCATAATCTCTAATTTTTTTAATCTCTTACTTCGAAAATCTTGAATCGGGGAGATAAAATTTGTATATTGGTCAGATTCATAATGGTGAGTTAATTTAAGTTTCAAATACTTCCAATTCAAAACTAATTGACAAGGACTGGATTGATTTTTTTCTTTTTTATACTAATATAGTGTTGGTCCCTTCAAACTTTGGTATCATGAGTTTTATATGCTTCTTCAAAACTAATTGACAATGAATAAATTGTCCCATTTCATATACTAGTGAATAGTGATGATCTCTTCAAACTTTCGATGTGAGATCAGATTCTAACAAGTTAAAATGTTGAATCACGATGCAAATTTAGTTTGTAACACAACCGCTACGATTCGTGGCCTCATTCCCGCTCTCGACCCGTAACTTCACTCTCCTCTCAAGAGACAAAGCTATAGAATCGAATCGATAATCCAATCCAAAATTTTACTATTGAGATTTGACACCAAAATTACATATAAATCGTATATCAAATATATAGCTAGGAGATCCTTTTATTAAACAATCTATTACATGGTTGTGAAGTTTTTTTTTTTTTTATCAACGAAAATAAACTAATTAGTCTTGAGGATTAATTTTTTTTTTTTGCCCAAGAGAAAGTCAATGAAACGCACTTCTTCCCTGCGTTTTGAAATTAGTCGTCGTCTTCTCCAACAAAAAAAATCTCTCACCGCTTCAGACCAAAACCTCATATGACAAATACCCGAGTCACCTCGACCTGGACCGAGTTAACTCGCGACTCAGCTATTTACTTGCTCTTCACGTTTCTCGCCATCAAAGTCTACAAATTTCTCTTCTACTGTAATCGAACATCTGAAATATCATCGTTTTCGATGGCGACTCATCCCGAAGCTCTCCGACGAGAACGAATTCTCAACAGCAAACTCTACTTCGACGTTCCTCTTTCAAAGGTAACAGATTTTTCATGTCCATGGGAGAAATTTCACGTTTTTGACTGAGAAATGTTTTTATCGATTTTGATTGATAGGTTTCGATTATCTATTCATCGGCGTATGATATTTCCTTCATGGGTATTGAAAAATTGTGAGTCTTTCTCTGTTGATCAATCTTGGGAATTCGAAAGTTGGTGTTTTTATTTCTTTCTGATGTTGAGATTTGATATGTGTAGACACCCATTTGATTCTTCCAAGTGGGGTAGAGTTTGCAAGTTCCTTGTTTCAGATGGGTTTTTGGAGGAGAAATCAATTGTTGAGCCTCTTGAAGCTTCAAAGACTGATCTTTTAGTGGTACTCATTGGTTTCTCTTAGATGTATGAACTGTGATTAATCACTGGTGACTATTAGTCATATGGTTCATGTATTGGGATCTTGATGGTTGTGTAACCTTTCGTTTGCGGTTGTTCTGTATTAGATACATTCTGAGAATTACTTAAACAGCTTGAAAAGTAGTGCCACTGTTGCTAGGATAACCGAGGTAAGGTTGGATTTTAATTGAGAATTTGTCACTCAATGATCTGTTTGATTCTTGTTGAACTAAAGTTTTCTGTAATGTATAGGTTCCACCAGTTGCGTTTTTTCCGAATTTTCTTGTGCAGCAGAAAGTTCTTTACCCATTCCGAAAGCAGGTAGAAGAATTGTTTATTGCCTTACTTCTTTGATTGTTTCCGAGAACTTTATTTCTGTGGAGGGGTTACAAATCGGTGTGTGACAGGTTGGTGGGACGATTCTGGCAGCTAAACTTGCAACAGAACGTGGATGGGCAGTAAACATTGGAGGAGGTTTTCATCATTGTACTGCGGAAAGAGGAGGCGGATTTTGTGCTTTTGCTGATATTTCTCTCTGTATTCACTTTGCATTTCTTCGTCTGCGATTATCAAGGTAAAGTTTATCTAATGGTATCTGATTAGACCTTGATATGTTAATCATCTCCTTGACCTTGTTAAACTTGAACAGGGTTATGATAATAGATCTTGATGCTCATCAAGGGAATGGCCACGAAACAGATCTCGGCGATGACAGTATGATAAAACCCTTTTTTTATTTCATGGTGCTTTGTCATAATGGTTTTTGGTATGGTGATAACAGTATATTGTCTGCAGACCGCGTTTACATTCTGGATATGTACAATCCCGAGATATACCCTTTCGTAAGCTGTCATCTTCGGAGCTTTGCACTTTTGAAGTCATTTCCATTCCTTTGAACTTATAGTGCAGTTACCTCTGTGCTTGCTTTTGACAGTTGGATGTATCTGCTCTGTTTTTTTCTCTCTTTCTTTTTCTCACAGGATTATAGAGCTAGGAGATTTATCGATCAGAACATTGAGGTCGTGGTAAGCCTATCGTCTTACATGTATCAGCTAGAATTAGTTTGATTGTTTTGTGTCACATTATAGTTCTGTCCTTTTCGTATATCTTGACAGAGCGGGACCACCACCGATGAGTATTTGAGGAAACTAGATGAAGCCCTTGAGGTATGCATTCGAGCATTTCCTAAATCTCATGTTTCCTGGCGGTTTACCTATGTGATAGATTAGGAGCATAGGAGCTTGGTTCCTCGAAAAACTATGTGGTCTTTAGGGATCTTAAGAGAACCTATGTATAACTGTCAGGTTGCTTCGCGAAACTTCCAACCGGAGTTGGTAATTTACAATGCTGGGACAGATATATTAGACGGTGACCCTCTGGGACTTCTAAAGGTAATTTATATACTGCAGCTATCGCATTTCTATTGCAGCAGAATATAGTTTATTCCTCAGTTACAATGTCTCTAACTTGGTGACTCTTGTGTGACAGATAAGCCCCGATGGCATAACGAGTAGAGACGAGAAAGTCTTCAGATTTGCAAGGGAGAAAAATATTCCTCTTGTGATGCTAACTTCAGGTGCTAAATTGGATTTTAACATATATAAACCAACGATGTATGGCCTTTGTGAGTAATGGTTTTTAAAGAATAAAAGAAGTTATGTGATGATACTTTGTGCAGGCGGGTACATGAAGTCAAGCGCCAGAGTTATTGCGGATTCCATCGAGAATCTCTCACGTCAAGGGTTAATCCAGACACGACCGGAATAAGTTTCCCACTTGAACTGTCATAGAGCCAAAAGCAGAGTTTCTATGTGTGTATATTTGTATAGAAAGATTGAGAGAGACCCTTATGATGTGTTCGTCACCTTTGTATATGTGTACATTTCCCCGTTTTCGTCTAATGAAACGTGAATTGATGGAGCGTTTGTACTTTAAACATTGTGTATTGTGTTCTTTCGTGTTAATGATTATAAGTAACTGAAAAAAGACTTCATTCGTTGGCCCTTTTGGACTTAGGATGATGAATGATGTTTTAGTATTACCTAGTTTAATTTACTTGTAAGTTCGGTGTTGAAACTTATTCAAAAGCTTTCTATGAAAAAATCTCCCAATGAGTTTGAAGAACATTACTTGTAATAGTATTATTTAAATCTGTAACACTATGAACAACAAAATTATAGGATACTTTTAACAATTAAGTACTGAAACCAAACAAAAACGAAAGAAACCAAATAATAATAGAATATAATTCTCTCCTCATCTCTAAGAGGAACGTAGCACTATGTTTATAGCTAAATGCATCTAAATCCTGTCTCTTCCTCAAAGAACTTTCTCATTCTTTATTCTCATTCTCTAGTTTATCTCTTAGTCAAATTCAATATATATAGTCCAATCTATTGAGCTACTTACCCACATCAGCTTATTAGAACTGGTGTACTAGTACTTTAATAGATTGGACTATATATATTGAATTTGACCAAGACATTTCTCTAAGAAACGATTAACACAAAACCAACGAGATTCTATAGGTTCCGAAAAGCATGGAACATCTTTGGGGAGAGAAGTAGGACGAAAGCCAGAATCGAACCGAAGAACATCTTGACAATGTAACTGAAAGCATCTGACGACTCGCTATCTTCTGAGAGAACTGCATTTGGGTTTGACATTGCTTCTGCTGAAGGAAGCGATTCTATCACTGCATCAGCTAAGTCGGTGATGAAGGATGGTGTGAGACCTAGTGCTGGTACCCGTCCCCAGTTCTCTACCCCTGACTCCAGAGCTAGTTCCCTATACTCCATGTCTATCTCTTCAAGTGTCTCAATGTGCTCACTCACGAAACTGAGATCCAAAATAAGACAGAAAATTGAGAAAGCCGAAATGATCAGTAACTATAGAATCTGATAATGGCTGATTGGAAAGTATCTCTTCCACAATACGGAAATGAGCTAACAGGGATTATTATATGGTCTCTCACCTGACTGGAACGGCTAGTAGACTCTTAACACCACTCTTACCAAGGTCGACAAGAACCTCATCGGTGTATGGCTTCAGCCATTGAACAGGCCCAACACGACTCTGGAAAAGAAAGGATTATTGCAAGAATCAATTAGAGGGTTTGACATGAAGAGGTAATGCCAAGCAACTTTTACAACGGATGATGTGAACAAACCTGGTATGCCAATTTATGGTCGTTAAGAACCCCTCTAGCTTTTAGCTCTTCCATTATCAAGTCAATACACTCTTCCATCTGCTTCTGGTACGGATCTCCAGCATTTTCTACGTAGCTGACCGGAACACCATGGGCACTGAAGAATATCATAACCTAAATCATACAGACAAGGGACTAATTTAACCACTGTTTGGACTAGAAATGTGTAATGAAGAGGCAAAAACAGAGGGGGATTATAACTGTACCTCCTTAGGATCAGAGAAAGTTTGAAGCTCCTTCTCAATGAGGTCGGCCATGGAATTGACATACCCTCGCCTTTGGTACCAGGACTGTATAATAGCTACCGGCACTCCAGCTAGGTACGGATCTTTCCTGAATGATGATGATTCATGTTAAGGGCCGCTCGTGAAACTAAGAAATCGTATAATACTAAATAACCAATAAACTACGTATATGCTTTGTAGCTTGCACAAACCTGAATAAGTCTTGGAGAACGCGGATACTTGAACCCGTCGTGGAGATAGAATACTGAGGGTATAACGGCAGTACAACAAGTCTTGTAATTTTGTCCTTCTTTATCTGATTAAACATAATTAGCTTGTTAAGATAAACATGACTATGACACAAACATAAGAAACTCCATCAATACTGAGAGCAATTATTACAATTAAAGTTTAAAAACCACCTGCTGAACAGCCTCCTCAGTGAACGGATACCAATACCGCATACCAACATAGACATTAGCAGCAACATTCTTCGCTTGCAAAGCCATCCGAATAGCATCCGCTTGCTCATCAGTTATTTTACGCAAAGGAGAACCACCACCAATAGCAGCATACCCTTCTTTCGATTTCGGAGCACGAACAACAGATATAAACTTCGCTATAGTCCCTTGAAGAAACTGAAATGGTCTAGGAAGCCGTATAATATCCTTCAACAACAACAACAACAAACCAATCATCATTCCCAAAACAACTCTTCACATATAAATCACAAAACACAAAGTCAAAATTCTCACCGGATCAGCAAAGAGATTATACAAGAAAGGTTGAACATCATTAAGAGTTTCAGGACCACCTAAATTCAAAAGCAAGACACCAATCTTATCTTCTGCAACAAGAGAACGTGTTTTATCTCTAGCCTCATCAAAAGAACAGTCTCCAGTCACAGAATGAGCTTGCTCAAACACATTCGTCTTAAATCTCAATCCACGATGTGTGATCGCAATAGACCCTTCAAGTTTCGAGTTCTTGAGTCCAAAAGATCTCTCCTTTGAATCAAATTGAATCAAAGACAGAGACTTTCTCTGAGCATATGACCTATAAAGACATGAAACCAATAAAATCAACAATTCGCGAATCGTAAAACCCTAAACCGAAGATCAAAATCGAACCCTAACCTGAGAAATCTGTGATCTTTACGCTTCATCACAGGATTAAACCCAGATGATAACGCTGTTGCTTCCATAGCTACGAATTTCAGAATTGATCAGCGATTGTGTGTGAGAGAGAGAGAGAGAGAGAGAGAGATTGAAGAATTTTAAAGGAGGGATTGGATTTATGGGTTTAGGGTTTTGATTAAGGACTTTAAAGGAAGAGAATTTGAGAGATCAAGAAGGAAGAGGAAGATGCGAAGAAGGTCTGGTTAGGCAAATGTATGACTTTTCCATTGAAGCAGGTTCGGTGTGTTTTTTTTTTTTTTTTTTTTTTTTTATTGAGTCAAAAGTTTATACGTTTTCCTATTGGGTCCACAAAGAGATAATACGGCTGCGTTTTGTTAATAAAGTGGTTATTTTCTTCTCCGAATAGAACCAAAACTGAACCGGTCTCATTCTGATAGTACCTGTACTTGAATGTATATCATAAAATGACAATATTTTGTCAACTTATATAGCTAGAATATTTAGTTAATCCAAATAAGAATTGAAAACCTTGAACAATTGAAAAGTAAAAAAAAAAAATTAAGAAAAACCAAGTTTTGAACCAACATCAAAACTAATATATATTTCCAAGAAATGCAAAATATTACAAAACTGTGTATTTAAAGTTATAGAAGTTTTAAGTGAAGTTTTAAGAGAGTTTTTGCCAAAATCATCAAATATTTTGATTACAATGAGTAAACAAGTTTCAGATTCATCACCGACGACATCTAATTTAATTTTCTTAATCAAGGTGCATTTTGGAGTTTCAGCAGCAAGCTGATAGCCAATAAAAATTATGTGAAAGAGAGACTTAACAGATTACATATGTTGCTTGTAAGTCTACCGAACGATAGCAGGGTCACTTCCACTATTTGTAATGTTTCTGTACCTTGTAAACATTTTTTGTAATGTTTCCGTACCTTGTAAACATTTTTTGATATCAATATATTTGATTTGACGAGAAAAAACAAAGAAAAAGTCAATTCTATAATTTTATCATAGAAATTGATTAAATATTATAAAGAGTAATTTTGGAGATTTATTTGCAAATTTATAAAAGAATTGAACTTCTTTTTTTCGTAATATATCAGATAATATGATATTATGTAAAATATTGCGTCATCAGATAAATACCATGCTATATTTTAAAGCATATTTATTTAAAATGTGCACATGATTACTATCCGTCTATATTATGATTTTGTTACCCCATAATTTTGCAAATACTGTAACCTTATATTGAATAACCTTAATTATTAAGATTCTAATCATTGTATTAAGAGAAATAAAGGATTCACACACATATATTGTCCAGCAGCTAAAAACTTGGGTGATAACAATATTTGACAAACTTGTACATAAAAGACTCAATGAATCATTGTGATGAAAACCAAAGTTGATTTCTATGAATAATTGCGAGATTTTGATTGAAAAACACGACATTGTTTTCTGATTGTGGGGATTGGGCTACGTGGCCGAATAATGCCCACTTAACTAGTCAAAAAATAATTTGATACGAAAAGATAACTAAAAATTTAGTTGACCAAGTAATGAGACATGCCAAAAATCTCAACTGGTCGGAAAATGGAATTTATATCCCATAATACCGGAAATTCATTTTACCTTTTCTTTGTTTGGCTTTAACTTAAAATAGCATTAAGGGGACCATAACAGAATTATTGTAATCAAAGATCTAGAATCGTTACAAAACTAACTAATTTATCTATTATGCTTGCTCGACCACATGGTTTGGCGAATGGATTTTAAAAGTTTCTTTGGTCTGCCTAATTAAAGATTCCCCGAACATGGTGGATTCATCGATAAAGGTGGATCTATCGGAATGATTGCGGGTAATTGTATAGAAAAAAATCATCGACCTATTTTGTATTTTAAATAGTTTGAAAATATAAAATCACCATGTCATATGATAAAAAAAACTTTATTATTTAGCCGTTGTGTGGATGTTGAGATAAATGATCTTTATCGAGTTATAAGTATTCATTGACATTATTAAGAGAGCGAGCGCTGTCTATAAAGGAGAACTAGATAACAACCCGCACGATGTGTGGGATGAAGTGATTGAAGTAAAATTATTATGATTAAAATTATTATCCGGGATCTAAGATCCGTTTGTGTAAAACGAAACATATTACAATATTTTTTTTGTTTTATTCAAATTTGGGACTATTTCATATAAGAATATGTTTTACCCGTGAAATATTTGAACTTTGAATAAATCTTCAACGTGATAAAAAAGTATTAACGAAATGTTACCATTTATGGCAATATGTCTTTCCGTATGTTTTAAAGATTTCGAGATTTTGTAGTATAAAAAGGAATTTTTTTTTTTTAATAAGTATAAGAAATCCAAAATTTAGCAAAGATGAGATTTGATAGTTTCCAAGCTAAGATTTTGTATTGTTCCAAATCTAAGATTCTTAGATTATGAATGGATTATTTACGAAATGGTTATAATGTGGCCAGATTTTGGTTTATATACAAATGTGGTTATAATGTTTTTCTTCGAAAAGTTAGAACTCCTCCAAAAAATAGGATTTTAAGTATTCGTAACATATATAGAAAGGAGATTATCTTATTTATTTAAGTAAACAATTTATGAAAGATGTAAAGATTTTGTAGTTTTGAATTCGAGATTCTTGAACCAAATGTATATATTTTATCATTTAAATATAAACATAAATATAAATATAAATTAAAAGATTGTTTACCCATCCGCTAAAGAAAATTTATATAAATGTATATAAAGAAAAATATAAATATAAAAATATAGTAATATAAGATAAACAAAAAGTGTATGTTTTTAATTATTAATGGGATATATGGATGTATGAGACTAATGGCAAATTCTGTAAATAGTCTAATAAATCTTGGGTAATTATCTAAATAGAAGCCAAATCATTGTGAGAGCGACACATCAGCGTGGCAATCTTGTTAATAATACATGATGGTAAGGTTTTTTTAAAAAAATGTTTCTCTATTAATATATAGGGGATGATGGTGATCAAAAAATGAACAAATTTTTCCAGCTTTATCATCAACAACATCTTAGACCATTCCTTTGTAATTTCAGTTCACATCTCATCAAGAACATAAGAATAGTCTTTTAATTCATTCAGATTTTACCCTTTTTCTTTGTCCATTCTTCTTCATTTTGTGTCTAACAAAAGAAAGAGTTACTCAAAAAAATTCAAGAGAATTTTGACATCCACAATTTTAATAGCCAAGATTTAACCGTTTTGATAATGTTGTTTTCAATATATAAAAATCAGATGCAACAAACTTTGGGTTACAATAACAGATTCCGAAGTATTGTGATTGGAGATGAGTTTTACGGGCTTCCTTGCTAGCTCATGTGGACTTTTATTCATCAAAAACACTTGTTTTTCTAAGTTAAATCGGAATTCGATAGATAAAACTTTTTTTTGTTCTGGGTCAAAACGCTAGATCGGATTTATATACGAATTAATCAAAAATATTCTTTAAACAAAAAAAAACGGGATATGATATCTAGAAGTAGAATGCCCTGTCAAACTAGTGCCAGGATCAGAACTTGCCCTTTCAAGCGAAACACGGACAACATAATTGTTATGCATTATTACATAACATACATGTCAACGTATATCGGTATATACATGTATATTATCATATAATAAATTGAATTCATTGACACTTGGAACTCAAGTTGGTGCCACGTAAACAGTAATAATGTTTATATATGGAAAGTCAGGTTTATAAGATATCTAAGAAGAGGCTTTTCATATTCAATGTATATTATAAGATCTGCGATCCGATTATATCATAAGGTTACTTTTTAAAGAATTATTCTCCGAAGCCATTTTTTTTTTGGGTCACTTTGGTGAGAATCTGATCGGAAAGAGAAAGATTGTATGGGTCATTGCTTTTCGTTGCCGTCTTCTTCATCGGAGATTCACGAAGATAACGAGCACGGTGATGGAAATGCGGTGGTGTGTTATGGAGAAGAGTTCGGTTTAGTTCACAACGACCTTCCGGTTCATCGACTCGGTTCGGTCTGCTCTATCCAAGGAACCAAAGTGCTTAACCAAGATCATGCTATTCTTTACCTGGTAGACTTTCTTGACATTATTTTTGCAATTTTCTTGTTTCTATATTCCTTCTCTTTCTATAAATCATTACCTTAGATGACCAACAACATTTTGGAGTAGATGGCGAACCAATTTTCGTCTCCCTAATTTAGAAAGGACATTCACACAAAAAGTTTTTTTTTTTTTTTTTTTGGTTCTTTCAACTGGAGTAAAATCTTGTTTTTAATATATGTATAATGTCTTTAATTGTGTTTAAACGAACATCATGTGGATGATCAAACGAACAGCACCATATTCATTTGGGTTTATATATAGGTTGTAATAACGTTGAGACGGTTCCATATCCGGCCAAACTGATTCAAATGTTAATCTCCACTTCTGTATTTACATGTGAAATATATTTGAAATTCTTTTCACTACAAGAATATTGGTCTTCTGTAGCGTCCGAATAGCGCTATCTAACTATAGCGCTCTATCATCGCCCGTCATAATAGGTCGAAGATGTAATATAGCGTATTTTCTTTGTGCTATCATATTCGCTTTTCTTGTAGTGTTTGATATTTATAAAAAATAAAAGATTATCATTTCGTATATAAATTTTTGTTTAACTAATGTATGATCTCATTAGATTTAACACTGTTTTTTTTTCATTCATTTGACATAACATTTTACACGCAGATTAAAAAGCATATTTAAAAAGTTTATCTATGTTTATTGAGTAGAATTAAGTGTGATTTATTTTAAGTAGTAGAAATTGTTTAATTTTAAATTTTTAATCGCGTAGGGATATGGAACAAGGGAAACAGAGCTATGTGGAGTGTTTGATGGGCACGGTAAAAATGGGCACATGGTGAGCAAAATGGTGAGGAATAGATTGCCATCGGTTCTTTTGGCACTAAAGGAAGAGCTACACCAAGAATCTAATGTTTGTGAAGAAGAATCTCACAAATGGGAAAAAGCTTGTTTTACTGCCTTTAGACTCATTGACAGAGAGCTTAATCTCCAAGTCTTTAATTGCTCTTTCAGTGGCTCCACTGGAGTGGTTGCCATAACTCAGGTACATTTATTTATATGTTTTTCCGCAAGTTTAAAGGGTTTGAATGGTGGTAGCGGACCTTTCAATTTTGTAGCCGACAGACAAGATTAGTGTCTCTTCTTCTGCTGCCAATTCAAATTTTTGTCTTATTTAGGCTTTGAATGGTGGTAGCAGAAAAATACAGAATAATACTTTTGGCTCAAGATTGGTTTTCTGTTCACCATTCATGCACCATTATAGACCAAAACTTATGAATGGTGAGCAAAAAGCCAATCTTGAGCCAAAAGTATTTATTCTGTTTTTTTCTGCTACCAACATTCAAACCCTAAAATATTTCACTAGTTGGTGCTTACTTGATTTTTTTTTTGTTTGGGAAAATGTTAAATTGCTTACTGGATTGTTGTAGGGAGATGATCTTGTGATAGCGAACCTTGGTGATTCAAGGGCAGTGTTGGGGACAATGACTGAAGATGGTGAGATCAGGGCAGTGCAGTTAACATCAGACCTAACACCTGATGTCCCTAGTATGGTTTTTAGTCTCTTTTTGGCTAAAGAAAGGTTTTATCATTAGAAGGTTAATGATATTTATTTAGCGAGTTCTAGCGTTGCAGGTGAAGCAGAGAGGATCAGGATGTGCAAAGGTCGTGTTTTCGCAATGAAAGCAGAACCGTGCAGCCAAAGGGTGTGGTTACCCAACCAAGACATACCAGGATTAGCCATGTCAAGAGCTTTTGGAAATTTTAGGCTCAAAGACCACGGCGTTATTGCGGTTCCAGAGATCTCTCAACACCGAATAACTTCGAACGACCGGTTCCTTGTACTCGCTACAGATGGGGTAGATGCAAATGTGATTCAAATATTGAAGTTTTTTTTTTCAGTTTCAAAAAGTTTAATGAACCACCTTGGTATTTAAAATCGTCATCGCAGGTTTGGGATATGCTTAGCAATGATGAAGTTGTATCGCTGATATGGACTTCGGGAAAAAAGCAAGCCGAGGCCGCTAAATTGGTGGCGGAGGCGGCTGAAGCTGCATGGAAGAAAAAGCTTAAATCTGCCAAAATTGACGATATTACAGTAATATGTCTTTTCTTACAGAACAAGGAACAACCAAGTTGTACTATGCACACTTGAATCATAAGATACATTATGCTATTATGGTCGCAGTTGTTGCACATAATGCCACAGCTATATAATGGAAATTAAAAGATTATTAATCTCTCCAATGTAATGGCTTTGTTTATAATGGAAACTACTTTTTTTCGGTTAGTTATAACATGCAACATGCGGGTCTGAATTTGGTAGTTAGATAACAACATGATTAATATAGATCACTAGACTTATTATCACTTAAGTCATTGAGGTTAGATTGAAGACACATTAACAACTAACAAGGATAAGTGTTATAGGAACATAAGAAAGCAAGAAGGAAGATCATCTTCTTTCACGCCCGAAATTCCCTAGCTAGTTTTGCTTTGTTCTCGTCATTGTAATCCTTCAAAGAAAACTATAATAAAATTCATCTATTTACTTCATTTTACCTTCATATTTTTCCTTACACCTATTTATTGTTGTAACACCCCGACCGTCCCTACCAGTGAACACTCACGTCTTCTCTCGACCCCATGGGTTTCACCCCTGTCCGACAGTCGGTCCGTTATGTCCGGGAGGCTTTAAAGACTTGTTACCGACCCTATAAATCACCACATGATCTTTCCCTGTGTTTTGTCCTCACTCACACAGTTCCGACGACAATCACTTCGCGGAAGGTCAACCATCACTACAAAAAAAAGATCATTTTATATCACTTATTTTGAATATTTGTATTACTTATAATTGATGTAAAAGAATTTTACATCACTTAAGTAAATGATTTAAAAATTAATGATGCAAATAATTTACATCATTTTGTTGACAACTGATGTAATTATACATAATATTTGCATCAGTTTTTATAATTGATGTTAATTTTGTATCAATTACAAAAAATGATGTTACCTTTTTAAATCACTTTGTATAAATGATGTTAATATTTTCATCATTTATAAATAATTGATACTAAAACTAGTGTCAAATTTCATTAGTGATTTTAATAATTGTAACATTTATAATAATTATTTTATTATTTAATAAGAAAATTATTTTAATTATAATCTTATTCTAAGAATAAATTTAAACGTCAACAATATCTTTCAAATAAATTATTTGACTTAAGTTTTCGTGAGACCACTACACTAAATTATTAGAAAATGGGTTAACCTATTTATAAAGGATAGATTCTTATCCCTCCTTAAGAAGTTGTCGATGTGGGACAATTTAAAAATGCCTCCTTAATACAATTTTACATCAGTTTTTATTGATATAAATTTTGTATCATTTAAAAAGTGATCTTAACAAAAATTAATAAATACATCAATTATCTAAATGATGTAAATTAATATTTACTATCAGTTTTTAAAAAGTGATACGAAATAATAGCTTTTAAATCAGTTTTATATAATTGATGTCAAACTAATTAATTATAACATCACTTAGTATAATTGATGCTAAAACACATCATTTATAAATAAATGATTCAAAATAATATCATTTAGTGAAGTGATACAATTTAAGTGATTTAATATGATCTTTTTTTTGTAGTGCATCCTCAAATTGATCCAGCTCAAGCACGCTTAACTGTTGATTTCTCTCAAAACGTTTGACCAAAAAGATAAGTGCACTTTGCAGACATATGTGGTCAAATCAATTTTTTTAACCTCTCCGCATGCACCATCATAATCCTGAAACCGGAGTGTTACAATTGTTCACCTTTCTATCAATTTCTTATTAAGGAAAATGTATAGTGTTTAATTTGAACGTAAGTTATTTACAAAATGATTAGCCAGCTACGAAACAACCATTGCCCAAAAAAAAAACAAGGTAGTGATTCTTTCGAAAAAAAAACTTCGGGATCGTGTGAGCCAAAATTTGCGTTAGGTCACGGGAACTATTTCTTATATCCTGCATTCACACACAGTCGTTTAGGCTGTTTTTTTTATATTGTATCTATTATATAGATATAAATCATCTCTCGTAAACAGATCATTTATTCACCCTTTTAAGCTTTTATTGCATTCCGTGTCACCTACATGTTTTTATTGGATCACAGGACATCATATAATTTATATGACTAATTTTTCTCTCAATCAAATATTTACATACGTATACTATAGGCCGTGTTCTTTTCATTATCACTAGCGACTGAAAAAATAAAACTGAAATTTTGACAGGTTTAAAATCTTGCGACCAGTTAGCTTTTACAGAGATGATAAATAGTGATGACGTTCAATATAGTTGCCAGAAAAGTAACGACACCAGGCACCAGCAACCCGTTGAAAGGTTCAGCTTGCTGAAAGGTTGAGTTTGAAGGTGTCGCTGGAGTAATAAAAAGAGAGAAAAACAGTGTAATACGGTCGCCGGATGGTGTCTCGTTAGCGACAGTGAAAAGAACACGGCCTATATGGATTTTTATACCTAAACGAAACCCTAATTTTTAGAAAACCTAAACCATAATACATGTAGTGTGTGACATATGATATACCTAAAACCCTTACAACAAGTGTCACATTTTGTTTTATTCCTACTATACTGTAAAACTCTAATTTAGGAAATGAAACCCCTAATACATGTAATATTATATATTTGCATATACATATCAAACTAAGAACCCAAAACATGTGATTTATGTACTATATGATATATAATGCACTAGACATATTAAATTGAATATCATATTTATGTACGTCAACATTAGCACAATGTATACCTACAAAAAAAAACAAATTGTTCTTATTATTGTTTTTCATTTAGGGTAATTTTATCTTTTAACTCAACAAGATTTCATAGAATGCAATAAATTACTTGTGACCGTCAAGTGCATATAAAAGTCATGGCTTATGGCTGGCCGTACTCAGTGAAATACGGACGAGAGGAACAACGGGCACAACATACAGTGTAATCTGAAGAAGCCCTTCAAGTTTTTCAATTATTTGCTCAAGAATCAAGAGTTTCTCTACTTGGTCTGTGAACGCTGGTTCTCCATCAATGTTGTTGGTTCAGAGATGTTCAGAGTTTCGGCAAAGCTCAAGGATTTAAAAAAGGTTATTAGAGAGTTCAGCAAGACAAACTACTCCGGAATTGAATTGAGAGTTCAGGAGGCTGTGGAAGCGGTCTCAATTGCTCAGAACAATATGTTAGCTGATCCTTCTACTGCAAATGCTGGGCTGGAATTAGTTGCAGTTAGAAATTGGGAGACTCTATCAAAGGCTGAAGAAAGTTTTTTCTACCAAAGGTCGAGAATCACCTGGTTAGGAGAAGGGGACCAGAATACCGCCTATTTTCACAAGATGGCGGCATCAAGGCAGTCTATTAACCACATTCATTACCTGTTTGATGATGCAGGTGTCCGAATAGATACTCAACAGGGCATTCACTCGCATTGTGTAGAATATTTCAAGAATCTTCTAGGTAGTGAGGAGCCTCAGCCTCTGTTCATGCAGGATGACATTCGTGCCCTGCTGGATTTTCAATGTTCAGAGGCTCAAAAAACACAGTTTGATAGAAAGTTTTCTAGGGAGGAGATTAAGGAAGCTTTTTTCTCTCTTCCAAGAAATAAAGCCAGTGGTCCTGATGGATACTCTGCTGAGTTTTTCATTAGTTGCTGGAGTGTGATTGGCCCTGAAGTGACATCGGCTGTTCTTGAATTTTTTTCTTCAGGTTCTTTGCTCAAGCAGTGGAATGCCACAACATTAGTTCTGATACCAAAGATCCAGAATGCTTCCTTAGTGTCAGATTTCAGGCCAATATCTTGTCTTAACACTATGTACAAGGTAATTTCCAAGCTCCTTGCAAGTCGATTGAAGTCTATTCTCTCTCCAGTCATTTCTCACTCTCAGTCAGCCTTCCTGCCTGGTAGGCTGCTCTCTGAGAATGTTTTGCTTGCTTCTGAGATTGTACAAGGTTACAACAGGAAAAATATATCGCCTAGAGCAATGCTAAAGGTTGATCTTAGGAAGGCTTTTGATTCTGTCAGATGGGATTTCTTGCTGTCTACTCTTGCTGCCTTAGGCATTCCTTCATCCTTTATCGGTCTAATTCGTGAATGTGTTTGCACACCAACCTTTTCTGTTTCGGTGAATGGAATATCTGATGGTTATTTTCGCAGTACCAGAGGCTTAAGGCAGGGGGACCCGCTGTCTCCCTACCTCTTTGTACTGACGATGGAAGTATTCTCAAAGCTTATGTTATCAAGATATGAATCAGGTTATATTGCCTACCATCCAAAGACTTCGGAGCTAGAGATCTCTCATTTGATGTTTGCTGACGATGTTATGGTATTTTTCAATGGAAGCAGCTCCTCTCTACATGGTATATATGAGACTTTAGAGGACTTTGCAGGATGGTCAGGCCTCTCCATGAACAGAGACAAGACTACTCTTATTCACGCAGGCCTCTCTACCCAGGAAGAATCAGTGATTGCCCAATATGGTTTTTCTACAGGCTCGCTCCCAGTGAGGTATTTAGGGCTGCCGCTTATGTCCAGAAAGCTCAATATTTGTGAGTACTCCCCTCTTATTGTTAAGATCAGAAACAAGCTCAAAGGTTGGGCAGCAAAATCTCTTTCTTATGCTGGGAGAGCTCAGCTTCTTGCCTCTGTGATTTATGGTACCATTAATTTTTGGATCTCCACTTTCATGCTTCCTAAGGGGTGTATCAAAAGCTTGGAGTCTCTTTGCTCAAGATTCTTGTGGTCAGGTTCCATCGATTGTCACAGTAAGGCAAAGGTAGCTTGGTCAACAGTGTGTTTGCCAAAGAATGAAGGAGGGTTAGGTTTGAGAAGCTTATCTACATGGAACTCCACCCTTTGTTTGAGGCTGATTTGGTTGCTTTTCTCTGGCAGCGGTTCTTTATGGGTAGCTTGGCAGAAGCATCATCATCGTCTTGAATCTGTTAGTTTCTGGGATATTAAGGTGAAAAATTTAGATTCTTGGTTCTGGAAAAGTATTCTCAAGCTGAGACATCTAGCAAAAAATTTCATAAGATGCACCATTGGGAATGGAAATATAGCTTGGTTTTGGCATGATTATTGGACTCCTTTTGGTCCTCTACTAGACAAGATGGGAGAGACAGGGCCATCTATTCTGAGGGTCCCAAGGAATGCTCGCGTCTCCGCAACGTCCTCTTCTACGGGGTGGCGTTTGGCTTCTCCGAGATCTGACCTTGCTCTTGACCTGCAGGTTTTCTTAACCACTATACAGTTACCTAATGATGCTAATGGGAATGACTCTTATGATTGGTACATTGATGACAAGGCTTGCGGAGGGTTCTCTTCAAGTAAGACTTGGGAGACACTTAGGCCTAGGGCCACTGTGAAAGACTGGGCTAACTTGATTTGGTTCAAAGGCTCAACCCCTAAGCATGCCTTCCACTTGTGGATTGCAAATCTTGACAGACTTCCTACCAGGGCCAGACTTGCCTCCTGGGGAATGCAAATCACAACTGATTGTTGCCTTTGTGGTGGCTGTGTGGAGACAAGAGATCACATCTTTCTACACTGCTCATATGCTCAGACAATATGGACTCTCTGCCTGAACCGTCTCCGTTTGACTCCCTTTGTCTTTCTTGATTGGTCGGCTTTATTGGCATGGGCTAAGGATAGCAGCCCGACCGCACCGCAAACTCTAAGGCTGATCCTGGTTCATGCTCTGATTTATAGTATCTGGCGTCAAAGAAACAACCTCATTCACAACCAAATCGTCATTCCTCCGCTAACCATCTTCACTGATGTTGACCGTTTGATCAGAAACTCCATCACAGCTAGGCGGAAGCGAAAAAATTTCAAGAATCTCATGACTCTCTGGCTCATCTAAGGATCATTTCCTTTCCTTTTTCTTGAGAATGTGTATTATCAAAATGTTTCCTTGTTTTTTATTATTTTTTGCCAAGGTTCATTATTATCTAGGTTTTGTTGTAACACCTAAACTTTTCATCTAATGATATTAACTTTCTTAGCAAAAAAAAAAAAAAAAAAAAAAACATACAGTGTAATGTTTGGTTCAAATAGGTTGTATAGTTTTATATATGCCTGAGTTTCTTATCACTTTTGTAGAAATTAAAGACTTTTTTTTTTTTAACACCACAAAAATAAACAATTAATGGTTACTAAAAATATGACTGTTCGACCTCGCCTTTGTAGCTCTATTAGTGTATCATGGGATATTTGTAAAGAATTACAGTCAAGCTCGCGAATTCAAATCTTCACGGTGGGTACCCAGAAGAATTACCGGTAAGGAAGGAACGAATTTACATGATCCTCTTGGTCTTGGCAATCCCAGAAGAAAAGGGAAGATGACTCATAGGATGATAAAGCACCTCCAATTTTTAGTAATGATTAAAAAAAAAAAAGCAAAAGGTTGGTTGGTTTTATTTATTGTCTTTTGGATAGAGAGCCCTAGTTTCATGTGATAAAGTATCGATCGGCCAAAATCCATAAGAGATATGCTGTGTCTGTGAGGTGTGAGCGGTGAGCCTCGTGAGAGATATTATTTATTATTATTATCTTAACAAGGGACTTGTTACTCTAGATTAATTGAACACTTGATCATATTTCTGAATATTAATGGTATGGTGTCGATTATAACATAAAAGGCTCTGAACATAATCTACTAACATTCTTGATGCATGGAGTAGTACTTTCTAGTTTTGTGCGGACATTTGATAATTTCTATATATATTGTATGACTATTGACCAATCAATTGAAGATGTAACTTAGTTTGTGCTCCAAGTCGTGTTCCGGGTAAGAAACAAATGTTCAATGGAGATAACGATAGTAATAAGCAATTCACAATTGAGTAAAAGAATGCAACATTTTCCTCAACGAAATGATTGATTGAAGAGTAAAGCAGTCTGAAAAGTGGAAACAAATAAAAGAACAAATATAACCATATTAGGTTAATTAACATTCAGGTAGAGTAAGCAAAACCCACGGGATTCATCATTCATGTCATCTTAACCTCCCAAAATATCATGACGCTAAGACAAGGTAATGCATACGTCATGCTTCTCTAACAAAGGCTATATAAACCCTAGACTGGCACAAGGCTTCCATGCAATACAACACATACATCTACAAATTAACCATGAAGCTTCTTGGGTTCTCCTTAGCTATTCTATTAGCTGTGGTGACTTGTAAAGCTGAAGAGTTTACTTGTGAAGAGAACGAGCCATTCACATGTAACCAAACCAAACTTTTCAACAGTGGCAGTTTCGAAAAAGACTTCATTTTCGGTGTTGCGTCTTCTGCTTACCAGGCATGTAACAAATCACACATTGTGTTTCCAGACCCCAGTTTAAAAAACACTAAAATCTAATGTTGCATGGTTATTTCTTTTCAACTCAGGTGGAAGGCGGCAGAGGTCGTGGACTTAACGTTTGGGATGCCTTCACTCACCGATTCCCAGGTTTGCAGCTTGCATGGTTACTATATACATATATTTGCTTACACATCTATATGCGAGGGATGTTTTTTTATGTCTATTTAGTAATATCGCTTGTACGCTATCAGAGAAAGGTGGACCCGATTTGGGAAATGGAGACACTACTTGTGACTCATATACCAATTGGCATGTTAGTTCCTCAGTACATTTATATATATGCAAGCTAATATACTCACTGAATTATCTATCAACTATGTGATTGTGTAACTATATAAATTGCAGAAAGATATAGACGTGATTGACGAACTCAACGCTACTGGCTACAGATTTTCCTTTGCATGGTCAAGAATCCTTCCAAGTATGTGTACATTATTGATCCATGTATATATATAGTATATTAATATTCGATTGAAATTGTTTGGAAGAGTAAATATACAATATCTATGAGCAGAAGGAAAGAGGAGTAGGGGAGTGAACGAAGGTGGTGTTAAATACTACAACCGTCTCATAGATAACATGATCGAAAGGAATATAACGCCTTTCGTTACCCTCTTTCACTGGGACCTTCCTCAAACATTGCAAGATGAATATAACGGTTTCTTGAACAGATCGATCATGTATGTTATTGATGCCATACTACTTATTTAAAACGATTAAAAAAATAAAAAGATTTGATCTTGCATTAACGAAATGATTTTATAATATGAGCAGAGACGATTTCAAGGATTACGCGGATCTATGTTTCGAGTTATTTGGTGATAGGGTAAAGAACTGGATCACGATCAACCAACTATACACAGTGCCTACGAGAGGATATGCATTGGGAACTGATGCACCCGGTCGATGTTCTCCTAAGATTGACGAAAGATGCCCCGGCGGAAATTCGTCAACAGAACCATATCTCGTTGCACATAACCAGCTTCTTGCTCATGCAGCGGCCGTTGATGTTTACAGGACGAAACATAAGGTGAGTTCTCCATATTTTAAAATGTGTAATCTAACATGTGATTCTATTTTAATCATCATTGTGTATATACATGTTTACGTGACCATAGCACCAAGGAGGGAAGATTGGACCTGTGATGATAACTAGATGGTTTCTCCCATTTGATGACACTCCAGAGAGCAAAGCGGCAACTGAGCGGGCTAAAGAATTTTTCCATGGATGGTATATATATATATCCAAAAATGAAATGATTTTTTTTAACATAAATATGCATATATAAGCTAATAAAACATATGGATATATGTACATCAGGTTCATGGGGCCGCTAACAGAAGGTAAATACCCAGACATCATGAGGGAATATGTGGGAGATCGGCTTCCAGAGTTCAGTGAAACAGAAGCCGCCCTTGTTAAGGGTTCATATGATTTTCTTGGTCTCAACTATTACGTCACTCAATATGCCCAAAATAATGACACGATTATTCCTCCGGACGTACACACTGCCTTGATGGATTCACGCGCAACTCTCACATGTACCACTCTATTTCCACTTAGTTAAAATCTTTCGATGTATCTATCTCCTTGTAATTACAACATTTTTGTGACCATAAATTATTTCATATCCTTGTGTTCACAGCTAGAAATGCAACTGGTCATGCTCCTGGTCCACCGGTACGCATGATCCATTTTTCATTTCTATTTAAGCATAATAACATTCATTTTTTCTGATTATATACATACTTCCCTTTCTCAGTTCAATGCAGGCAGTTATTACTACCCAAAAGGCATTTACTACGTAATGGAGTACTTCAAAAACAAATACGGTGACCCTTTAATATATATCACCGAGAACGGTGAGTTCTACACTCTATTATCTATACATGTGTACTGTATTTCGGAGTTGGTCCAAGAAATTGAATCAAATATTGTCTACTTGTTCATGTTTAGGAATTAGTACCCCCGGTGATGAAACCTTTGACGAGGCTATCGCCGATTACAAGCGGATTGATTATCTCTGCAGTCATCTCTGCTTTCTCAGTAAAGTCATCAAGTGAGTAGATGATACTCTTTTTCCATTGCTCTTTATATATTCCCTAAAAAAAAATACATATATATATGCAATGATTGTTTCTGTTTGTAGGGAGAAGGCTGTCAACGTGAAAGGATACTTTGCTTGGGCTCTTGGGGATAATTACGAATTCTGTAACGGATTTACCGTCAGATTCGGACTAAGTTACGTCGATTTCACCAATGTAACCGGTGATAGAGACCTCAAAGCATCTGGAAAATGGTACCAGCAGTTTATAAACGTTACCACTGAGGACTCTACGAACCAAGATCTCCTCCGTTCAAGCGTCTCCTTCAAGAATCGTGATCGGAAGAGTCTTGCTGATGCATGAAAGACCCGAACCACTATATGTCCACCAAGATCATCTTATGTCTCCTTTTTCTATTTGCTTAGATAAGGAGCTTTTTCTACCTAATGTATTAAAATAAAAATCCTAATAAAAGATGATCAATATTAATAAATACTTTATTTACTACATTATGTTGGAAGGGAAAAGAACGCAATAAAACCAATCCGCACCAAATTATAATTTACAAACTCGGATCTCAATCCATAGTTATGCGTATAATTTGGAAAAATTCTTTTATATAAGAATGATTCATATTTTCAAAAAGCATAGAAACATAAATTGGTCTTTGAATCAGTTGTATTATGCGCGGTCTTGTTTTTGGACAACAAAGTTTCTCACAAAATCTCAATCGATATCGAGTCGTTAACGTTCAGTCTTTTTTTTTTTCTTATTATTATTGTTTTATGAAAAAAAAGAATGATGGGTTGATAATTAAATCCTTATCAGAGTTATGGTGTGGCTGACGATAACCAATTAATGAAATATGGATGAAGAGGAACAAACGGTACAACACGCAAGTCAATGTAATGGTTTTTTTATTTTTTGTATGAATGTAAAATTTGTTCAAATAAAAACCGTGTTACATTGTATGTGTCCTTGATTCTAGTGTTTTAAAGTATTAGACAGAAAATATTTAAAGGATTAGCACCCAGAATGAAAACTTTAGTTTCTCGAGTCGAACCAGGGGGCCGGAGCCCATCTTCGAGTTTGCGTGAGTCTGTAAGCTGTATTGAGGAGATCTTGTTCCGCATGATCCGGTCAAGAAACTTGATTAGTTGATCAGGCGAGCTTGGGAGCTCTCCATGCCTGCGTCTATCCTTTCTAGCCAAATTGAGTGTACTGTTTCTTGGAAGGAAAGTCTTAGAATGAAACATGGAGCCTTTAAACGTCGAATCAGTGAGCAGCATGGGAGCCTTGAAGTCAATGTAATGTTTGGTTCAAATAGGCTCTATGTCTGGATTTCTTAGTAGTTTTGTAGATAAAGACATGTTTTAATTAGGCGTTAGTTGCTCAAATGACGTACTAGTTGACCATCTAGAGGTAGATTAAAACATTCGAGTCGCTACATAGAGTCTTCAAATTAAGGTTCCTAGTTTAAGTACTATTGACGGCGCTTGGTCCGACGATATTATATATTGACGTAATTAAGTATGAAATGTTTTTGGTTAATTATTATTTTTACTTGTGTTTTCTAATATACGTAAATATAAGTAAACTAAAAACACAATGTGATGGCTACGAAAGGATGACTGTTTTTCAGATGATAAAGCACCTCCAATCAATTCTTTGGTAACGTTTAAAAGGCAAAAAAAAAAGATTTCCCTTTTCTTTGGAGAGCGAGTCTCTGGTTTCATGTGATAAAAAGCATCGAGCGGCCACAATCCATATGTGGTGTCAGCGGTGAGGCTCGTGGTGAATGTGGCCTTGGAATTAATTAATAATGTAATTAACCTTAGTTTTCTTAACGAAGGCACTGTAAGTTTGTAACTCTAAATTAAACACTTGGAAAATATATCTGTAGGCGTTTTCAATAAATCTATGGCGTTAATTCTAACTCCATGTCCAAGTCCAACCTAATTATTAAGTGGCTTTGAACATAATCTACTAGAAGGAATTTTGATGCATGTTCTGTATAGTTCCTAGTTTTGTGCAAAGCTTCGATACATGCCATACCAACCGGAACCCAACCCGAGCTGACTCGGCGCCCCCGCGTGGTGTTGATTTGGTAGATCCTCCTTCCTTACACAATGGTAGTGACATGGACTTGAAAAATTCACCCTATAGGCTAATGAATGAATATCACTTCCACCTTCTAATTAATGTAGGAAAAATTGAATTTGTCCAAATTTGTGCATTTCATACAACTCAATTTGAACCTATATTTCTCATTTAATTGAACTTCAGTATTGATATATATATGTATACTATGAAATAGTGTTTACAGATACGAATCGAATGCTCCCATTATCAAAGGACTTCGCCGGAAATTTGTCCGGAAAAGTTACATTGTTATCAAACTTATTAAACTTTTGTATATAATATATGAGAAGATAAAATAAAATAAAAGAAAAAATTAAAATTTTCAAAATACATTAAACAAAATTATACTTTAAATTTTATCTCAGAATTTTATCAATACCTCTATGTTATTTTCAGATAACAACTGAAGAATATTTGATTTTTCCCAATCTATGCCCATTTTTCATTACCAAATCAACTCTAAAAACAATAGTAATTAATCAACCGTTCACAATTGAGATACATAATTTTTCATTTTATTAAATACAACCAACCCCATTTTCTACAATGTAATGATCGTTGAAGAGCAAAGCAGTTTTGAAAAGAGGAAACAAAAGAACACTGAGTCTAGCGTAAGTGAACCCACGGGATTCATGTCACCTAAACCTCTCAGAATAATTAGCATACGCCCGTACTCTTCTTTACAAAGGCTATAAAAACCCAAGATTGGCACAAGGCTTCAATGCAACACAACACATACATATATTAACCATGAAGCTTCTCGGGTTCGCCTTAGCTATTCTATTAGCTGTGGCGACTTGCAAAGCTGATGAAGAGATTACTTGCGAAGAGAACGTTCCATTCACATGTAGCCAAACAGATCGTTTCAACAAACAAGATTTCGAAAAAGACTTCATCTTCGGTGTTGCATCTTCTGCTTACCAGGCATGTAACAAAAGCACACATTGTGTTACCAGACCCAAATGATTGACGTCAAAACTCTAATTAAATCCAACGTTGCATGTTTATTTCTTTCCCTTTCAGATCGAAGGTGGCAGAGGTCGTGGACTTAACATTTGGGATGGCTTCACTCACCGATACCCAGGTTTGTCATTTGCATGGTTGCAAAATACTAATAAAGGCTAGCATATCCATATGATATGAAATATTGGTTATATGTCGTTATACATTCATAGTAATGTCTTTGTACGTACGCTATGCTATCAGAGAAAGCTGGAGCCGATTTTGGGAATGGAGACACTACCTGTGACTCATATACGAATTGGGAGGTTAATTTCTCTCAGTATATATGTATACGCACTAAATTATCTATGAACTACGTGTGGATTTACATCCAATTGTGTATATAAACTGCAGAAAGATATAGGCGTGATTAACGAACTCGGAGTTAAAGGCTACAGATTCTCCATTGCGTGGTCAAGAATCCTTCCAAGTATGTACACATTATTAATTTATCCATGTATCCATTGTGAAAGATTGTTTGAAAGAGTAATATAATATATATATATGAGCAGAAGGAAAGAGGAGTAGGGGAATCAACGAAGATGGTATTAAGTACTACAGCGATCTCATAGATGGCCTTAGAAATAATAGTATAGAGCCTTTCGTTACCCTCTTTCACTGGGACCTTCCTCAAACATTGCAAGACGAATATGAAGGTTTCTTGGACAGAAGGATAATGTATGTCATGCAGCTTATTAAGAAAGATTACAAAATATATAAATATTTGATCTTGCATTAACGAAATGATTCTACAATTAATATGCGCAGAGACGATTTCAAAGATTACGCAGATCTATGTTTCGAGAAATTTGGTGATAGGGTAAAGCACTGGATCACCATCAACCAGCTTTTCACAGTGCCTACGAGAGGCTATGCATTAGGAACAGATGCACCGGGTCGATGTTCCAAGTGGCATGATAAAAGATGTTACGGTGGAGATTCTTCAACAGAACCCTATATTGTTGCGCATAACCAGCTTCTTGCTCATGCCATGGTCGTCGATCTTTACAGGACGAAATATAAGGTGAGCTAGGTCTCCATTTGTGAAAGGTACATGTAATACTATAATATAACATCTGATTGATCTATTTTATATTGTGTATATATGTCTGCGTGACCACAGCACCAAGGTGGGAAGATTGGACCTGTGATGATAACTAGATGGTTTCTTCCATATGATGACACTCCTGAGAGCAAAAATGCAACTGAGAGGGCCAAAGAATTCTTCTTGGGATGGTATAACTATATCCGAGAATAAAATGATTTTTTTATAATTAATATGTAAAGAAGTAATGAAAAATATGTATGCACATACATATATCAGGTTCATGGAGCCGCTAACAAAGGGTAAATACCCAGACATCATGAGGGAACTTGTTGGTAAGCGGCTTCCAGAGTTCAATGAAACAGAAGCTGCCTATGTAAAGGGTTCATATGATTTTCTTGGTCTCAACTATTACGTCACTCAGTACGCCCACACCCAAGACCCAAGTCCTCCGGAAAGACTCACTGCCATGACAGACTCACTCGTAAACCTCACATGTACCACTCTATTTTCACTTAGTTACAACCTTTCTATTCTATCTCTATTTAATCACAACATTTTGTGACAATCAAATTATATCATCCTACAGCTTTTGATGTAAATGGTCAACCCCCTGGTCCACCGGTATGCATGATTCACCTCTATTCTTTCATTCATTTTTACGCTAAAAAAAAAATCCATTCTTATGATTCTATATTATCTTCCCTTTCTCAGTTCTCTAAAGGCAGTTATTACCACCCAAGAGGCATGTTAAACGTAATGGAGCACTTCAAAACCAAATACGGTGACCCTTTGATCTATGTCACCGAAAACGGTGCGTTTTACTACTCATCTCTTCCATCTATACATGTTAAGTGTATTTCAAGATTTGTTCAAGAAATTGACTCAAATAATGTGGATTTAGGAATCAGTACCCCCGGTGGCGACATACCCTTTACCGAGGCATTTCACGATTACGAGCGGATTGATTATCTCTGCAGTCATCTCTGTTTTCTCCGTAAGGCCATCAAGTGAGTGGATGCTACTCTTCTTCCATTGTTCTTTACATATATAAGACATACATATTTAATTATGATAAGCCAATAATTCAAAAATGTTCTTGTTTCTAGGGAGAAGCGTGTCAACGTGAAAGGATACTTTGCTTGGGCTCTTGGGGATAACTACGAATTCTGCAACGGCTTCACCGTCAGATTTGGACTTAGTTACGTTGACTTCAATAATGTCACTGCTGATAGAGACCTCAAAGCATCTGGCTTATGGTACCAGTCGTTCTTAAGAGATACCACCAAGAACCAAGATCTCCTCCGCTCAAGCCTCTCCTTCAAGAACCGTGATAGGAAGAGCCTCGCATGAAAGCCCCCAACTACTTTATGCCTATCAAGATCATCTTCATGTTTCCTCTTTCTAGTTGCTCTATAGATAAAAGGAGCTTCTTCTACCTACTGTATTAAATAAAAGATGATCAAACTTAATAAATATTTTACATACTATACTATGTCATGGGATGGGGAAAACAATCCCGTGAAACCAAAATTGAACCAAACTAAAAATGCTTAGTTGTTTATTATCTTAAGAAAAAAAATAATACCGAAACTGAAATTTATTGATAAATTAATTGGTTTTGTTTTCTTAAAAACCAAGGAAAAACGAAACCAAAACTGTTTTAATTAGTGTAACCAGAATAAAACCTAAATGTATTCAACTTTAATTTTATTTTTAGATATTATAGGAGAAGACGGATCGGAGATACGATGCTCAACATATATATAAAATAATGATGTAAAGTTCAAAGATTTTTTTAAGGAGGATTTATGTTTTAGTTAATCATATGATTAGACTAAAATTTGCTTAAACTTCAATTTTCATTCTTAACTTCTATCAAAGATAACTACTACATGTTTTAATATTATTTTATATATTTGATACTCCTATTTCTTTACATTTTGGTGTGTTTACATACAAATTTTGATTGTGATTATTACTTTAAACGAATTAATGTAATTTCGAGTCTTAAATCCACTACCGAAATTTGAAAATTGAATAATCATATTATGTTTGGACCAAAAAAAACAGAATAATCATTTTATGTATCAGCTGCTGTGATTCTTATAATTCTTATACATTTAAGAATCACTCGGTTTTTCATTTTCTCATTTTAACTAACTTGAATTTGTGGAAATATATATCATCGTTGTTCATTTGAGACATAAACCAGCTAACGAGGTTAACAAGTTTTAAATAACCCGGTTCTACTTGTCCGGGCTAGACTGGGCTTTAAATATAAGCTCGCCAAGTTTGTTTTGACTATATTTATGGAGCTGTCGCATGTTGATGTCCTAGATTGACACTGGATGGCAATGACGAGAAATTGAAAATTGCCTTTAGGGTTGGTTGGTCAGTGCAACAAAGGATGAATAGATTGAAGCACGTTTGAGAAGTGAAGGCTTTGACGATAGCTTTATAGGTTGGGCCTATACGTTTGTGATGTATGCTTTGGTTTATAATTAGGTGATGTACTTTGGTTTATAATTATAACAATGGAGACAATTTAAGGAGTGTTATCCAATGAATGATATTAACAGATTCAGTTTGAAAACTTAAATATACAAGAAGCTCTGAAAATCTATCCATGATTCGCTTTCGTAGGGTGGAGGAAAACTTGAATAGTTGATTAGAAAGTGAAAACAGAAGTAATGTATATAATCAACATAAAGTTCCTTTCAAGATGAAATAATAAACAAAAGAATTTCAGTCTTGGTAAATTAACACAAATAAAATTACAACGTGAATGATGATGTATATTTAGCTAACCTCAAAGAAAGACTACACAACTCCCATTACAAACCTTGCAAATAAACGATACTAACATCCCTCTTCTTTTTCTTTTGCATATCCTCGAATATTTTTGGTTACGTATAACCAATCTGTGACATTGTTGAAACTTATACAAACAAGTAAATAAAAAGAGTAAAGAAAGTAATTGTATCAACAACTATTCCTAAATGACTAGAAAAGTTACATTCCTCTTGAACATATACCCCATGCAATATCTATTGATCACTTTTGCATATCTTTGAATATGTTCAATGTATTTTCTAGTTCATCCATTACCCTAAAAACCATTCACGGCATCTCCCATTTTTTTTTTTTATCAAAGCTCATGAATAGGTATGTTGGACTTAGAAAGATTTTCTACGGTTTAGGTTTATAAGGTATAATGAGTGACCTGGGTTTATATAGTCCCAAGGTGATCCCTTCGACCTTTTTTTATTATGTAAATAGTACAAGCCTTTTTCGGTCAAATTGACGTACATGTAATATTATTAAAGTTGGATATATTTTGTCAAATTGTTTAACTCTTGATTATTATAAGCGGAAAAGAATATATTAATTTTTGAAAGTTTTAGATTTTTTTTTTTGAAACTTTGCATGTTTATCTAGTAAAGAAAATCTTATTATTTAAATTATGGTTTTCAAAGTTAATAACTTACGAGATCGTGACACGTGTTAAATATTTCGATCTCAGATTTTGCCATGTGTTAAATAAATTTTCCTTTCTAATAAAAAAGATAATTATAAGAAAATTATAAATGTAAACAGTTTGAAAATGTAAAAACTAATTATAAGGAAATTGTGCATTACTACCTATATTTCCATAAGGGATTTTGCCATCTAGCAACCAAATTTTTTGTTTTCAACTACTTAAAATTGTTAAAAGATCATTATAACAAAATTATAAATTTAAATAGTTAAATCGTAGTAAGAAAACTATATGTATATATATAGAAATTATCTGTATATTTTCCATAAAAATCAAAATTATAAAATTATGCTAAACATTTTATTTATAAGTTACTAATTGTACAAGAAGAAAAATAAAAAATGGAAAAAAGATTAAGAAAATTATACAATCAGTTATTATTTCTATAAGAATTTTTTTTTTGTAAATAATCACCTATATATAAACAATAAGTTGTCTCATACTTTCTCACCAAGCAAACTAATTTCGTCACACACCACCGTTGTTTTAACTTCATTCTATTGGTAAAACTTTTTTTTTTTGTTATAAAATATTTTTAGGATAATATAAATAACTAACATTTGACTCAAAAATAATTAAAAAATAGCCGTGAGATAAAAAAGTTTAGAAAACTAACGTTTTTTTAGATATTTGAAAATTCAAAATAGCTTTCAAACAAAAGACAAACATACAACTGTGTATTCTAATTAGGAGAAAAAAAACATAAAATAAATAATAATAACACGAAAAATCTGAAGAAAAAAAATCAATATTAGAATTCTCACGACGAAATAGAGACATCCACCAATGTCATTTAATAAAATAGCGTGTTATACTGAAAAAATAGGAGTAACATATTATTGTTATGGAGGTGATGATGGTGGTGGTTGATGTTTACGGAGATGGTAATATAAAATAGCGTGTTATACATGATAGTTTTCTAAAAATAGCATGTGATATTCAGACACAAGGAATATATGACAATGGAGGTAAAATAAGAATTATGAACGGCGATGGACATAGATTAGAGTTGTTACCGGAGAAGTTTGGCCTGATGTCGGAGAAGATAAAGAAAGTGGAGTAATAAGAGAAGTTGGGGAAAGAGGAGAAGAAGCGATAACAGTGGTGTTGGTGTTGATGACGGTGGTTCAAGTTTGGTGGTGGTGGCGGCGATAAATGTTGATGAAGGTGGTGGATCGAAATTAGCGAGATTCGGTATTGATGGTGGTGGTGATTGTAATAGTAGTGAGATTCATTTGTGGTGGTGGGTGAGAGTAGTGAGACTCGGTGATTATGTCTGACGAAGGAAAAAAATGGAGATAGGGGAAAAAAGAGGGAGAGAAGGAGAAAAAAAAAAGAGTTCAAGCAAAAATAATATAAAGCTAATGAGAGAAATTGAGAAATTTGAGAATTTTTCGCCGGCGAGCGGAAGGAATAAAGAGAAAACCAAGAAATAGATAATATGAGCCAAAAATTGATAGGTAATATTGTCACAGTTTATTTCCATCTTACCCATATTTAAGTTATAAGGTGTAATACACTCTTCTGATGGATGTAAATAACTTATTAAAACTAGATCATCACCCGTACTAAAGTACGGGTTGAATTTTATTTATTACAAAATTTATATAATATATATATTAGAACAAAGTTTTAATATATTATAATAGTAAGTGAAAAAATATTAATTTTTTTGTCAGTCCCAATATACAATATTAGAATAAATATAGAATTTTTTCTATAATACTCAATTATGGATAATTTTTTTTTAAGATATGAAAACGGAAAATAATTTTATTTTTTAAAAAGTAATATTTTTTGAACAATGAGTTAATTTATGTTAACAACCACAAAATAGGATTGCATATATTTCAGTTAGATCAAAAATTAAAATATCATAAATAAATCGCATATAAAACATAGATTATTTTGAATTAATTAAGAAAATTAGGTATTATTTTGAATTAATTTAGAAAATTCTTTTTCAATTCATAATTCTTTGGTTGTTGAAATAGAGATTTGTTTGAGCTAATCTAATTACAGAATTTGTTTGAGATTTATAATTACGGAATTTACCAATTATTCGCATAATCGAATATGTTATAAACATATATTTAGTATATAATAGTACCAAAATCAACCCGTGCGTGGAGTCTATATTTTATTTTAGAATCTCAATATTTCATTTTAAAATATTGCTTGCACAATCTATTATTCGTTAATTATAAAATTGCTTGCGGAATCAAATTTTCAAATATTTAGAGGTGTCAAACCATATTTAAATGTTCTACACTATTTTTAAATATTCCAAATTAAAATCTTTAAATTTGTTTTGTAGTTTATAAAATTATGAATTTCAAAAAACAAATTATATGAAATTAAATATAACTATTCAAATAGTTATAAGGATCAAAACTCATTTCATCATATAATATATTATATTTAACCCGCTACCTATTATAAATATTTTTAAAAATAATCAAATTAGAGTATTTATAATTTTTAACTTTTTGAACTATTAAGTATTGATGATATTCTCTAAAAATATCAAGTAAAACATATTTTAAATGTTGCAAACTAAAATATTTAAATTTTTGTTTTATTATATAAAATTATACATTTCAAAAAAATAAATGTATGAAATCGAATATAAATATTCAAATTCTGACCCGTTGCTCAGTCGAAATTTTTGTTGACTTTATTTTTGTGTAAAAAAAATATATTACTCAAGTCTGAATTTTTGACCCGTTTAATTGTTTCCTTTATAGATTGAACAATTTATATGCGTTTTTAAAAATTCAAATCTTGGCATATGCAGAAAAAAATTTACTTTTTTTTTATTATGTAGATGATATGATGATTTATTTGTTTCATATTAATATAATCATATAAAGATGAGAGGTGAAGTTTAATGATTAATAACAAATTAATATGGTAAGTTAGATATCAAATCTTATATGTTCATTTTGATTGGTCATTTTTAAAAAACAAATAACAGATTTTTGTTTTATAATTTAATTAAATTAATTAAATGACATAAATTAGTATTTTACTTGTTTATCCTTAAATTGAATGAAATTTATTCTAAAAGAAGATTTTTGTAATGGCATTCTTAAGTAAATTCTTACAAAAGGGAAGGTTAGTTAAGGGTATCTTATAAAGTGTACTCCCCAAATAATAGTATAGGATTCAATAATACAACCTATGAACATTTATGACTTCATAACTTATAAGAAGCAAATATATATATAATTTTATAAATAGGCCAATATTTATATTAGATAATTTACTAATTAGTATAACATAACTACAAATAATGTTTTATACTGCGCAATATGCAGTATAAATCTAATAAAAATAATTAAAATGCTGTATTATTTTAAAAATATATGTTTATATAATTTAAGTTACGCTTACAAAAATAAAATTAAAAGTTAAAAATGATAATTTCGACCGGTAACCCGTGCAACGTACGGGTCCATATCTAGTATATATATACATAAAGGTAAAGTATAACAAGAGAAAAGGAAACACCCAATTCCTCATAATTCTCTGTCTCATTTTTATAACTTTGTTCCTCTTGTAATCACGAATGATCTTCACAGGGATTTTTCCCTTCTCTAATATAAGAAGCAAGTTTGATGGGAAAAAAAAACAAGAGAAAAGGAAACATATTTAATAACAAGAGAAAATGTAACATATTAAACTATTCATTTATAAAACATTTATTTTCTAAATCTAAATCTTTCCCCTTCTTCTCAATTGACTTTATAGTTTATATTTTATAAAGTAGAAATTTCAGTTTTCTTATAATATAGAAAGAACCCATCTTTATAGAGTAAATTGGACCATAAATCTCTGACCATCTTATAAAATATTCATTTGACCATAGTATTTAACTATCTATTGGCAACAATCAAAAATATTGTCATCTCGATTTCACTTGGGGCCTATAAACAAATCAAAAATACATAGACATTTCAAATTTATGGGTCAAATTTTATTGTGACTATAACGTTTAATAGGTCTAAATAGTAAAAGAGAAATATGGTTGAATTCAGATGTATTGCTAAATTTAGCTAATTTTTAGTGATTTTCAGCTAAATCTAGATGAATTTTTACATTTTCAAGTGGTAACCTCTAATTTTTGTTTTGTGATTTTGGGCCGAATCTGTCCCATAACTAAGATTTTAACTGAAATATCGTCAAATAATTATGAATATTGGTAGAATAACTACGAAAATAGATAAATAAAATAGATAACATTATCAATGGTCTAATTAATTTTTATACTAATAAATAAATAAATACTAAAACTATTTAAAATTAAAATTAATATAAAAAATATATTGGCTAGCATAATTGAGTTATTCTTCCATATTTAATTTTTGATCTATTAAAAATATGTAAATAAATTTGTTTAGGTTAGGAACTGGGAAAAAATATGTAAATAATTAATGAAAAGCTTTGTCAAAAGCATTATTAAAAAATTAGTTTCAAAAAGTAACATGATAATATAATATAGATTATGTAATTGTTTTTAATTGTTTTCTAGTAGTTTATCAATAAAATGATCATGATAATTAAGAAAACTATTAAAATTTAGATATTTTAAATAATATATTAGCACATGTATGAGTTAGTTTTGCAAAATTTTAAAAATTTATTTTAAATTATCTATAAGATATTAAAATGATCCAACATTATTTATATTTATCCGAACATGAATTTGCCTCTTGTATTCTGGTAGTGTTTTTTTGTCTTTGAATTATTCATTTATCGTATCCGTATAATCTTTTTTTTAAAATATAAATTTGATGTGCAATATGTGACATCGAAAATATTTTAATTCGAGTTGTGTATTCGTTCTCATCCAAATTTTTATCAGAAATAATATAGCTACGTTTCTGTTAATATTGAAAAAATTGTTGAATCTCGCAGAATTTAGTTTTATGCAAATGGTAGTGCGAAATTGTTGAATCTGGTTGAATTCGGCTGAATGTTTTTTATGTGTTACCATTTAGAGCCATTGTGATTATGGTCAAATTTTACATAGTCATCTTTAAAATTTGATACTTTTAATTACAGAGTAAATCTGACCATAAATACTATGGACAATAAGGGAGGAAGAACCCATCTTTATAGAGTAAATTGGACCATAAATCTTTGACCATCTTATAAGATATTCATTACAAGAAATTACATAGTCATTCTTACCTCCTCCACGCTCCACCATTATCTAAGATTGTACATTCGTCGTAATTAGGTCCATTGTTTGATTATATATCTGTCAACGTGAAAATCACAATTTATTAGTTTAAAATTTGATACTTTAAAATATAAGCTCGAAATTACATTAACTCAATTAAAGTTATAATTACAATCAAAATTTCTTCTTCTCGTACGCTTACTAATCCCACATTTGGTCAGCTCTTGCTTGAGGTATTCTTAGAAGTAGCTTCTCCACAAGTTGAGACTCTTTGATAACTTTACTCACTGACTCGTCTAAGCCTCACCTCCACATCTTTGTTTTGAGGTACGTATTTCAGCTCTCGATTCAAAGTATATGGAAGGAAAGAAATGGGAGACGTCACTAGCATCAAAAGTCAAGAGTATCATCGACAAAAACGTACGCAATCGTTTGTGCACAATTCAAGCGAATGGTTCTTCGCTTTGTGAGGGAGGGTTCGCTACTGATTTCAAACTCGTAGCTACTAGTTTTTTTAATTCAAGTTGTAAACGTTAGAATAAACTTTTAATTTTTTCAATCTTCTCCTATAATATCTAAAAATAAAATTAAAGTTGAATACGTTTAGGTTTTTTTCTGGTTACACTAATTAAAACAGGTTTGGTTTCGTTTTTTCTTGGTTTTTAAGAAAATAAAACCAATTAATTTATAAAAAAATTTGAGTTTGGGTATTATTTTTTTGTTTTAAGATAATAAATAGCAAAAATTACCTAGTTTGACTCAAATTTAGAGAAATATAACTAGATTAACACCCAAATATTGTGGTTTACTAGAATAACACAAATTTTGTGTTAAAAGACCAAATACCCATTTTATTTTCAGTTCTATTAAAATAAAATAATTAAATTAAATAGAAAATTATAAAATACAAAAAAAAAATTATAAAACCAAAAAAAACGAAAATTGAAAAAAAAAGATGAAAAAACAATACAAAATGAAAAAAAAAATCTATAAATTGAAAAAAATAAAAAAATAAAAAGAAATAGAAAACAACTACACATTTTGTTTTCAATTCAATTAAAATAAAATAATTAACATATAATAACTAAATTAAATAAAAAATTACAAAAAGAAATTACAAAACGACAAAAAATATAAAATTAAAAAAAAATACAGAACAAAAAAAATTAAAAAAACAAAAAATATAAAACAAAAAAATACAAAAAATAAATTAAATAGAAAATATATATAAAAAACGAAAAAAAAATTATCTTTATCATATACTAACAAGGAGACAGCCACACATGAGCCATCTATTATAAATAAGTTTGTCGCGATAAGAATATGTCTGTCATTACCTTATTGTGCATATTAAAATTTTATTTTCATCAATAAAACTGTCATCATACGACAAATTTTTTTATAGCTTATCTGAAATCTGTCGTAATATAAAAAAAATCTGTCATAACTTAAAATATTTCGGTTGTGAGTATATGTCATTCTAACAATTTATATTTTTATATAACAAATCTGCTATCACACTCCAGATTTTTGTTAAGAAAAAAAAAACTGTCATAACATAAAATAAATCTGTTATCACTAATAAGTCAAACTAGTAATTATATTTTTATTAACAGTTCTTCTACATTATGACAGATTTTTATCGAAAAATATAAGTCTGACGCCACTAAAACAATAAAACTGCCACACATTTTAATAAATCTGTCAAAATTACGAAAGTTTGTGGTGTCATCATAAAATAAGTCTGTCGTGAGAAAAAAATCTGCTACAAATTAAATATCTGTCATAACATATTTTAAGTAAGTCTGTAGGAGAAAAAAAATATGTCGCAAAAAATCTGTCATATAAAAATAAGTCTGTCATGGAAAATAAACCTGTCGCAACTAACCCAGCAGAGTTTTCAAATAATTTTTTTTTTCCAAATGTTTTTTCACCACGTTTTTTAAATATATTTAAGGGTAATTTTGACTTTTTTTATTACTAACAAAGAGAAAAAGGGTATTATGGTCATGAAAATAACTCATTTAACCCCTAAATTTTTTGAGACAGAAGCCCATAGAGTTTGGTTAAATCTGGCAATTGCTAAAGAGAGATTCTTCTGCCAAAAATCTCGTGTTAATTGGCTAGCGAATGGAGATTTGAATACTTCATTCTTTCAAAGAATGGTGGCTACTAGAAGGTCTGCAAATCTAATCCATTACTTATTAGACATTTCTGGTCGCAAAATTGAGAACCATGAGGAGTTGGCTAATCATTGTGTTGGCTTTTTCACTGAGTTGTTGGGAAATGGATCTAACCCTCTAACTCAAGATGACATTACTCGCATTCAGGCCATTTCTACATTCAGTTGTGATAATGAGATGAGGGATATGCTGGTGGCTGAGATCACAGATGAAGAGATTAAATCTGAGTTTTTCAACATGCCAAGGAATAAGTCTCCAGGTCCGGATGGATACTCTCCGGAATTCTTTACATATACTTGGAGTGTAATTGGTGAGGATGTCCTTAAAGCGGTCATAGAGTTCTTCTTATCTGGTCAACTTCTTAAGCAATGGAATAACACAGCTATAACTTTGATCCCTAAGAAGCCAAATGCGGATAAAATCACCGACTTCAGGCCAATTTCCTGCTGCAATGTTCTCTATAAGGTAATATCAAAGATTTTAGCCCGTAGACTTGAGCACCTTCTCACTCTTTGGATTTCTCCCTCTCAATCTGCCTTTGTTAAGGGGAGACTTCTCTCAGAAAATGTTCTCCTCGCCACTGAGCTTGTGCAAGGATTTGGCCAGAAGAATATTTCTAGAAGAGGAGTTTTAAAAGTGGATCTTCGGAAAGCTTTTGACTCGGTTAGCTGGGATTTTATCTTGCATGTTTTGTTGGCAGCAAACATCCCTCAGACCTATGTGAATTGGATCAAGCAATGCCTCACAACCACAAGCTTCTCCATTAACATAAATGGTAGTCTTTGTGGTTTTTTCAGAGGAGCAAATGGACTGAGACAGGGAGATCCCTTATCTCCTTCTCTTTTTGTGATAGCCTTGGAACTTTTCACCCGTTTGCTAGAAAAAAAATTTGATGATGGCTCCATTGGTTACCACCCAAAGGCAAAGGACATGAAGATCTCAAGCTTAGCATTTGCTGACGACTTGATGATTTTTTATGATGGGAAGATTTCTTCTTTACACGGTATTAACTCTAATCTCAATGATTTTCAAGCTTTATCTGGTCTTGCTATGAATAGAGAGAAATCAGGAATATACACAGCGGGTTTGGGCCCTCAAGAATCTATAGGAACTATGTCTTTTGGCTTTCTCAATGGTTCATTCCCCTTCAGATACTTGGGTCTTCCTTTGCTCCATCGTAAGCTTCGTCGGACAGACTACTCTCCTCTCATTGATCAAATCTCTGCTCGGTTTAACCACTGGACAACAAAGACACTCTCCTTTGCGGGAAGACTGCAGTTAATCTAATCTGTTATCTACAGTTCAGTAAACTTTTGGATGTCTACATTTATTCTTCCTAAATGTTGTCTATCCACCATTGAAAGTCTTTGCAATCGATTTCTCTGGTCTGGTGACATCACTAAAAAGGGTGGAATCAAGGTTTCATGGCAGCAAGCTTGTCTCCCTAAATCTGAAGGAGGACTCGGTTTGCGGAACTTCCGAATATAGAATAAGACTCTGAATTTACGTTTGATTTGGCTTCTATTCACAAATACATCCTCGCTTTGGGTTGCTTGGACTCGTTATCACCGTCTTAGAAATGCTAACTTCTGGAATGCTAAGCCATCTGATCAACATTCTTGGATTTGGAAAGCTTTGTTAGACTTACGACCGCTAGCAAAAAGGTTTCTGCGATGTAAGGTAGCTAACGGCAAAACAGCCAGTTACTGGTACGATCACTGGAACAATCTAGGTCCCTTAATCGAGCACGTCGGTTCATCAGGTCCGCAGTTAATGGGAATCCCAGATTCTGCCTTGGTTGAAGACGCCATTGGCCATTCAGGTTGGCTTCTCCCCTCAGCTCATACCAGAAACTCTACTCTTGTTAGTCTTCGTGATGTGCTTTTGGAAACTCAAATTCCTGCAGTTTCTCTAGGCCCTGACACTTATCACTGGTATATCAATGGCTCTTCTTCAACAGTTTTTCTTTCAAAGCAAACATGGGAAGAGCTCCGTCCAATTAGTATTGTTAAATCTTGGGCTAAGGTTGTCTGGTACAAAGGCCATATTCCTAAGTTTGCTTTCACATTTTGGGTCACCCATTTGGATCGACTCCCTGTCAGATCACGTTTAGCTGCGTGGGGAATTAACACTCCGACTACATGTTGCACTTGTAACAGAGAGATCGAGACTAGAGATAATTTATTCCTTCACTGTGATTATAGTTCTCAAATCTTGAGCATTGTTTTGTCAAGGCTAGGACAACCTCGTCTAAATTTTACAGATTGGTCTGACCTCATCGTGTGGTTATCGTCCTCCTCCGGATCACAAAGCTTAACCCTCAAGCGGCTCACGGTTCAAGTCACTATCTTCTCCATCTGGAAAGAGAGAAACAATAGGCTTCATAACATGGTTTCAACTTCTCACTTGGTAATCTTCAATCAGATTGATCGTAGCATCCGGGACTCCATTCTTGCTAGGATCAACCGGAGAAAATTTCGGAATCTGCTCTCCCGTTGGTTTACTTATGAGTAGTTGTTCCTCAAATTAGGACTTATGCTCCTTCACCAGTTATCTTTTAGGCTTTTTATTCTTTTTTTTGGGACTTTTAGCAATTTTTTAAGCTCCGCCGAGCTGTTGTAAAAAAAACCGTTCCTTTTGGTAATTAAATTTTACATTTTATCAAAAAAAAAACAAAAAAAAAAAAAAAAAAATTTGTGACATTCAAATAATTAAACTCATAATTTGGGTTAATCTAGTAACTTAACTAACCATTTTTAGTTTGGTTCAATTTTGGTTTCACGGGATTTTTTTCCCCATCCCATGACATAGTATATAAAATATTTATTAAGTTTTTTTTTTTTTTTTTTAATATTTATTAAGTTTGATCATCTTTTATTTAATACAGTACGTAGAAGAAGCTCCTTTTATCTATATAGAGCAACTAGAAAGAGGAAACATGAAGATGATCTTGATAGGCATAAAGTGGTTTGGGGCTATCATGCGAGGCTCTTCCTATCACGGTTCTTGAAGGAGAGGCTTGAGCGGAGGAGATCTTGGTTCTTGGTGGTATCTCTTAAGAACGACTGGTACCATAAGCCAGATGCTTTGAGGTCTCTATCAGCAGTGACATTATTGAAGTCAACGTAACTAAGTCCGAATGTGACGGTGAAGCCGTTGCAGAATTCGTAGTTATCCCCAAGAGCCCAAGCAAAGTATCCTTTCACGTTGACACGCTTCTCCCTAGAAACAAGAACATTTTTGGATTATTGGCTTATCATAATTAAACATGTATGTCTTATATATATAAAGAACAATGGAAGAAGAGTAGCATCCACTCACTTGATGGCCTTACGGAGAAAACAGAGATGACTGCAGAGATAATCAATCCGCTCGTAATCATGAAATGCCTCGGTAAAGGGTATGTCGCCACGGACGGTTCTGATTCCTAAATCAACAATATTTGAGTCAGTTTCTTGAAAAAATCTTGAAATACACTTAACATGTATAGATGAAAGAGATGAGTAGTAGAACGCACCGTTTTCGGTGACATAGATCAAAGGGTCACCGTATTTGGTTTTGAAGTGCTCCATTACGTTTAACATGCCTCTTGGGTGGTAATAACTGTCTTTAGAGAACTGAGAAAGGGAAGAAAATATAAAATCATAAGAATGGATTTTTTTTTTTTGAGTAAAAATGAATGAAAGAATAGAGATGAATCATGCATACCGGTGGACCAGGGGGTTGACCATTTGCATCAAAAGCTGTACGATGATATAATATGATTGTCACAAAATGTTGTGATTAAAAAGAGATAGAATAGAAAGTTTGTAACTAAGTGAAAATAGAGTGGTACATGTGAGGTTTGCGAGTGAGTCCGTCATGACAGTGAGTCTTTCCGGAGGACTTGGGTCTTGGGCGTGGGCGTACTGAGTGACGTAATAGTTGAGACCAAGAAAATCATATGAACCCTTTACAAGGGCAGCTTCTGTTTCATTGAACTCTGGAAGCCGCTTACCAACAAGTTTCCTCATGATGTCTGGGTATTTACCCTTTGTTAGCGGCTCCATGAACCTGATATATTTTTCATTAGTTCTTTACATATTAATGATAAAAATCATTAATTCATTCTCGGATATAGATATACCATCCCAAGAAGAATTCCTTGGCCCTCTCGGTTGCATGTTTGCTCTCTAGAGTGTCATCATATGGAAGAAACCATCTAGTTATCATCACAGGTCCAATCTTCCCACCTTGGTACTGTTGTCACGCAGACATATATACACAATATATGATGATTAAAAATACAGAATCAGATGTTATATTATATTATTACAAATTAAATGGAGACCTAGCTCACCTTATAATTTGTCCTGTAAAGATCGACGACCATGGCATGAGCAAGAAGCTGGTTATGCGCAACGATATAGGGTTCTGTTGAAGAATCTCCACCGTAACATCTTTTATCATGCCACTGGGAACATCGACCCGGTGCATCTGTTCCTAATGCATAGCCTCTCGTAGGCACTGTGAAAAGCTGGTTAATGGTGATCCAGTGCTTTACCCTATCACCAAATTTCTCGAAACATAGATCTGCGTAATCTTTGAAATCGTCTCTGCGCATATTATAGAATCATTTCGTTAATGCAAGATCAAATATTTATATATACTGTGATTTTTGTTAATAAGCAGCATGGCATCAATAACATACATGATCTTTCTGTCCAAGAAACCTTCATATTCATCTTGCAGTGTTTGAGGAAGGTCCCAGTGAAAGAGGGTAACGAAAGGCTCTATACTCTTATTTCTAAGGCCATCTATGAGATCGCTGTAGTACTTAATACCATCTTCGTTGATTCCCCTACTCCTCTTTCCTTCTGCTCATATATATATATATTATCTTACGTACTCTTTCAAACAATCTATCACAATGGAATATATATACATGGATAAATTAATAATGTGTACATACTTGGAAGGATTCTTGACCACGCAATGGAGAATCTATAGCCTTTAACTCCGAGTTCGTCCATCACGTTTATATCTTTCTGCAGTTTATATACACAATTGGATGTAAATCCACACCTAGTTGATAGATAATTTAGTGTGTATATAATTAATATATAGTGAGAGAAATTAACCTCCCAATTCGTATATGAGTTACAAGTAGTGTCTCCATTCCCCAAATCCGCTCCACCTTTCTCTGATACCGGACGTACAAAGACATTACTATGAATGTATAACGACATGCATATAACCAATATTTCATATCATATGGATGTGCAAGCCTTAATTAGTACATTGAAACCATGCAAATGACAAACCTGGGTATCGGTGAGTGAAGCCATCCCAAATGTTAAGTCCACGACCTCTGCCACCTTCGATCTGAAATGGAAATAAATAAACATGCAACGTTGGATTTTAGAGTTTTGACGTCAATCATTTGGGTCTGGCAACACAATGTGTACTTTTGTTACATGCCTGGTAAGCAGAAGATGCAACACCAAAGATGAAGTCTTTTTCGAAATCTTGTTTGTTGAAACGATCTGTTTGGCTACATGTGAATGGAACGTTCTCTTCGCAAGTAATCTCTTCATCAGCTTTGCAAGTCGCCACAGCTAATAGAATAGCTAAGGCGAACCCAAGAAGCTTCATGGTTAATATAGCTATGTGTTTTGTTGCATGGTAGCCTTGTGCCAATCTAGGGTTTATATAGCCTTTGTAAAGAAGAATATATTGACGTATGCATGCATTACGTATGCACATGTGCTAATTATTCTGAGAGGTTTAGGTGACATGAATCCCGTGGGTTCACGTACACGTACTCTATCTCAGTTTATCGGATTATCTAGTATACCTACATGTCCCAATTAAAGTTCATTGATAAATATAGGTTTAGAATGAGTTGCATGAAATGCATAAGATCGGACAATTTGAAAATAACATAAAGGTATAGATAAAATTAAAAATGATATAATTTAACGTATAATTTTAGTCCACCGGTTGTGACATTGGGTCACTACTATTGTGTAAGGAAGGAGGATCTATCAAATTAACACCACACGGCGCCGAGTCAACTCGTGTTGGGTTGGGGTTGGCATGGCATGTATTGAAGGTTTGCGCAAAACTAGAAGGACATATATGCATCAAGATTCCTTGTAGTAGATTAATGTCAAAGCCTCTTAATTATTAAATTGGACGTGGAGTTAGAATTAACGCCATAGAGTTATTGAAAACGTCTATAAGATGCAAAAAGAAGTCTAGAATTATTTTTTTCTCCATTGGTCTATGGAAACTTCAGGGGCGGGCCATGTTGCCGTGGTAGCGGCCTCTTTGTGAAACGAGATTAAAACCTTAAAACGACACTCTTTGTGACACGAGATTAAAACTTTAAAACGACACTCTTTGTGAAATGAGATTAAAACCTTAAAACGACACTCTTTGTGAAACGGAGGGAGTATGCATCAAGATTCCTTGTAGTAGATTAATGTCAAAGCCTCTTAATTATTAAGTTGGACGTGGAGTTAGAATTAGCGCCATAGAGTTATTGAAAACGTCTATAGATATATTTTCAAGCTAAGTGTTTAATTTAGAGTTACAATGCCTTCGGAAAAAAAAAAGGTTAATTACATTTTTCCAAGGCCACATTCAGGCCTGGGCAAAATACCCGGAACCGAATACCCGAACCGAAAAACCCGAAAAAATATCCGAACTGAACCCGAACCGATTTTTAAAAATACCCGAATGGATCCTAGACCTCCTACCCAAAAAAAACCCGAACCGAACCCGAACCGAATCCAATACCCGTGGGTACCCGAATACAAATATACACCTAAAAATATTAGTTAAATGTATACTTATAATATCCGAAATACCTAAAATTACAATCATAAATCCGAATATACTAGGTATTTTTGAGTAATTCGGATACATTTGGATATATTTGGTTAAAAAGTAACTAATGATGTAGTTTTCTTTTGGGTAATTTTAGTATTTTTAGATATTTTTGGTTATATTTGGGCAAAGAGTAACAAATGTATTTTTGAGAATCGGGTATTTCGGTTAGATTTGGGTATATACGAGTAAAAAACCCGAACCCGACCCGAACCCGAAAATATTTCGAGTATTTTTGGTTATTTTCGGGTATTTTGCTTTTTTATTAAAATACCCGAACCGACCCGAACCCGAACCGAATTTTTAGAATACCCGAATGGATCTCGACCCCCTACCCGAATAGACCCGATACCCGAAAAAAAAGAACCGAACCCGAACGGGTACCCGAATGCCCAGGCCTACCCACATTCACCACGAGCCTCACCGCTGACACCACATATCTTATGGATTGTGGCCTCTCGATGCTCTTTTATCACATGAAACCAGAGACTCGCTCTCCAAAAGAAAAGGAAAAACTTATTTTTCTTACCTTTTTTAATCGTTACGAAATAATTGGAGGTGCTTTATCAACAGAAATACAGTCATCTTTTGATAGCCATTACATTATATTTAAATATATTAAAAAATACAGCTTTATTTCTATTAACCAAACAAAATTTTCGTCCTATAAGTGTTGCAGCGGGATTAGACAAAAGTTCTCGGGAATCAATCAATGGATTGAGCATCAATTATTTCTTGGAGCTCTTGTTTTGCTTCTTGAGAAAACAGAGATATCAAAGACTTGAAGTTGAGAAGTTCTCGTTTTATTAATCGAAAACAAAGGAACAATAAACACCTTTCGAACCTACTTATATAATCGTAAGTCGATAACAACGAATCCAAAACAAAACACAAGTCATCCGAAAACCTTCTTTTTGCCTTTTAATCATTACCAAAGAATTGGAGGTGCTTTATCATCTGAAAAACAGTCATCCTTTCGTAACCATTTTTTTTTTTGACGTCTAGATTTATTATTTATTGCAAATTATGAGAACTGTTACATAGACGATTCTACAACGGACAATTCCTTCCGACACTTATTAGATCCACGACAGACGACACTTCCTTCTCCATGCTCTTGACGGACATCTTCAATGATCCACGACCTGACGACACTTCTCTCTCTACGTAGAATCCTGGCGAACGGTTATAATTGTATTTCGCTGGAGGTCTCCTGCACACTTGCCTCCTTTAATCTGCAAATTTATTAATAAATCGCAATATCTGGGACTCGAACTTTGGTGTAGAAGCATTAATTAACCCTTGGTCAACCAATGGGCCAAGGGGACTTCCACCCTTTCGTAACCATTACATTATGTTTTTTGGTTACTTATATTTATCGTATATTAAAAAACACAAGTCAAAAAAAAAAAAAAATTTAACCAAAATCATTTCATAACTAATTACGTCAATATATAATATCGTCGGACCAAGCGCCGTCAATAGTACTTTAACTCGGAACCTTAATTTGAAGACTCTATGTATCGACTCAACTGTTTTAATCTACCTTTAGATGGTCAACTAGTACGTCATTTGAGCAACTAACGCCTAATTAAAACATGTCTTTATCTACAAAACTACTAAGAAATCCAGACATAGAGCCTATTTGAACCAAACATTACATTGATTTCAAGGCTCCCATGTTGCTCACAGATTCAACGTTTAAAGGCTCCATGTTTCATTCTAAGACTTTCCTTCCAAGAAACAGTACACTCAATTTGGCTAGGAAGGATACACGCAGGCATGGAGAGCTCTCAAGCTCGCCTGATCAACTAATCAAGTCTCTTGACCGGATCATACGGAACAAGATCTCCTCAATACAGCTTACAGACTCACGCAAACTCGAAGATGGGCTCCGGCCCCCTGGTTCGACTCCAGAAACTAAAGTTTTCATTATGGGTGCTAATCCTTTAAATATTTTCTGTCTAATACTTTAAAACACTAGAATCAAGGACACATACAATGTAACACGGTTTTTATTTGAACAAATTTTACATTCATACAAAAAAAAAAACATTACATTGACTTGTGTGTTGTACCTCTTCATCCATATTTCATTGGTTATCGTCAGCCACACCATATCTCTGACAAGGATTTAATTATCAACCCATCATTCTTTTTTTCATAAAACAATAATAATAAGAAAAAAAAAGGACTGAACAATCGTGTTAGAGAGATTAGAGAATACTCATCAACAAGACAAAGAGGAAGTGCATGCTAGCAGGAGATAGACCTGATATTTTCTCTAAACATATGCTTAGTGAAAAGCTAGAGACAAGTTACAACTAGTTCAGTGACATTCTAACCCTATATATAAACAATAGTCCATGGGAAATTTTAAAACAAGTGAGCTATATACTTGGAAAATATCGAGAGCAGCATTAGACAATGAACGTTTAACAACTCGATATCGATTGAGATTTTGTGGAAACTTTGATGTCCAAAAACAAGACCGCGCATAATACAATTGATTTAAAGACCAATTTATGTTTCTATGCTTTTTGAAAATATGAATCATTCTTATATAAAAGAATTTTTCCAAATTATACGCATAACTATGGATGTCAGATCCGAGTTTGTGAATTTCAATTTGGTGCGGATTGGTTTTATTGCGTTCTTTTCCCTTCCAACATAATATAGTAAATAAAGTATTTATTAATATTGATCATCTTTTATTAGGATTTTTATTTTAATACATAAGGTAGATAAAGCTCCTTATCTATGGAGCAAGTTGAAAAAGGAGACATAAGATGATCTTGGTGGGCATTTAGTAGTTCGGGTCTTTCATGCATCAGCAAGACTCTTCCGATCACGATTCTTTAAGGAGACGCTTGAACGGAGGAGATCTTGGTTCGTAGAGTCCTCAGTGGTAACGTTTATGAACCGCTGGTACCATTGGCCAGATGCTTTGAGGTCTCTATCACCGGTTACATTGGTGAAATCGACGTAACTTAGTCCAAATCTGACGGTAAATCCGTTACAGAATTCGTAATTATCCCCAAGAGCCCAAGCAAAGTATCCTTTCACGTTGACAGCCTTCTCCCTACAAACAGAAACAATCATTACATATATATATATATGTATTTTTTTTAGGGAATATATAAAGAGAAATGGAAGAAGAGTATCATCTACTCACTTAATGACTTTACTGAGAAAGCAGAGATGACTGCAGAGATAATCAATCCGCTTGTAATCGGCAATAGCCTCGTCAAAGGTTTCATCACCGGGGGTACTAATTCCTAAACATGAACAAGTAGACAATATGATTCAATTTCTTGGACCAACTCCGAAATACAGTAGACATGTATAGATGAAAGAGTGTAGAACTCACCGTTCTCGGTGATATATATTAAAGGGTCACCGTATTTGTTTTTGAAGTACTCCATTACGTAGTAAATGCCTTTTGGGTAGTAATAACTGCCTGCATTGAACTGAGAAAGGGAAGTATGTATATAATCAGAAAAAATGAATGTTATTATGCTTAAATAGAAATGAAAAATGGATCATGCGTACCGGTGGACCAGGAGCATGACCAGTTGCATTTCTAGCTGTGAACACAAGGATATGAAATAATTTATGGTCACAAAAATGTTGTAATTACAAGGAGATAGATACATCGAAAGATTTTAACTAAGTGGAAATAGAGTGGTACATGTGAGAGTTGCGCGTGAATCCATCAAGGCAGTGTGTACGTCCGGAGGAATAATCGTGTCATTATTTTGGGCATATTGAGTGACGTAATAGTTGAGACCAAGAAAATCATATGAACCCTTAACAAGGGCGGCTTCTGTTTCACTGAACTCTGGAAGCCGATCTCCCACATATTCCCTCATGATGTCTGGGTATTTACCTTCTGTTAGCGGCCCCATGAACCTGATGTACATATATCCATATGTTTTATTAGCTTATATATGCATATTTATGTTAAAAAAAATCATTTCATTTTTGGATTTATATATATACCATCCATGGAAAAATTCTTTAGCCCGCTCAGTTGCCGCTTTGCTCTCTGGAGTGTCATCAAATGGGAGAAACCATCTAGTTATCATCACAGGTCCAATCTTCCCTCCTTGGTGCTATGGTCACGTAAACATGTATATACACAATGATGATTAAAATAGAATCACATGTTAGATTACACATTTTAAAATATGGAGAACTCACCTTATGTTTCGTCCTGTAAACATCAACGGCCGCTGCATGAGCAAGAAGCTGGTTATGTGCAACGAGATATGGTTCTGTTGACGAATTTCCGCCGGGGCATCTTTCGTCAATCTTAGGAGAACATCGACCGGGTGCATCTGTTCCCAATGCATATCCTCTCGTAGGAACTGTGTATAGTTGGTTGATCGTGATCCAGTTCTTTACCCTATCACCAAATAACTCGAAACATAGATCCGCGTAATCCTTGAAATCGTCTCTGCTCATATTATAAAATCATTTCGTTAGTGCAAGATCAAATCTTTTTGTATTTTTAATCGTTTTTAATAAGTAGCATGGCGTCAATAACATACATGATCGATCTGTTCAAGAAACCGTTATATTCATCTTGCAATGTTTGAGGAAGGTCCCAGTGAAAGAGGGTAACGAAAGGCGTTATATTCCTTTCGATCATGTTATCTATGAGACGGTTGTAGTATTTAACACCACCTTCGTTCACTCCCCTACTCCTCTTTCCTTCTGCTCATATATATCGTATATTTACTCTTCCAAACAATTTCAATCGAATATTAATATACTATATATATACATGGATCAATAATGTACACATACTTGGAAGGATTCTTGACCAGGCAAAGGAAAATCTGTAGCCAGTAGCGTTGAGTTCGTCCATCACGTCTATATCTTTCTGCAGTTTATATATATATATATATACAATCACATATAGTTGATAGATGATTCAGTGAGTATAATAGCTTGCATATATAGAAATGTACTGAGGAACTAACATGCCAATTGGTATATGAGTCACAAGTAGTGTCTCCATTTCCCAAATCGGGTCCACCTTTCTCTGATAGCGTACAAGCGATATTACTAAAGAGACATAAAAAAACATCCCTCGCATATAGATGTGTAAGCAAATATATGTATATATAGTAACCATGCAAGCTGCAAACCTGGGAATCGGTGAGTGAAGGCATCCCAAACGTTAAGTCCACGACCTCTGCCGCCTTCCACCTAAGATGAAAAGAAATAACCATGCAACATTAGATTTTAGTGTTCTTTAAACTGGGGTCTGGAAACATAATGTGTGATTTGTTACATGCCTGGTAAGCAGAAGATGCAACACCGAAGATGAAGTCTTTTTCGAAACTGCCACTGTTGAAAAGTTTAGTTTGGTTACACGTGAATGGCTCGTTCTCTTCACAAGTAAACTCTTCAGCTTTACAAGTCACCACAGCTAATAGAATAGCTAAGGAGAACCCAAGAAGCTTCATGGTTAATTTGTAGATGTATGTGTTGTATTGCATGGAAGCCTTGTGCCAGTCTAGGGTTTATATAGCCTTTGTTAGAGAAGAGTGGCGTGTGCATTACCTTTTCTTAGCGTCATGATATTTTGGGAGGTTAAGGTGACATGAATCCCGTGGGTTTTGCTTACTCTACCTGAATGTTAATTAACCTATTTTGGTTATATTTGTTTCCACTTTTCAGACTGCTTTACTCTTCAATCAATCATTTCGTTGAGGAAAATGTTGCATTCTTTTACTCAATTGTGAATTGCGTATTACTATCGTTATCTCTAGTGAACATTTGTTTCGTATCCGGAACACGACTTGGAGCACAAACTAAGTTACATCTTCAATTGATAGGTCAATAGTCATACAATATATATAGTAGCTAGGTATCAACTGTTCGCGCAAAACTCGAAAGTACTCCATGCATCAAGAATGTTAGTAGATTATGTTCAGAGCCTTTTATGTTAGAATCGACACCATACCATTATTCAGAAATATGATCAAGTGTTCAATTAATCTAGAGTAACAACTCCCTTGTTAAGATATCGTAGGCCATTCATCACGAGGCTCACCGCTCACACCTCACAGTCACAGCATATCTCTTATGGATTTTGGCCGATCGATACTTTATCACATGAAACTAGGGCTCTCTATCCAAAAGACAATAAATAAAACCAACCAACCTTTTGCTTTTTTTTTTTTAATCGTTATTAAAAATTGGAGGTGCTTTATCATATGAGTCATCGTCCCTTTTCTTCTGGGATTGCCAAGAGGCTGAGGTTCATGTAAATTTGTTCCTTCTTTACCGGTAATTCTTCTGTGTACCTACCGTGGATCGTGATCTTGACTGTAATTCTTTGGAAATATCCCATGATACACTAATAGAGCTACAAAGGCGAGGTCGAACAGTCATATTTTTAGTAACCATTAATTGTTTATTTTTTGTGGAAAAAATAATAAAAAACTACAAGTCTTTAATTTCTACAAAAGTGATTATAATTCAGACATAGATACAAATATGCAACCTATTTGAACCAAACATTACACGGTTCTCTTGAGCGCGAGTCAAAATAACCAAATGTTTTTTTGTCATTAGTAGTAACCAAAGAACCAATCAAACCCATAATATTCAATATACTAGTAGTAATTAGTGTGGCATATTATAATCTTCGAAAATGTTGCGGTTTAATTGAGTAAACAAATATTCATTCACGAAGAGCTTTTGGTTTATGGATGTGGAACAAACTAATAACAAACTTTGTGGTAATTACTAACACATCAATATCATATACCATGGAAATATAGAATTAAGAGAGCAACTAAGTGAGATTTTATATCCAAAGATCATACATTGTTATAACTTCGCAGAAATACACGTGGAAAACTGAAAATCAATAGTCTCTCCTCCCACCAAATTAAAACTTACTTTTCAATCTCAGCTTAATAGCTAGTTAACCCCAATTCCACATACATTTATATGATATATATGTTAATTTTCATGAGTTTGGTTAGTGACATTACCTACTCAAAAACTCAGAATCTTGGGAGCAATTTGAATCAAAGGCTCTAAAGCACTCGGAGAAAACTTTCTAGCAAAGAGATAACACATGGATGTGTAGCCACCATTGTAAGTGCAGTTATGTCCTTTGAGAACCCATGCAAAGAACTCCTCACTGATGTCTTGTGCTCCAAATGTAGCTGGGTGGGCACCACCTCTCGACCAGTCGACCCAAGTCACACTTCGGTTGGCCAAGGCCGCCGGTTTCTCAATTGTCAACATTGTTGGGAAATAATGCTCATCCACGTAACAAGCAGGTTGACAAAACTCTTTGAATTTAGGGTAATACAAGGTGTCTTTGACAATGGAAACTGCAAGCTCCCGGTTGACCTCAAACCATTGAGACCCTTTTCTCCATTGGTCTATGGAAACTTCAGGGGCCATATTGCCGTGGTAGCGGCCTCGGCCATAGGGACTAGGATCATCAAATGAACCCATAAAGCTGTGCTTTGATTTGGTTATGTAAGTGTAGATAGTTGTGAAGTTGAAGAGGGGAATGCATGACTCGGAGAGGAGAACAAACCATTCGTTTGAGATATCGAGTAGCGCATTGGCAAGAAGCCGCCTCTCTGCATCGCACATTGTCATTCTTCCCCATTCTGCAACCTGCCCAATGGTGAAGGTAATCCAATTACCATTAGTTATACAAAAAAGTTACCAACTAGTCAATGAGTCAAAAGAATCCCTAATTCATGAAAAGAAAAGAAAATCTTGCAAAGTAAATTAAGAGCTAGTACCTGACTTGGTATATTCCTACGGTAGAAAACAGAGGAAGCTGCAAACTTGGCTGAAGAAGATTCTGGTGAATGGATGTAAACTGAGTAATGCTTCTCATGACCCTTCAATAACCTTTCCCAAAGTGGTGCAAGCGGCAAAGGACCCATTGTCAAGAACATAAACGCGATTTTTGGCACCCTATTAAACGGATACTCTTTCCTCTGAGGCATGAAAGACGCACGCCAAAGTAGTTCTTCATCGCTCATATTATGCATGAGAACCATAGGAGGTTTAATCAATTTATCAAGATCGTTTCTTTTCTCGTGGCAAGGCACAAAACTAGAAGTGACTGAAGTCACTACACTATTGATTCCATAATACTTGTTGGTGGATACACTAATGAAGAATAATACAACAGTAAAAGCTAGAAAAAATCCTAGCAAGAGAAGCAACTTGAAAGGAAACGCCTTATTAAGCCCGGTCCGGCCGCCCGTAACTACAATCTCTTTACCTTCTTCCAACTGAACAACTCTACTCTGCATCCTTTCACTAGATATTAATAAATAGGCGTCTTGTTATATCCGTGTCAAAGAAATAAAATCAAGAAATACTTCAAGAAACTGTCAGAAATAAAGAATGTAAAAAAGACTTACAATGGTTGGAAGAGCTTAAGAGTCCGTGTATAAACAAATGAAAAAGACCAAATTAAACTCCCAATAAACGTCCAAAGAAGCAAAAGTTTCTTAATAAACGTATCATGTTAATTACTTAATAAACTTCTATGCTCTAATTAACAACACACTAATTTTTAAAACCTCCGTAGCTCTTAAAATTTTTTTCCAATTGCACACACGATTGGATTAGTTGTCGGAAATACACATGATTGTGGATAAGAAAATACATAAGTTAAGTTACACATGATCAATCAAACCAATGAAACAAACAGAGAACAATTATCATAAAAGACTTCTCCTTGTTTTGTTACCTTGACGAGAAGCTGGAGGTAGATTAAGGAGCATTTTTTTGGTCTTCTAGCTACTGTCTCCTGCTATAAGAGCGATACCATACAAAAACAATGAGAAAACCCAATTCAAAACCTCAAAATTTCAGAAAAAGACCATCCACATTCAAATCCATAACCTAAAGAATGTTACAGATACCTTATTCGAAATCTTCGAAATCAAGTTCGTAAACGAAAACTTCATCATTAAAGATAGATGGAGAAACAAATCAAAGGGGAAAGGGAGACGGAACCAACAAACCTTATTCAAAATCTACAAAATCGATCCAAAGAAAAAAGGGAGACGGAACGAATTTGAAGACTAAGGTCATTACAAACCCAGACCACGAAACCCTAATCCCAAACGCAGATTCAAAGGGGGAAAGGGAGACGGAACCAACAAACCTTCTCTGAACGAAACCAGCTTCTCTTTTTGTTCTGATATAGAGAAATCCAAACCTAAAGAAACTTTCGATTTATAAAGGAGAAGAACAATGAAGAATTTTGATTGTAAAAAGCCGATTTAGGGTTTGGGTGAGCTTGGTCGGAGGAAAGGTGGCTGAGAGGGAGGAGGTGACTGAGAGAGAGGAGGGTGGGGGAGACGGTTCAGCTATAGCGGCGGAGACGGTGGAGGAATAGATAAAAGACACCGAGGTAGATGGAGGAGAAGATGGTTGCTCTCGAGAGCTGTTTTTTTTTTCGTTCGGTAAAAGTTCTTTTTTTTTTTTTGGTCTCGTGAGCTGTCCTAATGTAAAGGGAAATGTTAGTGTTTTTTTCACAAGTGTTGGCGCTTAACTAAATATTTTGGGCTAAATATTAGCGGAATAAATGATTTTAGCTTCCCGCTTAGTGATGCTCTATCTTAGCGTTGTTTCAATGCTATTATATAATAACTAAAATAAAATTTTATCTTTCATAGCAGTTACGGAAAATGAGCTATCCTCGTGTGCTATCAATGTGGATATTTGTTGTAGTGTGGATTTTATTAAAAAGGTGAAGACTCTGCCATAAGTCAGAGAAACTTGGAGCTTTCGTGTAGAGCGGTGACCATTTTCAGTAAATTCGACTTTGAAAGTTTCAAAAGAGTGAAGACTCCATAAGTCAGAGAAGGTTAGGTATCCAAAGCCGTCCTATTATTACATCATCTAAGGCAACTAGAGTGTTTGGTTTCTAAGATGTTCCTAACATTAGCTTTATTCCTAACAATTTAGTTCCAAACTTCAAAGCCTGTATTAAGGGCTGACTTTCATAATATTAGTTCTTCTTTTCCTTTTTTTTTCTTCTCTTTTTTTCAAATAAGATTTGGATTAGTATTTATTTTAACATAATATGGTAGCTCTTTTTTTTATATAACAAAAACTCTTAATTATTTTATACATTTTTTCTCTGTGCTATAATTTTTGTAATTTTCATAATCAACAACTATGTAATGGGAGTAGTAATATCACAACTCTATCCTCTCGAAAATAAAAGATCATTGTATATATCTTTCTGTTTCAATATAAATGATGTCTTAAGGAATTGTTTTTCAAATTAAATGATTTTTTCATTTTTTATGCAAAATTTATTAGTTTTTTATATTTTCCAACCATTTGTGTTACGCAGTTATTTTATCATTGGTTGATTTGTAATTAAATAAATAATGAATGATTTTTTAATTAAAAAGACTAAAATTAAATAGTTTCTTAACTTATATGCAAAAATCTTCAACATCAAATATTTTGAAAGATAGATTATCTAACGCCCCGACCGTCCCTACTAGTGGACCTCACGTCCTCTCTCGGGCCCATGGGTCCACCCCTGTCCGACGGTCGGTTCGCTACGTCCGGGAGGCTTTAAAGACTTGTTTACCGACCCTACAAATCACCACATGATCTTTTCTCTGTGTTTTGTCCGCACTCACACAGTTTCGACAATCACTTCCCGGAAGGTCACCCATCCTTAAACTACTCCAGGCCAAGTACGCTTAATTGTGGAGTTCTCTCTGGACAGTTGACCGAAAAGATAAGTGCACTTTGGTGACATATGTGGCCAAATCAATTCTTTTAAACCTCTCCGCATGCACCACCATATTCCTGAAACCGGAGTGTTACAGATTATTAACTGGTAGTATTTTTTTTCACATCACAAATTCACAATACAGTACTTTAGTCAACTCTGAAATCTTGCATAATCAATCGAATTGTACAGTAACTTGGTGTAATTCTTGACAAATCCATTGTAGGCATTTTATAACGGATATGTAATAAAAATGCAAAGTAAAACATATGATGAACGGCTCTACGAACAACTCCATAAATTTTTGACCTAGGGTTCTTGAGGCCTCAAAATGAAAAATGTTTTGTTCTTTATAATCGTATGTGTTGCATGTACTTAGATATGATGGATTGATCATCATGTATAATAGTATTATATCAAAAAAATTATGATGATAATGTAGAAGATGCAAACAAAATATATCTAAATATTATAGATTACATAGATTTGATTTCCTTATTTTAAATCATTCTATAGTAAACATAATTGAATTTTTAAAATTTGTAGAACAAAAGGATGACCAAACAAAAAATTTGTAGAACAAAAGAGTAAATATTTGACACTTTTTCTAATCATTGTAGAACACACAGTAAAATGTTGACAACATATTCTAACTTTAACATACCATAAAGTAAACTGTAAAATACATATTCCAAACTTCGTAAACATATGAAAAATCCAAATTTAGAAATATTAGAGTTTATATTAATTCTAGAATTCGTAGAATATGTATAGACTATAGTGCCTATATCTAAACTTTCTAGAACATATATAAAAGGCAGAAGAAATATTCTAAACTTAGCAGAACAAATTCAATTGATCCCAAAATCTATCTATTCTCAGCAATTACAAAGTTTCTTCCTTCGTTCTTGTCAAAGTATTTTTTTTCCCTCTAAAATTTAGTTAAATCAATTATAAAAGTTAAATTAGGCATAATCACAGTTAATAAATAAAGATATATGTGGACAAATCGCAAAAAAAAAAAAAGTGTCATTTAATTCTAAGTTTCCAAATTTGTTTTTACTGAGAAAGATGAATCTTATCCTTAATCAAAAGAATGCATTAACAAAGAAAATTTTAGGCAAGGATGAAAAAAGTTTAGGCGTTAAAAAAGATAGTCAAAGGATTAACTTAATTATAAGATCGGAGTAGTAATTACCGGAGCATTCATATTTAGTAAGTTAAGCTGAGTTTCATAGCACGAAGAATTGACCAAACGTTTGCAAATCTGCAGACGATTTTTAATAATGGATATGAGATTTCCGTTTTCTCAATCTTTATGTGTGATAGTATCATATTAATTATTATAAAAAAAGACCACTAGGTTTTGTTAACTCTATAAGTATGAAAGTTCAAGATTCAAAGCCTAGCTATATCCTAATTGTATTCCTTTAACCTAGGAAAACACACACAAAAAGCCGAAATGAGATTGTTCTTAGTGTTTGCGATTCTGTGTGGCTTATTTTATAATGTAGCCTATGGCAAAGGTTCTTTAGATATTGATATGAAATTGAAGGCTCTTAATAAGCCTGCGTTGAAGACCATCAAGGTATGGACTGAATCTGAATATGCAATGATATAACATTTTGTGTATATTTTTGATTTCTGAGCTCCCAAATCGACTGTAATTTATTTATAGAGCGAAGATGGAGATATAATAGATTGTATAGACATCTATAAACAACATGCCTTTGATCATCCCGCTTTAAGGAACCACAAGATTCAGGTAAACCAATTCTACTTTATAACTATATCAATATTTTAGTAAAAAAAATGTTTTGATTTTGCCTTGGACCTAGCGAGGCACGGTTCTATATTGACCTAATCTACATTTATGCATGCAGATGAAACCGAGTATAGAATTTGGTACAAAGAAGACTACTATACCAAACAACGGTTCTTCTGAACAAATTACGTCTCAGATTTGGTCCAAATCCGGAAACTGTCCCAAAGGGACAGTACCGGTTCGTAGAGTTAGTAGAGAAGACATAAGCAGAGCCTCTTCACCGTCTCATTTTGGGAGAAAAACTCCTCACAGATATAGCTTTCTCGACAAGGCACTTCAACACAAGGGTAATTTCAATATAACAGCTGAAAAAATAACTCATGCCCGCCCAAAGCTTAGATCGGTACGTCAAATATATTTAATTTTGTTATTCGTTTTTAGTTTCTGAATTCATAGTTTATACTTTTCCTTTTTTTGTTCATAAAAATCATAAGAGAAGAAAAAAAGAAAACAAATTCACTCAAAAGCTAAATCGTTAGACTAAAACCTCTTTATATGGCTAACTAGAAACACTTGTTGATTGTTGACGGTATAGGAGGCAGTCCTTATCGCCTTAGGGTTTAATTTTATTGGAGCTCAATCCGATATAAATGTATGGAACCCTCCGAGGGTTCAGGCTAGCGATTATAGCTCTGCTCAGATATGGCTTCTTGGTGGCCTCTCAGATACTTTTGAAAGCATAGAAGCTGGCTGGGCGGTACATTTTTCCATCCCTAAATACTATATCTCGCATTTGAAGTATATCTAAACTGATCTCCATCAACCTATATTTTCAGGTGAATCCAAGCGTTTTCGGAGACTCCCGCACACGTCTCTTCACCTATTGGACTGTAAGTAACATCATTATATCACTACTGACTTTATAACATCTCCAGTCTCTTCCTTGAGTTTAAAACTACTCTTTCTATTTGGATTTGTAGAAAGATGGATACACTAAAACAGGGTGCGTCAACCTCTTATGCGCGGGTTTTGTGCAAACAACTACTAAGTTTGCCTTGGGTGCAGCAATAGAACCTGTTTCGACTACCTCGCAAAAACAACATTACATCACCGTGAGCATGTTCTTGGTAACATTTTTGCCTTACATTACTCATATTCAATGTTTTATTTATGGTTTAACATTGTTGTTTTTTCGTTTTTTTTTCTTGGGGTCTAATTCTCATATATAACTTCATATTTATAATGTTTTATGTTGTAAACTTTTAAACCACCTAAAATCGAGCGGTAACTCAGTGCCAAGCGATTTGTTGAACATTGCTCATATCCACCACAATTCTACAAAGTCATTTCCAAAAACCCAACACAAGATTTTTGTTTTTGTTTTTTGCTCCTTTCATGTGATTAGGTTAATTCCCTAAAAATTGGCGTTATAAATCAAAATTCTGAAGCAATAGTTTATGTTGGCACATGTTTTAGACCGATCATGCATGCTCTTTAGCTTCAAATGTTTCATCGGTGGCTGTGTTTTCAGGATCCAAATAGCGGGAATTGGTGGTTGACTTGTGCAAATAACGTAATAGGTTATTGGCCGGGGACACTCTTCAACTACCTTAAACATAGCGCAACCGCTGTGCAGTGGGGTGGAGAAGTACATAGCCCTAATGTGGGGAAGAAGCCACATACGAGAACTTCAATGGGGAGTGGACAATGGGCATCTTACCTCTGGGCCCAAGCTTGTTACCACACCAACATTAGGATCAAGGACTATTCCAAGCAGATCAAATACCCCACGTATCTCTCCGAGTACGCTGATGAGTACGACTGTTATTCGACAAAGCTCCACCGGAAAACATATATGTCAGAGCCCCATTTTTACTTTGGAGGACCTGGCCAAAATTCTCGTTGTCCTTAATCCTCTGTTGAATTTGTCGATGTTTAGTCTCTTTTTTGTTTTTCCTATGTTGGAGTTCCAAACGTCCAAAGATGAAGATGATGACATTTGGAATCTTAGAATTTTAGTTCCAAACTTTTCGTTTTAATTCTCTTTCAAATCGATCTTTTGAGGAAAACATGGTTTAATCTAGTTAATTTCGGTCAAATTCACAAAATTAAGGGTATAATAGGATTTTTTTTTTTTTGAATAACCGCGGGTCTCTCAAAGGCTTTCTAGGCCCAAGGACTAATCCCACGAGGCTGGCAATTCCCCTATGTAAACCTGCCAGTGGCCGTGCCTTGAACCCTGGTGGCGGAAGTCACAGCTGTGACCCCTTTACCACTAGGCCACAAGGCCCTGTTAGTATAATAGGATTTCAATTAACATAAAGTTTAGTACACCAATTCTTAACAGCAAAGCTAAAGATTAACAAATCTTTATAAAAACAAAAAAGTTATTTGTTTCCAATTTTTTGTTAATTGTTTTTAGGTATATTCTTAGTAATCTAATTGAACAAAAGATAAAAGAATATTGCCGAGTAACTTAGAGCATCTCCACAAGAGACTACCACTAAAAATAATTTTTTTTTTTGAAAAATAGTATTTTTTTAATTCAAAAATTATGAGAACCCTATGAAAAAGTTTCTTAGTTGAGATACCAATGAGAAACCCTCTTTTTCCTTAAAACATTAATACATGTCTTTTTCTATTAAGTGGTTCTCACTTAATTTTTACAAATCATAACATAAAACTATATCAATTAAATAGTTTTTCTGTTTTATTTCTTTTTTTATTTTGTGTCAACTTTTTTTATAAATCTTAAAATAAAATTATCTATATTAAGCTCTATTATGCATAAGTTTAAATTATATCTTACTATTATTTTAATTGACATTAATTAAGGTAAATACACTATATTAAACAAATATTATTTTAGTTGTAATTTTTGTATGCTTAAAACTAACTAATACAATAAATCTATTTAAAATGTAATATGAAATATTTAAAATAATTAATGAAACTTTAATATTATATTTATTACAATTAAATGATATTAAAATATTCATACTATCCATGGTATTTCACCAATAGAGATGCTATTATATAAAACCCATATTGAAATGGGAATCGTAGTAAATTTTATCTTGACTGAGAAACGTGAATCTTATCGTCCATCAAAAGAAATCATCAGCAAAAGTAAAAAAAAACATAGCCAAAACCCAAAAGGATGAATTATTATGAACCATTAAAAAAGAGTCAAAGGTTTAATTTGGGAGCAAAAAAAAGAAAGTCAAAAGAGAATCCATATAACTTAATGATGTTTTGGACCGATGTAAAAGCAAATCAAAATATAGGAGTAGTAATTACTAAAGCATTCATATTTGGTAAGTTGAGCTGTTTATAGCAAAAAGATTTTTTTACCATATATACGTTTCCCAAATCTGCATATGATTGTTATGTATATATGAGACTTCCGTTTTTCACAATCTTTGTGTGTGATAATATCATATTAATTGAAAAAAAAAAAAAAACACCATTTGGTTTTATAAACTTTATAAGTATATATGAGGGTTCAAGATTCAAAGCCTGTATCCTAATTCTATTCCTTAAACCTAGGAAAAACACCACAAAAAGCCGCAATGAGATTGTTCTTAATATTTGTGATTTTGTGTGGCTTTTACAATGAAGCTTATGGGAAAGGTTCATTAGATATTGATATGAAATTGAAGGCTCTTAATAAGCCTGCGTTGAAGACCATCAAGGTATGGATTAAATCTGAATAAGTGAATATGCAATGATATAACATCTTGTGTATATTGTTTGTTAAATCGATTTCATTTTCTTGCAGAGTACAGATGGAGATATAATAGATTGTATCGATATCTACAAACAACATGCCTTTGATCATCCCGCTTTAAGAAACCACAAAATTCAGGTCAACAAATTCTAATTTATATTTTAGTAAAAGAATTTTGTTTATATTTTGCCTTGGACCCTTGTGCTGCAAGGTTCTATCTTTAGTTCTTTACCTAATCTACATTTATGCATGCAGATGAAACCAAGTGTGGAATTTGGTACAAAGAAGACTACTACTATACCAAACAACGGTTCTTCTGAACAAATTACGTCTCAGATTTGGTCTAAATCCGGAAACTGTCCAATGGGGACAATACCGGTTCGTAGAGTTAGTAGAGAAGACATAAGCAGAGCCTCTTCACCGTCTGAATTTGGGAGGAAAACTCCTCACAGATACAGCTTTCTCGACAACGCACTTCAACACAAGGGTAATTTCAATATAACAGCTGAAAAAATAAACCAAGCCCAACCAAGGTTACGATCGGTACGTACAGTGTATGATGTTAAATGATTTTTTTTTTCTACTGTGTTATTCATTTTTAGCTAGAAACACTTATGCTATGTTGATGATGATATAGGAGGCATTTATTGTTGCCCTAGGGTACAATTTTGTCGGAGCTCAGTCTGATATAAATATTTGGAACCCTCCGAGGGTTGAGGCTAGTGACTACAGCACTGCCCAAATCTGGCTGGTTGGTGGTCTCTCAGATACTTTTGAGAGCGTAGAAGCTGGTTGGATGGTACGTTTTTTGCATCACTAAAAGTATTATACTTTGCTTTAGAACTAAACTGTGACCCGATTGCCATAAACCTATATTTCAGGTGAATCCGGCCGTTTTCGGAGACTTACGTACCCGTCTTTTCATCTCATGGACTGTGAGTAACACCATTATATAACTACCAACTTTGAAATATCTCAAATCACTTACATGAGTTTATAACTACTCTTTCTATTTGGATTTTCAGGGAGATGCATACACTAAAACAGGGTGCATTAATCTCTTATGCGCGGGTTTTGTGCAAACAAGTCAAAAATTTGCCCTTGGTGCAACCGTTGAACCTGTTTCTAGTGCCTCGAGTACGCAATATGACATCACCGTTAGCGTGTATCTGGTAACATTTTCTAGTTTATATATGATTATCATCCTTCACAGTTACGTTCTACAAAAACATTATAAAATTTTCCCTTTTTCGAATGTGTGTAATGACCCAAAAACTGGAGTTAAAAATCTGAAGTTCGAAGCTATGATTTCCTTTTGAATATGTTTTGGAACGGACTTGTATTCTCCTTTAATGTTTTATCGTCGACCGTATTTACAGGATCCAAACAGTGGGAACTGGTGGTTGACTTGCGCAAACAACGTGATGGGTTATTGGCCAGGGACACTCTTCAGCTACCTTAAACATAGCGCAACCGCTGTGCAGTGGGGTGGAGAAGTACATAGCCCTAATGTAATACTGAAGAAGCCACACACGACAACCTCAATGGGGAGTGGACAATGGGCATCTTACATTTGGGCTGAAGCTTGTTACCACACCAACATTAGGATCAAGGACTATTCCATGCAGATCAAATACCCCAAGTATCTCTCTGAGTATGCTGATGAGTACGAATGTTATTCTACAAAGCTCCACCGGAAAACATATATGTCAGAGCCCCACTTTTACTTCGGAGGACCTGGCCGGAATTCTCGTTGTCCTTAATCTCATGTTGATTTTGTCAATGTTCATTATCTTTTTTTTTTTTTGTTAGTTTGATCTATTTGTTTGAATTACAAACGTCCATGAAACAAATTAACAAAGTGTGAAATGAAAAAAAAAGATTATTATCAACAGAATTGATCTTCTCTCACAAGCTTAAAATTAGAAGACAAACAAGTTTAATACTAGTTCTTTAAAATGGTTTTCTACAAAATGTATAGTCATTGTATGCTAGTAGTAATACTTTTTACACAATAGCTGCCACCGAAGCTATATCTATTTCCAACAACAAAAGAAATTCACATGTAAGCTCTTTATATATATTTTACAGAAAATGAAATCGTTTCTACTAGTGTAAACAAAATAAGATACGAAGGGAGATAATTTTATTTTTTAAGCTTGTTAGGTTTGGTTGACTTCCAATTCAAAAATAATTGGTTATGAATGGATTAAACAATTTTTTATATCTATATATACATTTTTGAAACATTTTTAGCAAATAAATCCTGGGGTTGGGTAGTATTTACAAAGAATGTCATTGGCATTTATTATTACTTTTACAAAATTTAAATAAAAGATATTAACCAAGCAATATCTTGCCTAATCTGTTTCTAAAAATCTCTACACAATCTTTCCATATATCTTCAAAAACATTTATAGCAAATATTTATATTAACATTTTGCATAGCAATAAAAATACTAATTTATAATAATCAAAATATTCACATAGAAAAATCAAATATACATACAGGAAAAAGAACTATATCTATCATCATTTAAGCCGTTGTTTTATTTAAATAAAAAAAAAAACACAAAAACTTGAAATCATATACTTTATATGATAAATTTAAAATATATATTATAATATAAATTTAAAATCGTTCAAAGAACGGTATACTACGGGTGAGATCCTAAAATTATTAGATTTTATAACAATAATAATTTATTTTCTTAGATTTTATAATACTAATAATTTAGCTAACGAGATAATATAGACGGGTTTATATGGGATGACGGGTTTGGGTCGATATTAATAAATAACGGTATATCACGGATGAAATCCTAAAATTGACAATCAAAATACAATTATACAATCTTAAACACAAAACAAAAGAAACAATATTAACAAAACAAATCCAACTTAAATTTAAAATTTTTAGTTATAAAAAAACAGACCCACGGTATACTGCAGAGTAAAATATTCAAAATTTTAAAATCCACCATACATCGTTACTTAAAAAAAAATGTATGTTTTCGTATCTATACTTCAAAAATTGATAGATAGATATCTACATTTAAAAATATAAATTAATATGATATATGTTCAGTTAATCTTTTAAAAAATAACATTAGATTTTTTTAAAAAATATAGCCCCGCGGTTTACCGCGGGTTAAATTCTAGTCAGAAATAAAATGGGACAGACTAATATTTAAAGCCTAAGAAAATGGGAAAAAAAAATAGGGAGAGTAAAAAAAACAGAGCTAAATAAACAGGAAGTCTCTTAGCTGTTCAAGAATCCCAATTGCATCAAGTCTTGATGCATGAAGTTTGCATGAAGTTAGTATGATTTCAGACTACTTTTCACTAATCTAGATAAGCTGCTTCGACAAACTAATTTCCAATGAGCGATATCTGTAACAAAGGTACAACTACTCTTTGGAATTGGAGTAGCTCGCAAAAGCAATTTTTTTTTTTTTTTTTTTTTTTGATAACTCAGGTGATCCTAAAGGCTTTCTAGGCCCAAAGACTAATCCTTGGGCCCGGGGAAACCATGTTAAAATTCGAACCCCGGTGGCCAATGCTACTCGAACCCAGGTGGCGGAGACTTTTTTTTCCTTTACCAGTGGACCAAGGCGACTTGGTTAAAGCAATTTACATTACCCTTTAGCATCTTTCTGGTAATATAATCACCATCCTTCACATTCTACAAATTTTTGCATTTCCAAGCTCTAATGTGATCTATCTATGACCGTGTTCTAGGATACGAACAGCCGGAACTGGTGGCTCTTGTCCGAGGACATTGTTGTGGGATACTGGCCAAGGACACTCTTGAAAGACTTAAGACACAGAGCCACCGCAGTGCAGTGGAGTGGAGAAGTCTACAACCCTAAAGTGAGGAATAAGCAACACACTGAAACTTTAATGGGGTGGAGAGTGGGCATCAAAATTCTATGGCAAAGCCTGTTTCTTATAAAATAATGTACTCTTGGTTTGGTGAGCCTGACTAACTAGCGCTTTAAAATCACTAAAAATCTAATATTTAAAAACTAGATTTTAACTCGCGGTACACCGCGAGATGATTCATTTTTAAAGTTAGTATAAAAATATTTTGTCAATTGTATCTCCATATAAAATATTTATTTATATTGTAGTTTACAATTGTTATTAAGTAACGGTATACCACAAGTCCACGAGACAATTATTAATAAACTGAGGATTTAACCCCTATTAAAGCGGCATGTTAATGATATTTATAAATATTGATTTAAATTAGTCTGTCATATAAATCTGTTCCAAAATATAACCCGTTCCGTAATTTCTTAACCCGTCCCGTGATTTATTTTTATTTTAAAATTTAATAATTATTTATTATATATAAAAGTTTACAAATCATATCATTCTCTAAGATTTAATATGTATTAAAGCGGCATATTAATGGTATTTTAAAATTTTATAAATATTAATTCAAACTCGTCCACCATATAACTTCGTTCTGAAATATAACTCGTCCTGTAACTTCTTAACTCGTCCCGTGATTTATTTTCTAAAAGTAGTAATTTTTAAAATTTAACGATTATTTATTATATATAAAATTTTGCAAATTGTATTATTTTCTAAAATATTTATATTTTATAGTTTACAATTGTTATTAAGTAACATTATACTACGGGACAATTTTTGGTTTTATACAATCTTTTCTAAGTGGGACTGATTTAATATATCTAATATTGGTGGTATTTAAAAAAATATTAAGGATTTAATCTGTATTGAAGCGGCGGATTAATGATATTTTAATATTTTTTATTATTGTTGATTCAAAAACCCGTCCCGCCAAACCCGGCCGGCCAAAAAACTCATTTATTTTATTGAAGTTGATCTTATTTATGATATGATTCTGAATCATTGTCTAAATATTTTAATCGATGTAGAACGTTGAACACACATTTTTCGTCAATTGGATAATTATGTTCGTTTTTAAAATTTCGAATCACAGTATATGTAGAAAAAAATTGATTTTTGTTTTTTACTTTATGTATTATATGATGATTCAAAACAGTTAAAAACAAATCAAACAAAGATGATAGGAGAATCATAATTCTAAATCTTAATCAAATCTTCTAAATATCTAAATTATTAAATATGGAATATCCGGTGTATGAGTTGGGTTAAATATAACCCAACCCAACAAATTTTTTGTGACTAAAATTTGTAAACGGATCGGATATCCAAATAACCCGAGAGCACTTTTACCCACCCATCACCAAAATGACTGCAAAAATACTAGTATAGATATTAATAATAACACTTCTTCAAATCATCCATACAAAATTTATTAATAACACTGAATTTTATAAAAAAAAAAAAAAACAAAAAAAACAAAAAATTTAGAATTAAATAACAAAAAAATTTGTCTTTTTAACAAAAATTATTAAAATGTAATACGGGTGATGCGGGAGGTTAGTTTTCACCTCTCTTCACCGAAAGCCAACTCTTTGGCCAAGGATATTGCTTGTAGTGTTACTCGAGAAGGACGATTCACATCGTATTTAGCACGCGGTGGTCCGGCTTGGTTACATAATCGGATTGAAAGTGAACGGTGAGGTCGAAGATGAATCTGGTTTATTACTTCTTCCCCTGTTTTCTTTGTTGCTTTCCCCTGTTTTAATTTAATTTTGCTCTGCTTTTGTCACCTCAGGTTTTGCATTTTTATTAAAGACGACAAAAAAAAACAAAAATTATTATAAATGTTTGATTGAATATATTTTCGAAAATTGTTATGTCTTATATAGACTACAATATTTTGACAAACTTTTTTTTTCAATATTGGCGTATCCATTATATTGGTGAAAGATTCCCAACTTATTACAACAACGAATTTTTAATTTTCTTCCTAATAAATTTATTCCTAACAAAGAAAAAAGCAAATCGCGACCCGTCTCTCTCTCTTCTTAAAATCGAAAGATCAAAAAAGCGACCCTGAAAATGGAAAACCGGTCAGAAATGGGTAACCGGAGGCAGCAGAATCTCTTCGTCATAGCTTCTCCCGACGAGATTGATAAGATCCGGCGAGCCGAAACTTCCAGTCAAGGTCTCGTCTCTTCTTCTCTCTCCGTCTCTCCCTCTCTCTTTTTTGAAAAATTCTTTAAAATTGATGATTTTGGGTATTCTCCAATTATGGTTCAGCCGGAGCTATTGCCGGAGCTAAGGCAGCCGCCGTTGCCGCCGTCGCAAGTGCGATTCCCACAGTAATTATTTCATCTCAATCATCTAATTATTGTTCACACTGTCACATCATAGAAAATAACTTTAAAATTGTTTGAAATTGAGATCTTAAATGAATTATGATCTGATTTTTATGATCTGCATTAATCAAGAGTTTCAATTTTGTTACCTATTCATTTTGTGAATTTTGTTCTTGTGAACTAATGAATGATTTTGAATACACCAAGTAGAGTCACATTCGTTTTGATAATGTGTATAAGATATGAATTTGGAACATAAAACCTGAGCTCGCCTTGTTATCGTAACAGGTAGCTGCGGTTCGCGTGTTCCCGTGGGCAAAGGCAAACCTTAACTACACAGCTCAAGCACTCATTATATCTGCAGGTTAGCTCTCTCAACTCTGTGTTCTTCCTGGAACCAAGTAGAAAAATATACAAGCTTTAACATTGTTGTAGAAACCTGGAAATTCTCGATTGAGTTTGGAACTTTTGAATCTGTGTTTGAGTTGGTGGAAGCATTGATGAGTTTGGGGTTTTTATTGTTCTCAGAGATTTTATTCCTCCAAAAGTTTGTGTTAGTTTTCTTCTGATTCCTGAAAGTTTTTATCTTGTGAATTGGTGATTATCGGAACAGCTTCTATCGCTGCGTTCTTCATAACCGCGGACAAAACCATTCTACAAGGCGCGAGAAGAAACACCGAGGCTCAGTTAAAGAAAGCTCAGCAAGACTCTAAATAATTTCTCTTCTTATTGTAACCCAAATCAGTCACCATCTTTATGCATATTTTGCCGTGATTCGACGAAATAAGAGTGTTATTAGTACAAGGAACTACAAATGTTTATAGACCATTTCCATTCAGTTATTCTGAACTACTTTCAGATTTATCTCAAATATATTACATGATGGAAACTGTACTCTTTAACTAACAAGCTTTGCTTTGTTTACACAAAATATATAAGTGAAAAAAAAAAACCTAAAAGGTTTCTAATGCATTTGTACATTCTCTATCTCCAAAAAAACAATCTCAGAGTTGTGATTATTGATTATACAAAACCTAAGTCTTCATCTTCTACTCTTTTACTTGTCCTTCGACCCGATAAACTAACTAGTAGAGGTGCCTCATGTGCCTCTGTTGCAGTCTTTTTCGTCGCACCAAGTCCTTGTTGCCGCAGAACATACAAGATCTCTTTCATGGAAGGTCTGTGACTAGGCAATGTGTTAGTACACATGAGACCTAGCTTGAAAACTGTTGTCATCGCCTCTGTCGTGGAAGCTTCTTTGATGTCCTCATCAAACGCCTCTGCGGTTGGTTTTCCAGATTGGTAATGTCTCCATGACCAATCTGCTAAGTTTGTGTGTTCATCTCCGTTGTTTCCTTCTCTTCCAGTCACCAGCTCTAGCAAAACTACCCCGAAGCTATACACATCAATCTTCTCATCTACCTTCGATGTATATGCGTATTCTGCAACATAAAATGTTATATAGTTATAATATACTGACAAATCTGATTCTACGGGTCTATCTAAAGAATTTTTTTTTAACGGGTAATACCTGGAGCAATGTAACCGAAGGATCCAGCAACAGCTGACATGGTATGAGGCTGTTGGTTTTGCTTAATCAACAGTTTGGCCAACCCGAAATCTGCAATCTTCGCGTTGAATTCAGAATCAAGCAAGATGTTGCTTGACTTAACATCTCTGTGGATGATCGCGGGAGTGCAATCGTGATGCATATAGCAAAGTCCTTGAGCTGCTCCAACCGCGATATTTAACCTCTGTGACCATGTCAGGCTCTTAGCATCTACGGTACCTCTCTTCTTGTTGCCATGTAGCCACTGGTCAAGACTGCGTTTCTCGAGATACTCATACACCAGAAGCTTTGAATCCTCCCTCGAGATACAACACAGTAGTTTCACTATATTCGAGTGCCTGATCGTTCCAAGAATCTCTACTTCAGCAATAAACTCCTTCTCAAGTTTCTGGTCAAGTTTCTTGCTGTCCCATATCCTCTTCACCGCCACGCATTGTCCCGAGCTTTCAACAAATATCTTGTAAACTTTGCCCGATCCGCCACTCCCGATCACATAGTGTTCCATCAGATTCGACACTATATCAGATTCCGCAAAATCTACTCTATGAAATGAAGTTAGTTTCCACGTCTCTAAACCTCTCCTTCTTTGTTTCCTTGTGTAATCTCGAATCACAAAGAACGTAACAAACAGACTGATGGTGAGAAGCAGAACAGCAATGACTAGAATCATCGCGAGGATTTTCCCCGGCAACCCTCTTGATCCCCGTCGCTGTTTCCGACAATCCGGTAAATTGAGAACTGGCTTGTCTGCACAAAGATTAGAGTTGTTCAAGAAACTTCTCTCGTAAGCAAGATTATCAAGTTGCTCTGGGATTCCTCCGGTGAGTCTATTTGATGACACATTAAGTGTTGTTAGCTTCAGACTCCCGATCTCCGGTGGAATTTCACCGGAGAATTGATTCTCCGATAGATCAAGATTGAGCAAACGTGGCAATAATCCTAAAGCTCTCGGAATTTTCCCGGAAAGCTTATTCTTGGATAAACTTAACGTTATCAACGACTTCCATGAGATGATCTCATCCGGTAATTCACCGGTGAGATCATTCTCATCGAGAAAGATTGATAAAAGATTCGAAAGAGAAGTCAATTCCTTCGGTATCTCACCGGAAAACCGATTGTTTCCGGCCTTAAACTCTACTAGAGAAGACCAAGTACCGATTTTCCGAGGAATCACACCCGAAAATCGATTGTTATCAATCTCGATCCTCGACATATTCCAAGCAACATTCTCCGGTAATTCTCCGGTGAATGAGTTGTTACTCACCTGTAAACTATACATACTTGTAGCAGTCCAGATCCTAGAAGGAAACTTGCCGGAGAAGCCATTGTTCTGTAACTGAACCGTCAAGAGCGTCTCACAATCTCCGAGGGACTCCGAGATTTCTCCGGTGAGATTGTTTGTGTACACAACCACGCCTTGAAGTTTACCTCCTTTGCACAAATTTTCCGGTAACTTTCCGGTTAACTGATTCTCCGAAACTTCGAATCTCTCCAGCTTTGAATAAACTCCAAACTCCGCCGGTATTTCTCCGGTTAACTTGTTGGTGAAGATTTTGAACTCCTTCAATTCCGGTAATTTTCCGATAACCGGCGGGATTTCTCCGGTTAACTCGTTGTTAAACAGGTTTAACACTTGTAATTTCGTTAGATTTCCGATTGAAACCGGAATCGAACCGGTTAAATTGTTATAGGAGAGATCAAGAAATACCATGTTCGTCGCCGAAATTGATTTGGGGATTTCTCCGATTAAATCATTAGCGTAGAGATAAAGATCAGTGAGATTCTTCAACCCGAATAAAACATCTGGGATCCGACCCGTTAAATTGTTGACCGATAAGTCAACGTGTTTCAGATCCGTCATGTTTTCGAAAACAACGGCTGAGATTTCTCCGATAAGATTCATCTCCTCTAACCACATATACTTGAGTTTCTTCAATTTCCCAAACTCCGTCGGGAGCTTCGCCGGCGTAAACTTATCGTTAAACGCTAATCGAAGTTCTTCGAGCTCGACCAAGTCTCCGATCTCCGATGGAAACGTACCGTCGTATTCACTCATGTAGAGATTCAACACCTTGAGCTTCGAGATCCGTCCGATATACTTAGGGATATCTCCGGCGAAGGCGTTAGCAGCTAAGTCGAGATAGTCGAGTTCCGGTGAGAGACGGTCGATGTCGACGGGAAGTGAGCCGTTGAAAAGGTTCTGAGAGAGATCGAGATATTGAAGCTTTGTGCAATTGTAAAGAACCGTCGGAAACTCACCGGCAAAGTAATTAAACGACAAATCGAGGAAATTGAGATTCGACAAATCGCATATCGTCGTCGGAACTGTCCCGGTGAAGTTCTGGTTCTTGAAATTGATTCCAGTGACATTCCCGGCGGTGCAAGTGATCTCCGACCAATTGCACGGTGAAGATGTGTTGTTCCATAGCCGGAGAGACGGTGGATCTCCGAGATCGCGTTTCAGGTTCAGAAGCGTTGACCGGTCGTTGGACTGTGAAAAGACGGATAAGGGTATTGAGGTAAGGAAGAAGAAGAGGAATGGTAAGGGTAAAAGAGTCATTCTCTAATTTTTGTTTGTTGAGGTTTTGCCGGGAAATTTCTTCGGCAACCGAGTTTGACTGTGAATGTGAAACGGATACAAATTTGAAGAAGTTTTCTAACTCTTTATAGAGAGAGGGGTTAGATCCACGAGGGTTGGATGGTATTCTCTTGTACCTTTTGACCAATAAAACATTTCTCATATACTCCTCAATGGTAGAAAGACAAAATTACCCTTAATGAGGGTTGATTTTGGGTGATAAAGGTTAAATACAATTAAATCGGTAAATGTTCAACGAAAAACACAATAGCTCAGTGGTTGCGAGCTCCATGCGGGCGCGCGCCCCCAGGGTTCGAATCCTCTTTATACCAGTTGTAACTGGTACAACTAGGTAATATTCTGGTACAACTACGTTGTGGTACAACTAGGAGGAGGTACAACTGGTAGGTAGGGGTACCAGTTGTACCACGTAGACCTAGTAAAATTTTTAGAATATAGTAAGGGTAGAAGGGTATGTAGAATAAATGGGGATAGAAGAGAAAAGTTTTTCACACATAGAGGCACAAGAGAATAAGATCCGAGGGGTTATTAGGTGAAGTCATCGATGAGATTTTTTTTTGTTTTTTTGTCAAATAGATGTTTTTCTTTTTTTATTCAAAAAGAGATGTGAATTTTGGGTACTCTTTACGTCATTGTATATATACATGTGACGAACTAATGAAATTAGTTTGATAGACATCCGATGATTACTTATATACAAATACATCTTAGTGATTGGGAATTTTAATTTTAATGTTAGCTTTATGAGTTTGAAAAAACGTAATTCCGCGATTTTGATATTTTTGTAAGAAAACGATGATCCGTGATTTTGCGGTTTTGGTAAACGAATATTATATGTAATTATGGTGTAAATTTGTAATTTATTTACATGTAAAATGATTAAAAAGAAATTAAAACATAATTTGAGTTATAATTCTAAATCATGGTAATTTACACATCTTCAATTTCTAAATGAAGTATGTGGCATCTGAAGGTACAGTTTAAATTCATCTTAAATTTCTAAATTTTGTGAATCTTTAATACATTAATATACTTCATCTAGCTGATATGTTATTATATTAAAACGAGAAATAGCTCCTATCTGCATCCAGATGCACAAACGAACAGTTTCAGACAACTTATAGTATTTATTTTTGGGTTTTGTGCAAAAAAACTTTCGAATATGCTCATTTTTGTAATTTTACCCTCTATCTCCGAAAATTACAGATTAATCCTACGATGTCCAAAATAATACGCAATATAACTCTTATAAGTAGCTTGTAAACGTTTTTCTGGTCACATACATTAGTTTCTTAAAATTCTAAAGGTAGAGTTGAACTTTTCATCGTGAAGGCTTCGATTTGACATATTATTTGTTAAAATTTTACGAACTTGAACAAATTTTACGGTAGCGAATAAGTGTTACATTGCGTGTTATTTTAGACTTCTTAGGATTAATCTGTATTTTTCGGATTTGAAGAGTAAAATTGCAAAAATGTACGAGTTGGAGGGTTTTTTTGCACAAAACCCTTTATTTTACGATTCCAAATCCAAATACATATTATAAACAAAAATGGGCCATGTTGCTTATCAATAAACTATTTTTACAAATGTTCTTGTTTTTTTATAGTATGGATTTAAATCTAACTATTTTAAAAACTCTTATTTATCGATCTGAGAAACGCCTTCTTTTCTTTTGTTTATTAGCACTTATATGAATTACTTTCTTCTTTCTATTATAAGTGTTGTTTATATGTTTTCACACATATTGATAAAATTTTTGAAGTGGAAACCAAATTAGAATTCGAACTCCGGCGGCTAATGCTACTCGAACCTAGATGACCGAAATTTTATAAAATTTACCACTAGAGCAAAGCAATTTGATTTGAAGTGTCTATTATACATTTTACTAATATATTTGTCAAACAAATAAATGAAGTTAGTGGTGTATAAATTTAATGTAGTCTAATGTACTTATCTAACAAATAAATGAAGTTAGTCGTCTTTTTTTTTTTGTCAAGAAAAATGAAGTTAGTCATTTAAAAGAAACGAGTATAACTAAATACAAATCATTATATAAGATTATACTCCTTCCGTTTCACAAAAAGTGTCGTTTTAAGGTTTTAATTTCGTTTCATAAAGAGTGTCGTTTTGTGTTTTCAATGCAGATTTAAAGACTAATTCTCTTTTTTATCCCTACTATTTCAGCTTATTAATTAGAGAAAAAGTATTATTTAGTGTATTAATAAGGGGTAGAAATGAAATTTGTTTACTTTTCTTAATTTGTGTGAAAAATGCTAGAATGACACTCTTTATGAAACAGAGGGAGTAATTGAAATATAGAAAATCACAAATACTCTTGTTTATCAAAACTAAAACATTCCATTTGGCAAAAAAAACAGACAGCCTCCGTTAAGCACCAATTACAAATCATATGATATTCGATGCTTCTAGAACATTATTAGCCATAGGAAGAAAAAAAAAAAGTGTGCTTAAAAGAGCTAATATGCTAAAAGTAAAACTAGGGGTGTTCAATTCAAAGACGCGAACATTATAAAAGTTCAAAGAGTAATTAATAGGCCACCCATTTCTCTGAAATATATTGCCAAGAAAAATGTGCCGTTTGAAAAGTCAGAAGTAAAGTCAAAGTTATCTATAATCTAGAATATGGTTGCTGTATATATGTATATTTTTGTGAAAGAATCTAGAATTATGATTCGATTGTTCTAATAAATAGATACTATTGTTTATGTAAAAATTACTCACCAAACATCTCTTGGGTGTTGTGTATCTTGAAAACATGCAGTTTCATTTTAATTTTTATTCATGTTGGACTAGTTTATAATTACTCCCGTTTTATAGATTGATTTTGTGAAATTTTCACATAGAATTATATTTAATATATATTTTTAATTATTTATTCTACAACTCACATCACTTTTTTTTTTGTCATCCGAAATTAATTATCGCTCAAAAGAGCCATTCCTGAGGAATGTTGTTTACATAAGTTACAACTCACATCACGTTCGAAAAACTTTATTTATTTTATTCCATATTATGAAGACTTTTTAATTACCTAGTAATTAGAATCTAAAAATCAATCTTTTTAAAACAAGCCAAAAACTTTAAACATCAATCTACCAAACGGGGAGGGAATAGAAAATTACTTAATAAATGTTTTTGTATCGTAACAAATTTAATCCAATGATAAAAAAATCTTACAAAACCACAAAATGAACTTATAAACAAAGTTAAAACAGGTGATCACAATTCACAAAAATAGAGAGTAAAATTTCCAAAGGACATACGTAGTCTAAAGTTTAAAGGATCTCCAGACATTTATAAGACTCATATAATCCTATTTTGATAAGCAATTGAATTGTTGCGATTGTTAGTTTAATCATTAGTTAATTCTATCGTTTAAAATACCCAAAAGTCTTGTTGACCAAAAGAAAATCAGAAGTTTTTTTTTATTTTATTTTAATTCGTTTTTACATTAATATATTACAACTTATTAGTGATCTTAATGGTAACTATTGTTAAAATGACCAAAATGAATAGATAGTGTAATCTCCCAATACTAGCACTAAAGCTTTGTGGGTTTGCGGGAGATCGCACTATGTAGACTTATACTTGTAGCAAACAGGGGAAGTAATAGGAAATTTCCCGCTTTACGACTTGTAATCATAATGTGTAGTCCAATAGTTTATTCAAGTGAAAGAATACTTCAAGTGGTAGAATAAACTATTAGTTTTTTCTGTTTAATCATAATTTGTAGTCCAATAGCTTACAATCTAATCATAATGTAAATTTAACCATTCGTGGAAATTAACGAGATCTTTATTAACTATTGTGGCAGTGGCTACTATATGTATAGTGGTAGAATACCCATTTTTTGTAGGTTTCAAAGTTCAATGGATCTGATTGGTAAGCAAAAGTTGTAAAAGTTTTTTAGCTGTTAGCTGGAGCTATAAGGTTTACCGAAATAGTGTAAAGCTGTAAAAAAAAACTATACAAAAAACTGTACAAAAAAAACTAAGAGTAAAACTGTTAGTTTTGCTTTTGATAAAACATTTATAATTGATAACTATCAAAACTGTACACACTGTACCGCTTGGATAATGGGTTACCGTTCAAAGCCGATATAAGTTTCCGTTTATCATCTATTCTGGTTATTTCAAATAAAAAGAAAAGAAAAAAAATCCAATATAACACATATTATAGAATTACTCCTTATGTTATAAGATGACAATATGTATACAATAAAATAATCTATGAAGTAAAGGAATTTAAAATTGAATCAGTATTTGGCGAAAACAAGAAGAATTGAATCAGTGTTTGTAAAAGTACATCCTCCACAACTAAAATTTTATTTATGAAAACATTATAAACCTTAAGGCAAGTTTTGTGATCAATATCAAACATATGCCAAAAAAACAAAAAAAAAGTCAACAAACACAATGGTGGAAAAGCCAATCAAACCATAATTATGAGCCTAAAAATTAGTTTCATATTGCTGGATTATTTTGCGGTCACACATTTTTGGACCAATTACATGATTCCAAAAAATCATGATTATGTATATATATTAAATATTCAGTAATATTAATGACTAACTAAAATAAATTTTGTCACCATCTTTCTTTTTTGTTCGTTGAATAATTCCTATATTTTATTCCAATTTTCTTCACTTATGTAAACAACATTCCCCACTAATGATTCATTTGAATTTTAATTAAAAGCTGTTGAAAAAAAAAAAAAAAAATTCTAATTTTCTATGGTTTTGTGCAACTCTATATTGGTAAGATTCAAAAACTTTAATTTTATTTTTTAATAAATGTCAATTTATATTTTTAATGCAGATTTTTGATAAAATTTATAATTATTCTCACTAATCTAATATATTAATTAATAAAAAAATTATAAAATCTATTAGTAAAAAGTAAAATAAAATATATTTTTAGTAAGTGTAACGAAATCTAAACGATATTTTTTTATAACCTAATAAAGTATTTCTTTTTATAAAATCAATTTTTTTTTAAAAGGTTAAAAATGTGATTTTTCCTAAGTAAAAAGTTTTGTTTGGTTTTGATAGCACTAATATATAATGGAGCGAATATAGGGAAACAATAATAAATGAAAACGTTCTTATGAATTTTTAATTAAAAGTTGTTGACAAAAAAAAAATCTATATATAATAGCAATCTAATAAATACCATTTGCACATTTGAACGGTTGCGTCTGTTTATCGCAACTTTTCGTTTAAATTGGTTATTTTTTTACGGTTATTTTGGTTGCGTCTTTTTATCGCAATTTTCGTTTTAATCGGTTTTTTTTTTACGTTTATATCGTTTCCAATAAATACCATTTGCACATCTGAACGGTTGCGTCTTTTTATTGCAATCTTTCGTTTAAATATTTATGGTTGTTTTTCATACAGTTATTTTTGTACGGTCATGTTGTTTTATTGAATTTCTTTTTACGTAAACCAATAAACTATATATAAAATTGATTTTATTTCATAGTTTACATATGGATATATTTAGTAGTATAACCTCCTTAATTATATCATTCATTTAACATTTACGTGATATCATGGGAAAACAATAATATAGAGGTTTAAATAATTTGGATATCCGTGAGTGAAATGAGCCCCACACATTAAAACTGTAACGGACACGTTCGTCTACGTAATGGACTTATCGAATAGTTGTAAAATCGTGCCTTTTCAACTCTATATATTGTCTTTCTTTTCGAAACTCCAATTTTTTGTCCTGCTACAACGATTATTTGTTCTACGATGATAATAAGCAAACCCTATCCTTATTTAGTAGAACCATTGCAACATTTAGTTTATTTTATGAACAATTGCAACTTTAAGTTTATTTTATAAATCTTCATAACATTTAATCATCTACCGTCGGTGTAACCTTTCATAAATTATTATTTTTAGTTCTTAAACTTTAATTATTAAAATGTATTTAAATGAGATTGTAACTATTTAATTGAACTGTTGCAATATTTAGATTATTTGACGAATCATTGCAACTTTTGGTTTTGTTTTACAAACCATTGTGATCTTTGGTATATTTGACGAACCGTTGCAGCTTTTGGTATATTTGACGAACCGTTGCAGCTTTTGGTATATTTGATATCTACGGTCACGTCTCTCGGTTAAAGTTTGTCATATTTTGTAAAAAATATTTAATTACTAAAATATATTTAAATAAATTATTGTCACCGTTTAATTTAACATAGTAGCATTTGGTTTATTTGACGTTGGATATTTTGGTTTATTTATCAAACCGTTGTAACCTTTGGTTTATTATTTGATGCTTTTTGCATTTGGGAATAGTTTTTTAGTTAAAAATTAATGTTTTCTAATATTCATATACTTAATAAATGTTTGTGAGGGTTTTTTTTATCATAATTTTTGTAAAATATATATTGATTTGATATTAAAAAAAAATCAAAATTATTACAATTCATTATGATTTTTCGTTTGATATTTTTTAAACAATTTTTGAAATATATTCCCCCGCGACATCGCGGAGGTCTTGAGTCCTAATAATAATAATAATAAATGAAAACGTATGTATCTTAAAGTTCGTGATAGCTATATTTTTAATATTTTCACACACGTTGTCTATTTTGAACGTTGACTCTTCAATTCAACGGTCTGAAATTCCAGAAGAGAAATGTCAAAAGACAAAAAACAAAATCCAGAAGCGATCTATGATGCGGACCCCTTGATATTAGCTAGCTGTCTTCAATTGTGTCAATGTCTAAAGCTATTCGAATATTGTTTTGTTAAAAGGACTATCAAATATTGTATTGTTTTGAGAAATTCTGATTTACTTCTTTTAATAGTAATTGGACAAATTGTAACTTTTTAAATTGTATTAGGTGTTTGTAGTGTATAGCAAATATTTTTTCTTACATGAAATACATTTTATTTTTGTCACTAGAAACTATAGAATTGCTATATTACTCACATTCAGTCCATCCCTGCCATAGAGTGCTTAAAGTATTCTTCAAGTATCTAACCTTCCAATGGCAATGCCTGCCATTAGAGATGCTTGAAGTGGACCAGCACCAGCAAAAACCCTTTTTCCCGCTCCGAACGCCATTGTCTTGTGAAGATCCGACGATTCGTATTTTCCATCATCTAGATCCCGTTTAGGCCACCAATCCTCTGGTCTCTCCCAACGCTTCTTATCCATGTTGCATCCATAGATGTTTATTGCTATCTACACATCAAGATTTTGAACTAGACTTTGTAAATGAACTTCAAATGAGAAATGCCTTATACAGGTTGGAATATCGCAGCGATGGACTGAATGTAAGTAATATAGTATATTTTGTTTCTTTAAAATGTGAAACTATTACACCAATGACAAATATCACAAAATACAATTTATTTAGTTTTATTTTACCGAAATACATTTATTGAATGTACTAGGCATTGCTCTGTAACTCTCAATAGAAATCCTCCTCAACTTCACCAAAATCGTGATATTACAAGTGCAAAATTACGGAAACTTTGTTGAAATCATGAATCCTTAAGTGCAAGTGTATGAACCCTAGAAGTATGGTAGAGTGTAAAAGTTATGATTAGGTCTAAGTGCAAGTGTGTGTCAAGTAGAAGATGTAGTATAAGTATGTGTGTCTTGTAAGAAACAAATCCAAGTTATTAACAATGATGTAGTATAAGTATGTGTGTCTTGTAAGAAACAAATTCAAGTTATTAACAATGTAGTCTTTTAAAGCAACAACGTTTCTTGTTTTCTCTCTAAAACAATGAAACTAAAACAGAGTATGACTGTATGAGATAAAGAGAAAGAGAAAACAAACCTCAATGAGTGAAGAGGTGGGAATGTCAACAAACTTCCATTATATTTTGAAAAAGCCAAAGATCTTACATAAATACAGTAACTTCTCATAGGCATAGAGAAAAAAAGAGAAAGAATAGATGAGAAAGAAAAGCTATACAGAGCCATTTTTTCTTCTCCAAGCTTAACAATAATAATCATTGACAAATGAATTACCTTCGTATCAAAACGCTTTTATAACTTGAACATATAAGATGGTTTCACATTTAAATTCTTTTGCACACTACACCGTGGAAGAAGAAGCCATGTCATACCACCCATATCTCAAATTGGTTTTCTTTTTCTTCTTCTTCTTTTGAATTGAAAGCCCCAAAACATTTGTTGTTTTGTTGCTTCTCTATACAAAATTGTTGGCAGAATTCCACGTTCATACAATTGATTCATCTAATATTAAGATGCATCCATTTTGTTTCTATAAGATTCTTGCAAATTTAGTATGTCGTAGGACGTTAACATCATCCATCACAAAAGTCTCAACCTTCATTGTTTACGTACGTCATCCTTTTGTTTCTTTGTTAGACGTATTTAGAAGAAAGAATGGATGATCGTCTAAGGTTTTGAGAAAGCATAGAAGAAGAAGAAGTTATTGCATTTGTTTTTACTTTCGTGAGAATGGTTTATACGTCTGCCATTGAGATAGTAAATTATGTGGGAGAGGGTTTGAAAGAGGGGAGAGGAAGTGAAAAATCTTAAGATCGTGGCAAGGAGCAGTTGCTGAAAAAAGTGGTAAGATTTTTATTTTCGTCAAAAATATTTCTGTTGAATAATACTAGTAGAATTGGTTTACGAATGTGAAAGAGCAAAATTTGAGACTTAAGCACACGTGACAGAAGGAGAGACTTGCAGTTTTTGAAAAGTGACTTGCGATTTTGAATTTTTTTATGGGATTTAGTCAGTGTTTTCACACTTGATCCGGACCGCCCGGTTAGACCCGTTAACCCGCAATCCAAACACTTTTTAGTTAGGGTTTAGTAATTAGTACTAATATCCGGTAGCTTTAAAACCCAAAAATCCCATAGAAACTCGTTTTTGACCCGCGATCCGGTAAACTAGTCGAGTAACAGTTCTCAAGAATCCATTTGATTTTAGAAATAAAATATATGGTTTTAGTGTAACGGTTCGCGAGAATCCATTTGATTTTAGAAATAAAATTTAGAAGTTATTCAATTCTTTTCAAACTGCGATATACGACTCAACACATTTCTCTCGTCTAATCCGAATTTCGTCTTTATTAATTTATTTTCATCATTTGTGATCTCTTACTATGTTCATATTTTTTTTGTTTTTAGTTGGATTTAAAAGCTGTTGAAAAAAAAAAAAGCTAAAAATGGATCCTTAGATATGTTTCCTATTAAACCGCAGATATGTTTCCCGAAAATGTAAATACAATGTTACCAAAAATTAAAGTTTTGGTCAACATACAAAGATATCAATTGATAATTGACAAAGATATCAATTTCTTTAAAATGGGTAAGGCATGATTCTACTTATATATCTTGTTGATCTCCATAGAAACTGAGAAATTAGAATAACCCTTAATTCATTTTATAATAAATCAATCTTATTAATACGTTGCTTTAAACTATGTTTTAGTTATCTTGTTGCTCTATGTATGTTCCATCAGCATCCTATAAGATGATGCAATCGCAGAAGATTGAAAAACGTATGAAAGTAGATAACTATTTGGCTCTGCTCTGTTATTTTTAGTATGTTAAAAGTAACAAGGAATAATTATATTTCACCAACAACAGTTTAGTTGAAGTTTACTTCAATAATGTTAGATAGAGCTAGTGAGGAATGAGGATAGAAACCTTGAGGGACAAACTTTCATCAGTTCCATAAGATAACTGCGTCACCATCAAAACTCAAACCCCTATAATACATGTTATACCATATTGAAAAAGAAATAAAAAAAATTCGGACAGTGCTGTTTATTTAACAGATAAAGGTAAAACTAAGAAAAGAAAAAAGAGATTTGTGTCTTAAGAACGCCTTGGATTGATGATAGCCATGAGAGGATAAAGCTTTTGAGAGGTCAAGCCATATGTATCCACATTCTCTTCTTCGCCGTCTCGAAGCTTCCATTCAAATTCTTGAACTAATCTCCCAATGGCAATGCCTGCCATGAGAGATGCTTGAAGTGCACCAGCACAAACCCTCTTTCCCGCTCCAAACGCCATTGTCTTGTGAAGATCCGACGATTCGTATTTGCTATTATCAAGAAACCGCTCTGGCCACCACTCCTCTGGCCTCTCCCAACGCTTCTTATCCATGTTGCATCCGTAGATGTTTATTGCTATCTACACATCAAGATTTTGAACTAGACTTTGTAAATGAACTTCAGATATGAAATGACTTGGGAGTAATAGGTATACAGGTTAGGATATTGCAGGGACGGACTGAATGGGAGTAATGTAGTATATACTACGATTTAGTCCCACGGGACAACGGGAACTCCCTCCCCTTCCCGTCCCTCTCATTCCCAAAGGGGATTTAGAAACTTATGCTAATTGTGACTGCATTTCCATATGGGACGGGACATTGTAAACGGGATAGAAAGGGACGCGACAATACAAGACTTTTGCTCGCTCCTAGTGAGGGCTTTAGTGAACACGAAATTTACCTCGCTTCCTGCAGGGACATGATAGCCTCCGATTTGGGTATCCTCGTGGGCATAGCGAATGGGAACTAGAGGAGCCGGACTGTATTTTCTAAGCGTTTCGTGGAAGACTCCATTGAGATAAGGAACTTGAGGCAATTGCTCTTCTTTGATCGTTTCTCCTCCGCAGATATTTTGGATTTCTTTACAGAGACGATCTTGAACACTTGGATGCTTTGCAAGTTCATACATGGCCCATTCAGTTGTGACCAAAGTAGTGTCAGCTGTCTCGATAATTGTCTCCCAAACCAATATTGCAATTTGCTCCATTGTTAGTGTTTTCGCTTCCGACATCAAGAAGTTGAGATAGCAATCATCATCCTGTTTCTTAGTAGAGATTACATCAGAGGTGTAATGAAATATATGAAGACAATTCAAACAAAACATACCGATTCTGAATCATTCTGCTTCAGTCGATCTTGAATCAGAGCATTCATCACCGCAAGTCTACGTTTATGCTTTTCCTGGATCCTTGATTCAAAACTTTTATTCGGAATCCATTTCAAGTATGGGAAGAAGTCTCTCCAATCAACATCAATTGCACCCTCCATCATGTCATGTACTAAAACCTTGAAGATCTCATCTTTCGACAAAGTAACACCGAGTTCCTTAACATAAATGGACTCTACATCTTTCCCAAAGGCCTATGAAAACAAAAACAAAAATCCATTTTCACACTTTCCCTTGACGAAGAAATAATAGAAATATATGTTTCCTGATGAATAGGATAAACAAAATACTCACTTGCTTCAATGCTACTCCAAAAAGCTCATGCTCGAATATAGCCCTGAAGTTTACAGGTTCTTGCGGATGGTCCCTCGCGTGGGCATGCAACTTGGAAGACACATTCTCAATGAGGGCATCTCTGTAATGTCTTTTTCGTTTCTGCAACACAAACAAAGATTGATTCAGTTTCCCATTATATATATATATCGATGAGAATCTGCGGGATAAAATGAACTATGAATTCACCTGTGCATTAGCACCCAAAAGGCCATTCAAGATACACCGTTTCACCAACTTGTGGAAATCATCATAATCACTAGTAGCAACCATAGATTTGTTGCAAGTAAGGACTGTCAACGCATTCGACAACTTTCTCGTCGAGATAGACGAAAACCGCGTTACCATGGCCTGAAAACAAACACACAAAGAGCAACCTAAACGACAAGAGAGAGCATCAACTACACTTTCCACATAAGTTCAGACTACAATCATATAAATAAGAGAAATCATTAAGGCTTTAGCCATATGTTCTTGATTGTAATCGACAATTCAAGATCGAAAAAGGAACGAAATTTCGATTCCAAAACATATCAATCAAACCTCTTTGGCAGTTTCAGTTGAATTGAGGACAATAAGAGAGGAAGAACCCATCTTTATAGAGTAAATAGGACCATAAATCTCTGACCATCTAGTGAAAGTCTTGTGAGGTTTCTTCTCTTTTAGTTGCAGCAAGTTCCCAATAACCGGAAACCCTGGTACCACTGCATCAAAAACCCAACTTTAAAGTTCTCAAAGATCCAATTTTTAGTTCACTAAATCACTAAAATCAAAGAAAGTTTCAAACTTTGACCAAACCCATGAATCGCAAGACCTAGATACTCTCAAATGGGGAAAAAGAAACAAACCTGGAACAGAGGGAAGAGTAGAAACTTCTGACATGTTCTTTTTGGTGAAGGAGAGTAGTTTCTTGAAGAAGATGATGAAGATGAAGGATGAGAGAACAAAACCAAGGAGAATGGAGATCATGGAGAAGAAAGCCATGGAAGGAGTGTGATTGAGGTGTTGTTGATGTGAAACTGAAGTGATGATGCATTCATTGTGTAATAGTGAAGAGAAAGGAAAGTTTGGAGTTTTCCTCTTATTGGCATTTGGCAAGTTTTTTGGTGTTTGGATTTTACCCAATTTTGGATTTCAAAAAAGAGACATGAATGTATCCGTTTTATGTTATCTTGTTATTATTTTATTTAGATTTTGTGACACTCGAGTTTTTTTTTTTTTTTTTGGGCTAAACTCACCGTTTTATCTTTCATTGAAATTTGTGATGTTTTGAGTCAAAATAATACTGTGTAGTGTGTAGTAGCCAATGGTTGGTTTTGGGGTTGCTAAACGCTTTGGTGGTGAACTGGTGATGATGATGATGATGATGATATGAGATTGAAACAAAAGATTAAATAAAAGAACTTGATTCAAAAACTGTATGACACGAAATTGGATTTTATTTTTATGCTTTTTTCTTATAATAAAACTGAAACACTGACATGATGATTATATAATAATTAATGCCATGAACTTATACTTAATTCGATATGAAGTTTGAGTTAAATACTCATATAGAAACATTAGAAATTTTGAAAATGAGAAGAAATTCTGAATTGGTAAAGATCAAGTATCAGTATACGTACTGGCGTTATTTTTATATACATTTGAAAAAAAATTTGAGACACGCAAATTTATTTGATTCCTTCCTTTTTTTTACTGCTCGCTGTTTAAATTTTAAGACGGATATTTTGACACTTAATGTTAGATTACATCCGATCGATACTCTTTTATTTTTGTAGATTTTATATATTTTTTTTTTAATTTCTAAACCGTTTTAGTTTTATACAATGTCAGTTGACAAAAATAGAAAATGAGAAAATATACTTAATTTTTGGGTAGCATTTTAATATAGCAAAAATATAAAATAGTAAAGGAAGGATATAAACAGAGAAAGGAAGGAAAAAAACACACACACACACACAAATAAAAACTCTCAATATGAGTTCAAACAATTTTTCTAATACTAAAATTTAAAATAGAAAAAATGGTGTAGAATAGCGCAAGAAATGCTATTTAGTGGATTTATAATTGTTCAATTTTCTCATTAATATTCTACCTTCATATGATTTATTTATACTTTAATTTTATTTCTTTTTAATTAATTTAAAATATGTAAAAGCCCAAAGAAAAACACCACTAGAACTTTTTTTGGAAATTAAAATAAAAAAAAATAGGAAAATATGAATATCTTATGGCTTATAAACCCATTTACAAACCTCAAATCCCAAATTCAGCCCATGTATAATTGGGTTTCTCCTCTAATTATCAAAATAATCATTTTAACTCTAAATCAAAATTCTAAGATTTTCAAGTTACCCATTTTCAAGCTTTGTTTTTGACATTCTAATACACCACCATGTAGTGCTTGCGGCATTGATTTCATCGTGCCCAAAAACCGGGTGGTCATTCCGATAAACGTTGGAAAAATAGATAAAATCACTTCGTCGAAAACAAATTCCAACAAATCTTTCCTTCAAAATTAATTTGGAATAAAAGGAAATATTTCAGGTTTGACCAATTTTTTTTTTTTTTGGCTAAAATCACATGAATGAAATGTCATAAAGCCACAGACAATAGTGCATTGATAGATGTTGAAAACAAGTATTTATTTGAATGCAGTTATAAAACTCAAACCTCACCAAATTAACTTCAATAGCCCTTGTATCGATTTTTCTATTATTTCGGGTGATCTAGTTATAACTCTTAGATCATCTCCATTGGGGGAGTGTAGGTGAGAAACTCCACAATAAAACAGAATAAAAAATTAGAAAAAAGAGGAGAGAGGACAGAAACGTTTCTCACTTGAGAAACTCCTACACACCCAAATCTACAGTTGTCTTTTTCTGATTGGTTTAGATAAATAAACAAATAATTAACTAATTAAATAATAAAATTACTACTATTTTATTTGTGAGATACTCAATTGGGTTTGTGATGGATGGAGATGCTCTTACACATACATAGAAAACAGTCTCTCTGAATTTTACCTCTCTGAAAATATAAAGTGAGTCGGTTTGATATACTTAATTATATACCATTTTTTTCTCTCTTGTACTACTGAAAAACGAAAAGAAGGCTTTCTACGGGTGACCATGCTTAGATGGAACTGAGGAGTTTCGGGTCTTTGTGTGTTTTGTAAGACGTGCACAGAGACTAGAGACCACTTTTTCTTCTCTTGCGGTTATATTTCTGAAATTTGGGCGGTCCTTGCGAAAAGTATCCTCAAAGCAAACTACTCAACAGATTGGTCTCAGCTCACTGATCGCATTTCAAATCATCAACATGATCGTGTGGAGAGTTTTCTCTCTAAGTATGTCTTCAAGCTTCTGTCTATATGATTTGGAATGAGAGAAATGGTCGTAGGCATGGGGAACAACCGCACTCGGGGGCTCTCATCACGGGATGGATAGCTAGACAAGCAAATCCGAAACCAGAATTACTTAAGAATTTATTTCAATCTTAGTTTTTTAAATCATTATCAAATTTAAGCTGCACATTGTTGTAAAAACGTTATTTTTTATTTTGAATATAAATTAATATTACATTAAAAAAAAAACGAAAAGAAGGCATGAATCATATCAGGCACTGTAATCAACTTACGTGCGTACACTATTTATATACACACGATAACATAATAACCCCCGATTACTTGAACGAACATCATATTTACAACAACAACAACACAAAAACGTAGCAAGCAAAAACCTAGAACATAGTAAAAAAAAAAACCAGTAAATCAAGCCAAACCCCATTAGTTTCCACAAAAATTACATTAAAAACAAATTATCCAACTGTTGATTTTGTCGTGCCTCACTCTATTCCTTGCCATGTTTTTTAGCTGTGAAAAAAAAACACAACAAAAATTAATAAAATTTAATTTCATATATTTAGACAAGGCAAGTGAGTTGTATGGAAAAAGTTTCGTAAGAAAGGTAATCTTACGTGAGAGCGAGAAGGCGTTGGAGGTTTTTAAAACGTGCAATCTCTTCACGGTCGATACAAACATCCTAAGAAGTAAAGTAAACATATCATTAATATGTCCAATGATTCATAATTATTATCAGATCCACGAAATATGACCTTTTAAAAATAAAGAATGATATGATGTGGCCAAACTCTTTTTAGGAACTCAAATTCAAAACATTTGTTAAATTCTACCAAAAAAAAAAAAAAAAACAAAGTAAATAAATATAAAATGATTTTTTAGAAAGCAAGTTCATAGTCAGTTCAGAAAATAAAAACAAGTCATTATTGAATTAATTATGTTTGATATAAACTTACTCCCAAGGAACATCTCCGACCAGAACTTTATCTCCTTCAGTGTCTTCGTAGACCAAAGTGTATTGTCTGTTTAGATCCCACGAATCTTTCTTAGAAAAGAGTTGGTCAACGGCATGTGAAAGCTGTTGGTAGTTGTTATAAGCTGAAAGGTTGACTTTTCTTCCTATGAGAACTCCTTCCATGTTGATCTTAACGTACAACTCTTTCTCTTCATCACTCTCTCTCTTCTTCATCTCCTCCTTTAGCTGCGCCGTTAGGTTTCGCCGGGATGATCTCACCGGCGGCCATCCCACCACTGGAGCTACCTCAACCCTGTTTTAGCCATATCTAGTTATAAACTTATACACAAATACTTTTTGTTAACTAGAGAAATCTTGGACCGAAACCTAGACTAATCTCCGAAAAATGTAGAATAACCGGGATTTTTATATCATAGAAGACATCTATAGTGAACAAGAATGATTCAAATCAAAAATCAATCATGAGAAAAGATTAAGAGAACCTGTTATTGGAAACGAATGATGTATCTTTGGTAGAGCTTTTTTGTTTAGATCCATTGATGTTGTTGTTGGAAGTGAATTGGTGACAAGGAGGAGCTAGCCTTAGCTCTAATCTCTTTTCTTCTTCCATTTTTTCTAAGTGTGTGTTGTGTTTTTGGTGTTGAGGAGTATTATTATATGGGTGGTTGGCAAAGAACTACAATCCCAATCTTTTATAAAAAGTAGTATCTTTATATTTTCTAATGAAAAGAGATTTTTATTTTGTATTTATAATCACCTAACAGATCCTACTTGTATGGTTTCCGAATGTCAAAAATGCGTTTACATACGTGTATGATTCTACGAATGTGATGCGGATTGATGGGATTCACACATATATTATTTACAACGATTACTATTATATAAAGAGAATAAATTTATATCATGATGATTAGAAAAATCCAATAGACTAATTTAGAGTTAATAGGTAGGTGGTTATCAAATTAAAAACCCACTTAAGATATATGGTAACATGGTTCATAGCCGTGTGGGGTCTCATACTACCGAATAACTCTGATTTATTAATAACCAAAAAAAATGATTCCAAAAATCTTTAGATGTAATCACCAAATTATTTCGCTGTCTAGATGTCTCCAAAATTGCTGCGTATAGTTGACAGTAGAGCAGGAAAAAACTTATTCGTAATATCTTGTTTAGTCCATTTACATTCTAGTTCGATCCTAAAAAATGTGGGTGACCGAAATGACCAAAGAACTAAATTGCCACCATAGCACCAATGTGAAAATGGATATCCAAAGAACTAGACAGACACATAAACCAATTTAAACAGATAAAAAAACAAATAACACTGACTACTTATTAGCTAGTGACATGAATTGAAATCATATTCAAAATGAATGCTATTCTTACTATAGCCTAAGTTTATGTACAATTGCTTCTCTTATGCATGACATTTGTAAACATGCATTTTAGAAAATCATGCATGTCACCATATTTACATATTATGACCGATGAGACAAAGAAATGTATTATACATGGATGTTTCATCATGTGATCATCATCATCATCTCTATACCCATTCTTAAAGATTTTTCTGTAAATAATTTTTGTTTTTTGAGAGTGAGGCCGACATAGAAAAGGAAACAAGAAAGAGGAAAGAGATTCCTAGGCATGCTTAAATGAGTACCTACCAATAAAAGGAGAAAAGTAGTAGGTTTTCGTTTACAAACCTTCTTCTGTTTATTTTTACTAATATATAACCTTTTTACATATATTTATGCAAATATTATTTTATGTATTACTTAGAATTCCACTACCAACTCTCTTCTTTTTTTCACTAGACGTCCACTAGCAACTTAATTTTTCTTGCTCTAATTTGGCCTCCATAATGTTTGTTCTTTTTTTTCAAGTTATATAATTGATTGGTTTACGGAAATTGTCCACCCATGAAAAACCATCTTAAAGCTAATGATACCGATACTATAATCAAGTATAACTTTAGAAATATATCAAGATGGTTTAAGGATCTTTCAACTCAATCTTAGACAAATTAATAGCTGTGACACATAATTTATTAAAATAAGCTTTTAATGGGGTTTGTGCTAAAAACTACAAATAAAACTGGTGAAATAGACACTTATGTTGTTGAACCAAAAAAAAAAAGAAAAAGAAGAAGATACAAGTTTGTGGCTATTTTACAGTTTCTTATAGCTGAATTGGTTAATACCCGTGTTCAAAAAATCGCTAGGCGCTAGTCGGGCGGTGAGGGTGCGCCTAGCGCCTAGCAAGAAAATCGGGGATTACACGGGGATTAATCGGGGATTAGTTTTAGGGCTATTTAATATTTTTAAAACATATTAATCCATTATAATTAAGAAATTTATATAATATTGTTTTTAAAATTGTATTAAACACATGAAAACAAGATTTTAATTTTAAATTTATGATTTTTATACAAATTACGAACATAAGTAGGACGTTTTGAATTTTAGATGAAAAAAAAAAGTAAAAAAACAAAAAAAAAAAAAATTGGGCTAGGCGGGCTAGGCGGGCTAGGCGGCCGCCTAGGCGGTCCAGGCGGACAAAAAATCGGATCTCCGATTTTTCTCACCGATTTGGACAAAATCGCCGCGGTGCTCCTCCGATCAGCGCCTAGGCGGCCGCCTAGGCGGCTAGGCGGCCGATTTTTAGAACAAGGGTTAATACTTATCTCTTGTGTCTCCCAATGATGCAATCTAGAAATTCTCTTTTGTCTTTTGACCTTTTTCAAGGACCCTCACCGTTTTTTTTTTCTTTTTAATTAACTTGTGCCAAAACCATTTTCTTTAGCATATTTATATTATTAATTAACCGAGAACCAATACACAAAAGAATTCATTAGATGGTAAATCCCGTAGTATCTAAGGAAATGTCTAGTGTGGGTTTTTATACTAAACAAAATCAATTGAAACACCTTTGGACAATTTTATTTAAGTGATTTAGCATTGCGGGAAATTAAAAATTTAACATATTTTATTTGTTCTAGACTTTCATTTTATCCGATGGACTTTATTTTATGCCTTAGGTATAATCGATATTGTAAGAAATGTATTTTAACGTCATTGCTTAAACATTTAAATAATCAAATGGACGTTCAATTCATTCAATAAGCGTCTAATTATTATGGATTATCCCTTATTTTCTTATTTACAATCAACAATATCGCACAGTAATTTTCTTCACCCGAGAGGGAGAGTTATTCATCAACTTTCTAATAATTTTTACTATAACAAGAAACCTAATGCACAAGATAAAATAAAATAACCAATAATTTATGAAGATATAAAGTTGTATGGAAAAAAAAATTAGGATCGAAAATGTACTTATATTGAGCTATAGAAAACCTTTTAAAAACAAAAAAGACCTAGCCCAATGGATTCATGAAATCATCAACATACCACGACAAATCATCACCCTAATGATGACACAGCTTCTAGTTTAGTGGTTTGTATTAGTTTGTTGTCTTGTTAGAACTCGAATTCAAAAAAAGATGTGTTCAATTGTAAACAACATAAAAAGAAATTTGTCTGGAGCTTTGTGGTAAAGTGGTAAGGAGACGGATTCGGGACACCAACACGCTTCAAGTTCGATTCATCTATTGCACGAAACTCCAACACATTTCTTCTGTATACCCATCCAGATATGGGCTCATGCTTACAAGCCATTTGAATATCGAGAGAAAAGGTTTATTCGTGGGCTGCACCTCTCCCAGGAATTAGTTTGAGTCCCTCCATAAACCTAAGATTTATCCTGAGTTATAAAAAAACAACATATAAAGAAATTTATACTAAACCAATGAGTGGGCTAGTGCATTTTCTTTGATGATAAACCGAATTTATTTATTTCCAAACATGGATTATCTAATAATTTTAGAAAAAGGATAATTAAAAATATATCTATGAATCAATATAATATATTTCGAAAAGTTCACGTAAACATGATGTATATATAACACAAAAATTTTTCGCAAAAATAAGATAATACAAATTCTCAAATTATTAAGAGTTTTGTACTTCCATAAAATTTATAAGTTTTGTCCGCTTTTTGTTGGCTAAAAAATAGCAAATAGTATATCTATCATCTGTAGACAAAAAAATTATGAAACATTTAAAATCAAATTTATTTTAACAGTTTATTAATGAAAACACTATACATGTAAGTTCATAAAACAATAGAAAGAACAATGATTAAAAAAAAATGAAAAACGGCTAAAACTGTTTTCCAAAAGAAGAAGTTATGATGAAAATTTTGATACCAATACTCATACACATTTAGGCATGCCTATCATTTTTTAAAGAAAAAGGTTAAGAACCATTATAGATGTTCAATGAATGTATAACCATTCTAACAAAAGAAATCAAAGCAATCATCATTATCATAAATAACTATGCTTCTAATGGAGGGCCACCACTTGTTAATTTACCTTTTTATCTTTCTCTTTATAATTATTTATTTATCTTTTCTTGACTTTTGAGATATATGATATATGGGATCATTGACTTTGCAATGATTGTAATTTTAGGCCCAAAATCACTTCAAATATTCTCTTTTAACACTTGTTTGCGCTTTATTCTTTTCCCTTTTAATATAGTTTAGAATAATTAATTTCTTTTGCCAAACAAAAGAAAAATTACTTTCTAATCTCTTATATATTAATTGAGAAGCATTTTTAAAAAATAACTTTATCTTCATGTGTGATTAACAAAAATGACATGATGACGTGTCGTTCTCATAGAGCTTCTCAATCCATTTAATTAAAAACGCAACATTTTTTAAAATATTTACAGATTTTGCCATTAGTTCTGCTTATATTTATTTTTTTCACTTAATTTATGTTTTTAATTAATTAAAACGAAAATACAATTAAAAAGATGCAATTAAGATATATAAATCTCTATAAAATGGAGTACCTTAATATTTTGTATATTGATTAATATACCAAGATATATATCATAAATTGTGATAAACATAAACATTAATAGATAAATGAAAATTTCACTAATCTTTATAATCACTAGATAAATACCACGCGTAGCGTGGATTTGTTTTAAAAGTTGTTAATAACAAATTATTTTGATTGTTCTTGTTGCTAGTTGATCACCCGCTTTACGCCGCGGGTTTTTTCCGTTTTTTTTATTTATTTTGATTTACTTGATGTTATATTTTGATAAATATAATTTTTAATTATCTAATCATTTACTCATGCAATGAACAACTACTCTTAGTATTAAAATACCTTTTCAAGCAACATACTCAACAACGCATCACTCACACAATCCGTAAACAATCTTTGTCCTAAACCAATTTTATAGATGGTAATGTTGGGATTATAGAACCTCAAAAATTTGATGACCTTACGTACTCTCTACCCTCAGTGTCATATATAGATAAAAAAAATTAAGAGAAAAACTTACTCAAACCATTAGCTAATCCACTATACTATTATCCACTCATATTTTGAGTTAAGATTACAAAAATTAGCGAAAAAAATTTTGGAGTATATTAAACCAATAAAATAATTTCATTGAAAAAAACATAAAATAACAAAATAAGTTAGTTTTAGTAATTAAATAATAAATATATTATTAACTTGTGAAATAGATTTTCAAATCCATATGGCCCATCCCTCATGGGCTATTGTGTTTTTCCCATTTGACAATTCTAATTAAAAGATGATGTGTAAAAAATAAAAGCTGAATCATATTAATGAAATGTTTTGATTGGAAGATAGAAAGCTGATGTGTCAGCTCCAGAATAGCCTAAAATGGTGACGTGGCGGAAGGATGGAGAGAGATAGCCTCCTTTCATATATATGATTAATACACTACTGTTTATCTAATAATATAAAAACCGAATACCTTCAATATCATTAATACATTAAAATTGGTTAATAATTGTTTTGTCCCGCACATAGTGCGGGTTGTTATCTTGTATTCTATAAAGATAAAAATGGTGGTATTTAATTAGTAAACTATCAGATAAAATTTTCATATTAAAACTATAATTGGTGGCATAAAAATGTGGTGCACCCTATTTACTTAATCAACTAGATCCGGACCCGCACGTACGTGCGGGTTGTGATTTTGAATCGATAGGATTTACATAAAGTTATAATTTAAATGTATTGTTTTGTTTTATATAATTAATAGTAAAAATATCAATCTTTAAAATAAACTTTGTTACACACATTGATTTTCAGTTTGATTAATTATACATTTTGCAGAAAAATGTATTTACTAAAAGATGTAACACTTATCATAATAGAAAAGTGTTATACAATAAAATAAACTAGATAACAGCCCGCACTATGTGCGGGATAAAGTGATTTAAGTAAAATTATTATGATTAAAATTATTATCTGGAATCCAAGATCCCTTTGTGTAAAACGAAACATGTAATAATTTTTTTATTTATTTTTAATTCAAATTTGGGACTATTTCGTATAAGAATACGTTTCACCCGTGAAATATTTAAACCTGGAATAAAGCTTCAACGTGATAAAGAAAGTATTGACGAAGATTTATATAAATGTATATAAAGAAAAATATAAATATAAAGATTTATTAATATAAGATAAACAAAAAGTGTATGTTTTTAGTTATTAAAAAATAAATAATTAATATAAATAAACAAAACTCTCGGGATTTCTTATTAAATATAGATATGAAGATTAGTTGCCTAATTATTTGCTTTTTAGTTATAATTTCGTTTTTTATTTGTGTGATATATATATGTATTAAGACTAATGGCAAAATCTGTAAATAATCTAGTAAAATTTGGGTAATAATTTAAATGGGTAGAAAATCACTCTGAAAGCGACACATCAGCATGGCAGTTTAGTTAATAACACGTCAAAGTAAGGTTTATTTTTTAGAGTGCTTCTCTATTAATATATAAGGGATATTTTGTTTTAGTGGAAAACAAATAATTTGAACAGTATTATTTTTAATGAATTTTATTTTTCTTTTTTGTTTGTAACATAATTAAGGTGTTTAATACTAACAATAGAAAGGTAAATTTTCAAAATATACAATACTATATTTGAAATGTTTAAAATTAATATACATATATTAAAAATTAATTTGAAATGTTTAAAATTAATATACACTTAGCATAAGGTGTTTAATACTAAAGTCACAGTTTAATTTCATGGGCCATTACCTGAAACAGAAATATTTTGTTATGGGTCACCCAATACATATTGACATAGGCCGAAATTGATTTCGTTATGGATTTTGTTGTTTTGTTTTTAGTAGTATAGATAAAATTAGTTTTTATTATCTGAACAGATAATGGTTGTTTGAACAATTGATGTCTGATATTTTTCTTAAAAAAAACTACAGATCTAAAAAAAATCCTTGCAATGGCATTCTTCGTAATTAATCTACCAAAATAAGGTTACTTATGTTTGAGTGATTCCCAATTAATAATATAGATTTTATTCGAATTTTATTTTCGAATGTGGTGCACCATATTTATTAGAATGATTTAATTTTGTCATCCAATTCCATTTTATTCGAATTCTATTTTCCGATACTCGAAATATTAGAAAACAATTAGTCAAAATTTGATAGTTTTTATACATGCGCCGTATTTACTTAATCTCCATTCAAAATTTGTTCAGCATTTTATGTATCTTTTGTTCCATCCGATCAACATTAATCACATTTGTCATATTTCTTTATCACCATTAAAATTGTATGTAAAATAGTTGAAAACATGTTGAACTTCTTACTTTCATGATTTAAATATTTTGGGACGCAAAAATCTTTTCTATGACTTTTTTGTGGACATCCAGTATAAATAGTCTTATTCATAATAAAATATATACATTTTATTAACTTATTAAGAATTTTCATTACCTGTTAAGAGAGTACATAATGGTCGTGTTGAGTTCAATAATGTATTTTAAACGGAAACGTCAATGAATTAATAATTTTTATTACATATTAGATAAATATATTTACACACACAGATATATATATATATATATAAAACATATATTTTTAAAATGTTAAAAGTTTACAACTAATTCAAATAATCTATAGAATCGAATCATTTTGTATGAAATTTTTTTTTTTAATGTGCATTTATATTCAAATTAGATGTGCATTTAAAAAAGGAATTGTATAATTATAGATATATCGAAATTATTTATATATGGTAATAATAAAGAAATTTAAAATTATCCATATGTGGTAGCTATACATATTATAAGAAATTTAGGTGTGTTTGGTTAATGGTTTAAAGAGAATGAGAATAAGAAGCAATGTGTATGGCAATTATTTTAGTAGAATATAAAAAAAAAAGGTGGACTCCTACATTAATCTAACATTGTTTCTCATGATCCTTTTAATATAGAGAGGATACTCAAGAACCAATACATTGTTTCTCATGATCCACCATTGAGTGTAAGTTTATAAACAAAGGTGGACTCCTACAATCTAACAAAGCATAGTACACATCACATGAAGATGCAAAGTTAGCAATAGCATCAACACAATTATTTCCCTCCCTTCTTCTAAACCTTAAGTATGGCTTCAAATTCCTTCTTGGACCCAAAATGAGATCTGTAAATGTTTTCAACCTCAGACCACACATAGGATCATTTATAGCGGTCATCAAGTTTTTGGAGTCACTCTCAAGAGCTACCTCCTGTAAACCAAAAGGTTGTCCAAACACTGCATTGCCCACACCCATCCCACACCAATCTTTTCGTCTTACTTATGTACCACTGCAGTTTTACCTAAATTAAATTTATTTAATGTCTAGAAAACGCCATAAACTAACACGCGTACGGCAAAAAATGAATAATTGATTATTTCACAATTCATAAAAAATAAATTATTATGTTTCATTATTATTTAAAGTTAAAGCAAAAGTAAAAGAATTAAAAATAGTTTAGAAGTTGTCCTATATAGAAAGCACCAAAACTGAAAAGCAAAAAGTAAAAAAAAAAAGCTGAGGACAAAAATGCGCAAAGAATGTGTTAACGGAAGTTTCTGTAGACAGGACTGTACATGCAGCTCTCTGCCATCTTTACGAGGTCCTTAGGACGAGGCAGATTCGATGCTAGTCCTGCAACACCACCAACAACAACATGACATCAGATTTTACAAATGAGATTTTTTTTTTTTAGTAATCATATTTTTAATATGAAGAATTATGAAGCTAACCGAGTTCGTAGGTTTTGGCTCCCACACTGGCTGCAATGTTAGCTGAGATCTTTCTGATGTTTGCAAAAGGCGGATAGATCAATCCGTTCGCGAAATTCTCTTCCGTCACTTGGGAGGCCAGCGCTTCCGCTGATAGAACAAATAGGTTAAAAAACAACTGGTCTAAATAGTAACGATGAAATTTCTCGTGACAAATTGTCTTAGATCATTTCTAGTGATTTATGGCGGATTTTTAATTGACTAATTAGCGAAATAAGTGAAAAATTATGAGGCAGAATAACTACAATTTATCTTTTGGAAAAACAAAAAATTATATGGCAGGTTAATTACGAAACAAACTTATGATAAGAGAGTGTTGTATTTTAGCATTTTAGGCTAGTACCATAAAACCATTTAGGGCCCGAGAGTGCAGTGTTATATGACAATGTGTCAAAAAAATTTTAAAAAACAGGTTTTTAAAGGAGTGTCTTGTACTTACAAGCTGCTAGAAGCATGTCATCACGGACACGAATGGCACCGGACATGATCAAACCAAGACCGAGACCCGGGAAAATGTAGCAGTTGTTTGCCTGAAAAAGGGATGTTATCGGAAGGACATGAATTGTTCAGAAAAATGTTACAATAGAAAATCAACGAACCTGGCCAGGCATGAATTTTTTGCCATCATACTCAACAGGGTCAAACGGGCTTCCACTTGCAAAGATTGCACGACCCTATAATCAAATACAAGAGTCTTTTAGTCACATCAAATGCAAATTTACATTTGTGAGGGTATCAATAAGCTTTTGGTCGTTACCTTGGTCCATGTGTAAGCTTCTTCCGCTGTGCACTCCGCTTGAGACGTTGGGTTTGAAAGAGCAAGAATCAATGGTTTCTGTAACCAACCACACAAAGATGAGCATCAAAAACAAGAACATAGATAAAAAAAACAGATTGAAAGAAGGAAAAAACAAAACCTCGTTCAAGGTGGCCATAGCTTCCACTACTTCCTTTGTGAAAGTCTTACCCACACCAGAGGTTCCAATAAGCACAGTTGGCTTGATTGCCTGATTTAAGACAAGAACTAAAAAGTCTGAGATATGTTTTTCATCTACTCATGAAGAGATATTTTAAGATGATTTTAGTAAAGTACATTAACAGCTCCCAAGAGCTCTTTGACAGGCTTGTGGTCATGCGCCCATGGCTGCTTAAAATGCTGAAGCGATTCTTTGCGTGAGCTAACAATCAGTCCCTGCAAGATAACCCAAAAGATGTTTCGTAAATGAACAAGAAAGTAATAGCTAACAATAATGTAGTCAACAATACCTTGGAGTCCACAAGCCAAATCTTCTTCCGGGTCTCATCAATTGGTTTTCCAGTCTACAAAACAACAGTCACATGTTCTTGGTAAGAAGGAGCAAAGGAACAAAAAATATTCTCAAGAAGGCGAAAACCGCGAAAAACTATCTAACCTCTCTCGAAATTTTAAGAGCAATTAGCTCAGCGATTCCGGTTCCAGCCTTCAAAGATAAAAAGCCTTAGCAACATCACAAAAAATGCTTATTTGGTATATGTTTTCAGGTCTCACCTCTCCAGCACCCAAGAACAAAAAGGTATGGTCAGCTAGGCTTTTACCAAGTACTTTCTGAGCCGCAATAAGCCCGGCAAGAACCACTGATGCAGTGCCCTGCAGTTTTACACCGACAAAACAAATTAAATTCTTGCTAGTCACCTTTTTAAAACTCACAAATGATACCAATGTTGAACACAAGTTCTTACTTGGATATCATCATTGAAAACGAGATGACTGGAGCAGTACTTAGAGAGAAGCTCAAACGCGTGGTGGTTTGCAAAATCTTCAAACTGAAACCAAGATTACTAGTAAATGTTAAATCAACACAATAATGAAAAAATACAGTTTTTAGCAAGAACCAAATCATATGATTTACCTGCACCAACACTTTTTCTCCATAGTTTTGTTTCACAGCACACATAAACTCATGCAAAAACTCTGCATATTCCTGAACAATAGAAGAAACTAGACCTTTCAGTTTCTGAAACACCGATCTTTCGAAACACAAGAAGTGTGTAAAAACTAGAAAAGATAATAGTAAACCTCGCCATTTGCCCTCTTCTGTTTAAGGCCAATGTAAAACTCATCATTCAAGAGCTTCTCATTGTTTGTACCAACATCAATGGTGATTGGAAGACACTGCAAGAGGAATAGAGTGTACATTTATTACTAAACATAACCACCAAAACATTCACCAGCTTTTTCTCGGTACTTACAGCCGATGGACGGATTCCTCCCAAAGCTGTGTAAAGAGAAAGCTTCCCAACAGGAATCCCCATTCCCTGTAAAATTTCCCACCATCCAAATCAACATTAAAAGAGAGACTAAGTGTTCCAGGTTGCTTAAAACTCTGTTTACCTGGCAACCAAGATCTCCAAGACCGAGGATCCGCTCACCATCGGTAACAACAATAACTTGAATCCCTCTCTGTGGCCAATTCTTCAATACTTCAAGAATCTTTCCCCTTCAGAAATACCACATTATATTGTACTTAGAATCACAATCACCAATGGAAACAATATAGTTGAGAGATAAAAAAAAAACACGGTTGCTAAAATCGCAGTACTTCTCTTTCAAGCTGATATAAAGACCTTGTGGCCTCCTATAAATACTCCCATACTTTTGACAAGCCTCACCAACCGTCGGTGTATACACAACCGGAAGCAACTCCTCCACATTATCAATCAAAAGCTTATAAAACAATCTCTCATTCCTTTCCTAAAAGATTCAAATACATCAGCTCCCATTTCCAAACATTACAAAACCAAAACAGAACATTTCATCACCTGAAGATCCATGAGAGCCATGTAACGCTGCAAAGGAACCGTATACTGACGAAGATTATGCATCACTTTCCTCTCCTATAAACACACAAACAAAAATCAACATAACCTCAAAAGAAAATGAAGATTCTACTCAAAACATAAACATCAAAAACACCTGAACATCTTGAGATAAAACTACAGGAGGAAGAAGACCAGTTATGTAATGAGCATCTCTCTCTTTATCAGTAAATGCAAGTCCTTTATTGTAACGAGGATCACGCATCAATGTATACCCACTGTAAAAAAAAAATTACAACTTTTGTAAAAATTGTCACAAGAAAAACAAGAATAGAAAGATCCAACATTTCTTGGTTTACAAGTTATTATGAAATCTTTTGCCATTCTTGAATAGAAGATCCCTAAAAGATTTTATGATGGTACCTTGCGACAGAGGTAACCCAAGGAGTGACGAGTTGATCCATTGTGGCACTATCTTCACCGTATACATCGGAGATTCCACCACCGACACCGGACCTGTTACCGGAAACATATTCATCCGAGATCTGAGTCTGATTGGTGCCCATTTTTCAGAATTTTTGATCAGGTAAGGAAGAAAAAGAGAAATGATGAGAAAAGTGAAAAATAATGTTTATAAAGAGATTAAAGTGGATCAAACATAGAAGAAGACAATGTGATTAATAATCGCCGAGTTTCTAGGCGGAGACAAAGACTTTTGGTCTGAAATAATCCAATTTCTATTTGTTGAAGTTGAGGAAGAAAGACGTCGACGAGTCTCGTACTCTTGTCTTTGAGAAAATTGCAAAACAAATACACAACTTAATCGTTTTTTTAAATGTAAACCTACCTCTTTAAATTTGAGATTTATTTTAAACCCCAAATGATCAAATATTACAATTAAACCATTTTCGTCACTTTTTGTTTCTTTATTTTACTAAATGTACCAAAAAAACAAGAGCAAGAGAGTAAAGACCATGGACCATGGTAGATAAGTTCTAATCATTCACGCATAAACAAACACAAACAATTGGATTAGGGTTAGTGTCTTGATTTGGAGGTGAAAGATACAAACGACGTCGTTTTAGTATATGAGGTTTAAGGAAAAACAACTTGACGGGTACCTGTAAGCTGATAGGGTAAACCCGTGTGAGACTTTCTCATCTCGAGTACCCGCCCGTTTTAAGCCCATATTATTTTTAATTAAAAATGCAGGTTCGTGGGCTCAATATTAAACACGGGTTTCGGGTTTTTCAATGGGTATTTATCCATCTTTAACATCCCTAACCATGGTAGATATGTTCTAATCACTTGGCTAAGAAAAAAAATCCAAAAATTTGTCACATCTTTTGAACAAGGGAAGCCACACTAAAAGAAGTGATTACTTACATAATCCATCAGAACAAAAAACTCAAAACCTTTGTTGACATCTTCTGTTAGTAAGTGTTTCTCATTTTGTAATCTCCTATCTAACATTGGAATGCTCTCTTTTGTTTTTCTTGAATACATTTGTTATTAATATAACTAGTATCTTTTGAAATTCTGGTACATAACTATTACTACTGTAGTATTTATTTTAGCGCAACAAAGACGAATGCTCATTGAACCATTGATAAATACACTAAAAATTGTCTAACAACAGAACATTTAAAACAACAGCGAAATTGGTACCTTGTCTTTTGTTTTCATTAAAATTGAATCTGAGACCAAAATTCTTGACCCTTGGAGTTTAAGTTGGTAGTGGCAAGGGAAGCTTGGGCTTGGGTTTGGGTGAGTGTAAATATGTGTGAGTGTTGTAATGAAAACATCAATGCATAAGATTAAAGATTTATCTCTTCTCTCTTAGTTGCTAAATGTTTTGTGTTTTATGAAGAGAACCAAAACAAAGAAGTAAGAGAGAGCTAAGTTCTTTAGTCTCAGTTGAAACAGAGGAGCAAAACGGAGAGAATAAAAGTGAGAGGAAACTACAAGAGAGTGAAAAAGGTCAAAACTTCAACAATATTAAACGAGAAAAAAGGGAATATTTAGAAACCCTAATTGCTTTCTTAATTATCAAACCACTCGTTCTCTAGGTCATTTTTTTTTCAACTCATATTTTAACTACTAGGGCTTGGATCTCATGGATACCAGAAAGGTGAAATCTGGCTCTAGAGAAGCAATAAACTATTTTCCAGATGAGATACTTGCTATGATCTTGTTCTATCTTCCCACAAAACGAGCTGTTTCTACATCTCTTATCTCCAAAAGGTGGAGGAATCTTTTTGCGTTGATGATTCAACTCTTTGAATCTCAATATCATTTCTATTTAGACGACTCAGATTTTGTTTATCCGGAGGAAGGTAAGAATGAGAGGAAAGATGTTCAGGAGAGCTTTGGGGATTTTGTTGATAAAACCCTTACCGGTTGCAGTTCCATAACGAAACTCTCACTAATATGTCTTCTTAAATGTTGCCCTCATACGGACACCGACCGATGGCTACACCATGCCATGGAACGAGGTGTTGTGGATCTTGATCTGCGTTTTAAAATGGGTATTACTCCTTGGCAATATGACTGGCCTTCTAATGTTTTCACAATCAAGACGTTGGTTAAGCTAACATTAAGAATAGACGTTGGTCCAAATGCAATGTCATATTGTCCAAAAGTGGTTCTTCCAGTTCTAAAGAGTCTCTTTCTCCATGCAGTTTGGTATACATGCCATAGATTGTGCTATTCGATGCTTCCTGGTTGTCCAATACTTGAGGAATTATCCTTACATCACTTACGCGGTAACCGAGATGCTAACAATCCGCCATTCTCTATATCCCACAAAAACCTCAAGAGACTCACAGTGCACTTCAATAACAGTTTTGAAGTTGGGCGCCTAACGCAATTCGACACACCAAGTCTTCTTTACCTCGAATACTCTGGTTTCGCTCCTTGTCCCTATTCAAGGACCAGTTGCTTGAATTCCCTGGTTGAGGCCAAAATAGATGTTCATATAAAACATGGATGTTATGCTCACATGCATCTAGCTACGGTCATTGATTGGATATGCAACGTTAAGACCCTTTCGTTGTCTCCTGCTTCTGTTAAGGTATGTCTCTTTGTTTGCTAAACCCTCTTCTTCGTTATCTTAGTATCTTTTTTTGTTCTTGCGTTTCAGAGTATGTATTCAAGATGTGTGGAATTACCTGTCTTTTCAAACCTTGTTAAGGTTTATTTTGAAAGTAATACGAAAGAAGGTTGGGAAGTGCTTCCCCGTCTGCTTAACAAATCTCCAAAGCTAGAAACGTTGGTCCTCAAGGTTTCTCAGTTTAAACTTTAAAAAGAGATAATTAATTCACTTCCTTGTGCGTCAAGTATACAATCCTAACTTTGTTGTATATATGGTGCTCTATTTGTGATGCTTTCTCTAGGGCTTGCATTGTGCCAGTGAACACGGAGTTTGCATTGATCGAAATGAAGTGAAGGTGTTGGAGATATATGGGTTTAGCGGACGTGGTAGAGAAGTGAGACAAGTGAAGTGCTTATTGCGGGAAATGCAGTTTCTTCAAGTGATGAGAGTGGAAATTGATGCTGATGATAACAAGAAACTACGAGTCATCAATCACCTTCTTGATCTTCCTAAACGTCCATCTAAATTCCAAATCCAGTTCTTGTGAGATTCACATCCCCTCCTAGTTTTGATTTGGGTTAACAGTTTTTCGGATTTTAAAATTTAGGAGAAATGGTAACCAAACTACCTCACTTTTCTGGTCAGTTTTGGTCTTGGTTCGTATTCTGGCTTTAGTTTCAAGAAAATTAAGTTTGTGCTAGCTAGATTAAGGGTCAGTTTGATCATATTTTTAAGACAATAAATTCCATTTATACAAATTCAACATTAATGAAATGTTCAACATTCACTTATTGCATATCATTATGCAAATGTACATCTCTAGAATATATTGATTCAACACAAATAGGCTTGGGTTATGGTCCTTACATATCCATGGGTTACAAAAAACAGAAACAAAGAAACTGGTCCCGGCGAAGCTTTAACCGGAAGCAGAGATCGGTGTCTGGACGGGAATGAAACCACGGGTCACATGAAGCATTACATTCATAATAGATAAAGCATTACATTTCATCCTCATGTTGTTATCTATATATCAAGTTTATTTTACACATTTTGCTAAGCATTTTCATTAATGATTCATATTGAAGTAACTCTATTGGAGAAGCCAATTATATGGTGAAGAAAAAGATTGTGGAGATTAAGGGACAAACTTCATTGCATAAACAACACAGATTCCGAAACCTGGCATTTCTTGTGTAGCAAGAATTTTACATGCTCTCTCTAAGCTTTTACAAATCAAATGAGGATGACTTGGCAAAGCCTAGAGCGTCTTCGGAATTTGCTTATCAACCCCTCATATGTTGAACCATGCATGTTCCGATGTACAGTGATTTTTTGGAGGATAGATGAATTCTCTAAGAAGTATTTCGCCAGATTCAGTAGTTCTTCATCAAATCCCATGATTTGGGCATCCAATTCAACAAACTGGAGCGACGATAGCAGACACATAGGATTAACAGATGAAAAACTTAGTTGATTTATCTTCTCACTACCCAAAAATACCTAAAGAAAAAAAAAAGAGAGAATTAAATAACACTAGATCTTCTTAAAGATGAAAGTAAAAATTCATTGGTTAAGATCATCACCAAGACTAGAGATTTCAATTTGGGGCAGCTCTCAAGAAATATTGGTAACCATTTTATAAGGGACATAGAGAGAGTAACATGCATGTGGGACATGTAACCAAACATGTAACCAAACTGAGGCAGTGGTTCTAATAGGGAATAGTGACGAATGACCTAAAACAAAACATAATGTGGGTTAGAAACTTATACATTATAGCAAAATGTGCATGTCCAATATATAATATACCTTGGAAGTGTACATGAATATCGTCATATCCACGATCCTCGTCATCCCGAGCAGAAAACTTATTTGATTCATCTCCTCAGAACCCATCTTCTCAAAGTCACCATTGAAAGCCACAATAAGGGATTTCAGATTCGGGCAACACTCAAGAAAATTCGGCAACCATTTTAATTCGGATACACGGAGAGTAACATGCAAGCGGGACATGTTATCAAATTGAGGCAGCGGTGCTAGATTGGAATAGTGATGAATGACCTGAAACCAAACAGAAAGTACTTGTGGGTTAGAAACTATTCATTACAACAAAATTTGCATGTTCAATACACACACACACATATATATATATACCTTGAAATTGTTCTCACATATCGTCAGATCCATGACCTTCGAGATTGCGGGCAGAAAACTCCTCCATGAAACGCTTGTTTCGCCAAAATCCTCAGAACCAAAGTCGAGATGAATATCTAACTTGGCATTGGACTCTAGATTATTTACTATATAGGTTTCTGATACACGATCATTGATTCTCAAATAGCATAGTAGAGGAGCATCAATAACAACTCCAGGAACAGAATCAAACACCATAGAAGAACTTCGTAGTAAACGGAGCCTCTTCAGTGAACGAGATTGCACCCGATAAACTCTTCCATCATTCCATAATACATCAATCTTTAAGTCTTCTAAGACAGGGCAAGAAGCGACAAGTCTCTCAAAAGTGGCATCATTAGGAAACCAAACATAGTTTAGATGCATGATTTTCAGACAAGGTAAAGACACAAACTCGGGGTAAACCAAAGTCAGATGAAAGAGTTTTAGTGATACCAATGTATCACATACATAAAGGCTTAAGGGCAGCTCATGAAAATAATTCCCACGAACACGACGGATATATAGACGTTGGATGTTACGCGTAACAAAAGCATTGATCCATGATGTGAGATAAGATGCATCATGTTCATCAAAAAATAACTTAAGATTTTGGATGCTAGAAACCCTATTGGAATCGGAAAACCTATCACCAAAACTCTTGAAGGCAATGAAATTTGGGAATATTGAAAATATCAACTCCAAACTAGGAACCTTAAGCCAGAGATTCTTCCATCTGGTGGATAAAACGCTTGTCGTGACAGTCTCCTTTATGGGAAGATGAGAAAGTATCTGACATATCAAAGGATCAGGTAATTGGCTTAACCTATCTCTGTTCAATCTAAGTATCAACCTTATGGGATAACGAGCCTGGTTTGAGCTTTCTCTACCCATCATCATGTGTTTTCTTCAGTAGAAACTTAATTATTGTGCAAAATAAAATTGAATTGAGGCACAAGTTTTTGAGAGCTGGTTTGGAGGCGTAGGTTAGTTCCAGTCATTTTGGACCTAGTATGGGCTGAGTTTTAACTTTTTAAGTAACCCTAATTCATAAGTCTAAAATTGAACGTTAGTGGTCTCTTATTTTGTATCTCCAATCTAAAATTGGGGCGTTATCTAGATGTCAAAAAAAAAAGAAAAAAAAAAAACTAAAACTATAGTCTTATTAATAAACTCTCGTAGTCTTATTAATATAACTCGTCTTTTGAAAAGCCTAGTATATTCACCAAATTGTTCAAGCTTGCAACACAAAAATTTCAATCTTTTTCAGACAAATGTGTGTCTCAAATCTACTATAGGACCAGAAATTTGTAGGTTTCCGAGATAGTCTGACCGGGTCTCGGATTGTGGTTCGAACTATTCAACCGATGTGTTGAACAAAACAGGGTAATTATTAGTAGTTTACCATCAATCACAAGTTTTTTTTTTTTGTTGCAACTTGCAATTAGTATTACTGGAAATTAGGATCAAGAATTGTATCGCAACCTTAAGGCCTACGAGATGGGCCTTTTCTCGGACATTATATTAAGTGACCCTGCTCAAATGTCGTCATTTAATTAGAAACGTTTCGGTAATTAAAAAGTTAGTAGGAAGTAGGAACTTTGGGATTGTTTCAGTTCTTAAAAAATTGATCAACTAGTCTATTTAACCCATCCACCCCACTGCCGTCAGATCTAGACACTGATGTCGCCGAAACGGAACTGACCGCCAAGTGGCTGACGATGATATGCGACAAACAAAATCTTAAATTTAATTAAACTATATAACAAAACCAGTAGTCGTAAGTTTGTTAAGAAAAAACATTTCATAAATCAAAGCCTCGAATTATCTATTAGTTTCCCCACTGTCATTTACAATAAACATTTAGCTATAGTTGCTTTTATTTTGTAGTGCAATGATAGTTTCATTGTCATTGCGAATCCGTAGCAAATAAAATTTGGTTGCAACTATCATAGCAAATCCATAGGAAATTAAAATTTGTTACAATTTTTTCACATGTAGCTATGTAATTTTTTTTTTAATTTTTCTAGTAGGTACTATCTAGATTGGAGTGTTTTATGTTTATTTTTTTTTATCTTTTAATTATTGTCAGTTTCATCTTTAACATTTGAATTGATTTTCTTTTTTGTGATTTGTAAGAAATCTGTATGTATTGATTATGAGTTTTTTCAAATTTTTGAAGTGTTTTTAAAAAGTAAGATCCAAGGGAAAATAAATCGGACTTTAATTCAAATGTGGTCACCAGTTAAAAACTTTGTTTAAACAATGAAAATAAAATAAAATAAATGGGTTACAAAATATCTCAATAAACCTCATCTTTTTTTTCTAGTTGGTAAAGGGCTCAATAAGCTTCATCTTTCCCACTAACAAAAGAGGAAACCTTTTATTGGCTTTACCGTGTTGTTCAAGATATACATGTGAAGTTGATCCTTTTTTAGATCATTAAATTAAAGTTAAATTGTTCATGCTTTTATTGGCAGGACAAAAAACAAAAGCAAATAAAGAAACAGAACCCTCGAGACTATTCTCTAAAATCTTAACACTATAAATACACATCATAACAACATACTAATCATAGATACAAGTGACTTGCTACACATATATACAACATACACAAGAAACCACCAAAAGACCACATATCCTTCCAATGGCCCCCCTTCAACGCACAATCTCGGATATTTCACACCAAATATCCATAGACAACACTCTAACAAAAGAACCATCTCCAACCGGAACCGCAACAACTTTGTTGTCCTTATCAACGATATCCGAAGTGGAAGATGCAAAATGCGAGTGTTGTGGCATGTCTGAAGAGTGCACGCCGGAATACATACACCGCGTGCGTTCAAAATTCTTAGGGAAGTTGATTTGCGGGCTGTGCGAAAAGGCAGTGGAGGAGGAGATGGAGAAGATGATCAACAGTGATGTGGTGGTAGAGAAGCGGCGAGAAGAGGCAGTGAAGGCACACATGAGCGCATGTTCCCGGTTCAACAGGCTAGGCCGGAGTTATCCAGTGTTGTACCAAGCAGAAGCGGTCAAAGAAATGCTGAAGAAGAGGTCTAAGAAGATGGTTGGAGCCACCAAGCCGGAAAAAGGTGGCCTCGCCAGGAGCTCTAGCTGCATGCCGGCTTTAGCTAAGGAGCTTAAAGATCGTACCTTGGTTAATTAGCTTATTTGTATACTCACGTACACGTATGTTATGTTCATATATAGATTTGAATTTACATGCAGACGGAGATGTGTATTAAGTGAGTTATATATATGTAGTTAAAACTGATGGAAGTTTTACGTGTGTAATGTATAAATTTTTTTTGTTTCGTTTAATGTATAATCAAACGTCTGTGTTGTCACTAACTCACTATTATATCTATTTGTGGATCAATATGTAAAAGAAATGAGACTTTGACATCAAAGGATAAGAATATCGAACCTTAATATATGCTTATTTCTTGTCTAGTTGTCTACATGATAACATAAGCCTACAGATTCCTTTAACTCTATTAGTTGAGCACCTAGATGGTAACATATATATAGGTGGATGAAACTTATTTTGTTTAGCTTCAAAACTAGTTCACATAGTAATATCCAGTGTTGTAATTATATCCAGTACAAATTTCAGAGACCAAAGTCATAGCAGGATGATATTTAGAATGGAGAAAAAAGAAAAGAAAAACGTATCACTAGACTTGCTTGAAAAAAAATAGCTATCCTAGAATCCATAATCAAAGAAATCTGTATAGGAGATATCAACAGTTCATTTGATAAGAGCAAATCTCATAGTAAGGCTTTACCAAGCTTAATAAAAGTCAAAGGTAGAACACATCCAAAAATATCAAACGTGTTTGAGTATCATCACCATCATTAGGGCCCATGCGACCTAATTTGCTGCCTAAGCAAAATATTTTTTGGAATAAGTTGGAAAACAGTACGTTTTCCAAACTTAATTGGAAAACTAGTACAAGGACTATTCAATATTGGGATATTACTCGGGTCCAGTTTGTGAGATACAAGAACTCACTAATAGAAAAAAAGTGAGGTGAGAGAGAGAAACGTGGGGTTTGTTGTTAGTGGGTCAAGTTCTTTTTCTTTTTTTATTACACATTCTCTCAAAGTTTAATAATTAAAATGCTTTCTAGTAAATTTTATTTTTCTAAAATTGATCATATAAATAAAAATCTATGTTTTTTTCTCTATCATTTGATATGCATTTTGTTTAATAATTTTTAAATTTTATATTACAGAGCACTGTACAAATAATATCTATACAGTTATAAACCACTGTACAGATATAGACTACTGTACAGATATAGACCACTGTACAGATATATACTACTGTACAGAATGATGCATCTGTTAAACGAAATCATAATTTACTGTTAAACGAACAAATATCCTTCTGTACAGATGCACCATTCTGTACAGTGGTCTATATCGACCGCTGTACAGATATAGACTACTGTACAGATATAGACCACTGTACAGATATAGACCACTGTACAGAATGATGCATCTGTTAAATGAAATCATAATTTACTGTTAAACGAACAAATATCCTTCTGTACAGATGCACCATTCTGTACAGTGGTCTCTATCTGTACAGTTGTCTATATCTGTACAGTAGTCTATATCTGTACAGCAGTCTATATCTGTACAGCGGTCTATATCTGTATAGATATTATTTGTACAGTGCCCTATAATATAAATTTTAAAAATCCTTAAACAAAATGCATATCAAATGATAGAGAAAAAAACATAGATTTTTATTTATATGATCAATTTTAGAAAAATAAATTTATTAAAGAGTATTTTAATTAATAAACTTTGAGGGAATGTTTAATAAAGAAATAAAAAAAACATGGCCCACTAAAGTCCCTACACATCTCTCTCTCTCACACCCAACAAAAGCTCTCTATTTTACTAATTCTAAATAGTAACCGTACTACTTTTCCAATTAAGTTTCAGAAACGTATTACTTTCCCAACAAACCCATATTTTTTTTGGCTTATCACAAAATTAAAACACTTGTTGATTTTTTTTTTTTAACAAAAAAAGTTGTAATGTATGTGCTCCATCTCTTCACTTTTTACGGAAAAATACAAAAACTTAACCACTCTACCACAGTAACTTTCAAAATATTAGTGACCCTAAATTATTTTATAGATATTTGCTGGGTAAAGTTTTTGTTTCATTAGCTTCAGTCTATGGTTGGGCCTGACCACCATCGTAGACGTTGTTGTGTAAAAAGAGACGGGTTTTTTTTTTTTGATAACCCAGGTGTCCGGTTCCATCGAAGTGGCCTGACTAGCGTCGTGTCCAAGCGGAGCTGACGTGGTCTTGCAAGCCTGCAGCCGCCATGTGAATTCCGCAGTAGCCAGAAATCAAACCCAGGTGGCGGTACCCCCAGCTGGAGGCCCTTTACCACTAGGAGACAACTCCTGGTTAAAAAAAAAAAAAAAAAAAAGAAAAAAAAAAAAGAAAAAAGAATAGAGAGACGGTATTGTTAACTCATATCTATTAGGAATCGGATTAACTAATCATTTTATGAAAATCACATACGCAACATCACTCATAAGCTAATCTTCGGGTAGGTTCTACTCTACCTGTAAGATTTTATTGGACTTTAGTTAAAAACCTAGTATTGGATAGTTTCTTATTACCATTCCACTAGAATCCTAACAAATATAACGTCACGTTGTTTTTACACATTATAAACGGCACGCGGTTCTCTAGAGCATGAGTCTTTGCTTACTTTCAAAGAATCATCTTACCTAAGCCATGAGTAGTCTCGTTTCACATCCACTAGTTAGCCTGAATTTAAGTATTTCACCACGTGTCTTTTGCTTTTGGCACGTGAGGAGCACTCTTAGGCATCTTTTTTGGCCACTCTTACGCATTTCTCACGATCCGTTATCATTATTCACTAAACATATACTACTCCATATAATAGGAAGATAACATAAACCAATTATTATTCTATTATATAAGGATTGCAGTGATGTAATTTTCAAACGCGAGAAGAGTATGGTTCAAGCAATCACTGAATAGCTAAGATGAATAATTGTGAAAAGATATAATAGTATTTGAAGAAGAACCTTATCCATTATTTCGAAGGACGTTCGGGGTTGGCGTAAGATCAATATCTAGGTCCCACGGAACTAAAGTCTTCTCGAGACACGTGTCTGAAATAAGCAGACAATCATGTGAATCTACTGAATCTTTAGTGAATCGTTTCTCTCGAAAGAAATAAATAGTGAATCAATGATTCCTATGAAATGTAAAGAATATGGAAAGTATATGTACAAGTGGAATATAGATATTGATAGTATCGAGGAGACAATTTGATATCATTCTTCGTTTACTTCTTATAATAGAAACTTACAAGTATAAGTTATGAGATAGACATAGTTACTTTGAGGTTAAAAAATGAGACAGTTACTTCGAAGTGAAATATATTTCGTAGTCAATGAGATATTAAGAAATAATAAGTATGAACAATTTTCCCTCAAAAAAAAAAAACACATACAAACAAGTATGATGGTGTTAAGGTTTCAACTCCAAATTTATGTATTAATTTCTATTAACACTGATTACGAATATAGAACCCTAATTGATATCAAGATGGACACTTTTTAGAGTCTCAATAAGATCTAAGAACTCATAGCATTCTTTCACATACTCATTTTAGGCAGAAACAACTCAGCAACAAGCATAAGAAAATGTAAAACAACTTTAACTAAAGATATACCAATAACTGCAACCCTCTAAGCCAACCCACGTCTTCTCTTTGTTGTCTCAGCCCAGCTTCATCAACTCTTAACTCAATCGTATGAGATGGATAATCACATATTTTTTGATAATTTTATTTTTAAAATATCCGTCATTTTTAACATATGATTTAATGTATTTTGGATCGTTTCCTAATATATTTTACTATGAAAAAAAATTTAGTTGGATAAAATATTATGATAAGAAATAAACAATGAGTTTTGTTTTCTTAATGGATTTTGTAAGATGATGATTCTTGATTTCGTAAACGTTTTATTTAATGTTGTTTCCTGAACGGCTTTGTGAATAGATCGTATAACTACTCAAATAAATATATTAAAAATATTATTTTTTAGTTTTTCTCAAGCTCCTAAATATATGAGGAGAATTCTAGAAAAGTGGTAGACATTTATCGTTGGATTTATAACATTAGTCTATCGTTTATCCGTTCTAAACTATCTTGCTAAAAACATTATCCTAAAAACTCTGTAAACCATAATAAAAGGAAAAACGTTCATCCACGCATATCTTATTCCCCTAAAGCATTATGTTGTATTGATGTAACATCTTTTAAACAATGCATTTCAACCACATATACCACCTTTAGGAAATTGTTGTGAGTGCTTTAGTGAAAGTTTTGTACAAATGTCACATGCATAATCTTATTTCTTCATAATCTTTTTTGCTCGTTTTATTTCTCATCATATTTTCTTTGGCGTTTCCCTTGTCTTTTGTATTTTGGTTTGTCATGAATGTTTAACACACAAAACTTTATTAGAAGAGGTCAGTACTTAACTATTAGGACACAGAAACGCAAAAATATACTCCTACAATAACCAAGTTCCATTGCTTAGTTTGCACGTTGCAACCAACTCTCTGCCTCTATTGGGTAAAGATGAATCTAAGCCAACACCTCCTTTAGTGTATCAAAAATTACAATATCTCTTATTCTTGCATATTCCGCCGTTCACCTTATTTCCACTAATAATAAAAAGGTTATGTATCCCATCTATTGGAATATATGATGTATATCAAGGATCTAGAATACATTAGCCAAGTTGGAAAATAGTTCTTGATCCAAATGTGAAGTCGAGTGTTTTAATAGTCTTATAAATTCTATAAAAATTGATGAATACGATAATGATTCTTACACGTTACACGGATTTTTTTCATATAGGTGTATGAGAGTGTTCATGGTTTAGGAGAAAATTATGGGTACAAATGGGAAACCACTGAGGTTCCTCTACTGAACTAACGATCATCTCATTCCCGTTTTAAATTTGAAGAGTTCTTAAGTGAGGAGAAAGCTGCTCATGGACCGGTTTGTTATTTACAACATGAAATAAAATGAAAAACAATTCTCAAAGATCGGCCAGTCCATTTAAGATTTTCAACTAAATTATTAATAATAAATTACTCAAGTAAGTATTTTTTTTTTCATAAGATCCTCAACGAAATTATTAAAAAAAAAAACTAAGTAAGAACTTTTTCATAAGATCCTCAACTAAATTATTAATGAAACAAAATCCTCAAGTAAGAGTTTGTAATGGAAAAAAATCCATCTACAATTCCCTCTAAACAAATATCGTTTAATCGATACTCTGTGTCGTTATTGATTGAATTTGTTTTAGACTTAAAACAACGTAGTATTTGTTCAAAAACAACATGAATTTTAAAATATCACTACTAATGTCGACTTAAAATCTAAAAATCGTGTAAAATGTAAATCACCATTCGTCACTGTGCTTCTTTTTTATTTCATATGCATTTAATTCCTATAATTCTACATGGATAGTCAATTTTCATCGTTTTATGCAAAGATGTGATATTTTAATTATAAAATATAGTAATTGATTATTTCATATTCTCAATCGATCGCATCACATTTCTTATGTCTAAAAAACAAATAGTGCATTTTCGTATGTCTAAAAAAAATATACACATTGTTTTATAACATAACATAATGCAAAAGTATTGATTTGATAGCAGTAGTTTTAGGGTTTTGGCGACACAATAGTCGAATGGTTTTTTTTGTTAACTGTTCTTTACTTGAGAAGTTTTTTTCATTAAATGATTTATTTAAAGGGTTTAAAATAGATAAATCTATACTTGAGTAGGTTTTTATCAATAATTTAGTTAAAGGGTTTTAAATTAATCGGCTGATATTTGAGAGTTTTTTCATTAAAATCCATTTGTGTGTTAGTCTAATAATTAGACGTTTTATTTGTGTTAGTCTAGTAGTCAATCTCCCTAGAATTATTGTTAAGTGATCAGTAGATGCGATCATATCCTCTTCTTTTTCTTATTTTTGTTGTCATCGAGTTCATAAATTTAGATACGTACTAGGACTTATGAACGGTCTTGTAGATTGACCAGGTATATGTATATATATTACGATCTCATTGTATCTGGCTTTCGTTTCTAGTATTTATCTTTTTTCTTCATGTATTCGGACTTCTTTAGATACAGATAGTTTTTTGTTGATAGTTAGCTATAGTCCTTAGCTACAATTATTACCGTGTCTGATTTATAGGAAACGGACTTGGATTCTAGTTTCTGACTGGTATTTGCAACATATAGTGGTAATAAGATTTAAGACTTATATAGGAGTAATTAAAGAAGAGTGTGTTTTGACCGGTCATACTAATTCTGATTGCGTGAGCTGGAAAATTGTCGTGGTTAAAAGTGGGATCGAAAAAGGAATAAAGAGATTTAACATGGGATTAGGAAGAAGGGTTAACGTGTTTATAAGATAACAATAGTTAAACAAATTTTCTTAATATATTCTTATACAAGTCCCGAGAAATATTGTTCGATGTGGTAGATAATCGAATCGGCCAATAAAAATATATTATGTCTTGTTATTGATTTTGTTGTTAGGTTTTCTATATTTAGTTATTTTGATCGCCTAATCAGGTTATTATTGGTTTCATAGTTTAGTTTTCTTGAAATCTTATATATCATGGGTTAATGTGACTTATAACTTTTTAAAGTAACGTGAAAGAACCTAACACGGTGCCTAATCATATTTTCATTTATTATAATCCGAAAGTCTTTTGTCAACTTACTACATTGTTGATAGAGTTTGTTTGTGTTGCATCCATTACTGATAGTGTTTACGACAAACTGCTAAAAGATAAAATTACTTAAGAGCAACTAAAATACAGAATAAAATTATTTTATCCTATTTGGATAGCCTAAAGTCGGTAAATAGGTATTTTCATATCCATATAAATATGTACGGTTAATTCTAATCCAAACTGAAAAATATGAATTTCATATTCAAACTTTACATTTAGTGTTTTATTCAGAATCGTAATTAACGGTTGACTACATGTGTTAGTCAACCGTTACGGTTTCTAAGACAGTTGATACATATTTGATGACGTGATTTTAAACGACATCGTTTTGTTTGTTGGAGTTAAAATTTAAATTATTTTTTTACAAAATATTGGGTCTCGAACCCCGACATCTCACTCATTTACATATCTCACAACATTTGGTCTACAACTATTTTTGATGGCGGGATTCGAGACCCAATTTTTGCAAAAAAAAATTAAAATTTCCAGCAAACAAAACAATATCGTTTCAAGCCACGTCATCAAACACGTGTCAGCTGACTTAGCAACTGTAATGGTTGACTTACACCCGTTAATTACGACTCCGAATAAAACACTAAATGTAAAGTTTGTGTATAAAATTCATATTTTTGTTGTTTGTATTGGAATTAACTTTATGTATTTGTTCAGATCGGAAAACGCACTTTGCAAATTGTACAAAAATACCATTGTCCTCCTAAAAGTCTAAAAACGAAACAATAAAATTAATTATAATCTAGTTCAACCAATAATGTAAAGATAAAAAAATATTAACACATATTTAAGTTCGAGTGTCGCTAGTAATTACTACTACACACATACTCCATCAGCCATTTAATGTTTTATGCTTTCATTAACAAATTCTCTAGATCCACCTGCCTCAAATGTACATGATTTGATAAACTATATCATTTTAGGTATTATACCCGAAACCGGTGACTCGATCCGGTTTACGATACATTTAAATAATGTGGATCGGGTTCAACTTTCTCGTAATGGTGTCGACGCTTATCGAGTGTGTTGGTTGATGATAATCAACGGCGTGATCATCATCCATCACATGCACGTGAGTGGTACTTTCTGTAATTTGAAGCAACGTTATGACCCTTTTAGTAAAGTTGTCCCCACCACTATACCATAATTGCACATGTTTTATTCAATTAATCCTTTAAACGAAGTCAAAAATATTTCCCACCTTTGTGTTTGTCAACTAAGCAAATTCTAATTTTCCCTGCAAATTTATGCTCTATAATTTACCTTCTCACAAATCTCAAGATTATAAAACCAATCATTTAATATGAATTCAGACTACAATTGTAAATATTTCTTCCTAGTTTTTTCTGCTTTTTTTTATCATCCGGGTCGATAAATTCCGACTCAAAACATAATTTTTATTACATGAGATAATGCGAGTCGAAATTCCGGTAGTAAAGAATGCAAAATAGACCGTTAACCACTTGATTAAAATTGTATTTTTCTATTTTTATTTACTAGTGTAAAATATATATACTTTTAACTTTTCTTTTCTTTCCAATGAGAAACATTATGTTGGGTTAGAGGGAAGTAATATATATCTTTAAAAATTGGAGGAATTAGTATTTTCATATAAACACATTACACATATAAAATAATCGTGCCTACACATGTGTTTATACAAGTATGTTTGCAAACAAACTAAATGTTGGCAAAACAAATATCATAATAATTACAATTTTACCAAGGAAAAAAAAAAAAACCAAAATAAGGTATACAAGTAAGTGTAAAAAAAATTAATTCCCATAAAATCTCCTTTGTCTTCGTCAAACTTTTCCGAATTAGACCTCTTGTCCCCTTCAAGCGCAATAAAAATGAAAGTAAAAAATAAAATAAACAAAAGTTTATCTTTTCTACAGAGTAACCATAACTTTCTCTAACTTTACTCCTTTTTAAACTCACATTTCCCCTCACTTCACTCTCTCCTCTCTCCAAAGACCTCCGACGAGAGTTTACCGGAAAAATAAAAACAACTATTTACTTTAATCAACGAAACTTATGGAAGATGAAGCCCATGAATTCTTTCACACATCTGATCATTTTGTCGTTGATGACCTCTTAGTTGATTTCTCTAATGATGATGACGAAGAAAACGATGTTGTTGCTGATTCCACCACAACCACCGCCATAACCGACAGCTCTACCTTCTCCGCCGCTGATCTTTCGAATTTCCACGGTGATGTTCAAGACGGTACTAGCTTCTCCGGTGACCTTTGTGTACCGGTACGTTAATATTAACAAGATTTGGTGATTCTTGAATTTTAGTAAAGTAAATGTTATGTTTTGTAATAAAACAAAATGTTATGTTTTGTAATTTGTAATTATTGAAGTTTTAGAAAAAAGATTAAATGATTTGGTTTGTTTTGTTTTGTTTTGTTAGTCTGATGATTTGGCTGATGAGTTGGAGTGGCTTTCGAACATTGTGGATGAATCGTTGTCGCCTGAAGATGTACACAAGCTCCAGCTAATATCCGGTTTTAAGACCCGACCCGACCCGAAATCCGATACCGGAAGCCCGGAAAACCCGAATAGTAGCAGTCCGATTTTCACTACCGACGTTTCTGTGCCGGCCAAAGCTAGAAGCAAACGCTCACGCGCAGCGGTTTGTAATTGGGCCTCACGTGGGCTTCTCAAGGAAACGGTTTACGACAACCCTTTCACCGGAGAAACCATTCTCTCTAGCCAACACTTGTCTCCACCGACATCGCCGCCTCTATCGATGGCTCCGCTCGGGAAAAAGCAAGCCATCGACGGAGGACACCGGCGGAAGAAGGATGTTTCTTCACCGGAGTCTGGTGGCGCAGAAGAGAGACGGTGTCTCCACTGCGCCACGGATAAGACGCCGCAATGGCGGACAGGCCCAATGGGCCCGAAGACGTTGTGCAACGCTTGCGGGGTTAGGTACAAATCAGGACGTCTAGTCCCGGAGTATCGGCCCGCGGCGAGTCCAACGTTTGTGCTGACGAAGCATTCAAATTCTCATCGGAAAGTTATGGAGCTCCGGCGACAGAAGGAGATGAGTAGGGCCCATCATGAGTTCATACATCACCATCACGGTACGGACACTTCCATGATTTTCGACGTTTCATCGGACGGTGATGATTACTTGATCCACCACAACGTTGGCCCAGAATTCAGACAGCTTATTTGATTTGATCCCTTTTTATTTTCCAATAATTTAATTAGGGATTATCTTCTTAGATCAAATTTTGCTAATCTAAATTTTGATGATCACAATTTACTTTTTCTTTAATTAATTTTGTGTTGTTTTGGAATTTGCTAGAAAACTTTTGTTGCATTCCTCATGACATGAAATGAATTTTTTAGTTTTTCTTTTTCTGTTGGTCTGTTTATCATCCATTAGTTAATGTTAGATTTACAAAATGTTTAATGTTATTTTCTCAGGCTTATACTTTACCATTACAACATATAAAATTGGATTAATTATAAGTTATAACTCTAATCGTAGTGATTATAAGAAACAACTAATTTATTTCAATTTAGACAGTACTATCATAATTAATATATACAAACATAGAGGTAAAAATTCATAATGATGAAATATTGGTGGGAGAGTGTCTCAGTGTTGGTAATGTGTCACCTCAATGATCAAGGTCCCTCTACTCTTTTGTAGCATAGTTATTTCAAAGTTTCTGCTTTGCAACTATTGTAATTGTTTCTAAATTGACAATCATCTGATTTTTTTTTAATTAACAATAAGTCAAGAGATTGAACGGTATTTTGTAAGCTATTTTGTTTGCTTCTTCAATTTGATGATTTAGATTAGTAGTACTATTTCTTTCATGCAATTCTTATAATTTCTGCATGGTTAAAACTACTATATTCCCAACAATATAAAAGGACAAGAGGAAAAGATTTTCAAGTAAACTAGTACTTGATAAATAAACATCTCGGGATGAAGTAATTTATTTATTTTTGTTAAAGAGGATGAAGTAATTTAATTTTCTGCTCTCACGATCCGATGCAGCACTAATCCATAGTAATTTGTATTTTCTTTATTATTTTATTTAGTGAAATTTTTCTATCTCCTTTATGTTAAAACAATATTTTGTTTTTTGTTTACCAATTCATAAGCTTAGTGATTCTTAATTAGGTTTTAAGAAATGAATGCATATCGTATAAGAATAAGATAAACCAAACTAAAATTACAGAAGTTCCATTTGTTTTTTGGCAAATAGAAATTTCGCAAGTGTCGACATTTCTTTTATATTCTCATAGACACTGCCAAACAATAACAATTGCAAGAAGTAGTTTTGGTTTGGACTATATAAAAATTTATGAATAGATAAAGAAAAATTTATCAGTTAAGGCTTAGTTTGCGGTGGTCACATGCCTCTCATGCACATGCACATAGAAAGAGAGAGTCATTTTCATGAATGCTCATGTATCTTACGCACATGTATCCGACAACAACAAAAGTACACTTGTGAAGCTCTAATTCATATAACTGTTTTTAAATTTACGTAGTTTTTTCCTTCTTTTTTTTTAATCTTAATTTTAGTTCCAAGTCCAAACATTATTCTAATTTCGTTTCTTCATGCATCCAGATTCAATATTTAAATTCAACATCTCAATGAAGCATCCATCAGAGAATTGCATCTTGATATAAAGTTATTCATTGGGAAGTTTATAAGAAAAATCTTGAATATGCAATCTTGTATCTAATTGACTAAAGGTACATGTTTTTTAACTAATGATTATTTTAATTATCAAGTACATTAAAAATGAAATATTCGTCAAATTTAGTTTACGATAAAATGATCATTGAACTAACATTTTAATATATATAAATGATCAAATCCTTTAAATTAAATTATTTAATTTCCAAAATAACTAAAATCATAAAATTAAACTGGTATAAGTTTTACTATATAGAAATCAAAATAAATAATAATAATATACGATGCTAAAAATCTCCATTATATCTTCTACAAATAAATAAATGTAGATAGAAGCTAACGTAGAAATGCCGAAAAATGGGTTCCCATGGGCATATAAAAAAAATATGGCACGTTAAATCGTGAAGAGATAGATCATTCATGTCTCCTGACAATTAAACGATATTCTAATTATCCACAAGTCGCATCTATCGTGATCATTCTTTTGTTAGCTGAACTAAAAAAGTAGCTAATGATTCTCCTCTTCCAAATCATGTTATCTAATGGGCAAAACCAAAGCAAACCGGGGAGAGATGTTGAACCAAGGAGGTTTTGGTTTGCTATATAGCAAATAGATGATTGTTAGATAAGGCCCATAAGGGATTGGATTTTAGACATATGACTTACACAAAACATGAAACAAATATTGAAAATCCATTACAACTCTTTTTGAGCAAGCAGGGCACAAATTTGTTCAGAATACAACCCAATTTCATTTGGTTCTTGATCCTTGTCAAACGAAAAAATGCTAACTAAATTACAGAAGGAGATAGTATGAATCACCAGGGAAATTCCAACATGTGAGTTGAATTTGAAAAATACAAAGGAAGACTGGAATTCGAGCCGCTGTAGAATCTCTCATCGAAACTCAATTTCTCTTGGCATGATTCTGATCTCTTTATCGAGGTACACTTAGACCAAGCTCTGTAAGATGATCACAACACATTTCATGATGACTACATTAGCATATGGCATCGTCAGAGCCGGCCCAAAGATTCATGATGCCTAAAGCCCAACAAAATTTGATGCCCATTTACAATAAATAAAAATAAAAAAAAATGTTAAAATCTACGGTTGCCAAGGATCAAACCCACAACTGTCTACTTTTAGACATCCTAAATACCACTAGACTACAAGACATTTTTGTAATTTGATGCCCTTTAAAATACATATAAGATTTGCTTCCTAAAGAATCTGTTTGCTAGGCTTTAGGTCTGGGCCGGCCCTGGATATCGTAAAAACATGTTTAATGTGCAACATCCATACACCAATATCAAAGCTTGAGTCGATATTTAAAAAGGTAGAAACTACTGATAAGACTGGAACAAGTAAACTCTTTCTTTGTCAATTCACCAAAAACTACACTACATATGGGACTCGAACAACGAGAGGTATTGAGGATATATGGACTTTTTTACATCTGGTTATTTTCGGTTTATTGATCTTGGTTTAATCTTATGTATATAAGCTTAATTACACTCTCATTTGATGATTAAGTTGTTGTAACAATACAGTTTGTTAAGCTTCTTCATCACTCTCTCTCTTTTCTAATCTTGAACTTCCAATGTACCGGAGTTTATTAAGAGGCGTCTCTAAACTTTCGACTAATGACCTAGACTTAATTGAATCAATACCAAGACACAAAGTCAATCTAGCTGAAGAAACCGCACTGTAAAGTGGAAGTAGAGATTGAAGCGAACCCAGTTGAGCAATTGGCATGTTTGAATCAAATCGTTTATGTTAAAATAATATTGGTTTTGAATTTAAAACGTGTTTTTCTTTTCTTTTTATTTGTCAAACTGAAATTCATGTAGAATCAATTTCCATTGAAGGAAATAATTATTTCATAAGATGTAATTTGGATAAAGCGTATACTGAACAAAAGGCTAATCATTGAACACAATTAAACGCAATAGAAACAAAATTAGCAAATGAAAGGAGAACATCGTTTACAGTTTATATCTTCTTTTAAAAGTTTAACCAATCATAAATAAAACTGTATAATATAAATAATTATAAAATATTAAATTAATATATAATTTATCTAAAAACTTGAAAACATTTTATATTGTGAAACAATTTTTTTTTCTAAAACATCTTATATTATAAAACGAAAGAAGTATCATTTACACTCTTTTTATTCAAACAAAGCTATTCCTAATTGTTCCACAAACCAGTTTTTATTGAAAAACAATTATTGCACTACTAATTTTTTAATCAAATTTTGAAATTTCATCAAATAAATATGTGTATGAAATGGTAGTTTGAACAAGTGGTTTTATAACTAAAGTTTATCATGAGGTTCAACAGAAAATATCAATTTAAAATAATTGATGCTCAATTTGATATCAACAGATTAATAATGGTCAAATATCGATGTGATGTCACTTGTCAAACACCATCTTTTGTCTACATGCAAGTAAATTTTGATTTACACTATCCTGATTTTGCTTTGTCCCAAAATGATCAATTTTCACAATTTCCGTATCTCGATAAATTATAGTTGAATGTAAAAATAAATTGCCTCAATATACAAGCAACCTTAATGGCATCCTATTTTTCATTGCAAAGATTTTCAATAAAATGTCAACGAATTGTATCATTTTCAATAATAGTACTAGAAGGACGACAAAAAAAAAAAAGTAGGAAAAAAGTAAGGGTACTTTAGTTAAAAAAGATGTATATTCCTTAAAAATTTAATAAATACACTTCTCTGTGTATTGGTACGTCTGACGATAAGTAAAAAACTGTTAAAAGTAAAAACAGAGCATTGAAGATATTTTTGTCCAAATCAGTTTGGTTTGTTTTCAATTTGATCGATTGTTCGGTTTAGTTCTTTCAATTCTGTACAGATTGTGAGATTGTTACTCAAACTGGAAAGAAGGTTTGTATGTTGGTTTGGGGTTGAGTTTAAGATTAGTTCAATCGAAAGAACTAAACCGAGTCAAACTTTTATTAATTGGTTTCAATTTGTCAATGTAACTAATTAATAATTGAACAAAAAAAGTAGCATGATACAATACCCTTTTTTGTCTTATTTAACTGTAACATTTTTAACTCCTTGTAATAATCGAAACATTAATCATATTCAAATTCAAATTTGTAATACATTTTATTATAAAATGTTTTTAAAAAATTAATTTTACTGACATAAAACATAAAAAATCGATTAAATTTATAGTTTCAAAATTCCAAAGAGAGAAATATTTAAATAAATAAAAATATCATCCATATATCATATTTATAAAATAATATTTTGAATTGATAAATGTAAGTTAATTATATAGAAACTTAGTGATAAATATCAATGGCATAAAATGTAACTGTTTATAAATTAAAAATTGTTTTTAATTTTTACTTGATAAATATCTTTTTCGTGGATTACTTACTACTAAGAATCGTCTTATAACGCATGAAGAGCCAGCAGGATTACACAGACTCAGACAAAAGTAAAAAAAAAAAAAAAAAGAGAAGAATCTTTTTGTGACTTCAGAAGACGAAGAAGATACAAAGCGTGGCGGCTCTAAACTTAAAATTCCTCCTCCCAAATTTCCCAAATTACCCTCTCTTTCTTTCATTTTTCTAATACCCTAAATAATGAGTTCTTGATTCCAAAGAGTCGTCCGTTGGGTTTCTCGTAAACCAGAGAGATACTCATTAGGAAGAAAATCAGCCAAGGAGAAACTCTTTTTTGTCATCTCTTGTTTGGTGGTTTATTGTTCGTTGGTGAGAGTCTTGTTGGTGACCATAAGCCGATCAATTTTGATCTTTGTTTGACTTGTGATCAACTTCTCAACTTTGTAAGCTTTCTCTGATTCTCTGTCTCTGTTCTTGCCTCTTGGAGAATAAAATTGTATATAAATCATATATCGATCATTACGGTTCTTTATTCTCTTTTAATATATTGCATGCAATGATGAAATGTTAAAGTGATTATTCGGATGATAATCATTACAGATGAAAAAAAAAAAAAAAAAAGATTGAGAAGAACAGAGAAAAATAAATCGTTGACTATATTAGATTCAAGAATCATGTTACATTATGATCGTTGTTCTTAAAGATTGATACTTTTGAGTAACAACACTCGAATTTCCTCTGTAAAAATTGCTTCAAGTTAGCTCTAGAATTCACAATTTTTTCTGATCGAATTTGATAAATTGGTTTTTAGGCGTTGACCATATCGGATTATGTAAATCACATTGAATTATTATTGTTGTTCTTAAAGATTGATACTTTTGAGGAATCAGATTGATTCATATGATTTGATTGATACTTTTGTGTGTGATAGGTAATAGCAGGGCTTGAAGATGAGTCGTGAGTTTCCATGGCTATGGAAAGTCGAAAGCAGACGGTTTCTATGGCTATTGGGACTCACATTTGCTCTCATTGTTACCTTTCAATACATGGAGCTACCGTACGCTATCTCATCCATATTTTCTTCCACCAAGATTCCCATTTCAAGAAACTCAACTTCACTTATAGGTGACTCGACTTCCGCTATGGCGCCGAGTCCCGGGGGAGATGATGAAGAAGTTGAGGTTGATCAGATTTTCGATAGTAGCGTGAATTCCTCTGCCCCCGCCATTTCGCCTATTACCGCTACATTACCGCCTTTACTGCCTACTTTAAAGGAAAACGCAACCGCGCCTGCTCCTAGTGCAAAGTCTCCGGCTGCATTACCTGGTTTAAAACCGTCTCTAGTAAAGGAAAACGCAACCGCGCCTGCTCCTAGTGCAAAGCCCCCAGCTGCATTACCTGGTTTAAACCCGTCTCTGGTAAAAGAAAATGCAACCGCGCCTGCTCCTAGTGCAGAGGCCCCAGCTGCATTACCTGATCTAAACCCGTCTTTGGTAAAGGAAAATGCAACCGCGCCTGTGGCTAGTGCAAAGGCCCCGGTTGCATTACCTGGTATAAACCCGTTTCCAGTAAAGGAAAACGTAACATTGCCTACCACTAGCAAGGTACCAGAAAGGAGTCCAACTAAAAAACATGTTGGTGATGCTTCTCCTATTGTCAGATTTGTTCCTGATGTAAAAGAGAACGCGAAAATGCCTGATTCCGGGGTGATGTCAATAGCCGAGATGAGCAAGCAGTTGCGGCAAAACCGTATTTCTCATAATCGTCTAGCAAAGGTTCATCAAGATCTTGATATGGTACATTCTTACTTAAGAAGTAACAATAGTATAACATGTTTCTTTTTCTCTTTTTCAGAAACCAAAATGGGTTACTAAACCTGACTTAGAGCTTTTACAAGCAAAATATGATATCGAGAATGCACCGATCGATGATAAAGATCCTCTCCTCTACGCTCCTCTTTATCGCAATGTTTCCATGTTCAAAAGGTGAGTCGGGTGCTTTACTTGAAACCTGCATCAAAGCTCATATTCTGATGATACTGATTTGAGTTGATATTGAATTCTCTAGGAGCTATGAGTTGATGGAGAAAATTTTAAAGGTTTATGCTTACAAAGAAGGAAATAAACCAATAATGCATAGTCCAATACTTAGAGGGATTTATGCATCAGAAGGCTGGTTTATGAACATTATTGAATCCAACAACAACAAATTTGTCACAAAGGACCCTGCAAAAGCTCATCTTTTCTATCTACCTTTCAGTTCCCGGATGCTTGAGGTGACTCTATATGTTCAGGACTCCCACAGTCACCGCAATCTTATTAAGTATCTAAAAGACTATATAGACTTCATTTCTGCAAAATACCCTTTTTGGAATCGAACTTCCGGGGCCGATCATTTCCTTGCCGCCTGCCATGATTGGGTAATGCCTTCTACTCTTTTCCATGAGAATATTTTGTGACATTTCTATATGAAATTATAAAGATGTGATTATTGAGAACATTTTTTCTGATAAATTATGGTCTTTTGTGACATATTTCTTTGAGGTTATAAGATTGGACTTTTAAGGTCATTTTCTGATAAATGTGTGGTCTTTCATGACATTTTCAGGCTCCATCGGAGACGCGGACGCATATGGCTAAGAGTATAAGGGCGTTGTGCAACTCGGATGTCAAAGAAGGCTTTGTCTTTGGAAAGGACACATCTTTACCAGAAACATTCGTTAGAGATCCCAAAAAACCCCTAAGTAACATGGGTGGAAAGTCCGCGAACCAAAGGCCGATACTTGCTTTCTTCGCTGGGAAACCCGACCACGGGTATCTCAGGCCAATCCTTCTCTCCTACTGGGGTAAGAACAAAGATCCCGACTTGAAAATATTCGGTAAACTTCCGCGGACTAAAGGAAACAAGAACTACCTTCAGTTCATGAAGACGAGCAAGTACTGCATTTGCGCCAAAGGCTTTGAAGTGAATAGTCCGAGAGTGGTAGAGGCCATTTTCTATGATTGTGTTCCGGTCATCATATCCGACAACTTTGTCCCGCCCTTTTTCGAGGTTTTGAACTGGGAATCATTTGCGATTTTTATACCGGAGAAAGATATACCGAATTTGAAGAAGATTCTCATGTCGATACCGGAACGTCAGTACCGATCAATGCAAATGAGAGTCAAGAAAGTGCAGAAGCATTTTCTGTGGCATGCAAAGCCAGAGAAGTATGATATGTTCCATATGATTCTTCATTCGATTTGGTATAACCGAGTTTTCCAAATTTCTGTTTAAAAATTTTGTCCAACAATTCAATGTACATTTCTGAGTAAACTCAATTTACAAAAAAACTATATCACAAAACCAAGTGGCCACAATTTTATTCGATCAGTAAATCTAGTAGTAGTAGAATGTTTTCACTTATTACAATGATACAGTGTGTAGTTTGATTTCAGTCAGTAACAAAACAGAAGCATGTGAGAAACAAGAAGCAGAATTGAAGCTGCCATGTTCAGAAAACCAATCTTTAGTCTCTAGAATTTCTCTGGAATTATCTTAACCTTTTGGAAAAATTTTCAACACTGAAGAGGACAATAAATGGAGATGGTGATGTTTGACGTAACTGGAGACATGTTTCTTTTTCATATGTTTCGTCTGTCTCTTACATTAACCTTATCATTTCTAACTTTTCAGTATTTTCTTTGCCAAAAAAAAAAAAAAAAAAAAATCCAATGTTTTTAACTTTTCACCAAACATATATTATATAAATAATAGATAATAGGGTGTGAATATAATTTGTTAACTTTTGACTGATTGTTTCTTCTACTTCTATGTCTGAAATCATATATTTAGATAATTTAATGTTATAATCTCTGAAAATGTACTGCATTATCCTTTTCAGCCTATAAAAAATAGAATCTTGAACTGGCATGGAAGTATTTGTCTCCTAGTGGTCTGAAAATCATGATTAAATTTTTACGGCAATATCATTTTACTCAATATCGTATTTCAAAATTCCAATAACATTTTTTTATCAAAAGTTTTGGCATTTTGCGGGTATTCATTCTTGAGTAGCACTTAAAATATGGAAACATCGTCATTTTTGAGGATATGAAAAGATGAATTATTTTGTTGTTTTAACATCGCATGATCCTTTTTTGTTTTGGCCAAAACATCGTATGATCGATTTTGATAACTTTTTATAGAGTGATTTCAAGTCGTCAACATGTAAAACTGATTGTTCTATATCATATACACAACCATTTTAATGTGGAAAATCATCACCAAATGGAAAGCCTTAATTATGTTTCTTGAATCAAAACTCTCTTCCTCCATCAAAACCCTAAACCCTAAATCGTTATAACTTGGTGGGATTGTAGTTTGTAGATCCATATAACCCAAAATTGGTTTCATTCCAACATTGTTATTGTATGGATAGACTGAAAAGTTGAATTCTAAAAGATAACAATTATGACATACGCAATATTAGAACTGTAAATGGAAAAACAAAAAATTCAAATCATCATTGCATGCTGAATTTCAAACACTACTTTAGACACTATAATCAATATGATGTGTGTAATGCTAATTGGTTATATATTGTGAAAGACTAAAAAGGTGATGCTCTGTCGTTATCGCTTTTTTCTACAATCAACCATAGAAGAGAAAACAAAAAAAATCCACATTTATATCCCACTTGACACTTGTTATAATTTTGAAAAGCAAAATAATTTCAAGATTTAGACACCGGTGGTCCAATTTGAATATATATATTTCCAATTTGAATAATTTTGTAGAAATATAAATGAAACTGCTCATTGATTATAACCCAACCCGTCGACAATAGTTTTCTGCATGTGTGTGTGTGTTCTGCCCCGAAATGTAATTTTTTTTGCAATAGTAATTAGATTGTTGTAAAAAAAAAAAGGTGATGAATAAGAGATACTGCATAAGATTCCAAAATACAAAGAGTAATAGCACCAAATAATGCATTTTATCGTACATGATTTTTAATAATAGGCTAATAGCACATTATTTTATCCGATGTCACGTTATTTCGCTTAGTATCAATTTTTTCTCAGAAACATGCACGATAAATTATACTGTTTATTGACGGAAATATATCATGTGTTTTTGGCCAATTATCATCCCTCATATAGTCAGTAGTACAAAACCTTGATATAATTTTGTTTGGATTAGAATGGTCTCTTGTTCGTAATGGTAGACATTTTTCAAGAGAATTCGTTTCGTACATTTTGTTTATTCGTTTAGACTTCTGAACCGTCAGATTAATTCAAGTTATAAATTGACAAAAACAAAAACAAATATCTCTTCCATTTATAATATGAATCATCGACAAAAAAATAACATGGGTCGGTGAATTCCTGTAGAATATCTCCGACTAACAATGTAGCATTTGCAATAATTGAGTTGAAACTGTTACATGCATAAATATGTATGAGTGGGTCCAAAACGACAACCATACGCGCGTTTCGTTGACTACCTTATACTCTCTTAGACCATCAGCAATGGTAAACTTGGGTGGATGTGTGTTAGTGGGGTGTAAATATTTTTTTATTATTATAATTAAAGATAGAGAAGAGAGAGAGAGAGGGAGAGATAGAGAGAGATAGAGAGAAGAAATTTTTTTCTATTTTTATAATACCTTACACTTGAGTGTAAACTTGCACCCTTATTTTGTGTCTTAGCCCAAATTTACATTATTTCTCATTTGTTTATAACTTGCACCCAAGTGTTGAGTACTCCACTGCGTGTGCTCTTAGGAAGAAAATCAAAAATCTTTATGGTCATGTCCTACATTTCCAGATGTCTCATGGACCACTATTTTTTTGCATTTAAATCATCTTTTTGTTCCAATGTTTTTCCCTATCGATAAGCCTTTTTTTTTTCTCTCGTCGACACATAAAATGTCTTTTTCTGCCGTCGACACAAAAAATGCCTTTTTCTATTTTCTTTATAAACTCATTCTACTTTCACGTCTTTTTCCGTAATTTTTGTTCTTATTATTCAATATTATCATGATTCTACTATTATCTAGTGAAAGGAACAAACTATACTATTATCCAATATATAGCGGGATTATTGTCTAAAATGCCACTTTTTTGGAAAAACTTACGAAAATACCATTTTTTGAATAGTTTACGGATTTTGCCCTTTTTTAACACTTAAAAATGTACGTATTTATGATTTTATTTGCAAAATCACGTATTTTATACCAAATACTAAACCCTAAGAACAAATGGAACCGACTAAACCCAAACATAACGAGTGAAACGCATGTTAAATCATATTTTTGAAACAAAAAAAAGGACAAAATCCACAAACTATTCAAAAAATGGCAAAATCCACAAATGCCATTATGAAAAAGGGCAAAATCCGTAATTAATTCATATATAGCCTCACTTAAAAGAATGACAAACTTTTAAGATGTTATTTGAAACTTAAAATAGAAATTAACGACTTCATATCACAAATAAACAATGAAAATTATGAAATACAACTATTTTAGTATTGAGTTACACCACTTTATTATGCATTTTAAGATAAAACCTTTAAAATGAATATAGGCAATGTCAAAGTGTATTTGACATCACATTCGAACATTTGTTTGAATTCTAAAATATGCCAATATCCATGAGTCCTTTGTGAAATAACGATGTCTAGACAAGACATTACCGCTTAATTGTTCATACAAATTCGTTTTCACAATTTCCAAATACATATATGTTGAATTCGTGCAAACTGAACAGAAAATTGGATTGAGAAGACATTAATGGTAACCTTGTCAAATATTCTCTAATACTTTTCCAACAACTATAAAACATTCTACTTCTTTTCTAACCAAACCATTATAGATTGTTGTCAAGAAATAGTTTCTTCTTCAAGTCTCCGAACACTAAAATCCGTGTTGTGAAAAATGTGATGTAGATAGATAGAAAATCTAATGCAAAAACATAAATTTACGTAGTTCACGGAACGAAGTTTGTTGGTTACGTTCATTGGTAAATGAAATTAATTTTCTTACAAAAAATACATCTGTGTGGAAAGTCTGAATAGGCCCAAACAGTTTATTTGATAGTCCAGTAATATGCGATCTGGCTACCCTTGGCATTAGTCGGAAAGCATTCCAAACTCGGAACAGACAGTGTGGTGGTTCTTTGGGAAGAAGTCTACTCTGAAGCACTTCGGTGCGAGATAGTTTATAAAAATAAAAATAAAAAAACTGAATTTTACAATACAATATAGATTAGAGTAAATACAAATATTTACAGAAATTTTCTAATCTAAAACTGCGGTTCATATAAGAAATAGCGAGCCTCTTGTAAGTGTTTTCTATATATATAGACCGCAATTACAGTTTAAACTTTTTGCTTGAACTCCTTACGTGTGACATTGATATTGATTTGTACCAGCTGATTCAAGCGTATCAACAATCAGTAGTCATGTAAACATTTGGAAAATCAAATTTTAATATCACGATCTAAGTTTATGTTGTTGATTCTTTTAATTATAAGATCATCTAATTATACTTTTAGCGCCGAAACATAAGACTTCACCATGCCCATACGTTTTATTACTTCATTTAAAAAAACAGAGCTCGTCTCTCCAGAAATCAAAGTGGCCTGCTTCAATTCTGGTTCGGTAAAAGCAGACATGATTAACTGTTTGGGGAATGGGTTATATTTTTTACAAAATCATGAAAACATTAAAATGATTCTATGAATTAAATAAAATATTTGCTTACGTTTTAAGGTGAGTTTAATTTTTATTTTTTATCAACAAGGTGAGCTTGATTTATAAACACTTTTTCTTACTCATTCGAAAATTATTTGCTTACGTTTCAAAGTTATGTACTCCCTACGTTTTAGTTTACTTGTCGTTTTAGAACTTAAAATTTGTTTTAAAATAGTTTTCGTTTTAGATTTTCAATGCAGATGTTTGGTAAATATTCCAGTTTTATCTTTATTGTTTTAATGTTTTGACCAATAAAAATTTATAAAATATATTAATAAAAGACAAAACTAAAAATTTAATTATTTTCTCAATTTGTGCGCAAAATCCTTAAACGACAAGTAATTTAAAAGAGAGAGAGTATAATTTATCTGATTAGTATGTGTGTTACCAATCAGATCCTTATCATTATTAGTAAGTTATTATTATCAATACACATGACCCTTTTCCTTTATGGTGAAGTGACAAGTACATATTATTTAGTGGCCATAGTGCCGGCCTGATTGTGGAATAAGATGATCAAGATGATATTATTTGTTATTGATTATTATAAAAATTTGGTGGATGGACTACTTTTAGCCACAATCTGAAAATGAAATAATTGAAGAAATACTTTAATTATTGTATTATAAACTAAAGTTAGTAAAAAAAAAAAAAAAAGTGAATGCTAAATAAATAAAATAATTTCCATTAATTTCTATTTTGATAAAGAGATTTGCTATCTTTAGTTTCTCATTTTCATTAATTCAGCGTTCCATAATTTCTTCGTACCACTTCAACGTATATAATGCATCCGTACTAATAATCACACTAACCGCTCTATTACAATTGCCGTTAAATGATTGCTGTCAAAAAAAAAAAAAAAAAAAAAAAATTGCCGTTAAATGATCCAGTTAGTCACCAATTAATCCAACTACTAAATATTCCTTTTAGTACTAATCTCTTTACAGTATTTAACGTTTTATGATTAAACGTAGAAATCAACTATCGAATTTTAAGCAATCCAAACATTTTTCTAACTCAAAACGGTATTCCTTTCTAAATGCCGTTAGCTTAACTGGAAAAACATCAAGAGCAAAACCTAAAAATCTCATGTTTTGAATGACATTATAATTGTATTACATACTCTAGTCTTTAACATGAAAAAAATGTATAGATAAACCTCTTTGTCACTAAAAAGGACGATACTTCCTCCGTTTTATTCAAATTGTAGTTGTAAATTTTATTTCTGTTTTATAAAATTGTCATTTTATATTTACATGCATATTTTAAAATTAATATCAATTTCATCCCCAGAGAAAAACATATTTAGTATATTAATAAACGATAAAATAAAATTTTAATATTTTATCAATTTATGTAAAAAAATGGTAAATGACATGTTTGTGAAAGAAAAGAGTTAAATATTTTTTTGGCTAATCGATAAACCGTGATAAAATAAATTGGTCTTTTTCTCGCCGTTTGTAGGATTCGAACCCATGATCTAATCTTAAGCACTCTCAAAATTTCTCCAAAATCAAGTGATAGAGCTATCATAGAGGAGTAAATTTCTTTGTATAAAGATAATATCAATGAACAAAAAAAAAACTAATTTCTTATAGAAAAACATGTTGCATTTTATCTTTAGTAGCTAAACCTAATTCGAACTCAAAAATGTAGGTAGCTACAAAACTTACATGTTTTAAATTCTCTTCATCCATATATAGAATCAACCATAGCTCGCATCCTAAAATAGCTAAAAATCAGTTTCCATCCAATTTAATTAGTAAAGAGCGTGGAGAATCTAAACATTATTAATTCTTAGAATCTGAACATTTTTTTTTTTTTTTGATCAAATAATCTGAACATTTATATCCCTTGTTTTTTTCCATCTAAAATAGACTTTTTTTTTTTTTTTTTTTTGTTAAAATCTAAAATAGACTTTTTCTCTCACAAGTCACACCCACCTACCGTGATGGTTTAGCTTATTATATACTTTGACCAACTTTAGCGTTTGACAACTAATAATTTCGGTTTTGATCGATAGACCCCTAAATATTACCACTGCAAAACCATGCATTGTGATTCATCGATCATATAATTATAAGATTCAACGATATTAATCTCTATTTTCAAATATAATACAAAACCATCAAATAATATAAAATAATAACATCGAGTAGTCATCGTTAAGTCGGCTTAATCGCAAGTTGGTCATCCAGCAAATGAGTAGCAACTAGCACCTTTTAGAAGTTTGATCGCCACAACCATATCAATCAATCTTTAGTCTATAATAGAATATTAATAGCAATTTAAAATGCATGTATGGATATCGAACATGCGGTTAAGGAACGCAAAACGTCGATCGTTGCTGCTATTTGAATTAGTATATATGTTTATACCCAAATTTGTAACCAACTTTGTCTTATATCATCAATTATTTAATTTGTAATTGTTTATTTCCCTAGAATTTGTCTTTATTTTGTATACTTATGTAAGACTAATTCCAAAAAATATAAAAATTATATAGAATCAAATATAAAATATAAAGAGATAAACAAAGAATTATGGAAATATTGAATAAGTTCACATTTGACATTATTCACATAACCAACCACTGCCGTGAACTAAGTTTAGAGTTTTGATTTCACATGTGTGAAAAGGGGGTTATCCTAAACTATTTGATTTTGGGTTCTAACATTTAAGTCTAACCCTCTTCTTTGATACAAAAATTATTGGTAACATGATAAAATTTTGGTGTGTGGATGTTCTAAAATTCATTATTGAGTTTGATTGGTAACACAAAACTGTATAAATTTATAATGTGATCAACAATATGATAAAATTTATAGTTGATTGTGTTTGAATAAATTATTTTTATTTTCTTCCTCATGATACTTGAATTTTTAATTATTATTTTCAAACTGATTTTTTGTCCAATTACCATATATATATTTTCTTAATATTTTAGTTTTGATATTCATAATTTATTTTTGATCTTTAGAATTTAGGCGTTAAATTTGTATGACATAAAAAAAAACCTTAAACTTATTTTTAAGATTTAGAATATTTGAATTATGTTTCTTTAAAGTATGATATTTTAGATATTATAATACACCTAATATATATTGTTTTATCTTACATATATAAATGTTTAGACCATCAAAAATCTTTTACGCTTTGGTTAGACATTCTAAGTGCTAGATTCTGAAGTTTCAGATGCTTAGCGCCTAACGGTTTTTAAAACATTGGATATTAAATATACCAAAATCTATTATAAAGATTGTTAAAATTCATAGATACTCAACAATTGACTACAATACATTAACAATTATTTACAATTTTTGGGCCTACATCATTATTCATTACAATGCAATAAATGTCTAACAATTATAGAAAATTTCTGTCTGTGAAAATAAAAAGATGCAAGGATCTCTTGGATAAAAACGTGCATGCAGAAATCCTTAAGAAAGTTGAGACATTGCAGCTTAACAATCTCGAATACAACTTTTCAACTTAAATTCATCAGAATCCTCTTTATTATATATCTATAGAGGAACCTCATAAGCGTATGCATATATTTTTTTTTCTTTCACAATGCGTATGCATATATATAAACACATGCTAGACCAAAAAAAAACTATTTGAATTTTATAGTTGACAAAAAAATATATTTAATTTTATATATAGATAATGTTTCTGTAGTGACAAGCATGATGATGTATCGAGATCACGATAAGGGATAGTTGAACAGTAAATTTGAGATGAAAACTAAAAATAAATAAAAACAGTTGACACACCATTTTCTCCGCGAAGAAGAAAATTCATAAAATCTAATAAAAAGTCACGATCATGTATTAAAATAAAAGATTATTATGTCGGCTCTACACCAAAATAATTTATCTCGTTAAGTTGTCTTGATTCTTGAATTCTAAAGGGAACTTTTATTTATTTATATATTATATTTATTCTAAAGAGAACTTTAATGAAATTTGCTTTTAGGAAACACGATAGATCATTGATTTCACATTAGATCCTAATCTTCTACATAATTGCATTAGTTCTTGACCTTATTTTTCTTTAGTTTCAAAATCATAATATAATCTCTTACCAATAAAACCATTTTAGCTAAGTTCTGAAATGGCAGAATAATAATCTTTTTTTTTATCAAGTTTTCATTGAAATTAAGTTTCAAACTCATTCTCTTTTGAGTGAGTTACAAGATAACAAAGCAAAAATTCCTAAAAATACTCCAGAAGAAGATAAACTAAGGATAAATGCAAAATACAATTTTATAAAGAAAGCCAAACGAGATCAAAACAGAACGATCCCAAAGAATCCACGAGCGACTGTATCCAGTACAATCCGAAGGGTTACAAGCTCCATAACAAGGGCAGAGGAAGCTAACACCCGGGGAGAAAATTCTTGTAATACCGGCGATGCTTGATCATCTAAACCACTCCAAACAAGAGGGATATTAATTGGGAAGACAAAGAAGCAATGGGTACCAAGATAAGGAATCATAACCCTAAATAGAGACTGCACTTCCCAAATTACATCGACAAAAACATAGATCTCAATGCTAAAGATCGGGACAAAAAGTTTTCAGTTTTTCAAAAATTGATGATGTGCAATGTGTTTGAAATATAATTAGAGAAAAACGAAACCTTATTTTATATACAAAAACATATCTTATAGCTTTTTATTATAATTTGGGGTACTCTACTAATTAAAGAGGTCTTACTATTAACCGGGCCTTGTGGCCTAGTGGTAAAGGGGTCACAGCTGTGAATTCCGCAACCAGGGTTCGAGGCACGGCCACTGGCAGGTTTACATAGGGAAATTGCCAGCCTCGTGGGATTAGTCCTTGGGCCTAGGAAGCCTTTGAGAGACCCGCAGTTATTCAAAAAAAAAAAAAGAGTTCTTACTATTTGATCATTGGGTTGTTCCACTATCCTATTATTCATACGACATACAAGTAGGGTTAGGATAAGTTACCATAATGTGGAATAACTTACAATATAATAAACGGTGAAAACTTGTGGATTGTTGTCACAATCACAACTATTTATTATCTTTAGATCTCACACAAATTTTGTTCTGTCAAGTGAATGTATCCAACGTCAAATTGGCAGAAGCCAGCTAGCTATAAACAACCAAAACAAAAAAAAAAAACACCTCTCAATAGTTAACACAAAAATAGGGTCATCAAAACACAAGCAAATATGGACTTATGTTGTTGTCATGATAAATAAAAATATGTACGGGTCTTTTTAAGAGCATCAAATCAATTTAGCCCGTGGGTCCTTTTTTCTTTTACTTACTAAAGACTTAGTGAAATATTTGTCCCATATCTCCCTTTACCCCTACCACACCCCACCTCCACCCTCAAACTATTGTTGCATATAAATAAGGAAGTGATTGATAAATGTAGAGACAAATACCCATCAAACTCTGTCTCTCACTTTCTTTCATTATTAGCTCATTGCCCAAAATAATTCATTTATCATATCCCCAAACCTTTTTTCTACACCTCAAAATCCAAAAAAAAACACAAGGGTTTAGTGTGGCATTGATGTTTTTGGTATAAAGCTCTTCTTAAAGTAAGATCACCAATGATAGCTTCAGAGAGTACTTCCAAGACGTCGGAAACTAACTCAGTAAGTCAAGAGAGCAAAGGAGAGAAGAAGAAACCGGTTAAAGACTCCGGTAAGCATCCGGTTTACCGGGGAGTCCGAAAGAGGAACTGGGGAAAATGGGTGTCGGAGATACGTGAACCGAGGAAAAAATCCCGTATATGGCTCGGAACGTTTCCTTCCCCGGAGATGGCGGCGCGTGCACATGACGTAGCTGCTCTAAGCATTAAAGGAGCCTCCGCTATACTCAACTTCCCAGACCTAGCCGGCTCTTTCCCGCGGCCTAGCTCGCTTAACCCTCGAGACATCCAAGTCGCGGCTCTCAAAGCCGCACACATGGAGACCTCGCAGTATTCTTCCTCTTCTTCTTCTTTCACGTTTTCATCTTCACAGTCTTCTTCTTCGCTTGAGTCTCTCGTGTCTTCCTCTGGGACCGGCTCCGAGGAGCTAGGGGAGATCGTAGAGCTGCCAAGTTTGGGATCTAGCTACGACGGTTTGACTCAACTAGGTAACGAGTTTATATTCTCTGACTCTGCAGACTTATGGGCTTATCCACCGCAATGGTCAGAAGATGATTATCAAATGATTCCTGCCTCGTTATCACAAGATTGGGATCTTCAAGGACTGTATAATTATTAAGTCATAATCAGAAAAAATTACTAGTAATGTTGTGTTTAATAATTACTTTTTAATGAACCCTTTATTTTGTAGGGTGACTTTAGGGTTATTTGTCTTTAAATTCTCTTTTTTTCTCAATTTGTGTGTGAGAGAGAGTTCGATATATGAATACTTGTACATACTTCTCATAACATGTGTTTTTTTTTTAATAATCAGTTTGGAAAATTTGGAAAATAAAATAATATTGGACTAGCTAGTAGCCAATGGAAGCCACGTACCTCTCTATTTTGAATGTAGGTTGTTGATTTAAAAGTATTATTATTATTTTTGATGATTTCATTGATATAAAATCATGTAGGTTGTTGATTTAAAATTATTGAAGATTCCTTTTCAGTTTTCTCCCTTATAGTTAAAACTTTCTTCTGATTAATTAAGCATAAATTAATACTGACCAATTGTTGGTTTTTGCCTTTTCTTGTTTCCACTACCAGTTATTGAATTTTTATATTTGTTAATGTATATTAAAATATCCAACAATGACTTACTCATTGCATTTCCTTTTGCGACCCAATAGTAGAACAAAAGAATCTCCTCTTCGGTCTTTGGAGCACTAAGTTCTATATAGTGTGTAATATTGTAATACAAGTAGTTTTAGTTTGATTATGTGTAAATAAATTAATAACTGTAATGAATGGTTCAAAATGGATCCCACTTTCTTTGTTTTTTTTGGTCACGATCTTACGTATCTTTTTTTTTTTTCGTCGTTGAAAAAAAGGCTATAAACTTTAATGATTAACTGTAATTAGAATCCGTCACTATCCATTAAATACATTGAAAGAAGAATCTATTGAAATGACTTCTCTATAATCAAAGATTAACGTAATAACTCAATGCAATATGTTTATCAGTTTATGGTTCCATGTATACACATGCATATAACTAGGTATCTTTGCCGTTAAAAACATCCAAAATTTCAAACCATGATAAATTTAAATTTAAGTGTTAAATATGATTTAGTTTGTCCAAAAAAAATGAAAGTGTTAAATATGATAACTAAATTTTTTTAATGAAAATTTTGCAAAATAGTGTGGCAAATTGTTGCTTAAATTAAATTTAGCTATCAAGATAATAACATAAATTCTTTTTTTTTTTCAGAAATACATTTGATTTCATCTATTAGAGTTTTAGAATAGAAATACAAAAAGCATGAATCATATATATATGATTGGAATTCGTTGGCAAAGAAAATGAAAAGAAAACGTAAAGATCTATTGAAAACTTTTTTTTGTAGAAAACGAGTGTACACACAAAAAATTTATTTTTTTCTTTAAAGAATAAAATTGAATGAGTTCGAATATCTCGGAATAAAATTAAGCATAACCTTTCAAACACAGAATGAACTTTTTTGACAAACTTTTAATTTTAATTTTTACCTTTTTCTTGCTTGCCATTTCAAGAATGCTCTCACTCAATTATTGTCTTTGTGAAAGATATTGGATAGTGGAGTCCGATATAGTAAGGAAAAGTATATACTATGTGCAAAACCTTAATTTTTAAATGTTTGTTCCGACAAGACAATATTAAATTTTTAACTTTATCAAAGAAGTTATAAAAAGCTGACATTTTATTGTTTGAAAATTTTGTAATCAACGCCCAGGTAATAGTTGATTATTAGAATAACTAACTCAGAATAATGCAGCCTTCAAAGCCGTTTCTATGTATTGTTGCATTTAGGTTTTTAATTATATAGATGTTCTTGAAAATATGATATCATCAGGCATTCCAAACATCTCTTTATTATGATTACTTCTAAATATTATATTAGTCGTTCAATCTTTCAATATTATATGATTATAATGTGTATTAATTAGGGTCATTCATTCAAAACATCGATCTTTTTATACATATATCTCCAATTGATATGATTCAATCATGACTATATTTAAAATGTGATTAGAGTCTCCTATGACTCAAACCCGAAATCTCCAATATTTTGAATAGCTAGTCTTGAAACTTGTAAGGGTTTCACGTCATATATCATGTTTTGGAATCTTGTATTAAGTTTAAGAAGAAAAAGCTCTTCAAGAGCTACAAGAAGAAGCATGCATGTAGGGTAATGTTATTTGATGACATCTAATACACGCTTGTTTCTTAAGTCCTACCCACTGAACAATCAATTGAGGTTTTTTTACACTTTTTCAGGCAGCTTGATGAGAAAAGTCCGAGTTTCACGATCCGTTATAAGCATGTTCTAGGATCATTCATATTCAATATCATCAATTTTGTCGGCTTTACTGAATTCACCGTCTCGAGGCTATAGTTTATAAATAAACTTTATAGCTTCCATGAAAATTTTCAGAATTTTTGGATAGCAAGTGTATGTAATGTTAATTGTATTACAACTTAAACCATCTACTACGGGTTTAATTACCTCTAAAATGACTAAAATTAAGCAAGTTGACTTCGGGATATACCATCACCATTTGGACTATATACAATGTACGTTTATGAAGTCAAACTTTATAAAAACAAATTTAACACGAGTCATGGATCTTTAGGGATAATTTTAAAAAATTACGGTAAAACTCTAATAAAAAATTATAGTAATGAAGAGTAGAAATGATCAATGACCGTGGGAAATTTTTTTTGGTCAATTCTCATTAGCAAGAAACAATTCGTGCATTTTTGTTTACATCTATATTATTGCAGAATTGGCAATATAATAAAAATATTATTACATTTGATAAGACTATTTAAATTTGAAATGACATTGCAACGGTTGTTGAATGATATGATGGCACAGTACCATCCGTTTTACTAATATATAATTATTTATATTTATCAAAGACAAACTTTTGGACTAATTCTATTTGAAAGTTTCTAAGTTTGCGACTTCCAATTCTGTTTAACTAGATCATCACCCGTACTACAGTACGGGTTAAATTTTATTTATTACAAAATTTATATATTATATATTTTAGAATAAGTTGTGATATATTATAATAGTAATTAAAAAAAAATAATTAGATTTTTGTCAGTCCCTATATATAATATTAGAATGAATATATTTTCTTTTTTTAATTATACTCAATTATGGATATATTTTTTATAGATATGAAAACGGAAAATAAAATTATTTTAATAAATTAATATGGTTTGAACAATGAGTTAATTTATATTAACAACCACAAAATGAGATTGCATATAATTCAGTTAGATCAAAAATCAAAATACTATAAATGAATCGCTTCTAAAACGTAGATTATTTTAATTAATTAAGAAAATTAGCTATTATTTTGAATTAATTTAGGAAATTCTTTTTTCAATTTCTAATTCTTTGGTTGTTGAAATAGAGATTTGTTTGAGGTAACTACAGAATTTACCAATTATTAGCGTAATCGAATATGTTATGAACATATATTTAGTATATAATATACCAAATTCAACCCGTGCTTGGAGTCTATATTTTTATTCTAGAATCCTAATGAAAATATTGCGTGTATAATCTATTATTCGTTATTTCCAAAATTGCTTGCACAATCAAATTTTCAAATATTTTGTGGTGTCAACTTTATTTAATCTATCTGATCATATAATCTTAACATGTCGTCTATTATAAGGATCATAATTTTATATCATATAATATATTACATTTAACCCTCCCCCCCTCCCCCCCCCGCCTACTATAACTATTTTAAATATATCATTTTAGAAAATCAAATTAAAGTATTTATAATTTTTTTTTATTTTTTAATCTATTAAATATTTATGATATTCATTAAAATATTAAATTAAATTATTTTTAAATGTTCTAAATTAAAATCTTTAAAAATATTTCTTGTAGTATATATAATTATGAATTTTAAAAAATAATTATATGAAATTAAATAGAAATATTCAAACAGTTATAAGGATCATAACTCATTTGTTAATATAATATATTATATTTAACCCACTGCCTATTATAAATATTTGTTTTAAAAAAATCAAATTAGAGTATTTATTGATGATATTCTTTAAATATTGATGATATTCTTTAAAAATATCAAGTAAAACTAATTTTATATGTTGCAAATTAAAATATTTAAAAATCTTATTGTAGTATATAAAATAATACATTTCAAAAAATAAAATGTATGAAATTGAATATAAATATTCAAATTCTGACCCGTTACTCAGTCGAAATTTTTGTTGAAATCATTTTTGGTTAAAAGAAATATATTACTCAAATGTGAATTTTTGACCCGTTAAATTTTTTTCTTCATAGATTTAACAATTTATATTCGTTTTTAAAATTTCAAATCTTGGCATATGAAGAAAAAAATTTCTTTTTTTTGTTATATGGATGATATGATGATTTATTTATTTCATAAAAATAGAATCATATAAAGATGAGAGGTGAAGTATAATGATTAATAACAAATTAATATGGTAAGTTAGATATCAAATCTTATATGTTCATTTTGATTGGTCATTCTTTTTTTTTTAAAGTTAATAATATATTTTCGTTTTTAATAATTAAATTAATTAAATTGCATAAATTAGTATTTGACTTATTTATCCTTAATGAGCTGAATTAATTTACTCTTTAATTTTTTATCTCTAATGGCATTCTAATGTAATAACTTATAAAGGGAAAGGTTATTAAAGGGTAATTATAAATTGTACTCCCCAAATAATAGTATAGGATTCGACATTACAAGTATCATGAGATTTTCATAATGAAGCCTGAAAAATCAGGCCATGAATGTTTATTAGTTTTTAAGTGGTTTTTGGTTTTTAGATTTTGGTTTTTGGATTTTGGTTTTTGGTTTTTTGCTATAGATATAAAAATTAATTAAAAAAATCAAAAATGAAACGCAATCACGTTGAAAAATAAAATTTTCCACAAAAACCTCAAAATCATGGTTTTTAGTTTATCTTTGAAACTTGGAGAAACCACTCAAAAACTAGTTTTCTTAAATTTTAGGGAATCTAATTTTTTAAAATCTTGAATGGTGAAAAAATAGATTTTCCCATAAACAAAAACCAAAAACTACTTAAAAACTAGTAACCATTCAAAGCGTCAAATAGACTTATGTTGATTACATGATTTAATACCTCATGTTGATATCTTGTTTATCAATTGTTTATTTGTTTATTTTGTAACCGTAAAATTAGATTTTCTATTCTCCGTAGGTCTGTATTTAGCTTTTACACCATTTTTTTTTGGATATACATAATTTTGTCAATTTATATATAAATCGTTAGGTGGATGCAGAACAGTCAAATAAGAATTTTGATTAAACAGGTTCTGCGGATGTGAGTCTTTTATATGGCGGTGTGGGTGCATGTCATAGTATTTAAAGAAGCGGAGTATGAGGGTATCCGCATATATGTGAAATTTAGTCGTTTTAAAGTTTCTAGAACTATAAAAGTAAAATTGTATCATTTTTGACACAAGTAAAACTGTGTCGTTTTTTTTTCTAACACAAATGATATAAGCGCAAGTTAACTAACTTTTTTATATGTGGCGGTTAGCCGCCAATCCTGTTTGACTAATGTGGGACGGTGCAGCCGTGCAAGTATCTAATTTACAAACCGTGGATCAAACATGTTTTTTTCAATACATAAATCTTGTATTTCAAGTGGATTCTAACCCATGACCTATTATAGACAATAAAAACTGTAAAATGGATTTTTTTTTAAACGAAGAAAAGAAAAAGAAGATGTTAGTTGATTTAGTAATTGCGAAGAGTGTGACTGATGATTGCAGGCTTCAATCGTATGTTGCGGTTGGTTATCCTTCTTGGCTGGAAGGTGTCTTCGCGGAGGAAAGGGCGTTTGCCTCTGATTGAATTAGAGTTTTTGGGTGATTTAGCTCAGTTTTTTGGAGCTCATTCTTATGTAAAGGCCTTTGTTTAGTTGTTAAATGACTTAGTTGTTTGTATGTTGAGAGTGGAGTTGTGGTGCTCACTCTCTCTTGTTGCTTTTGTATCTTACAGTTATCCTATATATATAATTTCAGTTGACAAAAAAAAAAGTTGATTTAATAATTTAGTATTTACTATGGGAAGTGGGTTTAGACCCTAGTACTAGTAGTCTCCTTGTAACCGGTTAGATCCGGTTCGGTTTACTTTTTTTCTTTACTTTCGACTTTTGTTTTATTATACCGAATCAGACCAAAACTGAATCGAAATTTGTGTTCTGTACTTTTCTCAAATCATAAACTTAAAACCCTTAATTTGTCCGACGGTGTTACGCGTTACGCGACGGCTATATTCGGCGGCGGAATCGTTTTGTCATACTCTCTCGGTTAATTCATCCAATATCTTTCCGCCGTCTCAAAAATGTCGTCTTCGAAGCGGAAGCGCGACACCGAAACCACCGCGGAAGATTGTGACGACGGTAGTGATAAGAACAATACCGGAAACAGTTTCTTCGATATATATGGACCCCAAGTAAAAAAACCTTCTTCTGAAATTCTTTTGTATGATTTGATTGATTAGTGCTCAATATTGTGATATGTGAATTGAATCTTCTTCTTCTTTTTGGTAGGCAAAAGCAGAACTCGATTTCAAAAGCCCTGATACAACATTGAACTTACAAGTAGGTTTTGTGATGCAATTTTGATAAACGATTCTAGTTTTGGAAGTTTATGATGATAAATGTAAGATTTTGCATTTATGGGTTTGATTAGGATGTTCAAGGACTTGTGACATGGGTGCTTGCAGAAGGTTTTATGCCTTCGTGGGTGTTTATTAAGGTATGAACAAGATTGATTGTGTTTTGTCTTTACGGTTTCTTCGATGTTTAAATGACATTTTAAGGATATGGTTTTTGTAGAACAAGCCTCTCATTCCAAAGGTTGTAATGCTCTACCTTCCTGGATTGGATGCAGCTTTGTACTTATCACAGTCTAAAACACTGTCTAGTTTGAAATCATGTTGCGGTAATCCTATCGCGCTTTTAGCTTTGAGGTTGGTGTAAGTTTTGGTGCTTCTCTTTACTTGGGGGTTTGTTGTGAATACAATTATTTGGGTGATTGTTGTTAAAGACTAGCTTTTGATTTTATTCTTATGTTAGCTGTGTAGTTGATGAGATGAGGACAATCGATACGATCCTTACTTGCAAGGGTAAAAGAAAGAAAACTGTTACTAGTTCAGTGGAACCACCTCCCCTAGTATCTAGCCCAGGTAGTAGACTTCACCCGATGATTCTTGATCATTGTTCATTATTAATTGTGAGGTTTCAATGTTAACCAGATATAACAATTCTTCTCCCAATAGACGGCATTAACTAGATGATATCTTTCGCTTGTAGAAGCATGCACTCTGATGGGGAAATCGTTCATTGAGCTCACAAAAGATATACCATTTCCTGTTACTTACTATACTCTAAGTCGAAAGGAAATGGAACAAAATGGATACACTTTTGAAAAACTCGGTACAAGTTCAACCCATTTAAAATTAACAGCTTAATCCTGTTTGAGCTGTTAACTTTTTGCTTTTGTGTAACATTATTTGCTTATTTTCTTTTGGTTATGCAGAATTTACACCTACACTTCCTGCACCAACAGGATCCTTTCCCCACGAAATCGTGGCTCTTGATTGCGAGATGGTAAAAAACTATGTTTTCTAGCCTTTCATGATGATGCTTTGTGATATAATCTTTTAATATATCTTATTTTGTCAAAACATATTAACAGTTATTTTGATCATCCAAATATTTTATGGAGGTTTGCTTCTTTCCTTTTTGTTTCACCCTTAGTGTATTACAAAGGAGGGTTTGGAGTTGACGAGAGTGACGCTGGTGGATATTCAAGGACAGGTATCTTCTTTCTTACTTCTTTAAGTATGTTAGATTTCGTCATTTATCTTACCAAGTTTCCATGGTCGTGCAGGTTCTATTAGATAAATTAGTCAAGCCGACAAATCCTATTACTGATTACAACACAAGGTAAGCCATGCTAATATTTGTGACTCTGTATATATGACATACAAATTTTAGAATAATATCTGTTTTTAGTACCTCTTAAAAGGTATATGCCTAAAAAACACAGTATTGGTATCGGTTTGCAGGTATAGTGGAATAACAGCTGTGATGATGGAGGGAGTTACAACAACTCTTAAAGATATTCAGGTTTCACGAGATCCTTTTTTAACTTTTATTAGATATGGGTTAGGACAATGAAATTGAAGACTCGTAATGATCTAGTATAATTAGAGCCGTTTTGCTTTGTTCAGGAAGAGTTCTTAAAGCTGGTTTTCAAAGAGACCATATTAGTCGGACACTCCTTGGAAAATGACTTGTTATCTTTGAAGATCTCTCATAATCTGGTGATTGACACTGCAGTACTATACAAGCATCCACATGGTAGATCTTATAAAACTAAACTTCAAATTCTAGCAAAAAAGTTTCTTGCTAGAGAGATACAGCTGTCTGAATCCGGACATGACAGCGTGGAGGATGCAAAAGCAGCCATGGATTTGGCACTATTGAAGATTAAACATGGCAAGAACTTCATATTCTTAACCTCACTATTTATGTCTTGTTTCTACTTCTCTGTATCCTATTAAGTGATTTTCTTTTCTGGCTTCCTCTAGGACCTGATTTCGGTTCACCACCGGAAATGATAAGAAAAAAGCTCCTCGCCATATTGAATGAGAGCGGGAAAACGACTTCTATAATCGACAATGTCAACATCGTGAAGCGATATGCTTCTGAGTCATCAAATTCAATTCCAGTTTTTTCTGACGACGAAGCACTTTCAAAGGCCGTGAAGGAGGTAAAAACTTCTGAATCCATTTATGCCTCTGTATTTGTCGCAGCTACATAAACTGATAAAAGTATAATGTATGTGTGTTTTATATGCTTCTAGGTAAAGAACAAGCGGTCACAATTCGTTTGGACACAATTCTCAGAATTGAATGCACATTTCCAGAGTAGAGCGGATGATCCACAGAAACTAAATTCCAGACTAGCCGAGATGATCTCATTGCTTACATGTAACAAAAACCCCGGCCTTAAGAAAAGCAATGTTTCACTTGAAACAAAGGAAATCTTAAAGAAAATGAACGATAGAGTCCAATCCCTTTACGCTGCATTACCCACAAATGCGATGTTTATAGTTTGCACCGGACACGGAGACACATCCATTGTACACAGGTTTGTAGCACTCAATCCAAATCTTAAGTGTTTTAGTTCTGATTCAATTTCTTACTTGTATGTTTCTTGCAATATGAAGAGTGCGGAAAATGCTTAAAGATGAGAATGAAATTGGGTTTGACCGTGAGAAACTTGTGAAGGTTCTCGAAGAGCTTCAAGCACAAGCCGAAGTAGCTCTCTGTTTTGTAGGTATCAAGCAATAAACTTAAACAGACACCAAATTTTTCCCTTGTATACCTTGTGAGCAACAAGACACTCACAATTCAGTCTTGTATTTCTTGATATTATTGGTTTGTAGCATTTCAAGTTTGGTTACAGTAAGCCAATTCCAGCATGAATTTACAGTAAATGAATCCAAAACAAAATTCCTTTAATACTAAATTTGTAAAAACTTATAGAATCAGGGAATTATCCATTATTACACCATTTCGAAGAACACCTAAGGTATTATTTTGTGTTCATCAATGGAAAAATCCTTAACCGGTCGGTTATCTTAAACCAACAAAAAACAGAATACCGCCGCACGTGTAAGACAATCGGAGTCTTCTTTAGCGCCAAATTCCGCTCGTATCCTCAAAAAACCTAGACCCATCTTAATCAAAGATCTAAACCGTTGATTAATCCTTTTTCATCTCAGCCGTTAGATTTCGTCGATCAAACTCTCATCAAAATTCAATTTTTTGATTTTTCAAAAAGATCTCAAAGAGAGAGATATTCAAAAAAGGGAAAATTCCCAAAAAAAACCCAAACTAATTTTTATTTGGACGTTTAATGCCCAATTATTTTGGATTGGAATAAAAATACCCCATCTAATTATTTGTGGTTAAAAAATACCTCATATATAAATTATTGGTAGAATCGACACGCAACTTAACGACTGTTAACGGACGTAACGGAATTGTTTAACGGTGTTAAAATTTTAATCTCATATATTTTAATCGATATATACATTCTGTTTTAGAAGACTTGCGATTAAGTTGTTGTGGCTTGTTGGTAACATGTGACTTCATTTAGTATACAGGCTCGGGTTCGAGACCAACTGAATGAAATTTTAGTTATTTTTTTGGGTTTTTTTTTTTATTTCTCTAAAACCCTAGACGTCGACTAGTGGCGGAAATTTGTGGCGGGGGAGTCTGTGGCGGAGGTTTGCGGCGGGGGATTCTGTGGCGGAGGTTTACAGCGGGGGAGTCTGTGGCGGAGGTTTACAGCGGGGGAGTATGTGGCGGAGGTTTACAGCGGGGGAGTCTGTGGCGGAGGTTTACAGCGGGGGAGTATGTGGCGGAGGTTTACAGCGGGGGAGTCTGTGGCGGAGGTTTGCGGAAGACGTACCGGCGATTTATGACTCGATCTAGGAGCGGAAGAGTCTAAAAGCCTTGAGAATTGAGAGGCTCTTGTTCATAGGTTTGATGAAACTATCATCTCTGGGATTGTAGTCGACGGCGGGGATGGGGAGGGAAAAAAATCCGATAAAGGATTATATTTGACTGGTTGGCGGCTAGGGTTAGAAAAACAGAAAAAAAAAAAAATCCCAAAATTAACCAATCATACGTACAGTTGGTCTCGAACCCGAGCCTAGTAGCCAGCCGAAGTCACGCGTTACCAACAGGCCACAACGACATAATCAGAAGTCTTCCAAAACAGAAGGTATATATCGATTAAAATATATGAGATTAAAATTTTAACACCGTTAAATAATTCCGTTACGTCCGTTAACAGTCGTTAAGTTGCGTGTCGATTCTACCAATAATTTATATATGAGGTATTTTTTAACCACAAATAATTAGATGGGGTATTTTTATTCCAATCCAAAATAATTGGGCATTAAACGTCCAAATAAAAATTAGTTTGGGTTTTTTTTGGGAATTTTCCCATTCAAAAAATCTCTGCTCCGTCTCCAAATTTTTTACTATGGAAGATTTGAATTCTAATCAGAATCTTCTGCAGCATCAATCAGATTTCTCCATCCCTGCGGCGAAGATGGATTCGTTTCAGAAATCGGTAGAACCGCCGCCGAGTTCTCCGGCGAAATCTTCGCAAGAATCAGCGACGGAAGTCACACCGCCGCAGAAACCACCGCTTCACCGATTTGGTCAAAACCAAGTTCAAAAGAATCAATCAGAGAAGTGTCGAGTGAGGTAAATTGGTTAATTTCTCATTTAATCAAATTTGTTTCGATCTTGAAGAATTAGCGATTTGATTGTTTGATATGTAGCAATCAAGATCCATTGGACTCAGGAAGAAATATTGAAGTTGAATCGAAAGAGAATACTCCAAATAAACAACAGAGACATTGCAATTGTAAAAACTCAAAGTGTTTGAAACTGTGAGTATCTCTCTCTCTCTCTTTGTTAATAGAGCAATTGTAGATGTTTTGTTTATACACAGTCTTGTGATCTTTATAGGTATTGTGAATGCTTTGCGTCTGGATCTTATTGTAATGGTTGTAACTGTTTGAATTGTCACAACAAATTGGAGAATGAGTCTTCGAGGCAAGTAGCTATCACGGCGATCTTAGAGCGTAATCCGGATGCGTTTAAGCCTAAGATTGCTGGTAGTCCTCATGGAATGAAAGATTTTCAGGTGTGTTATATCTTGTTCACTTCAAAAATGTAACTTTATGCATTTGTTGTTAGTTTTGTAACTTATATGCGGTGTTGGGAATGTTTCGAAACGGACTTGTAGGAGAATGTGCGGCAAATTCTGCTTGTTGGAAAGCATAGCAAAGGATGTCACTGCAAGAAATCAGGATGCCTCAAGAAGTACTGCGAGTGTTACCAGGCAAATATTCTATGTTCGGATAATTGTAAATGTCAAGATTGCAAGAACTTTGATGGAAGTGAAGAAAGAAATTCTCTTCTTCATAGATCTCACGTCTCTGAAACTTACATACAACAGTTGACCAATGCTGCTGTTAACCGCGCCATCGACATGTCTGCTTATCTGAACCCTCCTGAATCAAGAAAGAGAAAGAGCAGTGACACTTCACATTATGTTGAAGCTAGAGGTTCATCTGCAGTTTTATCACACGTTGTCCAAAATCAGAGGGTAAATAGTACAATCCTGTGTTTTTTTTATGGTCTGTAGCTTCAGTTTTTGCATTGAAAGCATAATTCTTTGTGTTTTTCTTGTTCCAACTAGGTAAACAGTGTGACAAGAAATGGAGACACTTCTCTATTTTCACTCCCTAACAAAAAGGTGGTATCTGGATCTAGAACAAGTGCTTACAGGTTAGAAATATCAAACCCTTCCTTTCTTTGATATTGCCCATTCGAAACTACCATGATACCAGACTGTTTACTTCTATAGGTCTTCTCTGTCAAATACTATCCAACCACGTCATGTAACAGAACTATGTTCGCTTTTGGTCTCAAAAGCGGTGAATGTAGCAAAGAAATTGTCAGGTATATATCATGCAGTAGAACAATAAGATCTTTTACATATCATCACAATGTTGCATAGAAATTGTTAAGTACAAGAGGATATGTTCCTCATATAATAAGATCTTTGTTAAGACTTAAGAGAATGTCTGATATGGTGAAACAGACAAAGGGAGGAAGAACGACAAAGACCCTTCACTTGATCGAGCCCGAATAAATGCTAATGAGATCAATGACTCTCCAGATTGTGTCCTTGATGCTAATAGAATGGACGAGAAGCCTTTATCTCCCGCAACACTTGCATTGATGTGTGACGAAGAGCATGAGATCGGGTCAGAGAAAGAGACATCGGCCCGAGTGAAAACAAGGCAAGAGAAAGAAGGCACAGACACAAGCTCGGTTATATACTTAGAACAAGAAAGACAGATCTTGTCAAGCTTCAGGGACCATCTCATTCAGCTCTCAAACCGTGCGAGCTTAAATGGTAAGCTTGCTTTTAACTTCAGATCTTATCCTTGTAGTGGATGTGCTAATTTAAGAGATTATTTTAAGCAGGAACAAATATCAAAAACAACACAAATCCAAGCTGAAAGAAACCAGAAGATGAAGAACAAAGCCATCAAGACTCAAGTTTTTGGGGCATTACTTAGGGAACTTTTCTGACAACAACTTTAGGATCTAACTCATTTTATCGTACGATCCATGTCACATTTTGTTTTTTTATGGGAAAGAAAGTTATAGGAAGATTAGACATAATTTAAAAATGGTGTGAAGTTTATGAATACCAATTTGCTACATAGCTTGCAAGTTGCAAGTTAAAAAAAGTAATCATTTTTTTGAAATGGTCCAAAGTTAGTCCGCCGCGGACTTGTTTTATTTTTTCAATCCGCACTACTACAGATTATAGTTTATGAATGGTAAATAAAAAGCGGTCCGAACCGCAAACGGATTTGTCCGCTCTAACCGCTGCAATCATTCGAACCCTTATATATCTGAATTATATCGTTGTGGTAGAACATACTTTGAGTAGTTAGAAATTTGAATTTCATACTGTATATTTCATGTTTTGTGTATGCCATAAACCTGTTACTAAACCGTGAAATCTCGACTACATAGATTTTTAACATTTGATTGATCCATGTCAGTATGTCACGTTAAAACAAAAAAAAAATTAAAATGGTTTAAAGTTTATGAGTAAAAACTGTCACCTACTTGCAAGTTAAAAAAACGTCTATCCCCAAACCAGATTCGAAGATAATGGGCTTTGCGTATCTGTTTAATTAATAATGGGCTTTAAAATAATATAGGTCCAACCAATTACATGACCATGACCCGACCCGTCCGGGAAAAATATTCCGTCTTCTTCATCATCGGCTTAACACTGCAAAAACAAAAAACTAAAAACCCTAGGCACACTCTTCTCTCTATCCTCAAAGCTTCTCTTCCTCAAAGCGATTTCTCTCTCTTTCTCGATATCCATAGAGAGAAACTTCGATCTCAGTTTCGAAATCATGGCGGCGGTCGTTGATATTGATGCCCTATCGGCTCAATTAGGGGTTAATTGGTCTGAGGTTAATCTCGATTCAATCCAACTTCCTCCTGGAAACAACTTTGGGATCGAGAGGTAAGATTTTCCATTAGATCTCTCTGGTTCTTAGTTTTTGTAGAATCTTCGTTTCAAATCTGAGAAATCTTATATCTAGTAACGTATGAACAATGAAACTGATTTGGTTATACACTGTTTTTTTTTTGTTTATGTGGTGATTGGTAGTGATGATGAAGCTGTATACCATGATGATCAGTCAGAATTCGACACTGGATTCGGTAACATTATCGTGGTTGATCACCTCCCTGTTGTTCCCAAGGAGAAGTTTGAGAAACTAGAAGGTGTTCTCAAGAAAATTTACAATCAGTTAGGTGTTATTAAGGAAAATGGACTGTGGATGCCCGTTGATCCCGATACGAAGATGACATTGGGCTACTGTTTTATTGAGTTCAATACTCCTCAGGTTGTTATCTACTTGCAGCTCTGTGTTTAGTTAATTTGCTTAAGCAATAATGTAGGTGATAGAACTAGATTGTTTGACAATGGTAGTGTATATTCTAAGAGTTTGTTTCAATGTCTGGGGCTCTTTGCAGGAAGCACAAAATGCTAAGGAAAAGTCACATGGCTACAAGTTGGACAAGACTCACATCTTTGCTGTTAACATGTTCGATGATTTCGATAGGTTGATGAATGTGAGGGAGGAGTGGGAGCCTCCTCAGGCCAGGCCCTATGTCCCTGGGGTACGTGTACTTTGAAATATTGTCTTTTGGATAACTTCCACTGAGTCTGTGCAATCACTTCTATATTGGTTATTCTCTGATTGATTCAGTGAATTCATGTGTTTGCTAGCTGAATTAGTGTTAGGATCTGTTTACGCATTTGATGTATACTAACCAAGAATTATAATTGTATAACTTTTGTTGCATGTTTTTTTTTAATTCAATGTTGCCTTTTGAGGTGCTTGTTGTTGGTAGTTATATGGTGTTTGTTTTTCAGGAAAATTTGCAAAAGTGGCTTACCGATGAAAAAGCCCGGGACCAGCTAGTCATTCGTTCAGGCCCTGATACTGAAGTTTACTGGAATGATGCTAGGCAGAAGAAGCCTGAACCTGTTCATAAGCGTCCTGTAAGTTTCTTACATCTTCCTGTGTATATCTCTTATTTGTTACTTGACTGTTTAGAGCAATGTTATATGTTATGTTACCATCATCTGAATTAATGATGTTCTCTTCCTATGCAGTATTGGACAGAGAGTTATGTGCAGTGGTCTCCTTTAGGTACATACCTTGTGACACTTCACAAGCAGGGGGCAGCTGTTTGGGGTGGTGCTGATACATTCACGCGTCTCATGCGTTATCAGCATTCTATGGTTTGAATTTCCTTTTAATTGCTTCATAGTACTTCCGTTTTTCCTCTGTTGGCCTGAAAATTGACACCTTTTGTTGATTCTGTTTTAGGTCAAACTAGTTGATTTCTCGCCAGGTGAGAGATATCTTGTAACTTACCATAGCCAAGAACCAAGCAATCCGAGAGATGCAAGTGTGAGTTCATTTTTGACTCTGTTCTTTCCAACTTTTATTTGTATATCATTTCTATGCAAAGGATTCTGATTCTGTCAAAATTACAGAAAGTAGAGATTAAGGTCTTTGATGTGAGAACTGGGAGGATGATGAGAGATTTCAAGGGTAGTGCTGATGAGTTTTCAATTGGAGGACCTGGTGGTGTTGCTGGTGCCTCTTGGCCTGTTTTCAGGTAATCTCTTCAACTGCATGTCAATGTCCTAAAAATAAACAGTCAAAATCTATCCTCTGGTCCACTATTATGCACATTTGTTTATATCTTGTAAAAAATTTCTGTAGATGGGCTGGTGGAAAAGATGATAAATACTTTGCCAAGCTCAGCAAAAACACCATCTCTGTCTATGAGACTGAGACTTTCAGCCTAATAGACAAGAAATCCATGAAGGTTGATAATGTTGTGGATATTTGCTGGTCTCCCACTGATTCTATCCTTTCATTGTTTGTTCCTGAACAAGGTGGTGGAAACCAACCTGCCAAGGTATGTTTTTTTATCTTATGTAAATGAAAAGCCCTGAAACCTCAATACGCTTCGGTTTCTCTGCGAGTTGTTTTGTAGTTACATGTTGTTATCCCTTTCTTCAGGTTGCTCTAGTCCAAATCCCGAGCAAGGTGGAGCTGAGGCAGAAGAATCTCTTCAGTGTGAGCGACTGCAAGATGTACTGGCAGAGTAGTGGAGAGTATCTTGCTGTTAAGGTTGATCGATACACAAAAACTAAGAAGAGCACATACTCTGGATTTGAGCTTTTCCGTATCAAAGAAAGGGATATTCCCATCGAAGTTCTTGAGCTGGATAACAAGAACGACAAGATCATTGCTTTCGCTTGGGAGCCCAAGGGTCACAGGTTTGCTGTGATTCATGGTGACCAACCAAGACCAGATGTCAGTTTCTACTCGATGAAGACCGCACAAAATACTGGAAGGGTTTCAAAGCTCGCAACGTTGAAGGCCAAACAAGCCAATGCCCTCTTCTGGTCGCCCACAGGCAAGTACATCATTCTTGCTGGATTAAAAGGTTTCAATGGCCAGCTTGAATTTTTCAATGTGGATGAGCTCGAGACAATGGCCACAGCTGAACACTTCATGGCCACGGATATCGAATGGGACCCAACTGGAAGGTACTAGTGTCTTAAAACTAAACAAGTCCATTGGTTGGTTTCTCTTTGTTCCAATTTGTGATGTTGTTTGCACTTTTTTATTTTCAAAGGTACGTTGCAACCGCAGTGACATCAGTCCACGAGATGGAGAATGGGTTCACCATATGGTCTTTCAACGGGAATTTGGTTTACCGGATACTGAAGGATCATTTCTTCCAGGTATGTAACAAAAAACTCTGTCTCAAACTAGCATCATCCGTTACTATGTCTAATAAAATATTTGTGTATGGTTGGTTACACAGTTGGCTTGGCGTCCAAGACCGCCATCGTTCTTGACTGCGGAGAAGGAAGAAGAGATAGCAAAGAACCTGAAGAAGTACAGCAAGAAGTATGAGGCAGAGGATCAGGACGTGTCGTTGCTGTTGAGTGAGCAAGACAGAGAGAAGAGGAAGGCATTGAAGGAAGAATGGGAGAAATGGGTGATGCAATGGAAGTCTCTGCATGAAGAGGAGAAACTCGCGAGGCAAAATCTTCGGGATGGTGAAGTTAGTGATGTGGAAGAAGATGAGTATGAAGCCAAAGAAGTTGAGTTTGAGGATCTTATTGATGTCACTGAAGAAATCGTTCAAGAGTCGATGTAAGTTTCTCGGTCTCTTTTGTTACCATCTCTTAGTGTTCTTCGGATCTCTTAGACTTCGCATTCTCTAAACTTGGAAGAGAAATTTTGTTTCCTTGGATATTGTTATATCATTATTAAGTTTTCGTAATTACACTTGAAGGGTTATAACATTCTTATAGAAGAAAAATCTTGGGAAAAATCATTGACAGCTACACGAATTATACGCCAACACATCACCACACATGCAGACTATTTTAATGTCTCGCTAACTACACGAACTATTGGTATTACATACGGACATCCCCGAACTATCATCGGTTATGTGTGCAACACCATAACCATCATTTTCAGATAATATAAATGTCTTGTTAACTACACGAAGTATTTTTTTTTTTTGTCAACTACACGAAGTATTTTCCATCAAATTTTTTTTAAAAAAGTAATTAAAAAATAAAAAATAACTACAAAGTAAATATTACACTATTATAAATTATATATATATATATATTATAACTTTTAATGCATTATACTTTTAAGTTAAATTAATTTAACTAATTTAATATTTATTATATTAAATTGTTAAAAATTTAAAATAGTCACTTAGTTAAATTATACATCACTATAAGTTAAATAAAACTATATAATATATCAATGTAAATTATATATACCATAACCATCATTTCCAGATAATATAAATGTATTGTTAACTACACGAAATATTTCCATCATTTTTTTAAAACTAAATTACAAAATGAAAAAATAACTAAAAGTAAATAATACACTATTGTTAATTGTATATATGCATTATAACTTTTAAAGTTTAAATTCTACATATGCAGTATCCCTTATAATTTTAAGTTAAATTAATTAACTAATTTTTAATGCACACATATGTTTTATATGAAATTAATTTAACTAAATTTTTAAAAGTGTCACTTAATTAAATTATACATGTTCATTATAGGTTTAAGTTAATTAACAAATTTTTAATGAACACATATATTTTTTATGGAACTAGTTTAGTCTTTATTACATTAAAATTTTAAAGTTAGAATAGTTATAATGTACATATATAATTTACATTGATATATTATATAGTTTTATTTAACTTATTAGTTTTTAAAAAAAATTGATGAAAATACTTCGTGTAGTTGACAAAAAAAAGAAATACTTCGTGTAGTTAACAAGACATTTATATTATTTGGACATGATGGTTATGGTGTTGCACACATAACCGATGATAGTTCGGGGATGTCCGTATGTAATACCAATAGTTCGTGTAGTTAGCGAAACATTAAAATAGTCTGCATGTGTGGTGATGTGTTGGCGTATAGTTCGTGTAGCTGGCAATGATTTTTCCAAAATCTTGCGATCAAAACTCATTCCACACAAATATTCCAAACTGAAGAAATCCAAAAAAAACAAGAGTTTATGAAATTTGGCTTTTGGATAACTTTAGGTTCATATTCATCTTCTTCCATGTGTAATACTCATAAACTCATGTGTAAGAGACCAGCACGTCGTTGGAAACCAGCACGTCGTTGGAAACCAGCAACTTCAAACGGCAGGATGTGTGTAAGTGATAATAATCCCACATCGCTAGACTAAAAACAATGACTGGGAAATAATTTCCCAGGAGTATAAATAGAGAAGTTGCTGGATTGAGCAAATTACTTACCTGGATGGGGTCAACTCGCGATCAATAAGACGAGTGGCCTAGGCTAGTGACCGCATTGCACATACCGTTGGGGTGCTATGCTTAAGGTCTTCCCTTGAGGAAGAGCCTACGTCATTATTTGTGGCAGAGGGGGTTTGCGTTCGCGCAACCCCTACCATCATTAGTCTTAATCTTGATATATTCCAATAATTACAAACTAATTATCTCGTAGGTTATCATTGAAAATTTTGAGAACTTTTTGATTATTTGTTTTAGGTACAGAGTCCCACATCGGAAGTAAGTATCAAGTTGATGGATATTGTATGACTATAAAACAAAGAGGCTTTGGTTTATATAAAAGTATCTTTGAGCTTGGGGCAATGACGCAGCTAATGAGGTCTTAACCGAGGCGCGTCTATTGCTGGTTGAAAACTATTTCCAAACCCCCTCCTAGGCCTAAGCTTGTCTTGGGCCTTCGAGAATTTCTGGAAGAGCTCCCTCCGGGGTAAAGCTCTACAATTCTTAGTTCAATATTTTTTCTTCCAAGGTTAGTTCAATAATTCGTTAATGTATATTTTCCCTTTCATTATTATTGAATCAAAGAACATCGGCTATGATGATATAAACTATAAATGGGTAATGTTTTGAACACAACCAAACTCAGCGCCTGTGTAGTGTATAAAGAATTAACCTCAAGTACAAGAGGAATACCAGCAAGAATTGCAAAGGGCTAAGCATATAAAAACTACTTGGTTTGATGACTTCAAATCAATGCATCCCAGGAAAGGCCTAAGGGGCTCATGGATCACCACGGATCCATCTTCCTGCTGGTAATTCTCCAGCAAACACACGACTGCACACGCCGTTGCGTTTAGAGTGTGGACGAAATTAGTAGCTGGAAGATTCGTTTTGCCTTACCCGTCTCCGACTTTGGTAATCCATGCAGTTTGATGCTCTTGATATCTAGGTTAGAAGTTAAAACAGCAAGCTCAAAGAATAAACTAAGGTTTGGTTCTATAGGGCTGGGCAAAATATCCGTTGGATTCGCTTCGATCCGTTATTCGATTCGATTCGATTTGAAAAATCCGGATATCCGTAACTTTTCGAAGCAAATCAAATATTAAAAATAGGTATTCGTAAAAAACGGAGCAAATATCAAATACTATAATTCAAATTGGCGGATATCCGCTTCACTACAAAAAAAGTGACTATTCATAGCACATTACAATAGCATTATTTCTGTAATTGCTATTAAAGAAGATACGCCGGATTATAGTAGTCTACTATAGCATTTTAAAAATGCTAAGCCGAAATTTCACTAATCTAGAACAGTCCGAGCGTAATATATAACATAGAAGCCAGCACTCACTAAAATAAAAAAACACAATTATCTTTAAGTTGTTTGGCGAAAAAAAAAAGCTCTAAAAAAGGGGGAAATCTCTCTCGTGGAAAACCCTCTTTCTCCTCCTTCTATCCTTGCCGCCTCTGATCTACTCCTCCACTGTCTCTGTTGCTATGGTTCAACTGTCTCTCCTATGCCTCCTCCTCCACCTCCCATTCCCCCGACCCAGACAAAACATTCAAGACTTTGGTCAAGATTCTACAGACAAAACAGGACCAGCTCGACTCACTTCTCAAGGATAGGAAGATGATTGAAAGTTCAATCAAGACTAAGCACGAAAATTGGCTCACGGATGTTCGAAATTACGAGGATCGACTCTCTCTGGTAAAAACCCCTTTTTAGATTCCTTGTTTCGGATAAAGTTAGGGTTTTTAGGGTTTCGCTCTCGTCTTAAGAATTTTGAAGTGTAATGTCTTTAATTCGCTGATTTTTTATTCAGATGATGAAAGAAATTGAAACGACAAAGATGATGCAGTTGCTTGAGACCTCTAAATGCAATCTCTTGTGTGGATTAAAGGAAAGCGATCGTTCTCTCTCCAATTTGAAATTAGGTGAGTGACTATTTGGGGAAAAATGATTTAAGTTTGCTCCTTTGGTTTCCTACGAGGCTACGACTAATAAAGTTCTATTCTTTGTTTCGTAAGTTACGAATCGTAACCAATGTGTAAATTGCATAACAGACCCTGTACGAGTTAACTGACTTTAAAGCTTGGTTTGATTTCCTCAATCTGAATACAAATGTAAGTGAAAGATTCAATTTTGTAAGCTCTTGTGGGTTTTTTTTTTGTTTGGGGAATCTTTTCTCTTTTTATGAGTACAACCAACGTTTTATACAAACGTTAAACTTATCCTCATTCCTGTTTGCAGGTGGATGGTAAGTTGGAATCTGCAAATTCAATAGAGAAAAAGACAAGCTACGGTAGAGAGTTTAGAGCTAGAACCTCTCTGTGATGAGGTCGTTGTCTTCTTCTATATATTTCTTTTGATATACTTTTTTTTTTTTGTCTACTGCTTTCTTGAGAAAATGACTGAACCATGTGAATTCTTAATTCCTTTGTAGTTATATGAGTTTGGTAAATTTTATTGTGTTCTTGGTTATATTTCAGATTCAAGAGTATTTTGCTCAACACGATTTCAGGGAAAACACTTGAAAACACTTGAGAGAAATCAAGTTTTGCATAAAAGAATTGGTGATGAGGTACCTTAGAGTATGCTTCTGTATTGGTTTCTTTTTCAAGATTTTTTATGTCTTCTGATTCTCAAGTACATGTTACTTCGCAATCGCTGTTCTGTCTTGATTTCAGTTTAGAAATCCTGATTTATTGAGTTACATTCTTGTCTTAAGGAACATGCTTGAGTGTGATCCTGTGTCTTTGTCTCTAACTCTGTTTTGTTGACCCGTTGTTTAATTTTTTCTTACCTTTAATGGCTCTCAGTATCTACTTGTATTTTCAACTATCAACAATTAAAATTTTGGTTCATATATATTGTTTTTTTTTGTTCTCCCAGGAGATTGAATGGTGGAGGTGTTCAAAGTGGAGCAGCACAACTAGCGTAAAGAGGTTTTGTGCTGAGGATATATGGAGAGGCTCTTGTTGTTAACGGCTACATATAGATTAATAAGAAGCCGTAATAAATAGGTTTTGAACTATGGTCTTTGATTTTAATTGTATATCCTATCCTTTGAAAAATTGCAATACTTATGATGTTATTTGTAAAATTACAATTATATATCTTTTGATGATCTATTGAAAGAAATATGCTTTTAACAAATTGGTTATGTAGCATATAATTAATTGGATTTCCAATATATTTATTTGGAATAATATAGCAATTCATCGTTTCATAATGTAGCACATAAAAATGCTATGAAACAACTAAATAATGGCATTAAATTATTGCTATGAAAAAGTAATAATAACACTAACAAAGTGCTATTGTATATGAACATACTATAGCATACAAAATTAATGCTATCGTAGGTGGGGCATCTACCATAGCTGCCGAGATCATAGCAGTTGTTATTTCGCTATGTATTACCTATGATAGCATATTTTCCGCGCTAAGAATGTAAGTTTTTCTTGTAGTGCTTCGCTCCGGAATACATACATATATATAGATTATTACATATATAAATTATAATTTTATTATTCTTGTAAGCGTTTTATAATTTTTAATCTCCGAATTAATTATTTGAACTATTAGTTTGAACAATTAAAGGAGAAATATATATATTTTTGATAAAATATTACTATTTTTAATAAAATTTTACAATTTTAGGATTAGATTTTTTTATTTATTTATTTTTGTTTAATTTTAAACAAATATTTAACGAATCGAATATCCGGCAAATAGTTTGAATTTTAACGGATATTCGAACAGCCGGATATCCGGTCACTAACGAAGCAAATACGAATCGAAAAACTTAGTATTCGAAAAAAACGAATCGAATAACAAATACCACCAAAAACCCGGATATCCGCTCCGTGCCCACCCGGCTGTGTCTTTATCTTTTTTTTTTTTTTGGCTCGGGGGGCTTTGTATATAAAGTTTGTGTACACGTCCGAGTCAATGATGAAACTTTTCATTTTTTCATCATCTTATTAAAGGCTGAAAGAGACTTTTCATTTTGCTATCATTTAAGTATAAAAAAGGACATATTATAGAACCTTGTCTTTTTTTTCTTGGTTTCTGAAACATAATTTCGCAAGGGAGATCTGATGTTTCCTGCTGCGATAGATCCTTGTCTCACCACCATCTCCGTTCGATAGATCCAACCAAAAACCTTATCGGTATTTGCATCTTATAGTGTCTGGTCCAATCGATAGCCAAAGCCAAGTAGAAGGGGATCATCATCTATGGTGTTGACTCATTGGTTGTTCTACCCTGTGCAGATTTTCCATTCACAAGCACTGATGATGGCTTGGAGGAGAACTTCCAAAGCACTGATTTTGTTTCTTGCTGTCCAGATTTCACATATAACTCAAGGAGACAATGGTCCCTCTCCTTTACCAGTTGGTGCAAGGCAAGTGATTTGTATAACTTTTGATTTAATTATTTTCAAATTAAAAAAAAAAAAAAATTGTGACGACAAAAATAAAAGTTTTTTTTTTATTATTAAAGAAAATAAATAGGTATTTAAAGTTACTGAAATTTACCTAGTTTGACCCAAATCTTAGGAAAAATAACTAGATTAACACCCAAATATTGTGGTTTATTAGAATAACACAAATTTTGTGTTAAAAGACCAAATACCCATTTTATTTTCAATTCTATTAAAATAAACTAATTAACATATAATAATTAAATTAAATAAAAAATTAGAAAAAAACAAAACGAAAAAAATATAAAAAACGAAAAAAATACAATAAGAAATTTTTTTTAAAAAAAAAACGAAAAAAAAAATATTAAACAAAAAAAATTTAAATTAAAAAAATTATATATATAACGAAAAAAATAGAAACCAAAATAAAAAATTGAAAAAAATGAAATAAATAATACAAAACGAAAAAATAGAAATAAAAAAAATAAATATATATCTAAAACGAAAAAAAAAACTTAATCATATATTAACGAGGAGAAAGCCACACATGAGCCATTTAATGTAAATAAATCTGTCGCGGTAAGAATATGTCTGTCATTACCTTATTATGCAGATTAAAATTTTATTTTCATCGATAAAACTGTCATCATATGACAGATTTTTTTATATCCTATCTGAAATCTGTCGTAATATAAAAAAAATCTGTCATAACATAAAACATTTCGGTTGCAAGTATATGTCATTCTAGCAATTTTTATTTTTAAATAACAAATCTGCTATCACACTCCAGATTTTTGTTTAAAACAAAAAAAACTGTCATTACATAAAATAAATCTGCTATCACTAATAAGTCAAACTAGTAATTATCTTTTTATTAACAAATCTGCTACATTATGACAGATTTTTATCAAAAAATATAAGTCTGACGCCACTGAAACAATAAATCTGCCACATATTTGAATAAATCTGTCAAAATTACAAAAGTTTGTGGTGTCATCATAAAATAGTCTGTCGTAGAGAAAAAATCTGTTACAAATTAAATATCAGTCGTAACCTATTTCAAGTAAATCTGTGGGTGACAAAAAATCTGTCGCAAAAAATCTGTCGTAGACAAATAAGTCTGTCATGGAAATTAAATCTGTCACAACTAACCCAGCAGATTTTTCAAATAATTTTTTTTTTCCAAAAATTTTTTCACCACGTTTTTTTAATATATTTAAGGGTAATTTTGACTTTTTTTTTATTCCTAACAAAGAGAGAAAGGGTATTATGGTCACGAAAATAACCCATTTAACCCTTAAATTTTTTAAGACATTCTTGTAATAAGTCATAATTTTTTAAGACATTCTAGTAATTAAAGTCTTAAAGTTAACTAAAACACGTCATTAAGAATCAGGTGGCTAGGCTAATTGTGAAAATTTGCATGCCGTTGACATAATTTTCTTAACAAAAAAAAAAAAAAAAACAGAACACCGAATCTTTTTCTCCCACCGATCACCACCGGAGTTATGGAATCGCCGATTACTCAAGCCCATGTGTTTAGATCGGAGTTTCTTCGTCTTCTTCATAGTCGCCGATCACCCAAAGGTTATAATCAAAATTTTAATTAGATTGATTCTCCCACATGTTATTAACTATTATTTCATTTAATTTCCCAATCTCTTAATCACAGATTTAATTGATTTATCATTTTTTTCCTTAAAACTGTTTGATTAATCTCTAAAATCTTAATCTCCAGTTCCATTAATAGCCAATTCTTCAAATCATGTCGAAAATCCTCTCTTTCAAGCTGATGTTCCTTCTACAAAAGTAAGATCACAATCCTACAAATTTTCATTTCATTTTTTTTTCTTCTAAATTGATCTTTTTTTTTTCATTACCAAACACAGGCAATAGAGTCTTGTCCAAAAGAAAACATTGGTAACTTAAAAGAAATGCTTAAAGAAGAAAACCTTCATTTGCACACTGAGGTAACATTTTTTATATATATTCAACAAATTTTCTGATATTTTTTGTATGTGTTAAATTGTTTTCTATGTAAATGGTTAAAGGATTCAGAGCAAGGGAAATTACCTTTACTTATTTTAAGCTTGAAAGAGAGGACTAAAGAAAGAAGGCCAGCGATTGTGTTTATGCATGGCACAAACACAAACAAAGAATGGTTAAGACCATGGCTTGAAGTAAAACTAACATCAATAACTTTTGATTTCTCTTTTAAGCAACATTACTTTGTTGATTAATACTTTTTTTTTTACTTAGGCATATGCTTCGCGGGGATATGTAGCCATCGGTTTAGACTCTCGGTACCACGGTGAACGTGCTGATTGCAAAACTGCTTATCGAGATGTAATATCGTTGTTACGAATCATCGTTTATCTAATGATTCTTCTAGTGTTTAGAGTTCTGATATGGGTTTTTGGTGTAAATATTGATGTAGGCTCTTATATCATCTTGGAGAAATGGAAACACAATGCCTTTTATCTTTGATACTGTAAAAACATTTGTCTCTTTTTTAGCTTTTATTTTCTGGTTTCGCTTTAGAGTGTAACACATCTTATCGTTTTCTTTTTCTTTCTTAGGTATGGGATTTGATCAAACTAGCTGAATATCTTACTCAGAGGGATGATATAGACCCGAAAAGGATAGGAATCACCGGTATTTCGCTAGGAGGTCAGTCATACAACAAATTGAGTAGCATGATTTGTAGTTATAGTTATACATTCTAATTTTGTTCATTGTGAAAGAAACATACAGGGATGCATGCTTGGTTTGCTGCTGCAGCTGATACCCGCTATTCCGTGGTTGTCCCTTTAATCGGTGTTCAGGTGCAAAATCATCATTAGTTTCTTTTGCTCTTTCTTAGCCAAATACCGATAAACAGCGTAGCAACTATGAGGCATGTTCTTGTTTGTATGAGGGTGGTTTCCTAATTCGAAAACTTTTCAATGTTTTTGAATGTTGGGCAGGGATTTAGATGGGCAATAGACAATGATGAGTGGGAAGCAAGAGTCAACAGTATAAAACCTTTATTTGAAGGTCAGATTTTGAAAAACACAATGTGATTCAATATAATATGTACGAGGATTATAATTCCTTTGCTTTTGTTTTCTTCTACGGTTTCAGAAGCAAGGATCGATCTCGGAAAGAATGTAATCGACAAAGAACTAGTCGAGAAGGTAAAGAAGCTTGAAAGTGACTACGAATTCGAATTGCAACTCAATTATAATTGGTAAGTATTTATTGACATAACAGGTGTGGAACAGAATAGCTCCTGGCCTAGCTTCTAAGTTCGATTCGCCTTACTCATTACCAGTGATTGCTCCGCGGCCTCTTTACATCCTTAATGGTGAGCACAATCGATATATATATATGCTCATTATCTATCGACACACTTACAAGTTTTGCCGCGTTACATATGCAGGCGCAAATGATCCTCGATGTCCTCTTGGCGGACTAGAAGTTCCGTTAAAGAGAGCTGAGAAGGCGTATAAGGAAACTGCTTCTCCTGAAAACTTCAAGGTAAACCACTGATCTAGTCTATAATTCTATTGCAACCAGAGAGAGAATTTTAAAAAAGCTTTTGATGTTTCGAGAGAGCAGTTCATAGCAGAAGATGGAGTTGGACACGAAGTGACGAGTTTCATGATCAAAGAATCATCAGACTGGTTTGACAAATTCCTTAAACAAGAAGATAAGACTTGCGATTAAACCGATTGTAATATTGGTAAAATTGTGAACTAATAAGAAGAATCATCTCCTTGTAAAACTTACACATGTGAAACTTAATAATGTATTCACTCTCGCAAATCATTATCATTACAAATTCAAAGAAAAAAGCAAGAGGATCAGGATCATCATCCTTTCTTTGGCATTGCGGCGAGGCGTGTGTACATGCGTGCCATTGAATTGAACCCTCTCACATCCCCAGATCTTAGAAGATTCCCTTTCATAGCAACAACCCCAACAACAAAAGTGTCAAAACACACAGATTTCAGTAAAAAGCAGTTGCATACTATGAAACACTAAACTAGCTTTGTACCTGAGTCGCAGTTAAGCGGACTGTCCGGCTCAGGATGAGCCATCAACGCTATGATAGCTCTACACACGGACTGAAGCGTCCAAGCGGGACTCCACGCATTCTTCAATATGTCGAGGCAAATTTCTCCTGTCTACAAATTCCAAGTAATAAAAAACAGTGCCCTTTTTTTTTTACCGGAGAGATTATAAAAACCGCAATCATCGTTTCATTACCTTGAAATGCACATTTGGATGAAATATTTTGGTTAAGAATCGCACTTGAGGAGGTTGCAAAGGATATGGTTCAGGAACAGCAAAAGCAAGCTGAAAAACACCGCCTTCATAAGGAGTCTCCGACGGTCCCTGCAATAATACAACAACAACGACAATGTTTCAAAAACAGAAACCACAAACTTTCCCTGCAAAATGAAGGAAGCTTTTCGGTTTTCTTATCAATAATTTCTGCGAAAAAAAACCTTGATAAGAGCGGTCCATTTGAATATGTTGGTATCGTCACACACCAATTGAATATCTGGATCAGCTACTTTCTCTCGCTGAACCTCTTTGTATTCTTTAAACAGTCTCGCTCTTGATGCCTATACATGAATCAATCAATCAATCACACACACATACTTAGTCACAGTTTTGCAAAAAAAAAAAAAAACATAAAAATTGGCAATTTTTTACCTGCATCTCTCTAATTGTCCAAAAAGAACAAGATCGAATTTGTCAACTGCAAAACAAAGGATCTGAAAAATCAAGAACTAAAAAAAAAAAAAAACTAGTTCTGCTTGGATATTTGCAGAGAGAAACCAAACATATCACATGATTAAAGAATAACGTGCACACAATGCTCAAAGCCAGCTCATATCTATACTAACGTTCATGATACTAATCTCATATCTATACTAACGTTAAAGAATAACGTTCATGATACTAATCACTATACTATTCTAAACTAAAGATGAACTAAGCCAATATTGCTCTAGAATTTTTAAACAATAAGCATTCATAGAAGTAATTCACAGCATTCATAGCCTACATGGAGATCAAAGTCAACACAAGAAAACAAAAAACATACAGTTGGTGATGTAACTGAGGACAATGAGAAGAATCTGTCTTCAGGCTGAAACTTTCTTGACCTCTTAGCACTGCAAAATGACCTAAGATTTTTTTTAAAAATTATCATGAAAGCAATAACAAAGCTTCTCAAACCAGTACACAACAAGATGAAGCTAACAAAACAAGAAAGAAAACAAATAGAGTTCAGTCATAAAAAGACTAACAATGCCAATAAGAAGAATAACACAGAAGAAAAAGAAAGAAACACATAACAAAGAGCCAAAGTGACTAGCTTAAATCAAAGATTCAGAAAACTAAAAGAAGAATGCAAAAGCAGAAGAGCTAACCTACACCTAATGACCTATTACAAGCGTATTTACACATGGAGAGACAATGGAGGAAGGGCAAAAAACGTCTATCATAATCAGAGCATCACTAAAAGAGACATGGAAAACATCTAGCTGAATCTTCACAGAGAGAGTTCATAATGTCATCATCAGAAAGCAACGAGAACTTTTACAATTCCAGGATCCATATAGCTCACTTAAGAGCCATCGAATAAGAACTCACAAACCCAGAAAACCCAAAACCAAGCTCAAAGAACAACGATTGATGCAGAACATGAAGAACCAAGTTCAAAATGTAAGAAATTAAAACCTTGTAAAGAAGAAGGCTTTGTTCCGAGGTTAAACTCTGAATCTCATTCTTCTGCAATTGAACAAAGAATCAGCCATAAGCCAAAACTCAAAAAACCCACAATAGAGATTAAAGAGAAAAACCCAGAAAGCAAAACCTTAGAAATCAATTTTGATGTTGCACAAGGGAAAATTAGAGAAATTACTTCGACTTTGGCTGGAGGAGTAGAGGTTTCCGATGGTGGATCTTCGGCTTGGGGTGATGATTCCGGCAAAGAAAGAGGAAGTTCCGGTGGAGTTCGAATCGGAGAAAGTTTCTTTTGCCTCCGACGACGAATCACTTTGGTTTTGGTTTGAAAGATCTCGATCTGTGATGGGAGTAAACAAAAACTAGTGTTACGAATTTAGTAATTATTCACTAAACATAAGGGCATTTTTGTCATTTTAGGCTTTTAGTCGCAACTTTTCCAATCGCATCGCCAATTTACCTTGCGATCAAAATTTCAGTCGCCAATCGCCGCGAACAACTTTCAGTCGCAGTCGTAATCGCAGGAGACCTGCAACTGCCAAACGAACAGACCCTTTGTCAAGAAATTAGGGCTTTTTCTTGTAATTCACAGACGCAATTATCTGATCCGGTAATTCATTAGGTAAAACTGTTTTATATCCAAAAATAATGATAATTAAGGTTAATTAATGACTCTGATTTGAGATCTTGAAAGAAAGAGATAGGAGGGAAGCGAAACCATAATTTGACATAAAAGGAAGAATTAACGAAGCTTTACCTGCAAGTATGAGAGAGAGAAAACGACGAAGAAGAAGAAGAAGAAGAAGAAGAAGAAAATGGCGAAGGAACTTTTATTTTATATGTAGGTTTTTTTTTTCCGAACCATAAAATGTTTTATTAAAAACTTTATAAACAAACCGGATGATAGAACCGGTGCGGTGGTAATCGATTGTCTAGTGGTAAATTGTGGTGATTACTATTTTTTTTTTTTTCCCAAAAGGTTACATTTTATATATCATCCCAACTGCATCATCCATCATTGGAAAATCCAAAATGGAGAGACAAGAGTAAGTTACAAAATTTCAACAACATGTACAACCTAACAAAGATACGTAAAGTACAACACAATTTCTAACACTAAGGAACAACAGTGAAATGGTAACTTGTTAACAGCAGAATCATAACAAAAACCAATAAGACCAAAACTTGAAGCTTAAAAGCTTGCAGCTGATCTCATCGCATCCATCATATGCTTGATTATGATTGCTTCTTGTTCACCATCATCAACCCAGTTTACGCTTAGTAATAGAAAGTATCCAAAAAGTAGAACATAAGAAACTATAAGGGTTTACGAGAAATAATTAAGCCCAATAGAAAGCCCATATAGTTATTGCTCGTGAGAAAATATCTTGAAGCGTATCTCTCTACACGTGTCGACCAGTGGAACAGAAGAGGACACGATGCCAGAGAAGAGATAAACTCTTCCACGCCAACCTCCGCACGCTTGAAACTTCCGGTGAATTAAATCGTCGTCGGAAAAACAAAATCCGAACATGATTCATTTGCAAAGATATTGAAGCTCCGTTAGTTTGACGTAGCGGCTAAAAGGCAATTAAAATATGTAAAGGAACAAATCTTCTTTTCATCACTAAGACACAACCATATCTGAAATTCTCTGTAACCCATAGATCCAACAACACAATCCGGAGTAGAAGTAAGCCGTATAAAACGATATCACCGGAACTAAGACTGTGGAGATTATTCAAGCAAACTAAAAACACGACAATGAAATAGCTGTGACAAAACCGGATAATACACCGGAGAGCGAAACAAACAACATAATCGAACCTTGTCCGGGCACGAAAGCCAGCCAAACGGTGCTACGGAGCCACCGATGCCGGAGAGAAAACTGGCCGACGTTGCTAAAGGAGCCAACGACGCTAGGCAAGAGCCGACCAACCATAGCTAAAATAGCCAAAAGATGTCGGACAGAAGCCGGAATTTAACCGGACGGCGAAGAAAGAAGCCTTTCTCTCTCTAGAAGATTTGAGAGAGATAAGAGAGAGAAGGCTTCCTGGTGATTACTATTTATCACAACAACGTGAAAAAAACTAATAAAAAGTTTGGAATTAGTTTACTAATAAAAATTAATTTATATATAAAAAATATATAGAATATATATAAAAAATAGCTTCTCAACATTGATCAACCTTATAACTTGAATCATACAGAATATCTAAAAATTATGTCATACAAAACATTAATGCCAAATTGTATTTATATCCGTACGTAGAATCACAAATATTAAACTAAAATAGAGTTAACATTTTCAGTTTAATATGTACTAACGTTAATCCTTTGATAACGCAAAAGTTGCTGGTTCTGATCACCTGATAACGCAAAAAAAAAAAAAATACTTCTTCTATCTGCAACGTACAACGAACAAATGTTTTCCCAATCATGACTTTGACATTATGTATAATATTCAAATAATACAGAATGTGTATGAAACGAAATATTTCTTAAACTTAGCTTACTCAATATCCAAAAGACCCAGCACAACGTAAAACAACAAATCACTTAAACTCCATTTTTGATGAAGAACTCTGGTTTGTGAATTGTTAATGCATTGAAATTGTTCTCGACGACCTATAGAAAATCAAACAGAATATTACTTTGATAGCAGAATAAAAACAAAGATTTTAATGTAAATTGTTTCAAACAAAAGTAGAAACTTACATAGGAGAGTATATGGTTGGAGGCGATAGAACCTACCAGGCTACCATGGAATTGAATTTAACCATAGACAATATGCAGAAAGAACTGCATATATTTTATAATGACTATATAAGAGGATGATTAAATAAATTGTATGCCTTCTTTCAAATTTCGGTGAAACGACAACATGAGAAAATTATTTTAAATAGGAGCAGATATCTACTGACAATTGCTTTATATAGGAGATGAGATTGGTTAATGGAAGAGGAAAACCGTGGAGAAAGTGGTTAGTTTTATAGATTGAAAAGATCGTGGGAAAGTGGGAAAATGGATAGTTGGAACTTGAAAGAAACTGAATGATTTTCTTAGCTTGCATTTTTTTTTAATTAATTGATCTTTTAAATTATGAAGTCAAATCTAAGAGGTGAAAAGGTGAATAGTTATTTGTAAAATGCTTACTGGATTTCGTTGAAATAGACATAAATTTTAAAGGAGAAATTTTTTGTTTTCTTTTTTTTCCACAATCTCACTTTTGTTTAATTTTTTTATTTTAATAATTTGTACACACGTTAGCTGGTTTTACGCTTTTAGTCGCAACTTCTCCAACCGCATCGCCAATTTACCCTGCGATCAAAATTTCAGTCGCCAATCGCCGCGATTGATCGCAGCGTTTAGTCGCAGGTTCCTGCGACTGCTAAACGAACAACTTTCAGTCGCAGTCACAATCGCAGGAGACCTGCGATTGCCAAACGAACAGACCCTTCGTCAAGAAATTAGAGTTTTTTCTTGTAATTCACAGACGCAATTATCAGATCCGGTAATTTATTAGGTAAAAGTGTTTTATATCCAAGAATAGTGATAATTAGGGTTAATTAATGACTCTTATTTGAGAACTAGAAAGAAAGAGATAGGAGGGAAGCGAAATCTCCAACAAGGTTATTTTTTCATTAATTTTTTTTTTTCGTTTTTCATTTAAAATCTGATAAAATTTTATTTTTTAGAAAATAGAAAAAAAATCCTGAAAACTTATTTAACCTAAGGCTGTCATCGTTCCATCTTCTTTCTAATTTTTCGTCTTTCTCTAGCATCATAAACACTACTGTTCTAAATTTTTTATCCTTTTTGCTCTCAAATCATCAATTCTGCCTCAGTATTTCATACATGTACTAAATTCATCTTATAAATTCCGGTTTCATTTAGTAAGTTTTTCTTCTTTTTGCTTTTAAACTTCTTATCTTTTTAATCCAAGTTTTTTCAATCATTAACCATAAACATATATAATATAATTAATGGGTTAAATTTTTACCAACGAAAGGAGATTAAGTCTCTTTTTTGTGTTGTCAACGTTTTGTTCTAATGCCACCATATTCAATTATATTATAATGTTTTACAAGGAAAATTTTTTGTTGTGATCTATGATGCTTTAAAATGTTTAGGCTTTCGTTAAACATATCCAGTTTTATATTTGGTTTAGTCAAAAAAGTTTTAAGTGGCCTTTTTTTTTGAAAAATACTAGGGGTGACCCAATTCATTCACCCCTTTTATTTCAGCCAATCAGAATCTGACACCTAATAATATAAAAAGAATTTAATTTAATTATAAAATCTAATTTGTCAGTAAAACGAAATTATGTATCGGTTTGGGTTTATTAGAAAAGGTCAGGGTTTAGATTTTATGATTAAACGAGATTAAATATCGGTTTGGGTTTATAAACGGATTTAGATTTTACAATTAAACGAGATTAAATATTAGTTTGGGTTTAGAAAGTACGATTAGGGTTTAGATTTTATGATTAAACGAGGTTAAATATCGGTTTGAGTTTATAAACGGATTTAGTTTTTACAATAAAACGAGGTTAAATATCGGTTTGGGTTTAGAAAATACGATTAGGGTTTAGTTTTTTTACGATTAAATGAGTTTAAATGACGGTTTGGGTTTACAAAGAAGAATTATGGTTTAGATTTTGTAATTAAACGATATTATATATCGGTTTGGATTTACCAAAGGGTGGGTTTTTAATAATTTAATTTAATTATTTTACTTTGATAATATTAATTGTTTAAATTTTTTTAATCAGATGACATGGCAAATTCTGATTGGTTATTAAAGAAGGGGAGGGGTGAACCCAAGAATTTTTTTTTTTTTTTTTTTCTGTCGCTTGTAGCCTTAAAATATATAAGAGCATGATTATAGGTAGTCTCTTAGAAATTAATCTTAACAATATTTAAGTAATTTATTTGTAAAAGTGATTGTTAAGAGATAGTATTTTTGAGTTAAGATTTTTGTGTGATTAATGGTAGACTCTTAACATGTTGTTCTTAGAAAAAAAAATATTAATATAAAAATAAAATTTATAATTATAGAAAATTTAATAATTGTTGCAAATTAAAAAAAATTAAAACATACATGAGATACAATTTATAACATATATAACATAAAGCACAAATGTTTTAAATTTGATTTCTGCAATATTTTGTTCATATATGCTCGACCAAATGGTGATATCCAATTTTTGACTTTTCATTGACATTAATTTATTATTTTCTGTCACAATTTATTAGTTTTAAAAGTTATATAATTTCTTTTATTATACTAACAAATATAATGACTAAAACAATTTTTTCATCCACTAAAATAAATCATCTATAGACATAAAATTTACAAATATTTTTCTCTGTTTTGATGTATTTTGTAGAACATTTTTCCATATTAACATACGTTATTTTGGATATGTTGTACATATTTGGGAGTGAAGGCAGACCAAATCAGAGATAAGTATTGAGTAGTGCAGACGTTTGTTTCTATGTTTGACCATCTCATTTGCTTTTATTTTCTCTTCAAATGTTTCCCTGTTTTCTGTCACATTGCTATGTTTCTATCCTCTGTTTCTCTTCCCATCTTCTCTCTGTTTTACTTTTAATCCTTTGTCTTGTATAGATGGGTTTCCTACTATCATCCTTATGAATTCAACAATGCTCCCATTTCTTCAGAATCATCTTCTTCCCTGAACCAAATCATCATTCATTCATCATTCATCATCTAAGTAACTAACATACACATAAAAATAAGGAGAATCAAAAACACTTACATGGATCAGTCACATACTGCAGCTACCGTCTTGATTCTTGATTCCCATCAAAGCACCTTTAGATGCTAATCCATGGAAAACGATTCTTGACACACGAAACAACTCAGTTTAAAAGACAAACTTGCAAGCGTCTGACGATATGCTTGAGTACAAGCCCTGGCTATGATTCCAGAGCCCATCACAATCAAACTTGTCAAACTCTTGCAGCCTGCACACAAATTTAAGAAATTATTGAAAGTTATACGAAAAAGAAAAAAAATTTACCTATGCATTCAAACAACAAAAACCAGCTCAACTTTAGGATCTCCACATGTGAACGCAGAGGTTTTGATAGATCCTTTGATTCAATCTGCAGAAGCCAAAGGTAATACTAACTCCAAGGTTCTGTTGTGTTTGAGACTTGTATTAGCAAGCCCCGAAGCAAAGGCCATGACAGCTCCAAGAGAGAAGAGAGAGGAGAAAGCTAGAAGAATCCAAGCAACGGTAGAGTGAATCAATGTTAGAAAGATTGGAAAATTGAATCCAACTCTTCCCATCACCTGCACAATTCAGCCTTACAATTACAATCACATGGTAAAAAAGGAAAAAAGAATTTGAGATTGAAGAAACCAAATTACTAATTTATTGGCAACGATGATTCCAACATCAACAATGAAATTGAAGGACATTGCATCAAACCCTTAAATTAACAATCCGATCAGTCATCCGTAAAGCTAAAAGAAGATAGAAACAAAACAGTCAGCTAGAACTGAAATCCGAGCAATGTAATAGCTGAATTTTGTCTGATTTTCGGATATCAATCGATTTCACAGTGAACTATTCAGAGCAAACAGATATGTAGAAGGAACCATTGTTCTTTGCGCTGGTTAAGACGCCGAACTAAGGAAGGATCAGAATCGTCATTCTCCTCTTCGTCTTCCTCGATTCTCCTCCATCGGCTCAAGAGCTCTCCACTTGGGGATATTTTACTCAACATTTTACTCTCAATTTCAACACAGAAGGCGTAGTCAAGAGTTTCCGGCGACGGGTAGGGTTTCCAAATCACAGAGGAAGGAATCGAGGAGAACCAATTTGAAATGGCTTAATTCGAATTTCTGGTCTCGTTCCACAAATTCTTTGATTTTGAGAGGAAAACCAATTTTCAAAGCCCGTTTGTTGTCACCTTCTGCCACGTGGACGTCTCTTAACTTCAGTTTCTATCTCTTAATTAACAGACGTTTCTTAGATTTAATGATGACTTTGCATTTATTTTAATTCACCATAAAGGCTAAGAACACACTAAGAGACTTGCGATAATCATGCTCTAAGGACGGCTCTGCATTGGTGGTCCTTAAAGAGCTCTTAAACTAAGTTTTTTAGAAATAGTGCCAAATTTAAATCAAAACTCATATATAAACTAAGGAACGTTTATTAGTTTAGACCCTGACGTGTCACTAGGTGATTGGTTCGTTTTTGTGATAAAACAATTTTTTTTTCATTGACTCTTTCTTTCTCTTTACCGTCTCCTTTCTTTCCTCTTCACCGCTTCCTCTCCACCTCCGGCCAATACCTAGAAAACTCCACCGAGAAACACAAGTTAGGTTTCGTCACCACAATCAGATGACCGGAATTTCCTCCGCAAGCTTCAAGTCAGAAAGATTTCGATTTCAACTCCTCTTTGTATTATGGGTCGTCGTTCTTCCAAAATCGCTTTGGTGCTATTACTAGGTTCTATTACTTTGATGATATGTTTTCGTAGTTCCAATTTTGATTGATTAAAAGTGCTTTGGTGCTATTACTAGGTTCTACGAATAAACAATTTAGTGGTTTTGATGAGTCTAGAGCTCGTAATTGTTGACGCCAACCATGTGTTTGATGAAATGCCTCAGAGAAAGAGTGGGATTGATGATCATGTGATTATAAAGATTCTAACTTGCACATTTATGTTAATCTTGAATTTGATTTGTGAAGCCTTTAGTGGAAGTGTCTCTTTATCGTGTAGTATGAAATTCAGAAAGGGAATAACAATGGGCAAGAAGCTCTTATAGAGAAGATATACGAGGTGAGGTCATGAGAAGCTTTTATTGCAAAACCTAGCCATGTCGCAGATGATGCAAAGCGTATTTTCCAATCCACATGAATCAGGTAGGCCTAGAATAATCTCAACTTTTTTTTTTTTTGTGGCAAACAGAATAATCTGAACTTAAGACCCTTTTGCCATTGTGAATATATATTAAATGTTTTCCCTTGAGTCCAGCTTATGAGTCTTAACCCACAATTCCGAAGCATGCTAGATTTGAATCCTCAGTTAAGGGAAATGATGCAGAATCCAGATTTCCTTCGTCAGTTTAGTTCTCCGGAGATGATGCAGGTTAGTTGGTCCTCTATTGTCTGTATGCATATGAATTTTGAGCATGTGGTCTCTCGAAAGAAACATTTCTGTGTATCTAAGCTATTTTCAAGTAAACCTAATGTTATCTATTGTTTTTTGCTCTTGAGCAAATGATGACTCTACAGCAATCACTTTTATCTCAGAATAGAAACACAGCCAGCCAGTAAGTTTTTGGATACCCTTTTGTGTTTGGATTTGCTTAAACAAAGTTGAGCATTTACATGTCCTTTATGTATCTTAATTGTTTTTTTTCGGGTTGTTTAGTGTTTAGACAATATTGTAACTAGTAAATATTATTTAGTGAACGATATCTATATTAAGAAAAGGATTGAACTAAGAGTAACGCGTAAGAGGGGTGATCATGGTACTGGAGACAAGCATCAAGATGACAGTGATGATGTTGGCGACAGGCTTCTCTGTTGAAATTTGCTAGCTTTGAATTTAACTTTGCCTTCTCTGTGAAAGCTTTGTTTTTTTGTCTTTGATGTGTTTTCAAATGAATCTTGTATACTTTGTCATATTATTGTCAGGAATCTTTGTTATTCAAAATGTGTTTATCAAAAACTTGTATAGTTTGTCTTCTATATCTTTTTTTTCAAGCAATCAAAACTCAAACACCAAATTTTATTTTCTCAAGGATCCCTTAAGGTTTTCTACTAGATTAACCCAAATTTTGAGTTTAATCACTAAATTGACTCACAAATAATTTGGGTTAAATGAGTTATTTTCATGCCTAAAATACCCTTGTCTCATGTGTGAAAAATAAAAAAAAATACAAAAATACCCTTCATAAAAAATTCCAGCAATTTTAGAAAAATCTGTTATCTAGTTGTGACAGATTAATTTATAAACTGCAGACTTATTTGTCTGTAACAGATTTTTTAGAATATGGTTATGACAGACTTACCGAATTTTAGCAGATTTGGTTTTGTTGACAGATTTTTTTTCATTCAACCACAGACTTTAACAATTTGTGACAGATTTATTGTAATGTCTGACTGATTTAATTTGTAAGAAGCGGCAGATTTATTATTTTCGAAAAAAAACTGTCATGTTGTAACAGATTTGCTGATTAAAAATTAATAACTAGATTGACGTCTAATGGTAGCAGATTTGTTATATGTTATGACAGATTTTTATAATGTTACCATAAATCTGTCGTGTTACAACATATTTTGTTTTTCAAAATATAATCTTTTATGTTATGACAGACTTGTTTTATGTTATGACAGTTTAAATTATATTACCACAAATCTGTCGTTTGATAGCAGATTTGTTAAAGTAAAAAAAAATTGCTGGAATGACCTTTATAATTTTGTATGTTACGACAGATTTGTAATTATGAACCTCTTTGATAACAGTGTTTTTTTTTGGCAGATTTTTTTGCTATAATAATATTTATAGTGGTGACAGTTTTTTCCTTGTAATGACAGACTTATTAGAGTAGTTACCATATTTACCACTAAAACATTAAATGTCGACATCTAGGGTTTTTGTAAAAAAAAAACGTGGCCTCCTTAGTTTTTGTGAAAAAAACGTGGCCTCATGAGAGGAAAATCTGATTTGGGGGAAATAAGATGACATAAATCGAGTTTGTGTTTGCTTTAGTTGTTTTATTTCTTAATTTTTCTGTTTTTTTTTTAATATTCGGAAATCAAATATTTTTTTTTTTTGTGAATAGAAATGTTGTAGAAATCTTGATTAAGGTTAAATGGTCTTTTTATACAAAATTTGGGTTAGTCTAGTTATCCATCACTAATGAGAGTCATTTTAGTTATTAGTGCCAAGTTTTGAGTCAATTTGGGTAATTTTCACTTAAAAAATTCTTAAGGATCCATTGGGGTTGCTCTTATGAATTATTGCCAGTTTTTTTTTTTTTTTATTGAGTATGGCATTTCAGTTATAGCCGATCTCGAGTTCCTTTGGAATTATTTGTCCAGATTTGATATATGCCAACGATGAGTTTAATATTATTAACTAATACCACTATATCTGGTTCATGTAAAAAGATAAATTTTAAAAACATTGAAAGTGTTCAAGGTTCTGAAAATTTAAGTCGCCACTACTAAATTCAAAGTAGCATCAATTGCTTCTTGACTTTTATGTATCCTAGTAACAACATGTTTGTTCTTCGTTCTTGGTGATTTACAGATTCCAGAGGAGTAAATTCTTTTTCTTCTTCATCGAGAGATATGCGTTTACATCGTTCCTTTGCTGGATTGCTCGTTTCTCTTATTTTTCATATTGGTTCACCTTTAAGTAACACAAATACGTTGCTTTCTTTTGAAACATTGCGACCACAAAGCAACCGTACGCTTGTGTCTCCCGGGGATGTCTTCGAGCTTGGTTTTTTCAGTCATGGTAGTCGTTGGTACATCGGCATTTGGTACAAGAACATAGCTCAACGCACCTATGTTTGGGTTGCAAACCGAGATAACCCTCTCTTGGATTCCAATGGTAGCTTTGGAATATCTGAAACTAACCTTGTGATCCGGGATCAAGTTAATGCACTCGTCTGGTCAACGGAATTAAGAATCCAGACATCTCCGGTGGTGGCAGAGCTTCTTGATAACGGAAATTTTGTGCTGAGATCATCAAACCATCTTGAAGACTTGTTGTGGCAGAGTTTCGATTTCCCAACGGATACTCTCCTCCCTCATATGCAACTCGGGTTGGATCCCAAAAGCTTTCTAACTATTAGGACATAATGTCCCACATCGGAAGTTGGAAGGGATCCTAAGTAATATATAAGGGATATGGGCCACTCCATTCATTGCCAATTGGTTTTGAGTTGGAAGTCCATAGAACTTAACATGGTATCAGAGCCCGATCCACACATGTCCAACCCGATCCGACCCAAAGATGGTCCAATCATCGACAAGGCCCAAAATTGATGCCGTCGATCTAAGCCCGAACATTCCGAGATTAATGGCCAAAGAGCCATTATCTCGAGGGGGCGTATTAGGACATAATGTCCCACATCGGAAGTTGGAAGGGATCCTAAGTAATATATAAGGGATATGGGCCACTCCATTCATGGCCAATTGGTTTTGAGTTGGAAGTTCATAGAACTTAACACTAACATCTTGGAAAAGCCTAGATGATCCGTCAAGCGGAGATTACAAATTCAAACTCGAAACCGAAGTTTCCCCTAAGCTTTCTGTTTGGGATAAAGGCGGGCGATTATACGATAGCGGTCCATGGAATGGATACAAGTTTAATAAACTACCTCCGTTGTTTAATTTAACACGGACAAGAGTAGGTCCCACTTGTTTGTTCATAGCAACAAACGAAACCTCTTTCTCAAGATTAGTAATGGCCTACACAGGATTGTTAATCCAGTATACGTGGAATCAGAGCACAACAGAGTGGGACTGGTCATGGAGTTTATTCAATCACATATGCGATCTCTTCAATCGGTGTGGGTCTAATGCTTACTGTGACGTGAACGTGAACACGAAACAGTTTTTAACTGTATTGAAGGGTTTGAGCCGAGGAACTCTACCAACATGACAGATGGCTGCACACGGAAGACGCCTCTGAAATGCGGCGCGGATAAGTTTATCCCACTAGTACAAATGAGTTTTCCATACACAGCAAATACGTCGTTCCCTGGGACCAGCGACATTCAAGAATGCCAGGATATTTGTGTTGTCAGATGTAAATGCACTGCATTTTCAATAACACATAACCTACAAAGTGGCAGCTTAGAATGTGTCACTTGGACAGGGGAACTTCTCGATCTCCGGCGTAACTTCAATGCAAGTCAAAAAATCTTATATAAAAGTCGATGGTTAGTTCTGATGAATCCTCCTAGACTTATACAACAATTATCATCAGTTAATTTATTATCATTTTACGAATCTTTCAGGAAAGAAGAAGAAGAAGAAGAACAAAGGCAAAATCATAGGTTTAGGGGTTAGCATTCCCACTATGATTGTCATATTCTCTGTGGCTGGTTTTTGTTTTTGGAAAAAAAAACAAAATCTAGCAACTGTCGGTAAATAACTTTTCTTGTTTTTGTTTTTAGTATTGGGTTTATAATATATGTTCGAGGAATGATGATTCATGATATATTATTCTTATTATATGTTTTGCTTATCAAGTTGAGGTGATGCCAAGTGAAATAGACATGTCTGGAGCAGACATTATAGAGAATCGACATATGGATTTTGGGATCATTTTAAGGGCCACAGACAATTTCTCTGATTCCAATGAAATTGGACATGGTGGCTTTGGTAAAGTCTATAAGGTAAGAATTATGCTTTGGAACACACTTAAATAATAATAAAAATTGGATTTTCATATTCATGCAATTTGGTTGCAGGGACTGTTACATGACGACGGGGAAGAGATCGCAGTGAAGAAGCTATTGGAGACCTCAACACAAAGCATCTCTGAATTTCAGAACGAAGTTAAGATAATTGCAAGCCTTCAACACATTAACCTCCGTGAGCATTTATAATGACTAGAAGATGCTGGGACTTGAAGACCATCTATTTGGTTAGTAATATAGTAACTTATTAACTTGGCATGCGCATGAGTTGTTTTTAGTTTATGAGTCTCAAGTTCATAATAGATAATCAGACAGATGGATTTTGGGATCATAAGTTGTTTGGCATTAGTGGGAATTTGATACTTTACCCTCCAATCTTTGTAGGTGGAACCCAAAGCTCTAGACTTAATTGGGAGACAAGATTTGGGATTATTAATGGCATTGCTCGAGGACTTGAATATATACAAGAGGAATCACGGGTTAAAATTGTACACAGAGACCTTAAGCCAGCCAATATTTTGCTTGATAGAGATATGGTCCCTAAGATTTCAGATTTCGGTTTAGCAAGAATCTGCAGAAAGAACGAGGATGAAGCTCTTACCACTGCGTCGCCTGGAACTTAGTAAGCCATCATCATCATCATCTCTGAATAATAATAGAGTTTTGCTTTAAACCTTATCTACATATATTTTGTATTAGTAAACTCATTAGCATTAAGATTAATCTTTTATTATACAGTGGCTACATGTCTCCAGAATACGCGGGAGAGGGTAAATACTCGAAGAAATCGGATGTGTACAGCTTCGGAGTAATTGTGCTTGAGATTGTAAGCGGCAAGAAGAACAGGACGTTCTCCCTGTCGGACCCCAACTGTGCTAATCTCCTCAGCCATGTAAGCTTTTAGAAGAAAGTTGATTTTTTGGTATAATTATAAAAATTAATAAGCCTTGGTGTTTTTTCTTCTTCTCTGAATAGGTCTGGATAAACTGGATGAATGGAAGTTGGGAAAAGATTGTCGATGAAATCATATTACATGATTCATCACAGTCTCGGCAAATCCTAAGGTGCATTGAGATTGGTCTCCTATGCGTCCAAAAACTCGTCCAGGATAGACCAAATATGTCATCCGTGGTGATGATGTTAGGAAACGAAACAAGTCAAATTCCCAAGTCTAAAACACCCGGTTTTTACATTGGAAAGAGTCCGGACGACCCTTCGTCTAGTACTCCTGAACCTTCTTGCTCAGTTAACCAGTGCACGGTTACCAACATCTCACCCCGCTAATTAGCGCAGCGGTTAGATGAATGGTTACTACAGTATTTTATTTTCGTTCGACTACGTCATTTGTTCTCTTTTGGTGTTTCGTTCACCTGTTTGTTAAAGACAAGTGAAAGAAGAAAGTGACTTAATATCTAAAAATAATTCGTTAGAACCAGAACCATTCGATGATGACACTAGAGCAAAGAGTGTAAAGATGGCGAATGACAATTTCTCTACTGTTGATTAGATTGAGACAATCATGAATTTTGTAGGTGGATCAAATAGTCTTACTAACACAAGAACAAGAAAGCTAGCACATCTTAAACGGAAAAAGTTGTACTTCTGAAGATTAAACTCATCGTTGGCATAGAAAAACAGGACAAATAGTTCAGAAGGAACGCGATAATTCATAATCTGAAGTGCCATACTCAATCAAAAAAAAAACTGGCAATAATTCAATACAAAGATGATTACAAGTACACAAGAAAAGAGTCTGAGCTACACCATTTGACCACATGAAGACAGCTTCTCAAAAGTGTTTGGCTCCAAGTAAATTTAGGGTTTAAAAGAGAGCATATCAGATTGGGCATTGATGATAGGTGTAACACAGAAAAGTCCTCATTCCAGTTTGACACGATCCATGTCGTTTATCACACCTTCAAGCTGCGCAATGGAAAAAATCAAAATAACAGTCAGGACTCTTATCATGCATGTGCACAAGTCTTAGTTTCAGTTTACATACCTTGGCAATCTGTCGCAAGAAGAAATCACCATAACGTTTTGCGGGTTTTGATTCCACAACGTAGATCATGTCCTGCAGTCTCACCAGATTTAAAGTTACTTCTAAAAGCACCAGAGTATCGGTATCAGAAAGATATGGAAAGAACATACATTGTTGATGTAGAAATCAATGTCTGCATTGGAGATGATCCTACCATCGGAATCAACTGAATGGGTCTTGTGCTTGTATGTTAACAATATGGTCCTGCAAATTAAAACCCCATACATGTCAAAGATATATAAAAAAAAAAGTAGATTGCGGAGAGACTTTTGGTAAAAGCCATTTATCTGGCCATGGTTGCTCCCTCACCTTAGAGTGGGCTCATCAACTTCCATGCAGTTTGCGAGCTTAGCAAGAGAAATGGAGGAGTAGACTTTCAGGAATGTCCGCACTCCCGACAAGAGCTGCTGCTGCTTTACCTCATAAAGGAACATCTTCAACTGAAGCCTGTATGCATCCTGAGATAATCCAAGCTGGGAAAGTTAAATACACAAGGAGTCGTCGTAAATTTTGTTTTATAAAGAAACTGGAGTAGTAACCTGATTGTAATTGACAAGAGGTTCCTCGAAACATGGTGGGGAAGGGGTGATAAACTTGGGGCAAGCATAAGAGAAGAGCTCATCGTAAATACCAAAGGCCTCATCGTCATACCTCAGCATCCTCATCATCTTTTCACCATACTTGTCTCGCAACTGAGAGCTGACAGAGTCATCAACGAGTTTAGGTTGAGGGCAGAGGGAGAGGCAAAGAGCAAGTAATGCATACATCTGCTCATTCTTCTTGAGTAATTGCTCGTACTGAGGTGACTTTTGATGGTACTGCTTAGTCTTGAAAATGTAGAGGAGAATCTTGTTGAATTCACGAACAGAATCTAGATAGCGTCGCAACATAAGGTTGGCAAATCCATAGTGATAGATGGTAGCAATATGGCATCCAATGACACTGGTGTAAACACCTTGCTGAGTGATGTCAATGGGCTGCAACCATTTGAGAGCAGTGTGGTAGTCACCGAGGAGGCAGTGAACACGCAAGAGACCGACCATGCTGAAGTAACCGAGGACCTTCAAGACGTTACTTCCACCGCTGTAATCGTAGCCATCAGTGGCAGTGAACTGTTCAAGGCCATGCTTGTCATGCTCAAGAATTTGGATGATACAAGACTTTTCCACAAGTGCTTGCAAGAAGTTGAGCACGCCATAGACATTCCATGCCTGAGGAGGTAAGTAACACAACAATAGAGGTAAGTAAGTAAGTAACACATTTGGTTGATGAATCGAATCGTAGGATCATAGGGACCTTATCATGCTGTCTGAGCAATGCAATCTCCTGCTCTGTTTTGTTCTTGAGCTTTGCTCTGAACTGACAGAAACTTTGGAACTGGTAGACAAACTCATCCACCATATCCCACAACCACTGGTTCGGCAACTGCATATTCACTACCCCGTGCAACACCACCTAGAAGAAGCCACTTACCAATTCAAATTCAAAGAATTCAAATCCAAAGAATTCAAAGAATCCAAAATCCAAATCAACATACAACAAACCTGAAAGAGGCTGCAATAGTTGTCATAAGAATCAATCCTCTGCTTCAACGTAGGAGATAACCTCGCATACAAATGTCGAAACCACATCTCACGGTACAGAAGACAGAACACATGGTCGTTGTCTACGTATGGAGCTATGGCTTCCACACTTGGCCATGGCGTCTCCTTGAACAGACGTTCCGATATGCTCTGGAACGATGTCTCACACATCTGGTGGATCTCGTACACGTTCTTCTCCCTTATGTGTCTGTACATGTGTACCACGAACGATTTCACCGAATCCGCCACTATATTTGGGTCGTACTCGCTCTCCCCGCCGCTCTCCCTCTCGTAGCTCGCCGCCGGACCTTCCTCGTACTCGTAATTGCTCGCCATTGTAGCGGCGTTTCGGAACAACTAGATGAAGAAGAAGACCAGAGACACTAAAAAAAAAGCCTAGGGTTTCTTTACCACTAGACCATTACCACCGGTTCATTCTTCCGGTTTGATTTGGTTTGGAGGTTTTCCCAAAATAAAATATAAATAAACATTGTATCTACACACTTCTCCAAAATAAATTTTTACTATTACATTAGCATTCCTGAAAACTTCTAACAGTAATAAAATTTATACAGTATTTAATCTTTGGTATTTTATCCAAAAAATCACACTAAGCATCACATATCAACAATTAATAGTTTGTATTATTTTTTGTGAATGTTCATTTTGATTCAAATATATGAATTCATTCGTAATACTACATAACTAGATTTTAACCCGCGGGATGATTTATTTTTAAAGTTAGTATAAAAATAATTTGTAAATTATATCTCCTTATAAAATATTTATTTATATTATAGTTTACAATTGTTATTAAGTAACGGTATATTACGAATCCACGAGACAATTGTTAATAAACTGAAGATTTAATACGTATGAAAACGGCATGTTAGTGATATTTATAAATATTGATTCAAATTTGTCCGCCAAATAAACCGTTCCGTGATATAACCCGTTCCGTAATTTCTTAACCCGTCCCGTGATTTGTTTTTATTTTAAAATTTAATGATTATTTATTATATATAAAAGTTTACAAATCATATCATTTTCTAAGACATTTATATTTTAATAAACTGAAAATTTAATCTGTATTAAAGCGGCATGTTAATGATAATTTAAAATTTTATAAATATTGATTCAAACTCGTCTACCATATAACTTCGTTCTGAAATATAACCCATCCTGTAACTTCTTAACCCGTCTCGTGATTTGTTTTCTAGAAGTAGTAATTTTTAAAATTTAACGATTATTTATTACTCCCTCTGTTTCAGTTTAGTTGTCGTTTTAGGATTTAAATTTTGTTTCATAATAGTTTTCGTTTTAGGTTTTCAATGCAAATGTTTGGTGAAAATTCCAGTTTTATCCCTACTGTTTTAATGTTTTGGCCAATGAAATTTTTTATAAAATATATTAATAAAGGGTAAAACAGAAAATTTAATGCTTTTCTTAATTTGTGTGAAAAAACCTTAAACGACAACTAAAACGAAACAGAGGGAGAATATATAAAAGTTTGCAAATTGTATTATTTTCTAAGATATTTATATTTTATAGTTTACAATTGTTATTAAGTATTTTGGTTTTATACAATCTAGTCTAATGAGACTGATTTAATATGTCTAATATTGGTAGTATTAAAAAAAAAATAAAGGATTTAATCTGTATTGAAGCGGCGGATTAACGATATTTTAATCTTTTTATTATTGTTGATTCAAAAACCCGTCCCGCCAAACCCGTCCGGCCAAAAAACTCATTTATTTTATTAATGTTGATCTTATTTATGATATGATTCTGAATCATTGTCTAAATATTTTAATCGATGTAGAACGTTGAACACACATTTTCGTCAATTGGATAATATATGTCCGTTTTTTAAATTTCGAATCACAATATATGCAGAAAAAAATTGATTTTTTTTTTACTTTGTGTATTATATGATAATTCAAAACAGTTAAAAACAAATCAAACAAAGATGATAGTAGAATCATAATTCTAAATCTTAATCAAATCTTCTAAATATCTAAATTATTAAATATGGAATATCCTGTGTATGAGTTGGGTTAAATATAACCCGACCCAACAAACTTTTTATGACCAAAATTTGTAAACGGGTCGGGTATCCAAAGTATCCGAGAACAATTTTACCCACCGGACTCAAAAGTGACTGCAAAAATACTAGTATAGACTAATAATGTTTATTTTAAAATAAATACATAAGCGGAATACATAAAAAAAAATTGATGAAAAAAATAAATAGTAAATAAATAAATAAATAAATAAATAACCGGAATAAGATGGCTGTATAAAATAAACGTACGATCATTATTTTGTATAATTTTAACTTTATCGAGGCTATGTTATAAGACCAATGTTTTTAAACCCGACTCGGGTAGGACATATGCTACATGCATTTAGCCACCACGTGTTAAATTCCAACAATAATTATGACACATGCACGTAGCCGGCATATTTTTTTGTTTGTTCGGAATACAATGTCCGATAATGTATGTTTCTTTTCGGCAAGCAATCTCACATATTTGGGCACCATTAGGTTTATCACAAGAATGTGGTGCAATCGTTTTGCTTGGACCTTTTTGGAAACACGGATCCGCATTAGCTGTTGACATTGTCAACAAAATCAATAAACTGAAAAAAATAACAACAATTATATTTTTAACCATGTTTGCTTTTTGTTTATCTCTCTTTTTTAAAAAAAATTTTGTTCTCTTTTCTTGTATTGGAATACTTGTATTTAGTCATTTATTATACATATATATATATGATTTTGGTTTTCTAAAAATAGAAGAAAAAAAAACAAAATAGTCCGTAAATAATTCATGTAAAATAGTTAGAAATCAAAATATTTTTAAAAAAAGAAATTCAATACACCATATATTTTCCCATCTAATTTGCCATCTTTAGCTCATTTTATTATACATTAGCCGAGAATTTAGCTAGACCTAGTAATTTTTACTTTTAAAATCATTTATCAAGAATAAAATAATAATCTAAGTTCCAAACTTTTATTAGTTTTTTTGACACGTAGTTGTGAACTAGTAATCACCACAATTTTAGCCCTAGACGATCGATTACCACCGGTTCTATCATCCGGTTTGTTTATAAAATTCTTTAAGTTCTTAATAAAACTTTTTATGGTTCGGGGAAAGAAAAAAACCTACACATAAAATAAAGTTTCATCGTCATTTTCATCTTCTTCTTTTTTTTTTTTTTTTTTTCCATCTTCTTCTTCGTCTCTCTCTCTTTCATACTTACAGGTAAAGCTTCGTTAATTCTTCCTCTTTATGTCAATTTTCTTCTTCTTCTTCTCTCTCTCTCTCTCCCTCTCTCTCTCTCTCTCTCATACTTGCAGGTAAAGCTTCGTTAATTCTTCCTCTTTATGTCAAATTAACAGTAATAAAATCATTAAAATCTATACAGTATTTAATCTTTGGTATTTTATCCAAAGAATCACACTATACATCACATATCAACAATTAATAGTTTGTATTATTTTTTGTGAACGATCTTTTTGATTCAAATATATGATTTCATTCGTAATACTATATAATTAATGATGTTCAAAATCTATACTATTAATTGGGAAGCATTAAATATAAAATAACCTTATGAAGGGTAGAATATTACAAAGAATGCCATTAGAAATTTTGCATTCTAAAAGAACAGAAAAAAAATCGTCAAAGGGTAAATTGGCAAATTTGCATGTTAAAAGAACGCGGATCTTGGTTAATAGGGTCGGATCTACACCTATACAATATGGTAAAACACGCGGACCTTGATAAGCAGTGACAGGGGATCCGATTGCCTGAGCGGATCTAATCTTATTGGGCTTCATGTATCTTTGAAGTATAGATTGGGCTTCGTCTATTGTTATTCAAACTGAGCTGATCGAATATTTTGTGAGATCTTCTGAAATTAATGGCATAATCAAATTTGTTAGTTATCATTTAAACAGATTTCTATAACAAACAAATCCAATCAATATCGATAACTAAATAAAACCAAATCCAATAAATACGATCAAAATTATTCTATTTTCCAAAAATAACAATAACTAGATATTGAAATACTAACAAATCAAGCATATACCTTTAAAATCCGTTTTCGCAAATATACGGGTGATGATATTCATTTTTAAAACCCTAAAATAATCTAACCGACCTCTTTTCATATAAATAGCTAATGTATAATGTCATTTAAGATACACACTAACCTTTCATACAATCAATCTTCTCTTGATACTCCTTTGAAAAATGGCTGCAAGTCTTGGCATCACCAACTTGCTGACACTGAACCTTTGGAAAATCCGAGTGAAGATTGTCCATTCCTGGACACAATACATACACTAGGAAAATATGAAAATGATTCTGGCTAATACATCTGTAAGTATAGATTCCATTTTCAATAGATCTTATTTTTTACATACTTAGAATAATCATAAACTGGTCCTATTATTAAACGATTGTCGATACCTATATAGGGTACTTTGATTGATGCTACTTTTAAGAAACAACATATGAACAAGTTTCAACGGTTCATCAAATCTGGAGAATGGAGAATTGTTGAAAACTTTACACTTGCCAAATCTATGGGGAAGTACAGGGCAACCAAACATGGATTGGTAACAATCTATACTGTTAGGATTGAAGACTTTCTGAAATCTACCCTACTATAATAATCAGTTATTTTATGTGTTTACAGGGAAAAATTGGTTTCGAAAGTGCATATGGCAAGTATTGGGGTTACTGAAATCATTTTTCAGAGAAGAAATAATGTTGTTTTGAATCAACCATCTGTTATTTTCTATCTTCTCTATTTTACAGAATCTCAAACATTCTATTCAAAACAACTTAACTTTTTTCCAAAAGTTTTCTATGTTACTAACTTCATATTAAGCAATATGATATTATGAAGCAGTAACGATGATTAAGTATTATCAAACAATAGCATAAATTAGTGTAATGTTAATCTCTAATTTTGAAAAGTCATTTTAACATAGATTGACAAATCATTGTTTTCTATAACAATTCTACTAATTCAAAAAGTTTACCAGCATCTAAATATTCATAAGAACTAAACAAAAGTATGCAATCCTGCTTATTGCACTAACCTTTAACATTGTTTCAACCTTTCTGAATAGCTCCAAAGACGACATCATTATCTCCAAAGCTTTCTCTTGGCAACATAATCATATTGAGAAAGATGATATATATATGGAAACATACTTAATTAAAATCTTATCATGAAACAAAAGCTATAGAAGAGGATTAAAACACTTTAAGTTTTACTTTCTTAAAAACTTAGAGATGATGTATGCAAGGTTTAGTATTTTGTGTTATTTTCTTAACATGATATGTCTTTTAGTAGACATTATCAGTTTGTTTTGATATTTATGCCATAACAAAAACAAAGACGCCAGAGTTTAGTAATAGCTACTATTTTCAGTTTGAATTGATTACCATTATCACCTAACATTACAAGTATCCTGAATTTAATTCAAAAAGAATAGCTAAATATGTCTTGGAAAAATAAACAAAATTATAAAATTCAGGAGATCACAAACCTTTAACGAATAGATGTGTTAAAATATCCCTTGACTAAATCTTTCTTTATTTATCTTTATTCTTTTGTTTCTCGCAATGGATCCTCCACCTGAGTACATTGGATATAGCCGGTTAATGACATGTTTACATGTTACTGCTGATCAAACAATAGTAGACAGTTTAGAACATCCACTAAAACAAGATGATCTATATGAAGTAACTTAAATCTTGGCACTCACATTAGTTAAATATACTTTTCTAAAAGTATAACAATATGATGTCACCTATCTTTTACAAATATATATCTGAATTGCTCCTATGAAAGAAGTGATTGCCTCCTGTATGTTCTTAGTTACTCTTGATGCTTCACCTGAAATATATTGAAATTTTGTTATAGCATACTTACATTTTTTAAAACAACTATTGGTTTCTAATTATCGTATCAGTTTGTTTTCCTTGATTTATAATAATCATTTTTTAACATAATTGTATTTTTAGTTATGTAAAATCTATATAGGATTTAAATAAAGTTAAACTCTTCTCAGGTTACAAAATCAAAGGAATTACTTTTCTCAAACAAAAATAGTTCTATTAAATCGAGATTAACTCTTCATCTTCATAGATTTCAAGCTAACGATTTAAAACATCTCGAAATTAATTTTGTTTTCGTATAAACCATTCAGTGAAAATCAAATTTGTATTGAATTTGAGAATAACTACCCATAGAAAATCCGACTTTTTCACAGTCCTTGGCAAATAAATCTATTCAAACATAAAATTTCAAAGATTCTGGAAAATGAATCGAGATATAAAAAAACAGTAAAAGTATAGATCTAATTAAAAATTAACCTTACCTTGATATAGAATTCACAAACTGCAAACCATAGATTATAGAAGGAGACAAAATAGCTTTATAATATGAGAATCTCGCAATTGATTTTCTGATCGAGGGGTGTTCTTCATTTTCTCGGTGAGTGTTTTTTTCCAAATAAGACAACGAATTTTTTTTTGTGAGAGATAAGACAACGATTATTGTAACAGCAAATATCTGTCCAAACTATAAATGATGTTTTCAGTCCTTTAATAAATACAAAAAAAAACAAACGAAAATACTAAATGGGTCCATGAGGCTTAATTTTTATAATCTATTTCAAAATGTTATTCAACCCACAAAATATATTGGGCTTCAGTATTGGGCCATTTAATAGAGTAGAGAACCTTTGTATTCAATATTTTCCTTTGCTGAAAGATTAGGACCCACATCACTTTGCTGCAAAGTTAATTTCTGAACTAGATCTTAAAATTTTCACAATTGCATTACCATATAATAAATTTAGAAATAGTAAAATTTTTGTTTCTTTAAAAATTAAACATTTCTATTTTAACCATTACACATCTCACTTCTGCAACTGTTCAAATAAATTTTGTTCACCACAAACAGTTGTATTTTAAAAAAAAACACACATAAAAATGATGCAAATAAAACATAAAATTTTCTTACAAATAATCTATTTATTTTAAATTTATAATTCACACAGAAAATAAATGTGTTTACCAACGTTTGAAAATAACACCCAAAAATATGTTTTGGGATCATACTACATTTACAATCTATATATTATTGTTATGTTCACTAACACAACAAAACAAATAATTACTACATTGTATATTATAATGTATACACTACAATATATATCACCAAAACAATAAAATAATATATATATATAATAAAAATTTATATAATACACATTTCTTAAAATATGAAACCCGCACGTACGTGCGGGTCAGGATCTAGTAAATATATAAGCGGAATAAGATGGTTGTATAAAATAAAAGCAAACATTGGTCTTATTATCTTATATATTGTTTTTATCGAGGACATGTTATATGACCAATGTTTTTAAACCCGATATGGATAAAACATACACACATACATTTAGATTTTTAGCCAGCACGTTTTAAATTCCAACAATGCATATGACACATGCACGTAGCCTGCATGTTTTTTGTTTGCTCGGAATACATTGTCCAGTAAGATATGATTCCTTTTGGCAAGCAGTCTCACATATTTGGGTACCATTAGGTTTATTACAAGAATGTGGTGCAGTCTTGCTTAGACCTTTGTTGTGACACAGATTTGCATTAGCTGTTGAAATCGTCTATAAAATAAATAAACTCAAAAAAACAACGACAATTATATTCTTAACCATGTTTGTTTTTTTGTTTTCTTCAAAAAAAATTCCATTCTCTTTCCTCTGATTGGAATGCTTGTAACTGAAAAGAAAATTCCGTTTTTTAAAAATAAGGAGAAAAACGAGATAGAACCGTAAAGTAGTTAGAAATAAAAAAAATAAAATATTCAAAAGATCATATATTTTTCCATATAATTAGTTATCTTTATCTCATTTTATTATACAGTAGCAGAGAATCTTGCTAGGCCTGGTAATTTTTATTTTTTAAATCATTTATTTTCTTGAATAAAATAATGATTTAAGTTTCAAATTTTTTATTAAACTTTAGTTTTTTCACGTAGTTATGATAAATAGTAATCACCACAATTTAGCACTAGACGATCGATTACCACCGGTTCTATCATCCGGTTTGGTTTGTTTAAATCTCAGTTTAATATTTTTCTGTTGTTTATTTATTATACCGGATTAGACCAAAACTGAATCTCTCTCAACTCTCAAATCTCAAATCTCAAATGTCTCAGCTTCTTCACCTTCACCGTCTCTCTCTTCCACAATCGTCTCTTCGTTTCAGATTCCCGCCTTTACATCGCCGCCGTGCAGCTTCGTCACTGTCTAACTCAACTGAATCCACCGTGTTTCGTTCTCTCACAGTCTCCAGATCTCAAATAACTTGCAGATTCAGCCAATCAGGTGAGACTTTTTTTTTACCTCTAATCGTTTTTCTTTTTTCGAGTTAATGATACATTCCCAGTGATTCTATTGGATTCTTAGCAACATCTTCTTCAGTATCTTAATGTTCAATGGAATCATCATATACACTGATTATTGTAAATTTTCTAGATATTACGCCACAATTTGAGTTGGATAAATCACAAGACAATCGAAAACCACAAAAGCGAGCCAATGGCATATTTTGGATCATACTTATCAATCTTGGCATATATGTTGCTGATCACTTCTTTCAGGTATTGACTTTGTGGCTTGTATTTAGATATCCTTCATCTACACGGTGTAGACTATTGTGACCTGGTTATCAGAAACATGATGTTTCATGTTGCTATGTTTTACATTGTATCATACGTTTATGTTATTTATTCGATATAGGTTCGCGGGATCAAATCTTTGTATTTGTATCACAATTTCCCGGCATGGTACCAGTTTGTGACTGCTACATTCTGTCATGCTAACTGGTGAGAGAGCTCTATGCTTTCTTTTTACTTTAGTTTTTTTTTTTCTCTGGCGGATGTTGATGTTTCTCGTGATTCTTAGTTTTTGTTTTTATATGTGTATGATTCTAGGAACCATCTCTCCAGCAATCTTTTTTTCTTGTACATCTTTGGTGAGAGTTCAAGATTTTCTCATAGTTGGATTTTAGCTTGTTTATTGATTCGGAGCTAATGGACATTTGGGAATCAGGAAAGCTTGTTGAAGAAGAAGAAGGAAACTTTGGTTTGTGGCTCTCCTACTTGTTCACTGGTGTTGGAGCTAACCTGGTTTCTTGGTTAGTTTTACCGAGAAATGCTGTTTCTGTTGGAGCCTCGGGAGCTGTTTTTGGGTTATTTGCAATCAGTGTCCTCGTCAAGGCACTAACTTTTTCTTTCTCTCCTTGTTTAAGGTCCTTGTAAATCAACCTCCTCATTAATATCTTGCTAATTTCAACTTCTTTTTAAACTGATTTTGTAGATGTCTTGGGATTGGAGGAAAATCCTTGAAGTTCTTATATTGGGTCAGTTCGTTGTTGAGAGGGTAAGATTTTCTCAAAATTTACTCACAACATGGGTTTGGTTATAACCGTATTCCTGCTTACAGTCCCATCTTCTTATACGTATTATGTGTTTATTACACTCTATATGAAGAGAAAATGTCTGATGATATAACAAGTGGTAATATGATAGAAGCTTTTAGAATTCAGGGACGGTAATTGTTTAGTTTATTGATCTTCATAGGTAATGGAAGCAGCTCAGGCGTCGGCTGGATTATCAGGAACTATATATGGTGGCTACTCTTTACAAACTGTTAATCACATTGCGCATCTCTCTGGTGCTCTTGTTGGCGTTGTTTTAGTTTGGCTTCTCAGCAAATTTCCTTCGGAATCTGTGGATCAAGAAGTTAAAAAGTCCCCGCAAAAGTGAAGAGACAATCGGGATAACCTTTTCTTATAAGGAACATACTAGCTGTCCAGTGAACGCAAGGCAGATGAAACGATTGATAGATTGACAGAATATCCTTGTAAAAATCTGAAGAACGGGCTCTAATCCGAGTTTCTTGGAGTACTAGTTCTTTTGCAGCAGAATTTTACGCTAGTTAAGAAGGGTTTTCTCCAAATTTGTGAGTATGCAGTTATTGAACACAGCAACTGTACAAATATCATTTTTATATAAGACCATTCTGTCGTAATGTACTGTCTGGCCTCGGTTCAGCCAAAGCCAGTTTCAAGAAGATAGTATATATTCTGGCCTCACATATCTTAATTCCTTTCGTTGCTATCTCTTGTCTGATCACTTGTAGCTCATGGACTTGTTTCATGATAGGCCTAGAGTCCACCATTTGATAGTTATGAAACTTCTTTGTTGCAAATTTTCCAGAGGCTTACATTGTACAACTTGTACTTCTTTTCCAAGGCATCCTAAATCTGGAAGTTTAACCTTATTGTAAACTTTGAATAGTTGGTCTTAAATGTAGCCTTTTCACACAAAAAAACCTATCGTCCCACGCTTGGACGCTCACCAAAGTACGTGGATTAGTATTATCAGGAGGCAGTACTGGTCTAACCTCGGTGAAATACTTGTCAAAACTCATGGTGCACAGAAAGAAATGCATCTTCTTCTACCACGACTTGACACATCGAATTTGTTAAGTTCGACGAAAGTACTGCGCTTGGTATAGACGAGACCTCAAGTTTCGACAAAGCAAGTGACAGTGTCAACTCACTGGTTCCATCAGTAGTAGCACCTCCATTGTTAAAGTTTGTCAACACTGGTATCCATCTTTTCCCAAAAGAAAAATTAAACGATGTCAGTATATAGAATAGAATAAAATAGCGGTTAAAACGTTTTAATTCGTTAAAGTATGCGTTCTGCACTAAGCATACCCCAAAGCATGTGGGTGTAGTTGTTGTTGAGCTTACTTTTAATTTATATAATCTTTGATCTTACTTTTAATTTATTTAATCTTATCTTAAAACTTATAACAACTACAAAATGTAGATTCAAATCTTGTAAATGACAACTTATTGTAGCAAATTCAGTCAAAGCATATTTTTGCAGAAGCAAGTCTGAGTCTGATCAAAGATTTTTGAGTTCTCAAATGTCTCAGCTTCACCTTCACCTTCACCTTCACCCTCACTATCTCTCCCTCCCCCATTCTTCTTCTCTTTGTTCCAAATTACCGTCTTTACATCGCTGCCGTGTAGCTTCTTTGCCAACCAACTCTCACCTCTCTGCTAACTCAACTAATTCCACTGTCTTTCGTCCTCTCACCGTCGTCAGATCTCGTTCCAGCGAAACCGGTGAGATCTTTGTACCTCGGAATCGATTTTTCCATCATTTCCTTTACACTTTTAAAAATCCAAGTAAAATTTTTCCAGACATCACACCACAATTTGAATTGGAGAAACCACAAAAGCAAGCAAATGGCATATTCTTGATCATTCTTATCAATCTTGCCATATTTATGGCTCAACATTTCTTTCAGGTATTTGTATCTGTTTGGATTAAGTTGTAGGAATGCTTTTTTTTTTGAGTTAGTATTGGTTGGTTTTTTTTTTTTTTTTGAATTACTAAGACGTTCGGGGTCTGGTCCGTACATCCTCTCAGACCGGAGAGCAGGACATCTTTATATGGTTTCCTCCCTAATGTCACTCGAATTGTTTGTTTGTTTTTTCACTATGGTATCATACATTTGTAAAATTTATTCGATATAGGTTCGCGGGATCAAATCTATGTATTTGTAAAGCGATTTTCCGGCATGGTACCAGTTTGTGACTGCAACATTCTGTCATGCTAACTGGTGAGAGCTCTATGCTAGTCTTTTTGCTAAGTTCTTTCTCTGGCTGATGTTGACGTTTTTTCCTGATTCTTAGTTTTTGTTTTTTTGTTATATATGATTCTAGGAACCATCTCTCCAGCAATCTTTTTCTCTTGTACATCTTTGGTGAGAGTTCAATATTTTCTCAAAGTTTTGACTCTTATCGATTCGGAGCTAATAGACAATGGGAATGTTTCTGTGGTTAACAGGAAAGATTGTTGAAGAAGAGAAAGGAAACTTTGGTTTGTGGTTGTCCTACTTGTTCACTGGTGTTGGAGCTAACCTGGTTTCTTGGTTCACTTTACCGCCGAATTCAGTTTCTGCTGGAGCCTCGGGAGCTGTTTTCGGGTTATTTGTGATCAGTGTCCGTGTCAAGGTAGTCTAATTCTCTTCTCTCCTTGTTCCAAGTACTTGTAAATCAATCAAAAGGACTTCTTTTAAAACTGTTTTTGTAGATGTCTCCAGGTTGGAGGAAATTTCTTGAATTTCTTATATTGGGTCAGTTTGTTATGAAGAGGGTAAGAGTCTCTCAACATTTACACAAATCATCATTGTGGTTATAGTCTCATTTCTTACTGGGAATTGTGTAACAAGCTAGTGGTACATTGATTCTCACAGGTATTTGAAGCAGCTCAGACTTCAACTGGATTATTAGAAACTAAATTTTGTGGATATATATTTGGTGGCAATGAATTCCTGACTATTATTCAAACTGTTAGACCCGTTGCGCAGTTCTCGGGTGCTCTTCTTGGTGTTCTCTTAGTTTGGCTTCTCAGCAAATTTCTCTCAGAACCAGTGGATCAAGAAGTTATACAATCCCTCCAAAAGTGAGGCAATAATTGAATGCAAAGACATGCTCTAAACCTATCTGTGTGTATTAATTCCTTTGAAGCAGAATTGAGTCACTAGTTTTTCTATGTTTACTGCTTATTAAGAGTTTTTTTTTTTCTTTCCAATTCTCTGAGTCTGCAGTTATTGAAAATAGCAACTGTACAATACTTTTTTTTTTTATACAAGACCATTATGCTGTAATGTACATATAGTGAGAGTTCTCAAAGTCTAGACTCTGGAATTTCAACAGAAGAATAGAAAAGCCAAATCTCTGGCTTCAGTTCAAGAACACTGTACAAGAATGTACAAACTGTCCACTGATCCCAAACTGTGCTTGGGACTGCTTCTGGCATATGATTGGCACTCGAGCTCCGAGTTTACAAGCAGAAAGATTCATCGCTTTTGCAGTTGGAAGCTCCCGTTTCCCGACTGGAATCTGCAATAGATTAAAACTACTACCAGAGGACTGTTTTTGGTACAGCTTCTCTAACTTTGCGATCTCTATGTCCTTACATTTCAATGCATTGATAGCTTTGTTCGACTCATCAGTGAGTCCCGCGACACGCCAAGCTTCTGCTAACAGCAAGAAGGTGGAATTCTCAGGCTTCACACCAAACCCTCTCATCATCTGCAAAACCTCTTCTGCTTTCCATGGTTGCTTCACCTCTAGGTAACCCCACATCAACGTCTCAAACGTCTTTATATTTGGCGAAACCCCGAACTTGCACATCTTGTTGAAAACCCTCATTGCATCATCCATACTTCCACTGCTACACCACCCGCTGATCACCGTGGTGAAGATCACAACGTTTGGCCTGGATTCAACTATCAATTTCTCAAGAAGCTCCTCAGCTTTCTTTGGCTCTTTTGCTCTAACGTACCCTTTCGCTAAAATGCTGTAAGCGTGAGCGTCTGGTTTGACTCCTGCTTTAACCATTTCTTTAAACACTTGTGCAGCTTTCTCCATGTATCCAGCTGAGCTCCAAGCGTTCATCACAGTACTGTACGTGATTACATCTGCCTTCACGTTACACTCCTTCATCAAGGTAAGAACCTGCACTTTCATCTTTTTATTACCTACCAATTCAAGCTCTCCAGTAATAGACATTAACTAGAGTGTTAAAGTTACCTCATCGATACCATCACGGTCCATGACTTCAACAAAGCCATTGATCAAGGAATTGAAGACCACGAGGTTCGCTTCAACTCTCATTTCCTTCATTCTCCGCACAAACCTCAAACCATCTCTCACTCTCCCTTCTCTGCAATACCCTCCCACAACTATCCCACAAGTTCTTCCGTTCGGTTTCGCCTTCTCCTTCATAACCATCTTCTCAACCACCTCACTCTCAGCTCTCACAGTCTCTCCTTTCTGCACATAACAAGTTGCAATCGTGTTATACGTCACCGTGTCCGGCCTAACTCCACACTCTTCCATCTTATGCACCACTTCCCACGCCTCCTCCACCTTCTTCTTCTTGCACCAGGCTTGCACCAGCACATTAAACGTCCTTACATTCGGTCTAACATCGACATTGCTCTCCTCCAACATAAGATCCAGTAACTCAGATGATCTCTCAGGCTTACCTGCAATCCCATACCCTTTAATCAAAGTGTTGTAAGTACTCGTAGTCGGATTTAGACCAAGTTCTTTCATTTTCAACAGAGCCTGCACCGCATCTTCCATGTTACCGGACTCAGAGAAAGCGTTAATAACAGCATTGAAGAAGATAGAATCAGGTTTGGTCCCGCTCTGTTCCACTTCAGAGACTATAGAGCTTATGGAACCATACTGCTTCTGAACCGTCATTGCAGCTAAAAGAGTTGTGTAACTGATCAAAGACGGTCTATGACCAGTCTCTGCCAATGTTTTGAAAACAGTTTGCGCCTCGTGAGGCCGTCCACGTTCTATCAAAACGTTCATGAGCTTCGTTCTTGACCTCACTGTCCTACAACTACTTCCTTCACTACATGACTTGCAGAAACGATACTGTCCTGTAGTCTGCAAAAAACAAGTAAAGCCTTTTGCTCACCAGAAGGTGGAGATTTCATTATCAAGATTTTAAACTCAAGATTCGACTTATCAAGATTTCATTAAACTCAAATCAAGAAAATTGTGTAGTGATTCAAAAATGGGTTCAAGTTTAAGGATACAGATTCTTGATATTGTTTACCTTAATGAGTGTGGATCTTTCTGGTTCAGACATAGGAAGTACTTTCTTCTTCTCCTCAACATCTCCCATGTTTTGTCGGAAAAAAGAATCTGTTTCTGCTACAATGTAATTTCACAGATTCAAGATTAAGAAACGCCACCTGTCTTTACACTTCTTAAGAGATAGGGTCCATAGAAAAAGGAAAATGTTTTTATTTTATTCTGATAAGGAAGGAGGACAAAGAAATCGAGATAAGGAAAATAAACGACAAATTTTTATGGAGAAATTTGTGTTTGCTGTCCACAAATATTTCTTTTATATTTTCTATTTTGTTCTACTTTTCTCGATAATATATATTGGGCCTTCAGAATTAATGGGTCAAGGAATAAGGCCCAGTTTTGGTTTCTCCTTTACCATGTCGAGTGGACGTTATGCAGATTATATCTATTTGCTCCATATGAAGATATTTGTGAATGATTTGATTGAGAATAAAGAAAATTTTGTAGTTTTACATCCATTTGGATTAACAAGAGAAGATGTCTATGAATGCCACAAATTATATCAAAAGGACGAATCATCTTCTACTCTGCGAAAATTAATGTAGATAGATATTATATAGATCAATATTTTAATATTTAGTTCTATTTATATTATTATTTTTTACTTTTTATTTATTAATTAATATTATAAGAATTTATGGTATTATAGGTTTTTTTTTAGTTTTTTTTTTTTTTTTTTTTTTTTTTTTAATATTAATAATGAAGGCAACAACCCAATGGGCTTTAGGCCTGGTTACAAACAAACGGCCCAACAAGTACAAAAGGAGGAAAGAAAAGAGTTCGCCCTAATTAGAGTTTGGGATCAGATCCCGGCGGCTATCGGAAGCAGAAGATACGACCAGCAGTTCCGGCGAATACAAGGCGGACTACTTTGCTGCACGGTGACTGGCTTCGACTCCTCAACCGGAGTATTCGATTCCCGAATCCGAGACAAAACTAGACACTATCATTTTTGGTTTTTTTTTAGTTTTTTATAATGATTAAGTCTCTTTTATTTAGTTTTTTTTAATCTTTTTATGATTTTATTAATAAAATTGAGATTTTCTCCTTATTTCTATCATTTTTGGTTTTTTGGTCTTTTATTATTTTTGGAAAAGTTATTTTCTGGATATTCGAAGAATCAATGATAAAGTAAATATTATTAATATTTCCATTGTATTAATCATCTTCACCACTAATTGTAAATTTGAGTTTTTTTTAAGAATCCCAACACAAATAGTGCACCAAACAGTAGCATCATATAATGTACAAAAACAAAATTAACAAGAAGCGGGGATAGCTCAGTTGGGAGAGCGTCAGACTGAAGATCTGAAGGTCGCGTGTTCGATCCACGCTCACCGCATTTTTCTTTCTTTTGTTGAGCTCACTGTGTAAAACGACTTCACTTCATATTTCATTTGCATGTCCACTTAAATAAGCCTTTGGTATTTTAAAGCCCATTATATTTTTGCCCACTTTGTATGAGATTTATATGCAAATTAATATTAATTAAATTCTATATGCTTAAGTGATAGATAGTTAGATACATCTCTAACACATAAGACATATGAGCCATTGCACTACTTGCTAATTGATTCTGATTTGGAAATTTATTAATATTGTTGACATAGTATCGATTCAAACCCCGAATTAGAAATATTATTGATTCTATAGTGGAATTTAGTTCGATGTGAGTCATGGAATAACTTTGTTATTTAGAAGATGATGTGTCGAATTCATGAGCTTTATATATTGAACATGTATTTTTTCCTCCTTTTTTGACATTTTGTTCAATCAATTCCGACTCATTGTTACCAACGTTTTCGAATTGAACATATATATCTAAACATATTGAAAAGGCTTCCAAATGGAGGATAAGTGTGATCTAGTAGTCACCCACTTAACAATACTTAATTGGTCGACTAAAACAAAAATAAAAATGATAGACACAAAACATAATCTGTCTAATCTCTTAGCTCTAATTTGGCAAGAGTAGATTGGTGGGAGCTAAGAGCTTAAGACCCAAACCTCACCTTCCAACTACCCAACGATATGAATATTTTGTCAAATGCAGAAACACCAAAATGTAACCATCATCCATTAATTTTTCTTTTATTCCAATATATTATTATACCCATTGATCACACATCACACATCACACTACACTATATTTTATTTTCCATTTTGACAAGGCGCTGACTATTACGTGGATATATGTAGCCGTACATGAGGACGAAGGATCATTGTTTTCACACATCATCTTCTACTATCTATGCTAATGACTCCAACCAAATTTATAATCCATGTTTAATATTAGAGAATTAACGTACGTCCATCTATATCAATGACTAGAAATTAGGCCAATGAACATTTTGGTTATGCAGATGACAAAGATATCCATGTGCATGATGTTTTTCTAGGATTCACACACGGATTTGATTAAAAAAAATTAATAATAAATTATCAAATAAAAGTTTAGCTAATTAAATATTTAATTAGAAATCTGATACGAAAAAGTATTTTTGTGGCTGTAAATTTTTGTGTACTTAGCTTGATTAAAAAGATCACACATACACATATACTACAATATTTTATGTTATATATAATAACCATTGCTATGTTCAGTCTAAATACATTGATATAATATATATACGTGTCACGATCATGTCAGTAACTAATTTTTATAAATAAAGCTTCAATGTCTAAATACATTGATATAAAATTTATACGTGTCACTATCACGATCATGTAGATTCGAATTCCCAAGTTGTAAGAGATAGGACCGAATTCCAGTGACTCAATGTCTTGGTGAAGCTATTGAAATGTGTTAACGTTGCCGGTTTGAATCTCGTCGACAATATATAGTATCATAAGTTCATGAACAAGAACTAATATATACAACAATATCACATTATTAACAGTATAAAAAGGAAACAAGACTCAACGAATTTACTGATTTACAGGCACAAGCTGATCGATATACGCCTTTGGAAATCCCCTCACATACAACGAAAGCTACGACAGTCAATTTTTGTTTTTGTTTTTTCTATATTTGGAAGAAATATTTTAGGACCAATCAAGGAAGGAACGGGTTTCACTCAAGAACCCTAATCTTTTAATTTGGGACTAATGAACTAATCATTTCACAAAACACAACACATCTATCGTTTCATTAAGCAAAAAAAGTTTAAAATTTTCACGTGATAGTAGATGGACATTTATTTTTTTTAACGAATTTTAATTGAAGTTATTAATCATATAAATAGTTTATGGGACATTTATTAGTTTACCTATGTGCTTCAAGAAAAGAACCAATCACAATTGAAATCTCCACAACTACAACTACAAGTCCACCAATATCACTAAGCCTATCCCATAACGTTTTAATTTTCCATAATGGGCTTAGATTTACGCTTGACAAAATATGGTGGTCCGTTAGTTACATGAAGATGCGCCAAAAAAATAAAAATAGCGTGCAATTCATTTTTAACTTAGCTTTCCATTTTTAAAAATATATACCTTTGACCTTATTTACTAGAGGTAGATTTAGAAGGAAAAAAAAACAATATAAATGAAAACTATCAATTTTTCATTTAACGTTGGTCGACTTATTTACCAACTGTTAACGTATATTATTTTTTCGTCGACCAACATATATACTAACACTCTTAAAAAGTCTACATTGTTAAAAATTTAACCAACAAAAGTACAAATCTAGCGTTCAAAATTGATAAATTGACCAAAATTATATATAAATCCAGAGACATCAGTTCAAAATAATCATTATTTGCATATGATGTTTAAAGGGAAAAATACCGATATTGGTTACTTAAATTAGTTTTTTATCATCTATTATAATATTATATAGATATTTTAATTAAATTATATTTTATTATAAATGATGATCAATCTATCAAATTTACCAATATGTAACACATGCGATTATAATAAACGGTTTCACGAACAATTTCACAATACGAAGCTTTAACTACAAAGTTATTTTGGTATATTTTACATTCTAAAAGCTTATTTGAATTACTATAAATTTGAGTATATTGCAAAAAAACTCCGTGTATTTTACAAACAAATTCCATAATACAGAAGATTTTTAAAAAAAAAAATAGATAGAAAACTATCAAAGAGACAATCATAAGATGTTTGACCCAAAAAAAAACAAAGACATGCTTAAGCTAAACTAAAAAGTAAGAAAGTTTCAATTAAGCATGTATAAGTTCTTTAATCATGTTAGAATTCCTACCTTTGCTTTCTTCTTTCTCACAACCCCACTTAATCTTATAATCATTAGACAGATTGGGTAATTATTAGCTACCCCATTTGCTATTAGAAAACTTAGCACGATTAATTATTCATCACTTTGTTTTATTCTTCCTTTTATCATATTTCTAAGTAAAGCAAACAAACCGGCCAGTGTGAAATTCCCTTTAATATAATTATTGATTAAAAACCAGAAGTCATTCTCCCCCACGAATGTCTCGTGAGCGGAAAAGCAGAAAACAAAACAAAAAACAAAAAGGATACTATTTAGTTAAGTGGAGGTGAGTGGGAAAAGGATTATAGATAGACCATCTTAATTGTATTTGTATACAAATTTTTTTTTTAGTTAGCAGTTCAAAACTAACATGTATGACTAAGGAGATTAAACTAGTTGACAACTATAATATTTATTTATTCATCGCAGGAGCTTGAAGTTTAATGAAATAAAATGATGCAACGGACAAATAATCAAAATCGTACCGAACCACGACACATTACTCATGTAAACAATATTTCATATAAATCACTCTTTTGAGCAATATTAATATAAGTTGTTGACGAAAAAAAAGACAAATAATCAAAATCGTTTCTAAAACATGGATCGCCAAATTATATCGGCCCTCTCTCAAGGCAACAATCATTATTCTTATCATATAATCATTAAAGTTTTATTTGAGATTAAGTTAATAATCATGCATTAATTATGGGTCCAATGCCTGACAGATATATATAACATATAATATCACAATTGGCAAAAGTATAGAAAATCAACTATTAAGGCATAATCTTGATGTCATAGATCCGGAAACATCTTTTTTTTTAGTTGTGGTATTCATCAAGTTTTGAAGGTGCATGGGACCAAAAAAAAAATCCAAGTTAAGGTAAGACTTGCCTGCTATTTTCTCAAGAAGTAAGTTGTATTTACTAGAAATGTTAAGAGTCCGGTTTCATATTCAGATTGTCCCCAAACATTTATTTGATGAGTTGCGACATATATCAAGTTTGTTTTTTTTTTTTTTATTGGCATATGTTAAGTTCCATGAATGAAGGATATGTGTCATAAAAAATCTCTAAATTTGTTGATCAAAAACAAAAACAAATCAGAGATGTTTCACTTCTAGTGTCTTATGCGGATCAAGTCAGTTTCATTTCTTATCTTTGGAGTATCCGAGACGAGAATCATGGTTATCTAATGCACCAATTTTTTTTCGGGAAATGTTATCAAGTGTTTCCACTATTTAGATCTAGTGTGTCGTCTTCTCTTTTTTTTTTTTGCTAAATATGTAAATATCATATAAAATGATGAAAAGGTTTTACAAATAGTAAGCACCTACAATAGAGCAACCAAGGCAAAAAAAATAAAACAAGGTTACAATAAGACAACCAAAAGGATTGGGGAGAGTTAACGAATCCAAAGAATCATTAGCTTTCGCCAACGACTCCTATGTCTTCTCGAGGAGATAATGTTACGTAACTCACGATCAACCATCTTGAAGATAATATGAGGACCAAGCCGCAAGGAGTTATGAAGGACATTGTTACGCTGCCTCCAAAGATTGTAGATTACCACCTGAGCAGCAACTTTCCTAAGCAGAGAAGGCGATCTTCTCTTATTATCTTCACTTTGTAGATTGTGTCGTCTTCTCTTAATGAGCTTGTTTTAGACGATCCTTAAAAAAAGTTAGATCTTTGGGTATTGCAAAGTCGTAGTCTGGTATTTCGGAAAGTCTTGAAAACATTTTATTGTTAGTCAAGGGTTTTGTATAGTTACTCTCCTAAACAAAAATAATTTGGTTTTTGACACAACTAAAGTGAACCTAGCTCTCCGATACCGGATCAAGCTATTGGCAATTTTTTTTTTTTTTTTTTTACTAAATTGTAAATATTTCATAGATATGAAAATAGTTTAGGTTGCAATCAAAAGATTGGAAACATATACATATGGTTCCAAAAAACAGAAAAAATATTAAAACAATGAAGCATAAGACGGCAATTAAACCAAATTTTGGTCCATCTACTCAACCTACCAATGAAGCTTTGGGAACAAGATGAAGCAATTTTGTTATCATTCCCGGATGAGATGCAAAAAGAGAAACGCGAAAGCAGATTGTGAAACACCTTGATGCGACGGACCAACAGCTATAGAAGCCTTTCGCAGGACGCCCTTGACCGAGCTGTCAACGGTTAAACTCCAAATCATCGATTCACATACTCTCCCAGCATCATGCGAGATATTGATTATTCGTTTCAATCCATGAATTTTTCCTGAAAAGAAACCTTACACGCCAAAATAAGCAAAAGGTGTAAGTTCTTTCTACCAAGTTCATTCCGGAAGCTCACCAAAATAAGCAAAAGGTGTAAGCTATTGGCAATGTCGAGGAGAATGTTAGTGTTTTTCTCAGTTGAACATGCTGACTCAACCAAAGAATTACCTCTTATGGACAGTCGAAACACAAAAGGAAAAAACGTGACAAGTACTAAAAACTGCTCTTGTAAGTCGAAAAGTTTCTTTCAACACGTCTACATAAGATTTTGTTGCGTTTTCTGAATCGTTCATGTATTTCGTCAAATGTACGCACATCTTTATGCTTCTAATTCTTATATGGATTATAGTGATGATAGGTAAAACTTTTTTCTTAGGAATATAATTTTAACTTTTTACTGAGAAGGAAAAAAAAAATCTGCATGTGTTTGTTAATTTGACGGAACGAAATTTTCGTTCTACGGATATAATACTAATTCTGTTTTATTCCACAAACATTCCACTATCCTATAGTACTACCAATTGGAGCGAGATCCTTTAGAATATTATTTCTTTTATAATGTTCTCTAGGGTTATTAAAGTTGCACTATAGAATCACTTTAGTATATAGTTTCATGATACTTTGATTGCATAAGTAAATGTGTAAAGAAGGCGGTTTAAACCGACGCGTAAAGACAAGTTTAACGCCTAGGCTACATTATAGGCACTACAAAGCCTACTAACGTTGTGTCCTTTATACTTTTTATTGATCTTGAAGTCAGTTCCCATAGCCTTTTCAGATATCAGTTTGATTAAATTATATAATTGTGCTTATGCTATTATATTCCACTGCTTTATATAATTATATCAAAATGTTTTTCAAGATACCTTATATTAACAGAGTGATATATAGAAAAAACTTTTAAAAACAGCAATTTTTTTAAGAATTTACAGCACACGGCATGGTGTATAAGTCGAAAAATCTATATTATTAATTGGGAATCACTAAATATTAAATGACCTTGTGAAGAGTAAAATATTACAAAAATGCCATTGGTTTTAAGTGTTTTTAAATAACTTCATTAAGGGTACAATAGTAATCACAAAATTAATATATTTAAATAAAAAACAGTATAATACTTTTAAATAATTATTAATTTCCAAAAAAAAAACTAATTTTCTCTATCTTATTAATTATAAACGAAAATTTGAAATTAATTTTTAAAAAATTGTTAACCAATAAGAATTGAAAAACTAAGATTTGATATCCAAATAAGATTTTATCTAAACCAATCCTAATAGACTATTCTATGTCAAAAATAAAAAGAAAAATAATATCATTTTAATTCAAAACTAAAAACACTATCGTTTAAAAGATTTATCAATGGAGGACTTTCAGATTAAATTTAAAATTTCGTAAGAAAATTAAATACAAATATTTTAAGATTCAGTTTTGTTATAATATTTTCAAAAATTTTAAAATATAAAACAAAATTTTATTTCACAATTTCTAAAATACGATATTAGATATTAACAACTATTTATATTTATGATGAAACAAACTCAAATAAAATAAATTTAAAGTAATTATCATTATAGCCTTCGTTTAGAGCAAGTTTGATAAATATCTAACAATAGATTATATATATTAATTTCTAAATTATTTTGCGTTTTTTTTTTCAACCGGATCTTTCTTAAATAAATCCCTAATATATTGCACACAGTTTTCAAACAATGTAAACTAATTATATATTTTGAATTCAAAACAAATTATGCAGCAATAGCATATCCCTTTTAGAGATGTATCTCAAATTTTTATTTTTAGTCCAAAAATCAAATTAATTATGATTAAACAATAAAAAGAAGAATATGCAAAATTTAGCTAAGGAAAGAAACATTAATAAATTTGTTAAAATATATTTGTAACTTTAGCAGCATATATATTAATCTGCAAAACTCACAGCATGTATTATATGGTATTTAAAAGTAAGCAAACAAGAATTCGGAACATGATTTTAATGGAATGAAATGAGAATAGGAATTACGAGACGGGATGAGAGGGGAACATAAATTAAAAATCAAACTAAATACCCAGTTGGTATGAGTTCAGGTTATGAGCACTATATAAAATAAATTTTTTTACATATATAACCATGTACGTACGTTTTCAGTTACACATATTCTATTTATGCCGGATACTAGACCGTCATATTTTTATTTCACGTATACGAGACGGGTTATGGGACCAAGAATTTATGACATATACAGGACGGGATAGGTTTTCCGTTCTAAAATAGTTACGCCTAGCTAATATACATGAAATAACCAAACTCAAACTGAATCTATATCCTATTTAACACATGTAATCAAACTATTAGAAATGTTTTGATTAGTTTAGAAAATAAAAAAGTAACATCAATTTAACTTTTGCAACTAAATTATATCTTAGTTTTATCTTAAAAATAATTTCGCACGTATGTGTAGGTCCGGATCTTAAAATATAACTATGCACTAACGCAACTGAATTTCGTTCATTACTCTAATTTTATAATATTTATACTATTATAAAGTTTATTAACACAACAAAATATTTTATATTTTTAAAATCTATATAACAATTTCTATAAAAATATCTCTGCACGTACGTGTGAATCTCGATCTAATACACTAAAATATATATCATAGAAACAACGAAATAATCTATATTGAATTAAAATTTGTTAGAACTATTTTAAAAATATGAAACGCCGCACGTATGTGCGGGTCATGATCTAGTTATAAGTTAAAAACAATGACGGCCACAAAAAAAAAATGTTAGGGTCAGAGTTATTGAAACAATATTTTAATTATTTGAAAAATTATAAATCTAAATAAACACATGTACAAGGTACATGGTTGGGTAGGTTGCTAGATTCAACTGGGTGATGATATTTGATTAATTACGTTAAACACTCGAAGTGGTCAATTAAACAAATAGGATTAGGTATTTATATTTTTGTCTTTCTTGGGATCTTTACTCCACTCATATCCACATCCAATGAAGTCTCTCTATCTCTCATGGTGACATGACATCCGAAATGACGAAATAACCAAAAGCCAAATTGAAGAACCATTTAAATAGCAAAAGGGGACGCCAAGATTGTGTACGAATTTGGTATCCTTTTATATTGTTTACGTTCACCAATTAGTCGACATGCAATATAACGAATTTGGTATATATGCCTTTAAACTATTTTAGTTTACCAATTGATCAGCATGCAATATAACGAATTTGGTATACCTTCTAAAGTTTGTATGTATGGCTTTATTTTGATATACTATACATAAATATAAATTCCAATATATATGGTTTTTATTTAAGAATTTCTATTATTTTCTATTTTAGTCTTAAGTCAGATTCAATTACTCGATTGTTTCAACCAGTGGCGGATCCAGAAAATTTATTTACTGGGGGCATAGCTTATACAAGATTTTTGTTATTTGTATGCTTAAGTTTTCATTATACTCCAACAATATGAAAAATTAAAACATAATTGTTTGTTGTTAAGAAAAATGTAGATATTATTTTTTTCTTTTTAAAAATATTAATTATTTTGTCATGGTAAAAAGTAGCCGTTTGTTAAATTTATTACATAAATATTAATTTTAAAAATAAAAACAAACAAAAAGATAGCAAATACCAAATACACACGTAAAATAAAGAGTCTATACTCTATAGCTAGAAAAAAAATAAAGAACTAAAACTTAAGAAAAGTAATGAGGCAAATGCGATTACAAAACTATGGCAGTAAGGAAATTTGGATTTAATAAATGATGATTGTAGTTAACTACACTAAAATTTTGGAAGTATATTTAATTTTTCATAAACTAAGAAGTTGTATAAATAGTAAATGGGGGCAATGGAATATGGGTAATGGGGGCATAAGAAAAGAATAATCCAAATTGTCCATCATAATTGTAATTTTCCTTAAGTAAAAACAAATTATGTCAAATTAAGTGGGGGCAGCTGCCACCTCCCCAATGTAAGTAGATCCGCCCCTGGTTTCAACCTGCATGTATTAGATTAAGTACACTAAAATTTGCGATCATTTAATTCGGCAATCAAATTGGTCCAGATATTCATAATATAATCCTATATATCTTACTCTTTTCAAGTGATATACACACTAATACATTGTGTAATTCTAACAAATTTTCATATAAATACTTAAGTTTGATATTTATATTATTATTAATCATATATATCGTTCGTGCAAAAATTATAAAGAAAAATCACATACGTCGTGCTAGATTTTCTAATTAAAGCCAAAATTTCTAATACTGTTACTCATGATTAATCACTCATCAACCACCTTAAGTTTATTATTATTTTTTGTGACATCTTTTTGAAAAATAAAGCAAAGACTCCCTTGACATAAATCTAAAAGAAAATGTTATAATAATGTCCATACACACCCAATAAAAGCTTAGCAATAAAATTGATTATTGAGGAGGGGCAAAAAGAATGTATATAAAATGGTACCATTTTGAAAAAGAAAGCATATGAAATGAAGTACAAAGTTGCCAAATGTACGATCTATGCGGCTGGCGAGACTCGACACTTCATATGGTTTTACCTCTACGTTTGAGTAAGTACAATGAGCTATCACTATCTAAAATTGATATATTGTATTAAATATGTGATTTAAACATTGTAGAAAACGTTAATTTTTTTTATAACATGTTTTTGTTTCATATGAATATCCAATTTGTAAAATGGTATCATTTACGTGTAAAATCGAACTAATGTAGAGATTTAGTATTAAATATTGGTTTACGCTCATCTATAAATGTGATAGTCTGAGTATTAATGTGAATTTTGGTTCTTGTGAATTTGATATTGTATTAATGAAGTATACAGTGGCACAGTGGTAATACAATATCAAATTCACAAGAACCAAAATTCACATTAAAAAATCTTTCATATTTGAAATTAGCTAGGACAAAAATTTAGTTTCCGAAGGTTTTCTAAAACTAAGTAAAAGTGTAAAGTAAATAAACAAAATCAAGCAAATGAATAACAAGAATTCAATAGATTAAAAGGCATTTAGAGATCAGAAAAATCGCAAGAATTCAAACATGCAATAACAAATTAAATAAATAATTAGGAACCGTTCTTAGACTCAAATCACATTAGACTAACGTTATTTAAAACATTTTGTATTTTGGTTGTAATGATTTTATTTTCTGAAGAAAACAAAAATTTGGTCATGTCTCTTTCGTTTCCGGTGGGGGTAGTATAAAATATTAACATTATAACCAGAAAAGTCTATAAATTCTAAATCGTCATTTCAATACAAGAAATTTAACAAGCATTAAGTTCATGTTTGATCAGTTTACAAACAGCCATAACAGTAATTTGCGTTGGCTAAAGAAGAATTGCTCATCTACGTTCTTTCATATATTTAAACAAACACTTTTGATGTGTTAAATTACATAGGATCTAAAACTATGTAACTAATCAAGTGATGATGGTCTTTCCTTAGATTGTGTGGTTCATTTGAAAGGCTAAAAATGAGAGACGACTCGTTGAAGGTAGGGATAAATCTCTCATCAACATAAGGTTGAGATTGCACCTAAGGAATGTAAAATCTTATTCACGGCCAACGTTAGAGAGGATCAGCATAATCATACTCTTGTTTAAGAGCAGATGCATTTTTATGGTTCGTTGTTTACTGATATATAATGCCACTATCAAAACATGATGGGTCTTATTCATGAAGACAAGAGTAAATATCTTAGATATTAAAGGGTGTCAGAGAAACTTGACACTGCAATCAGAGAAACTTGACACTACAAAGTAAATATCTCGTTGGACGATCTTATGTTTGGTGTGGCATATTCGCTTTTGCTCACTATATGATAACATAGTCAATGGAACGAGTGTCGGCTCAACGGTTTTATAGGCCCTAGGGCAAAAAAAAATTTAGGCTCTTAGAATTTTTTTTGTGTGTTATTTGTGTTATATAAAAAAATTGTATGATATTTTTATTAAAAAGTTAATTATTAAAACTAAAAACAATAATAATAAAATTTATGGGCCCTTCTAAATTTTATTTTTATGTTGTAATTTAAAATTTTAATACTTTTATTAAAAAAAAAAAAAAAATGGGCCCCTTAATTATTAGAGCACAGGATTGAACCCATGGCCGTCGCACCGCTTGCCCCCCTATTTGAGCTGGCACTGAATGGAACTAGTACTCATGGTTTCGAAATCGGAAAGCTTATCGGATTTTGAGTTGAAGTTGATTGATTTCCAAAACATAAGGTCTCACTTTCCTTTATTTGAGTTAGTTTGCATGAAATGGGGGATTGTAATTAATATCAAAGCAGATTTTCTAACTCACAAAGCTAGTGGTAAAATATATTTGTTTTCACTTTAAAAAAAAAACTAAAAAAAAACTGTGTTCGACTTAGATATGTATGTAAAAAACATTCTCAATAAATTTGATGCTTTTGTTGGGAAAACAAATCATGAATTACTATTGCAGTTGTCATTTCAAGAAATTATTTATCAAAATAAAACATGTTTAAACATCATTTTCAACTAGAATTTAACCCGCGGTATACCGCGGGGCTATATTTTTTTAAAAAATGTAATGTTATTTTTTAAAAGACTAACTGAAGATATATCATATTAATTTGTATTTTTAAATGTAGATATCTATCTATCAATTTTTGACGTATAGATACGAAAACATACATTTTTTTTAAGTAAAGATGTATGGTGGATTTTAAAATTTTGAATATTTTACTCTGCAGTATACCGTGGGTCGGTTTTTTTATAACTAAAAATTTTAAATTTAAGTTGGATTTGTTTTGTTAATATTGTTTCTTTTGTTTTGTGTTTAAGATTGTATAATTGTATTTTGATTGTTAATTTTAGTATTTCATCCGTGATATACCGTTATTTATTAATATCGACCCAAACCCGTCATCTCATATAAACCCGTCTATATTATCTCGTTAGCTAAATTATTAGTATTATAAAATCCAAGAAAATAAATTATTATTATTGTTATAAAATCTAATAATTTTAGGATCTCACCCGTAGTATACCGTTCTTTGAACGATTTTAAATTTATACTACTAATATATATTTTAAATTTATCATATAAAGTATATGATTTCAAGTTTTTGTGTTTTATTTTATTTAAATAAAACAACGGCTTAAATGATGATAGATATAGTTCTTTTTTCTGTATGTGTATTTGATTTTTCTATGTGAATATTTTGATTATTATAAATTAGTATTTTTATTGCTATGCAAAATGTTAATATAAATATTTGCTATAAATGTTTTTGAAGATATATGGAAAGATTGTGTAGAGATTTTTAGAAACAAATTAGGCAAGATATTGTTTGGTTAATATCTTTTATTTAAATTTTGTAAAAGTAATAATAAATGCCAATGACATTCTTTGTAAATACTGCCAAACTCCAGGATTTATTTGCTAAAAGTGTTCCAAAAATGTATATATAGATATTCTTAATTGGTTCATGGCGTTTTCTATCAAGATTCTAGTTTTATAAAAGATTGTAGAGATAAGAGATTGTGCTAATACTAAAAAATATTTTTTAAAATACAGATTTTATAATTTACTTTTCTATGATACCAATTGCACCCGTTTCTTCAAAAAAGCATTATGCTTGAATGATTTATACTATCAAACGAGTTACAAAAACTTATAAATAAGATGGTTTGAATGGTATACAACTTATTCACGTTTTCACTTTTTGAAAATGTCAGTCGGTTATTTTTTACAATTCAAAATATTCATCAAATTTTTATTTGCTAAAACTACTTTTTAGCGTTTTATAATTATGTACCTTTATTTACGATACTTAATTTAATGTTTGGATGATTTATATATCTTTTGATTCGTAAATGCATTTTCTAAATACCTCACAAAAACCTTTTCTAATAATATTGAAGGAATTCGCTATTCAGTTACTCACTTGACATGCATACCTAGAAAAAATATAAAAATTAATCTACTTTGTTTATTAAAATCATATTATATATGTATCCATTGGTTGATCATAATACAATAAAAATATTACTTACATCAATCTTTGAGATTTCCATAAGGTAAAGAAAGAGTCAAAAGTCTAGTGGAACACCAAAATCTTACAGGTGGGGAATTCAAAAGAGAACTCCATTAAATATATAAACCTTCTATTTAACCATTTTTTAAGCACACACATATACAGACTCATAATTATATAAATACACATAATCAATCACACATGAGAGATAGTCACATCACATCTAACAATCTCTCTCTCCTATAAGTTTGAATGGCGATTTAAAGAGACCCGTAGTTCTCTGATCATATCCTCCGGTTTACACTCTCATCAAAACACAAACACAACGCTTATCTCTCTCACTCTCTTTACTCATTCTTCTCATTTGGATAAGATCTCTCTCTCTTTCTCTCCCTCCTTTTCAGCAGATTCAATCCAAACCCTAACCTCTTTGATTCCGATCTTTAGAGAATATTTCTCTTAAAAAAAACATTATAAATACCTTTATAATAAAAAAGATTTTTACCATTTACTTCACTTCATATATGCCATCAATGTCAAATTGTTCTCTCTGTCATTTGCTCTTAATTAGTGTCACCACCACCACCACTACTTCTATACTACAAACCCTTCTCGTATTCTCTTAACCAATACATACTTATTACACCAAAGTCCCTCTCTATATATATAAAGCCAAAAGAGAGAAACAAGAAGAAGTTATTTTCTTGATGGATTTCTGTTGGAAGAGAGAGATGGAAGGTAAACTAGCACATGACCACCGTGGCATGACGTCACCGCGTCGTATCTGCGTCGTGACCGGTCCGGTGATCGTAGGCGCCGGACCGTCGGGACTAGCGACGGCCGCATGTTTAAAAGAGAGAGGTATCACGTCCGTACTACTAGAGAGATCAAACTGTATAGCATCACTATGGCAGCTCAAGACTTATGACCGTCTTCATCTTCACCTTCCTAAACAATTCTGTGAACTTCCGATTTTACCCTTCCCCGGAGATTTCCCTACCTACCCGACGAAGCAACAGTTCATCGAGTACCTTGAGGACTACGCAAGGAGGTTCGATATAAAGCCGGAGTTTAACCAGACGGTTGAGTCGGCTGAGTTTGATGAAAACCTTGGGATGTGGCGCGTGACGAGCGTGGGAGAGGAAGGTACGACGGAGTATGTTTGCCGGTGGTTAGTAGCGGCGACGGGGGAGAATGCGGAGCCGGTGGTGCCTAGGTTTGAGGGGATGGATAAGTTTGCAGCCGCCGGGGTAGTTAAGCACACGTGTCATTATAAGACCGGTGGAGATTTCGCCGGAAAAAAGGTTCTTGTCGTCGGATGTGGAAACTCCGGTATGGAGGTTTGTTTGGATCTCTGCAACTTCGGTGCTCAGCCTTCTCTCGTTGTCAGAGACGCTGTGAGTTTTTTTTTTCTTTCTTTATTGTTTCTTGATTTTTTTTAAAAGAAAGTATTGTGGAGATTAAATTAACTTTTTCTCATGCGTTTTCGATATTTTGGCTCCTTCATGTTTTGTGGAGTTCTTCTTTTGCTAAAAAACAAAATCTTGAAAAGCTTTTTCATTCAAGTTGATCTTCTGATATGATATTAACTGTTTTTCTATTCTTAACTCTAGATATTACCTACGTTTTTACAAAATTTTGCTTTTTGTTTTCTAGATTTTTAGAATTTCTTGGATTATGTGTGTATTCCTGTAAGTATTATCCGATATCAATATAATAGATTCTTTTAATAGTACTAAATTCTGTTACACGAATATGTTTTAAGATGTTAATTTTTTTTTTTTTACAGCGCTTTATAAGATGTTCTTGTGAAATGAGTTTTTTAAAAAATTTCTGGTTTAATATTATGGAAAAACTTACTTGATTCAATGAACACTCATATTTTTGGAAGAAAAAATTGTTTCCTATGCATAGCTTAACGATTTTTTTTTACTGTTATCGATAATAAGTAATTAATTTTTAGATTTCATTGTCACTTCAAGGAAACCAAATTAAATCTAAACTAATATTTTAAAAATATTTGGATTTTTAACTATCGTTTCTTTATTGATTGGCTGATAATTTCGGAGAAATAATTTTTTTTCCCATTTTGTGTATTTACAGTAATGTTTTTATAAGTATCATAATTTCTTTTGCTTTTTCAGTTTGATATTCTTATTATTTAATATGTTTAGAAAATTCATAAATTTACGAGAATATACATAAGCTGGTATTATCCTGATTCAAAATTTTATTCTGTCTTTAGGCCCTTGTGACTTCAAGTTCCAACAATTTGTTAATATAGTTTTTATATGAAAAAAGAGGTTTACCTAATTTCTTTAATACAGAAATATTATTTTTATAAGATTTTCAAAGAATAAAAACTATGAGAACAACAACTTTATTGGGATTGTCACGAGCACGCGCAAACATTCTCACAAAAGAAGAAAAAAAACAGTCTCTTAATATTTTTCATAATAAACTAATAAATATTATATGATTTTCTCATCCGAATTACTATATATATCTGCAGTATTTGCTAATTATGTTTTCTTTTTCTTTTCTTTTTTACTTGTGAAGGTGCACGTCCTACCACGAGAGATGTTGGGTACTTCAACTTTTGGGCTGTCCATGTTCTTACTCAAATGGCTGCCCATCCGGCTCGTTGACCGTTTCCTTTTGGTTGTTTCCCGGTTCATCCTCGGGGACACCACTCTGTTAGGTCTTAACCGGCCCCGGTTAGGCCCACTTGAGCTCAAAAATATCTCCGGTAAAACTCCGGTTCTCGACGTTGGCACTCTAGCCAAAATCAAAACCGGAGACATTAAGGTACTGTATAATCTAATCAAAGAATATATGATATGAATACATGCTAAAAACCTGTTTACTGATTGTGATAGTTGATTTTGTTAATGGTAAAAAGGTGTGTTCCGGGATAAGAAGGTTAAAACGACATGAAGTTGAGTTCGATACCGGAAAAACAGAGAGATTTGACGCCATTATATTGGCAACTGGCTACAAAAGCAACGTACCCTCTTGGCTAAAGGTAGTCAATATAATGATAATATTGTTATTTTACCTTTGTCCACCTTCTTTAACAAAAATTAAAATCTTTATTCTTATTTTCTTATATTTTGTACTAAATGAGTTTTGGAAATTTTTCAGGAGAATAAAATGTTTAGTAAGAAAGATGGGTTTCCAATACAAGAATTCCCAGAGGGATGGAGAGGGGAATGTGGGCTATACGCGGTCGGATTCACAAAACGTGGGATTTCTGGAGCATCAATGGATGCAAAGAGAATAGCTGAAGACATACACAAGTGTTGGAAACAAGACGAGCAAGTCAAGAAAATCTAATCAAACTTATAGAGACTAGACAGTTGAGAGAAAGCTAAGGTTTTCTATCAAGAAAACATAACTTGCCAAACGCCGGTAGCGATCGAAAAATTGATGGTTTGGTTTCAAAGGAGGTGATGTAAATTAAGACTTATCTCCAGCTGCAATGCAAATTGGGGAAAAGAATGAAAAGGAAATTTAGTGAGAGTGATTGTGGTGGGAATTGATGATCATCTGCCCCAAAGGAGAGGAGGGGACCCTCTTCTCTTTGCATGCTTATAACCCACTTTGTAAATCTTTCTATACCTTCTTTCTATGTTTCTAATTTTTCTTTTTCTCTTTTTTTTGGGTTTTTTTAGTTTTCCTTAGTTAGGTATGCTCTTTGTTTTTCTTCTCTTTTTTGGTTCAATTTTTTGGCAGAGTTTTGTGGTGAGGTTTTTTGTTTATATACATAATCTTTGTTTTAACTTAACTCTTACTTTTTTTTAACGGACATAAGTAATTGAATATGTGTCCTACCAATGAGTGTGTCAATGAAATTTCGTTGTCGAAATGATTTCATTCCCTAGGACCACTGCTTGTACATTCGTCAGAAATTAAGACCTGCACATTTATAATTCTGCTGACCGTTTTTTTTTTCCCAATTATTGCTAGATGTACGGCCTCCACATGATTTTTTTTGTCATATTTTTGTTAATAAATTTAGCTACATTGAAATCTATACTAGATCTCTCTAGTCAGATAGATCGTCCAATTTAGATTCCATTGTGGATCTCATAATCACGTTGTTTTCATCTTGGTCGTATTATTAGGATCTCTACAATATAATGAAAAATGGTAAAAATTGTTACAAGTATCTCCGCAGAAAGAGCTTCATCAACCTATAATTAACCTTATGGTCGCTTCTTTGGGTTTTACACTTCCTCTATGACGAGGTGAATTTTCGGACAGCGCAACTTTTTATTCTTTTTTGCTGGTTGTGAATTTAAATTTGGGAGGTGAAAATTATTTTAAGAATGTTTCTGTTTAGAAAAATGAGCAATATTTTAACTGTAAACTATATACGACATTCCAAAAATGCGGTTTATAAGTATAAATTATGACCATTTTGTTTTCTAATTTTTACTTCAGAGTTCAGATAGTCTTTAAGTTTTGACTTTTTCTCAATTATGTAATTTGATCAAATAAAGAGAAATTATCTATAAATCATTCATATATGTTATATATTTTGGTAAATTTTCCCTTAGAACTGAAAGAAGTTTAATCATTTAAGACAGAGAGGTTTTTTCTTTTTTTGGTTCTAACATAAATCACCATAATAAAAGGGTTGATCATGTCAAACACTACACAATCAACCACGCGTTATTTGTTTATGTTCTATGGATATTCTGAAAAAAATCCGTTTAGATTATTATTTTTGAAATTATTTTTCATCTCTAAAAAATATAGATCAATCCGCGAAATCAAAAGTAATATGCAATATAAGTTGGTATATCACTGTTAAATTTTGAGAAGTAATACATCAATTTGAAACCTTCGCAACAAGAAGTTCAATTCCACATTTATAATTTTGAAAATATAATGTATGTGACTGTAAAATTTTGTAGAAAATATGTTTGAGATTTATTTTAATATTTGACTTTGTAGGAATATAAATCTACAAAATTTATATTACTTATGTTTATTGTCAATAGTATCTCATAATAATAATATTAATATTATTGATATAATTAAAGTTTAAAATTAAATTTTAAATAACAAAAAGTTTTTAAACAATCATAAAAAGATATGTGTGAGAAGAGTCTTTTATGTTTTTTCTAAAGTCTCTCAAACCAAAAGAGATTTCTCTCCCTTTCTCCTCTTTTTTCTATTTTTTCTATTTTTTCTTTACTTTAATGATAAGATACTCTATTAAATACTATCCATGCTAATGCTCTAAGATGTTTTATTAAAAATCGCTCATTTGGTTTTTAATGGCAAACTAGTCCCCACAATTAATATTTTTGTGTTTATCTCGCCAAAGAGAATGTTACAGATATTATGATATGTGGCGAAAGAGCTGGGATATTTGAGCTTGAGGCCTCTCTACGTGTGAAGGATGCAGAGACAGCTTTTAGAGAGCATTGAAGCCTCTTTTTTTTTTATTTGATAAATCCTATCGGCTGATCCGGTCAGCTTCGGTAGAAATGCAACGAAGTGCTTCAGAGTGGACTTCTCTTCGAAGGGCCACCATATTGTCTGTCCCAAGTTTGGAATACTTTCCGACTAATGTCAGGGGTAGCCAGATCGCCTGTTACTGGACTACCACATAATTTGGTTGGGCTTTTGGCCCAGACTTTCTACACATATGTGTTTTTGTTTCCAGCGTGGATCGAACCTGGGTTAGTTCTTTTTTTAACTTTCCCCAATTCTCAACTACATTGAAGCCTTTTTGTGCTTCTCAAACCCAAGGACTAGTTTTGGATGGAATAACTAATATTCTAGATAAGGATGAAGTCTTCTGTGACATGGTTGATGTAAGCCATCATGCCGAACAAGAGTTATTAGTAAATGGAGTGTTTCAATTTCAGTGTTTCCTCCCTTTGTGTGAGTCACCTACAATTTGGATTCCTTACTCTACCCTCTTTTTTTTTTGGCAAACTTTCATTCATAAAGATAGACTCAAACTCCCGCAAGGGAGGAGATGTTAAAAGAACGGAGAGCAGTCTTTGCTAAAGCATCAACTTGAGCATTCTCCGAGCGCGGTACAAAGTGAAAGGAAATCAAAATAAAACTACTTCTAAGCAAAGTGATATCAGGTAAGATACCATCTAGCTCATTCGCATGACCGTCGGAATTGAGAAGAAGAATGAGTTCTTGGCAATCCGAGAAACATGCCAACTAGGTTCGGCCCGTCCATAAGGCAACTAAAGCCTTATGCTTGAGGCCACAAATTATAAATAAAAAATGAGGGCACACTTTTGAAAAGTCTCAATAGTCCAGTGGCAAAACCTTTGCAGGAAATATTAACTCTCTCTCAGTTTCGAGTCTCCATTGGTGATGTTTTTGAGAAAAAACCTGAGGCCAGCCTTGGTGATTTTGCCCTCTATATCATGTTCTTTTTGAGGTTGAACACAATTATGGTAATAGATGGTAGATTTGTTGCCAAAAAAAGAACACAAATTTTTATTCAGAACACGATCAAAGCTTGTAAAGAAACTGATGATGGTTATGTTTTTAGTGTTTGATCCTAACATGAGGAAGCACGGCCGATGTAATGTGTTCGCAAAAGGTCTAGATTATTCTACCAAAAACTAGCAATTTTTCTTACTTATTTCTTTCTAAATTTTAAAAAGCTTTTTTCTTGATAAATAGTTTATGATGTTTATGGAGTTTCCACAAGACACATATTCATCTATTTATACTAAGAGCAGCTCCATCGTTCTAGATATTGTCAAAAGTATCTCATAATAATAATAATAATAATAATAATATTATTGATATAATTAAAGTTTATAATTAAATTTTAAATAGCAAAAGTTTTAAACCAATCATAAAAAGATATGTGTGAGAAGAGTCTTTTATGTTTTTTCTAAAATCTCTCAAAGAGAGACGTTTCTCTCCCTCTCTCCTCTTTTTTTCTAATTTTTATTTATTTTAATAATAAGATACTTTATTAGAGATCACCGATGCTAATGCTCTAAGTTGTTTTATTTAAAATCGCTCATTTGGTTTTTATTGGCAAGCTACTCCCCCACAATTAATATTTTCGCGATTATCTCACCAAAGAAGATGTTACAGATATATGATATGTGGCTAAAGAGCTGGGATATTTTAGCTTGAGGCCACTCTACGTGTGAAGGGTGCAGAGACAGCTTTTAGAGAGCATTGACGAAACTTCTTTTTACTTCTCAAACCCAGTGACAGTTTTGGATGGAATAACTAATGTTCTAGATGAGGATGAAGTCTTGAGTGACATGGTTGATGTAAGCCATCATGCCGAAAAAGAGTTATTAGTAGATGGAGTATCTCAATTTTAGTGTTTTCTCCCTTTGTTTGAATCTCAAAGTCTCCTGAAATTTGGATTCCTTATTATATCATGTTTTTTTTAGGTTCAACAAAATTGTGGTAATAGATGGTAGATTCAATACAGAAATTATATATATATATATATATATATATATATATATCAGTATTTTAATTAATAGTAAAAAACGTTACATTCCAGCGAATTTCTTCATATATGTAAGTGAAGTGTCGAAGATGAAAAGCACTATACGTACTAACAAAATCCCTAGTCTTGCGGTTGTTTTGTTTGTCCAACAAGGAGATTCACAAATTTTTATACAGAACACGATCAAAGCTTGTAAAGAAACTGGTATAAAATATGTTTTAGCTGAATTGCTTGAGGATTGTGGTGCAGGGCAACTTATCATTGTATTGACAAAATTAAAAGAAGACACGTCCATTCATGGAGTGCAGCTTTCTTTGCCCAACATATTGACGAATCAAACATTCGAGATAATTAAGGTGAGGTTGTGATAGACTCCTAGATGAGGATCTATTCCCAAGAACACACTTTGTTGGTTTTGAACTTGAAGGATGCAGCGGAATGGAAAAAGTGCGAGATCGAAGGTGGAAGATGAACGGTCAAACGGGTGGACGGTTGCAGCGGAGTGAAGGGGGAACGAATTGTACTTCCAAGAGAGGTGGAAATCTCTTAGACTACGAGCTTGAATACAACTTAGATATTACACACTAAGAAGGAAACAAGTTGAGAAGATATTACGCACTTCTCGGATCAAACAAGAAAAGAGAGATTTTTGATAAAAATGTTTGATGGTTTGCAAATGAGAGCTACAAAGAGAATATAAAGAGAAGGAGGATGAAGGAGAAGAGAGAAGAGAGGAGAACATGCACGAGCATGCACAAGTCCACACTCATGCAAGCTCATGCAAAGTATCTAGGAAATTACAAAGGCATTAAATGCGAAGTTTGAACATAAAAATAAGATAATGGGCCAAGGCAAAGTGATGGACCTTGGACCACGAATTGGGCTGATAAAGGGAGGCTTGAAAGTGTTACTTAGGCCTCATTAAAAACCTTGTCAAGAAAACCCATTGGGACAAAACTTGACAAGGGAAAAAGAGTGCATAAGCAACACTTATCCCTTTATCGAACACCTTCGGCCGTGATCATCACAAAGGAGATTTGGGCCACGTCTTCTTGCTTCTTGTCTAGCTCCTTAAGTAGTCCATTGATTGCTTGATTGAGATTTTTGGATCTTGATCGAGTTAGAGGACCCGCCGGGACGATTAGTGCTTCCTCCGGTTCAAGCTGCTCCTCGGGTTCATGTGGTGCTTCCTCCGGTACAAGCTGCTCCTCGGGTTCGTGTGGTTCGGTTGTGCTGGCCGTGGTCTCATCATCCTCTCCCACTTGAAAAGGATTTGACCTCAAATCCGAATTATCTGCAAAATAAGGAAGAAGATCAGAAACGTTGAAGCTACCATTCACGGTGTACTTACCTTGAAGCTCAAGTTCATAAGAATTGTCGCTTTTTCTTCTTGTTTGGTTGAATGGATAATCGATCTTTAGCATCAAAACAACTCCAATTCCAGTCCTCTCAAAGAGATTGGACAAGAAAACTTCTAAGTTCGGTGGCTCTTCTTTTATACCTGCAATATTGTCAACAGCTTTGGCAAAGAGCAAGTGCGTTATCACAGTCATGGAGTCACTATAAACAAGTAAACATGGCTCAACTTTGATCAATGCATTATCCTTGAAATGTTCATGTTTTACTTGTGTTCTAAGACAAGAATTTGGTTCCAAATATTCTTTAAATAAATCTAACTCTTTCTCAATGTTTCCTAAATATGATAAACTCATAGTAACAGTTCTTGAAACATGAGAAACAAATCGAGTTGAAGAGTTACTTACCTGAATAAGGTTTGCGGTGTGTTTGATGCTTGATATCATCACGGTTAATGGAAGTGGTGTTGGATCTGGAGGTTCTTCTTGGATCAAGGCATTGTTGGAGACAAACTCCTCCTCTCTAGAGGTATCTAAAAACTCTCCTGGTCGCCATTGATAGGTATGGAATGAATCCAATGAAGAAAGATCCATTTTAGGCTCCCCGGGAAACATGTGAAGTAAAAAGACCAAAATCTCGTGTGGTGTAGAACTTGAACGTCCTACATAATCTCCTGGTCTCCAAACGTGGCTTTGAGATGCATCATGTATGGGTGGTAGTCCTATATGTTTATCCTCCGAGAGCATACCCTCATAATTCTTACTAGCCCTCACAAACAAATTTGATTGCTTGCCTATGCATTCTTCCATGTGCTTTAGCCGAAGTTGATTTTGATAATCTTCACGAGGATCTCTTGATTGACTCATATGATGAGTGCTTATCTCCTGATCATTAGTCTTCTTGATTGGCCTCCAAATTGTACAACCTTCACCAAGAGAAAGCAAATTAGCTTTCATTCGTTTTTGGGAGTTTAGATAATTACCTCGGGTTTTAATTGGTGGTGTAACATCTGGTGGTTTCTCCTTGATCACAATATTGTATTCAGCTTTAGGTAATCGATTGTGGACCAGAACTGCTTCAGCTTGAGTTAATTCTCCAGTCCTGCTCATTGTTCCTTGTTTGGGTTCCTTGCGGATAGATTGAGGCTGCTGCAAATCCGGCGGCTTTTCTTTGACTGTCAATATGTTCAGTGCACCTTCAGCTCTCCTCAAGTCGTCATGGATATGGAGTGGAACCTTGAATGTGCCTTTTCTTGATGTCATTTCTCCTAAGTACTTATACTTCGCCATGGCTCCTGATCCTTTTTGAGCACTCATGGGACAGAACAAATGCATTATACTTGAAATAGAGAATTCAAAAATACAATTCTTCAAAGTTAGTTTGCAAAGCTCATTGAACGGATTTGATTCATGCAACTCATAAACAGTTTTAACTAATGCATTTTCGGTTTTAGTTCTAAACAGCTCAAATGCATTGCTACACAAAGAAATTCTCAAAGAAGAGTTAAATCCATGAAACTCATCAAACATAAAACTTTTTGGCTTAAAGAGCTTTTCAAGTGTGAGTGTTTCAAAAGTTGGAATCATTTTGTCAAAAACAGATTTTGAAACACCAAATTCTTTCACATTTTCCAAACCAAATCGTTTTTCATCTTGAGTAGAAATCAAAACAAACACATTAGGCTTTTTCGTAACAAAATCAATTTCCTTACAGTGCTTTTGATGGCGCTCATTTGACTCAAGGATTGGTTCAGGAACAAAGATAGTTTGCTGCTCCACATTAGTAAGAATCGATGGCAAACTTCTTTGAACTTCTTCCTGAGATTTTTCTTCAATAACCTGTGAAAAACAAAAAGTACTACTCGGTTGCACCGGCTTGGAAAGGATTAGTTTGTCACAAGGTTGATCATTTTTAAGCACAAAATCAGGTTTCTCAAAAAGATCACACGTATCTTTCTCAAATTTAGAAGGAAGAGCAAACTTAGCTTTTTCTGAATTAGAAGTAAGAACACACTTAGCTTTCTTAGGTTTGTTGTAAGCGTTGAGAATCTTCAGAACTTCATCCTCAAATTGTTCTTTTGCTATGGGATTTTTCTTCGAATATGGGACTAAGGCTTTTTTCTTTTCTTGAACTGCTAACCCTTGGGCTGTGACATTGGCTTTTCGAGATCGGTTTGATGCTTTAGGAGCATACTTATTCCTTAGTAGTTCCTTAAGATCTCTCCACAAAGTTATAGGTGGCTCCTTATAATACAAGCGATCATCAACTTCTTGCAACCACCATTTGTAAGCGTCTCCCGTGAGGTGGCTAAGTGCACAAACGAATCTCTTCTCGCTCAAGAAGTTTTTGTAGGAAAACCACTCGTCCATGTTTTTCTCCCACTCTAGGTAATCTCCTTTTCCTGAAAATTTAAAGAGTGCATTAGTCGGTTTAAATTCAGAATAAAACACAGATTTGGATTTGGGAGTGTGAGGGATTTTCTGTGGGCTGCTCGGTTTTGATCCCAATGAGTTGTCCGGTGGCTTGGGATTAAGCTCCTGTTCCTTCCTTTTTCGTGCCTTGTGAAGCCCTTGACGAATTGAATCTAAGTGGCTATCAAAAACTTTCTCCATTGCAATTGTGACTGATTTCATGATTCTTTTCTCTAGGCTAGAGGTGGATGACTCTTCGTCTTCAGATGTCACCATTGTACCTAAAACAAACGAAGATTTAACAAGTAAACAGTCCAAAAACAGGCAAATCTAAACGGATCTGGAAAAATATCAAAACGATTCCATAAATTCTAAAATCAATTTTCAAAAATACTAGACTCGTTACTGGTTCGAATGCAATTGGTTTCACAATTTTTGAACGAGCCAATTATTTTTTAAAAATTAAAACAAGATGCGATCAGAAATCTGGAAAAAAGTGAAATCGAGAAAAACAGAAAATTTTAGAGTTGGAACTTCAAAACCTGGTAACAAAGTGGCTCTGATACCACATGATAGACTCCTAGATGAGGATCTATTCCCAAGAACACACTTTGTTGGTTTTGAACTTGAAGGATGCAGCGGAATGGAAAAAGTGCGAGATCGAAGGTGGAAGATGAACGGTCAAACGGGTGGACGGTTGCAGCGGAGTGAAGGGGGAACGAATTGTACTTCCAAGAGAGGTGGAAATCTCTTAGACTACGAGCTTGAATACAACTTAGATATTACACACTAAGAAGGAAACAAGTTGAGAAGATATTACGCACTTCTCGGATCAAACAAGAAAAGAGAGATTTTTGATAAAAATGTTTGATGGTTTGCAAATGAGAGCTACAAAGAGAATATAAAGAGAAGGAGGATGAAGGAGAAGAGAGAAGAGAGGAGAACATGCACGAGCATGCACAAGTCCACACTCATGCAAGCTCATGCAAAGTATCTAGGAAATTACAAAGGCATTAAATGCGAAGTTTGAACATAAAAATAAGATAATGGGCCAAGGCAAAGTGATGGACCTTGGACCACGAATTGGGCTGATAAAGGGAGGCTTGAAAGTGTTACTTAGGCCTCATTAAAAACCTTGTCAAGAAAACCCATTGGGACAAAACTTGACAAGGGAAAAAGAGTGCATAAGCAACACTTATCCCTTTATCGAACACCTTCGGCCGTGATCATCACAAAGGAGATTTGGGCCACGTCTTCTTGCTTCTTGTCTAGCTCCTTAAGTAGTCCATTGATTGCTTGATTGAGATTTTTGGATCTTGATCGAGTTAGAGGACCCGCCGGGACGATTAGTGCTTCCTCCGGTTCAAGCTGCTCCTCGGGTTCATGTGGTGCTTCCTCCGGTACAAGCTGCTCCTCGGGTTCGTGTGGTTCGGTTGTGCTGGCCGTGGTCTCATCAGGTTGTTTTCCTCGGTTCTAATTTTTTTTTTTTTTTTAACTCCTATATAGATCCTATCTTCAATATAGCGGCCACTTAAGCGACAATGATAACAACTCATGTTTTTTTTTTTTTTTTTGTTTATATCACAACAACACAACTCATGTTCAGATCAACATATGGTTGTTTTTGCATTTTGGATTTGATTCAGTAGTTTAGGTGTAACGAAGTGATACCAATATTGTTTAATTCACTGGATTTTTTAAGGTAAATGTTTCTTTCGTCTCTATTTGACAATTATTTTTATTTAAGGGATTCAACATTTTAGATTATAAGAAATTGAATTTCATGTAAACTCTCTGAAAGTCATGTAAATTCTAGATAAACTAGCGTCATGGCATGTGGCTTACCTTAAGAAGTCAATGTAATTAGAGAATGTATACTGACATATATGACTCTACGAGATGGGTTCATTTTTTCCACTCAGAAATATATATACGTATTAAATTCTTGAAGTTTTAATTTTATCAGAAGAGATATTTATACATGAAATAAAGAGCAAATTATGACAAGTATAATGGAAAAGGAAAAAAGGGGAACAAGGATCTTACAGAAATTTACTTTTGTAAAAGGCACATAAGTAACAAGCTGGAGCCCTACACTTTTGCCAAGCTGTTGGGGAAATTTTAGGAAACAAAATCAGATATTCAGATCCCAAAATCAAATCTTTCAATTTTATTATTGTCAACATCGAATCTTTAATTCGAAACTTCACTTTTTCATTTCAATTAAAATCTGGTTGAAGTAATTAGTAGTGGCTGACTCCAAATAGGCGAACAGATTCTATTTATCATTACAGTTCCTAGTCCCACATTTTTAACATAAGAAGCACTTACTTTTTTCAAATACAGTATTAATGTTTCTGCTTTTTCTCAAGTTTTCTTTCTTTAATTTTTGCCTTTTTTAGTTTTATGCTTTTTCTTGGCTCTGAATTATATGGTTGGCTTGTCAACCAAATTGTGTTGGAAATTGGTGCTCTTTGACATCAAATGGTATAGATGATTGCGTCCCCTATATCTTATACATACGATTGTTTCATTATATTTTCATGCACTATACAAAAAAAAAAATCGTTTTAAAATCATGAAAACTGATTAACTTATCACTGTACAAACGACTACATTACGTGTAATAACAAAATATGACCTTAAATGTCTAAGCTTGAAAGATGGAACAAAAAAAAAGGAACATTATTTCTGTATAAAAACCAGTAAAATCCATGTTTATGAAGATACACATAGAGGTAGAACAAGGAAAATGGTGTTTTACAAGAATTAGAAAATGACATTACAAGGATCTTTTTGCTAATGGACTGAAATTATTATACAGTAAGACAGTAAAATGTGAGCTGTATCAATTTTAAACCGAAAAGGGTATCTATATATCATCAATATGGCATAGTGGACTTGGTAACATGAGCATTTAGTAAGCTATTTGTTTCTTTCTGGAAAGAGCATCCTTAATTAAAAATAATGATGGAGATATTGAATTTTGTGAACACTTTTTCATACAATAAAGAAGGTGAGCTCTTTTTAGTATTGGTATGCACAATACATACATATATAGCTTTGAGGTATGTCCATCATAGATAACTATTTAGATACCCGTGGTGTTATTTCATTCACATAAAAGATGAAACATTCGCTAAATTGTGTGAATGGAAGAACTTGGTAAAATCAAGTAAATATAAATAAAGATTCAAAGCTTGAGAACTGAAAATAGGTAGTGAGAAATTTAGTTATAAGCGTATACATTAGTTTGCTTATATCTAGATCGAACCCGTAAACCATCAATGAGATCGTACTTGTAGAATTTCTTAACACAGATATCGAATCCAACAAATGGATAAATAAACGTAAACTTGTAACAAATTATTATGAATGTGTCACACTCACGTATCGATCTCAAAACATATTTAGATTTATAAATGCTACTTACGATCTCAAAGCGATTCTTCCTCTAATAAACCTACATGTCGATTTTAAAACGTATGAATGGTCTAATATTAAAAATATTTTTGAGGGAGAAGAAAATAATTATCTAAAGAATTAAAATTCCGCGGGAAATAACAACAAGCTCATATAGATGGAAGAGGGAAAATATGTTTGAAACATAATTAAAATTTGCAAAGTTATTTAGTGGTCCAAAATGAGTCCTCCTCCACAAGGGAAGAGACCTCGCTGGACGAACCAGCCGTTGTCGTACATTTGGCAACCAAGGGTCCCAAATATTTGTGAACCATCCGATTTCAAAAATGCTTTAAACTCTCAATGGTCCTTCGCATTCATTGTCTTAACGGTCTCAAATGGACCATTTCAGTTTTCGTCCTTTAATTTATTTAACTAAATGGGAAAAGAAGATCGGACGGTGAGATTAGCAGTCAAATATGTCTTGCCCTATCATCCAACGGCTGTTGTTTGATGATTGTGATTTGTTCGGTTATGAATCTCATTGATCAATGATTAAAAACGAGTAATCTTGTAAATTTTAAATATATGTCAGAAGATTTGACGTGACGATGCATCTCTCCATAATTACTCACGAGGATTTTAACTAATAAAAGCCACACCAAACTTTACCAATATTTTTGTTTTGTTTTCCATAATTTTGAAAAACCTTATTTTTTCTAATGAGACTTGTACTAATTGCGGTATTTGTGTTTGCACCAAAGTTTCAGCTTTTACAGATTTGGTTATACCAATTAGGTTCGTTTTTAGGCTAGGATTTGAAACTCAATCGTTGGCCAACAAAATTAAGAGTGATGCGTTGGAGTATATTAATTCCACAACATGTGTTCTTTGCAACTCAAAGCATAAAGATTTTTTAAAACTATATATAATTATTTATATATATAAGTGATGATGCTAGTTTGTTTGTAGTTTTTTCTAGCTATGTGTTTATATGATGATAAATTTTACTATTTACGATGAGACCGCTTGAAGTTATGAATTAGAAAAGAGTAGAAACAAATACGAGAAACGAGTCAACATATTTGATGAAAGTAAATAACTTAATTTCTAAGATAATGTGCCAAGAGAATTGATTCAAGATAACATCCAGCTCCGATCAAGAAACTATCAGCATCACTCCAATTACTCATTAAAAAAAAGGATGACTCATGCTTCTTATTTTGCTTAATCAATACTCAAAAGTTTTTCCTAATCGATGAGAAATATGAATGGTATAAAAGTAAGCAACTGCTATATCAAGTTGATATCACCATCTTGGACATTTGCATTGCTTTATATGTTCTTGGCGATAGATTGTGTTTAATCTTATAAATCCTTTTTTAAATTTCATTGTATCATTTTTTTCTTATATTTCATTGTATTTTCTTTTCTAACTTAGAGACATACATATTTGACGAGGACCTTAACCATGATCATATATTAAGATTTACTACACTTTATACCCAAAAATCTTTTTTTTTCTACACTTCTCTTTTTTTCTAATCCTTGTTTCTTTTTATAATTTTTTCATTTTATTACTTCTAGATGAATATTCTTGCACTCAATCATTTGTATTTTCTTTCACAAAAAAATAAATCATTCTATTATTTATTTTGCAACAAAATTTACACGTTAATATACTTTTATCAAAAGATCCAGTAACATATGCCCACGTCAACCTTTTTTAGCCGAATATACATTACTTGATGTTCTGTGTTTGACTTTGGTGAAGGTGATATTCTTGAATACTTTCTTCCATTTTTTTTAAAGAACTAAAAATAAAATAAAATATCAAGTAAATAAAGAGACGAAAGCCAAAACAATCTGATCAAGTAATCATGCGAAAGGCAT